>CM031243.1:739825017-740565644 GCA_018340775.1 Taxus wallichiana var. yunnanensis
TCCATTTTTAGGAAAACGTATTACTCCATCCACCTCGGTCAATGCTATTTTCACTGTGTAATATCTTAGTCTTCCTCTACAGTCCAGGAAAGTACGCAATGGCTATGAAACTCGGGAATGGTAGAAGGAACAGCACAGAGAAGATCGAAAAGAATTTTACCTCACAAAAAGGTACACGCGATTAAGGAATTTTCACAGCTTTCATGCCTTAGCAATCAACAAACCCTTAGTTGCAGGCAGCTCTTCTGGCCCAACAGATAAAAAAGGATAAGCAGCCCATTGTGCTGGATGATGATGATATGGAGGACCTAGCCTGGATCTGCGTTCACGGATGCAAGAATAACTCAAACATACTGATATACCAGGCAAGAGATTTTCTCAATATGAACCATAATTGTAATCGATTAGGGAGTGGGGTTTGTAGTGCCTTCTCGTCAAAATGCCTCTCCCGTCCCCCAAATGTGGAAAAACAAATTGGAAGAATGCGACACCTCAACTGATCCCTCTCAGAACTCAAGAGCCTTCATTCCCTGAGAATGTAATTGTTCTGACAGCTTGTTTGGTTCAAAATCCTCCACTCGTTTTACTCTGTAATCATCTAAAGGTCATTTCAACCTGATTGCTGAGGCCAGGCACTACAATAGTCATCTCAATGCGGAGTTCGAGGATATTGGAAAAACCTGTAAAAGGGAACATCGCCTATTGCAAATGCAAATGTCTGCATAATAAGATTCAAATTTTATAGCAAGAATGAAAGAGGGTGAGATAGAGAAGGCTAAGAATGCATAACTTCGGCATGTCATGATTTTCAAGGGCGGCTTCTCCTACAAAAGGATACTGAACCCATAAGGATTGATGATGAGGAACATGCTTTCAACCTTGTGTGACAAGAGCAATGAAGAACCTATATATCCAGCAACAAAGTTCCCACAGGTCAGGGTTATGGGACGACACAGGTATTTCCATCCCTCCGCCTTCTTTGACTACCGTTCAAGGTAGCAATTTTCGTACGGAGAGTATTAAGATGGCCTTCAAATATGAAAAAATGACTCGGATAAAAAAAATACGATAAATACGGAGAAAAATACAGTCTCACTAATCTTCGAGAGACTGCTGAAAACCTTTAAAAAACATTGAAAAATGAAAATCATTTTAGCTGCTAACTATAAAATTTTGGAGGTGTTCATAATTTCAATAGTTATAGTATAAAATAATAATAAATAACATAAATTTTTAAATCCTACATTTTAATATTTTACTATTGAAAATACGAAATTTTATACGGTTGAATGGGAAATAGGAAAAATACCAAAAATCTTTAAAATTTTACCGTATTTGGTAACTATGCTACTCCTAAAGCTGGTCTTCCATTTCTCCATCCTAGATTTCCACAACACACCCAAGTTTTTTCTGCATCTGGAACTGTACAATGTAGTCTAGGAAAGATACTCCAACGTGCAGAATCTAACCCGGTTTCAACCCTTGAATATCCCTAATTTGCAAGCTGGTGTCCCAATGCGTGCTATGCAAGGGAGGTTCCAGCATTTCCCTCCCAAAGCCACTTGGACTGTTATTACCTCATTGCAAAAACCTCCCCTTCCTCCAGGCTCCAACAGCCATCACGTCCAGATCCAAAGGAAATGGTTGAGAGAGATGTTTAGTCAAATTTTTATCTTGCCTCCTGAAAGCATTCAGCAGGTTGGCACAAAAAGTGAAGAAACGTGAGTTAATATTGCTTTCCGTTTTGTTTTTTTCAGCTCTAATTTTTAATTGCATTCAGCAATAGAAAGAGCATCTTCAATCTTTGCAGGAGTGGCCCAGATAAAAAAAAGACGTGTTAATCATGTCTCAAACAGAAAATGGAATGTGTCAGTTATCTGTCACAACTGCCAAAACCTTCATATCCAGATTGAAGCGATAGAGAAAATCCTAACAACTGAATGAACCAAAGAAGGCTGGCTGATGTCATTCAAAAAACCAGCCAACAGGCTGGTGCCAATTGCCATGTGATTTAGCGCCCGGAAAACTCTGTTTAGGCCACTATCAAGGAAGGAGATGGAAATCTTGTTGTTCCTCATTGGATCTCTCGAGTGAACGAAAGTGCTGCTCTGAAAGACCAAGCTTCTGAAAATGCAAACCCTGCACCCCAGTTTCCCTAACCCCTAGGCAAGGGTTATTCCTTAGGTCTATATCAAGTGTTTACTCATAAGGGAAAATTGCATAATTTCAGAGTCTCAGAATGAGGGACGGGGTACAGGGGCTCAAAGGCCTAGGTTTGGGGACAACAAGGGGCAGTGGCGGGACGGGTGTGCAAATATATATGGTACTTAAAACTTATAATTTTTTTTATAAGATTAACAAATGAAACTTTGAAATACTAAAAGACATTGCATTGAACAATGAAAATGCAAAATATCAATATATCAATATATTATTTGATATCATAATTTATATTCAAAATGATGTTTACATTCAAAAAATACAATTGGCCAATGGACAAATGCCTCTAAGCTTGAGGGCTTTCGCTTGATGAATGTGTTGAAACTTGAATGGTTGATCAATAAAGACTTGGCACTTGCTCTTCCTCTTGTTGTTTCTCTCCTCTTGTTAATGCTCTCAACCTCTCACTCTACGCAGTCTTGCTTGCAATCACTCTTGCACTTGCTCTCACTCTTGCACTTGCAGCCTTGCTCAATGTTTTCAAGCTTTGATAGTGATTTGGAGTGAGGGTGTGAGGTTCATTTATAGTTTTTTTAGTGTTTAAAGTGTGGGTGGGGCCCATAAACTATTAGGATTAGGGTTGGGGCACAAACATCCAAAAAAGATTGTTTTTAATTTTAAAAAAAATTGACGTTTTTGGTGTAGGGGACAGTCGCAGGTTTCCATACTATGGAGGGACTTGGGCGAGTTCCTTCAAAGTTTTGGGGACGTCCCAAAGTGCCTCAAATGTCTCCTCTCGAGAGAAAGCGTCCAAGAGACATTCCTGTCTCATGGTGGTGGTGGTGATATGGCAGGGTACATTTCTCAAGCATTCCCAAGTCTCCGAGACATCCTTGTCGCTGGAGATTGTCAGATTTTAGGGGGAAGCGCCCCCATGGAACATTGTAAAACTGCAAATATCTATGAAGCTTGTGATGTAATAGATCATCCTTCGTGTAAGCGGTATATGTATTATCTTCCTTACTAAGAAGTTTGTTTGGATTAAATTTGTGTTTTTCTTTCAGTGTTCTTAGTCATAGGTTTGTTATTTGGGTTTTTGGAGCTGCTAGCTTCTTCATTGCAATATCTACATCATAGCAGGTTCACCTTGCATATGGTTGCTGTCCACACCACTGCTAGGTACTTTGGAAAATATTTCCATTTATTAGTGCAATTTAGTCATTTATCAAAAACATCATAAAAATAGGTTATGTGGGGTCATTTCTCACCACTATAAGAATAGGATGTAGCTATATGGCTTGCTAGCTAAGTGGCCATTCCTAGTTCTAGTACCAGTATGGGTATGGGGTTCGGGTATGCTGATGGTGGCCTATCTGTAGAAGCATGGTATGGAAATCAATCAACAACCTCTTTACGGTGCAGGGTTTAGCTCGAAAATCACCTTTAGGTGCATTTGACATTATCAAATTATCTTTCAATGTGAGGCCAGGATTTCAAGCACGTAATAGAAAGAATCTTTAGATAAATCTATGTACAGGGTTGGGTACACTGATGCTGGCCTATCTGTAGAAGCATGGTATGGAAATCAATCAACGGCTTCTTTACAGAGCATTGTTCAGCTCAAAAATCATCTCTAGGTGCATGTTTCATTATCAAAATATCTTTCAATGTGAGGCCAGGATTTCAAGCACGTAATAGAAAGAATCTTTAGAGAAATCTATATATCAGGGTTTCAAAATGTTTTAGGAAGTGGTAAAGCAATAGATTGTAGTAACTAAGTTACAAGTCTGAGCTTGCACCAAAAAGGGTTTCAATCATGCCTCTGTATGGAGCCTGTAAGGCTATATGGTGGAGAATCGGAGATTGTTGATCCTCAATTGCTATGTAATATTTTTGCTAATTATTGAATACCTTAAAAGAAATTATCGTATTGTATCCATACATGAACCTGAATTCCCCAAAATTCTTTTCATATATATGAAATGCATACTCTGCATAAAAACCTACAAGAGTTTCTAGTAGTTTTATGAAATAAATATGTGGAATACATGAAGGCAAACTAATTGTAGACCCCCATCACATTTCATTTTTTTTTCATGAAATTATCTTCTCATTTTGATAATCGTGGCCATAGCTATGAAGAAGTAAAGAGTATTGACAAGGGATTATCTCAAAGTAATCTTGTAGGAGTTAGAATTTTCAAAGCAAACAAAGGATATTTGGTACAATGGATAAATAACACATTCATGTAGAGATGTGATTGTAGGGTATGGCTGCAAGAACACCATGTTCAATCAGGGTACATGAGTAAATGGATAAGGTGCGTGTGAAATCATTTCACCACACGATATGGCTATGGGGATGGGGTCCTTGTCCCAATACTTGATTTTCATGGGGAATATGATAAATAATCCCCTTTAGAAGGCTAGTTCATAACTATCGTTTCACAGATAGGCTTTCTACAGTGGCAGCTGGGGCTGGTGGAGGGGGTCTGTAATTTCCATGCATAAAGAATTAATATTGGCATTAATTTGATGTCTATTTGACTGTCACAGCGTAATCTTTTAGAAACTATCATTATGCTGATAGGCATTCTACAATGGCATCCGAGGGTGGTGGAGAGGGGATTGTAATTTTCGTACATAAACATAGACATTAAATTTGACGTCCATTTGACTGTCACAGGGTAATTTCAACTTTAAATTTGATGTCCACTTGACCATCACTTTGAAGATCTTTTTATTTATTTTTGCTTTGAGATTTCAATCGAAATATCACTTGGCCATAAGATGGAGTTTGGAGCCTACTTTATTTTTCTCAAAAGATTTTTTTCAAGTCCAACACATTAGTGCAGCTAGATTGATGCCATTTGTCACCAGTCAGTGGGAAATGTTTAGAGAAGGTAATGGAGTTATTAATCAATGTCGTATATGTAAAATCCAAAAGATTAGAGCTTTGAGATTGATATCTATAGATGTTTTTCAGATAGATGTATTTAAGATATCTATACTAGTCTTATTAAGTCCTGCAATTTCATTACAGGAATAATTCTTTGAAACTGATCAATCTGAGAAATACTTACTGTAAAAATGAGAAAACAGAAAAAGTCCTGTTTGGAAAAATAAATTACAAGAATCCAACTATTTTGACTACATTCGAGTTAGAGCATGAAATCTGAATTCATGGATGCTCAAATGCACCCTATTAGAGAATATGCAAGAAGACTCATGAAAGAGCGTGATTAGACTGTGTGATAGATAAAGGAAAATTAATAAATACCGCATTCAAAGAAGATTAAAGAAGATTGAGAGAAGTGAACTCTAAATCTCACAGAGATGACGGGGCACTCAATAAATGTTGTTAGAAAAATAAAAGTGTAGAGAGAAACAATCACAATGAAAGCAATAAGAAATAAACATATCTAAAAATACATACACAGATATTACATGGAAAACCTGGTAATGAACTAGAAAAAACCACAGGCAAAGGTCTCTCAATATTTTATTGCTCAAGAATAAATCCGTTGTTACATCAATGGCAATCACCACGCACTAGCTCTAATGATTACAATCTTGTACAATCATACAACTTTACAATCCATGGGTTCCTTTTATAGAAAGAACTCGTAGTACAAATTGTGTAGTACATACCGCGTGTAGTACAAATTGTGTGCATTACAAACCGTTTGCATTATTATACGGACTCCCGAAAATGTGAAGGGACTTAGCACACTCGAGTCAACCTGCCAGTTTGGTCGCTACCTACTCACTCAATGCTGACTTCACACACCAAAAACCTCCCACTTGAAGTCAGATTTCTTCCCTGCGAATTACTCCTCCTGAAAAACCAATGTGACATGTTGCTAATCAATTAATAAGCAAGCCAAGAGAAGTTATGCACCAAATGAACTTCTCTCTTCCAATGGGTTTCGTCAACATATATGTTGGGTATATATCTTTGTGTATCTTGGCTAAAGAGATATGTCCTTCCACCACCACATCATGTACAAAGTGATATTGCACATCTATATGCTTCGTTCTGGCATGGTATGTTGGGTTCCGTGCTAAGTGCAAAGCACTTTGGCTGTCACAATGCAACACCATTTTATCCTGCTTGACCTGCAACTCACCCAAAAGCCTATGAAGCCAAATACCCTCCTTACAAGCTGTGTAGCTGCCATATATTCAGCTTCAATAGTGGACAAAGCTACCACTGACTGAAGCTTAGAGACCTAACTAACTACACTTCCTGCTAAGGAGAAAACAAAACTTGTAGTAGACTTTCTCCTATCTCTGTCACCACCAAAATTTGCATCCACAAAACCATTTACCTGAAGACTACTCCCACTAAAGCAAATAGCAGCATCAAAAGTGCCTCTCAAATATCTAAGAATCCACTTCATAGCCGTCCAATGATCATATCCAGGATTCGCCATGTAACGACTGACTACTCCCACTGCTTGTGCAATGTGTCGTCTGTGCACACCATGGTGAACATAAGACTTCCTACTACTCATGAGTACGTACACGGACATCTAAGTCTTTTACGCTTCGGTGTTAGGGCATTGCTCCAAAGACAATTTAATATGAATAGGAAATGGGGTACTAACTGGTTGGGCATTCTGCATATTGAAGCGGTGCAGAACCTTTTCCACATAAGTCTTTCAGTGAGAGCCAAGGCTTCCTATTCTTTACTGTCTCTATGTATCCTCATCCCAAGAATCTAATTTGCGCCTCCTAAGTCCTTCACTTCAAACTCCCTAGCAAGTTGAGCTTTCAATCCCATGAGTTTTGCACGCTGGGGACCTACTACCAACATATCATCAACATACAAAAGCAAAATAATGAAACTACCATTTTCATACCTTTGAAAGTAGGCACAATGATCAGCCTCACATCTACTAAAACCCAAGCTCATCATGAAGGAATCAAATCATTTGTACCAACACCTTGGCACCTGTTTCAAACTATACAACGATTTGTTCAACCTGCAAACAAGATACTTTGTCTCTTTCCTCAAAACCTTTTGGTTGTTGCATATAAATTTCCTCATAAAGATCACCATGCAAGAAGGTTCTTTTAACATCTAACTATTCTAACTCTAAATCAAGACTAGCAACAAGCCAAAAGAACTGTAATTGTACTAAGCCGTACAACAAGTGAAATTTTTTCATCAAAAGCAATACTAGATTTTTGTGCATACCCCTTGGCCACCAACTCGAGCTTTATACCACTCCACGTTATCATTTATGTCCTTTTCAATTTGAAGACCCACTTGTTCCTGTTTTGCCCTTTGGAAATGACACAAGCTCCCACGTTTTAATTTTATGTAGAGCTTCCATCTCTTCCTCCATGGCAGCTCTCCATTTACTCCCATTTTCAGCTTTGCAAGCTTGATATGAGCTAGGCTCGCCAACATCAATAACTAATGCATAAGCCAAATCACAACTAGAGAGTACCTTTCCGGTGGTCTGGTCACTATAGCGGATCTCCTCACAAAGTGTGATGTGTCATCCCGTGGTTCATCTCGGTTTGTTATTCATCCTCATCATATACTTGATCTCGATTGTTATCTTGCTGATTTTCATGAACAATTGGCTGATTTTCATTCTGCACCTCTCACAAAGCATCATATGTTTCCACCTCTATT
The DNA here is from genome assembly GCA_018340775.1 of Taxus wallichiana var. yunnanensis. Lineage (NCBI taxonomy): Eukaryota > Viridiplantae > Streptophyta > Pinopsida > Cupressales > Taxaceae > Taxus > Taxus wallichiana. The sequence goes on from CM031243.1 coordinate 739,832,827, forward strand.
GGAACATATTCTAAACTTTGTTGTCCTTTATTTCTTTGCATTGATATTTCATTAAATTTGACATCTTGGCTAATCACTAGCTTGCGGGCAATAGCATCCCACAACCTATACCCCTTTGTACCATCTGCATAGCCAAGAAAAATACATTTTACAAACATTACGTCCAAGCTACTCCTCTTTTCTTTAGGAATGTGAACATAAGCATCGGAACCAAAAACACGAAGAAAGGAATAATCAACATGTTTCGTTGTCCACACTTATCCAGAATTTTAAGATCTAGAGATGTATTAGATGACTTATTGATCAAAAAATGGGTTGTATTAACAACCTCACCCCCAAAATTTCTGCTTTAAACCAGCAGTGCTCGACATACATCTAACTCGCTCCATGATTGTACGGTTCATCCTTTCAGCAACACCATTTTGTTGTGGTGTTCTAGGAATTGTCAATTGTCTTGCTATGCCATGCTCACTACAAAATCCATTAAACTCCTTTGAACAAAATTCCCCTTGTTGTCAGTTCTAAGACATTTTATTGTTTTACTCTTTTGGTTTTCTACTAGAGCTTTAAACTTCTTGAAACAAGAAAACACTTCTGATTTCTTCTTTAAAAGATGAATCCACACCTTACGGGAACAATCATCTATAAATGAAACAAAATATGACGAACCCCCAATAGATGCAACAAGTGCTTGCCAAGTATCTGAATGAATTAACTCAAGGAGTTCTCTACTTCTAGTAGTGCTTTTGGAAAAACACAACCTATGTTGTTTACCATACAGACAATGCTCACAAAAATTCAGATCTAAAGATTTTGCACCTGGGAGAAGGTTTCTATCTAGTAGTACCTTGAGACCACACTCGCTCATATGGCCTAGATGTTGATGCCAAGTTGTCATTGACCCCACTTCCGCATCCCACGCTACCGCAACCTCTCCAAAAAAGTTTCTTTGACCAATCTGTATAGATTGCCCACCTTTTCTCCCTTTAGCATTACCACTACTCCCCTTGTTACCTTAAGACAATCGTCCTCTCCACTCGAACCGGAACCATGTTTATCAAATAATCCAAGCGACAAATGGTTTTTCTTCTTCAAGCCTGGTACATGTCTTACATGCTTGAACAATCCTCATTGCCCCATCAAACATTCTGAATTTGACCTCTCCTTCTCCAATAGTCTTGCACGGATTATCATTTCCCATATATACCACACCTCCATCACAAGACCATAAGAAGAAAACCACCTCCTGCTTGGAGTCATGTGAAAAGAGGCTTCGAATCAATAAGCCAAATATCATGTACATATATTAGCAGACAATACCTCTCCATCTTCCAACGGTGCTTCAACTTTTGCCATATTTGCCTCGGATGGTTGTGGGGCTGAAGACTCCTTGTTTCCTTAAACTCGCAATCCTTTTGACATGTCCCGTTTTCCACAGGTTCGAACACTTAACTTTTTTCCGCCCGTGGATTTCGACCTAGTTCGTCCCACACTTAGCTTTCCTTTTTTCCGCAGATTTCCCCTTGATATTAGGGCTTCATTGGAAGAAGTCCCTTGAGATGTCTTCCGCTTGGATGCTTCTAAAATCGTTGTGGTCACCACATCTTCAAAAACTAATTTCTCCGTGCGGTGTTGAGTTACTAAGCGACATGACTAGCTGATGCCAAGATTTAGGCAGAGAGCATATTATAATGGCTGCCTTGTTTTCTTCATATAGTTTCACCTCTCTGCCGCAACTTGCTAATCAGTGTGTTGAAATCATTGAGATGATCCGCAACTGATGAATTGTCATGCATCCTCAAATTATATAGTTGTCGTTGTAAGAGAATCTTGTTTGCCAAAGACTTGGTCTCGTATAACTTTTCGAGCTTATTCCACAAGCCTTGTGTTGTTGTCTCCTCTGAAACATTAAACAAAACTGAATCTGCTAGTGATAACTGAATTGTGGCCCTGGCTAGGGCATCCTTCTCATCCCAATCCACTTGATTCATGGCTGCAGGTTTCGACGCTGCCCCTTTGAGAGCTAGGGTGCATCCATCCTTCACCAACAAGGCTTGAACCTTTAGCTTCCACAAAGCGAAATTAGAACCATCAAATTTCTGGACCTCGTATCTGGTAACTGTGCCTCCTGTCATTCTTCACTTCTCACAAGAACAAACCCCTTCTGCACTAACCTTGCTTTGATACCAACTGTTAGAAAAATAAGCAGTGTAGAGAGAAACAATCATAGTGAAAGCAATAAGAAATAAATAGATCTAAAAACACATACATAGATATTACATGGAAAACTGGTAATGTACCAAGAAAAACCACGGGCAAAGGTCTCTCAATGTTTTATTACTTAGGAATAAATCCATTGTTACATCAATGGCAGTCAGCATGCATTAGCTGTAATGATTACAATCCTACAATTGCACAACTTTACAATCCATGGGTTCCTTTTATACAAACCACATGTAGTAAAAACCGCATGCGGTACTATATGGACTACCAAAAACGTGAAGGGACTTCACACACTCAAGTCAATCTTCTAACTTGCCAGCTTGGTCACTACCTGCTCGCTCAATACTGAATTTATATTTGTACTAGTCTTACTAAGTCCTGCAATTTCATTACAGAAATAATTCTTTGAAGCTGATAAATCTGAGAAATACTTACCATACAAATGAGAAAATAGAAAAAGTCCAATATGGAAAAATAAATTACAAGAATCCAACTATTTTGACTTGTTGTCACCTTGAAGTTCCACCTAATGGAGAATGGTGTGTGTACTCTCTCTCCCGTTGACAAAATTGGAACACCTCAACGCTGGTTCCCTTGTGAATCACCTAAAAAACAAAAAAATTGACAAGGAAAAGAGAAGAGGAATGCGGAAAATGGTAAATAAGGGTGATACACCAATAATTTGATACTTGCATGTAACTCTACACACAGAGAATTTAAAGATCCACACACCTGCACAACTCTAGACTATTTCTGCATAATAAATTCAAGGGTTTAGGAAAAGACAGCGGTAGAGGGAATGGATTCCACACTAAAGCACATACAATATCCTATAACAAACACAATGAACAATCTGAAAACAACGATATGAGAGGGCAAAATGAAGCTTTATTTTATTCAGAGGTGCAAGTACAAAGGCTGAAGATGCATATGCAAATCAGCGTCCAAGTATATATTTTACAATAAAAATTAGCCAATATAGGCTGCTCCATGCCAAGAATAGACTGTTGTTCTGAGTTCTTTTATTTATTTAATTCCTCCTCCTAACCCTCATGGCGCATGGGACAGCAGTTCTATTTAATTTGTTTAAGTTAAAACCATGCACCTTATCACCTGCTGGCGCCAAATTTAGGAACAGCTGCTATTTTTATCGATTTCCTTCTCTTTGGCGCATGGGCAAGACTTTAACATCAGTTCCTCTTTTATTTATTTTATTATGTCTATCTTTTCTATTTTTGGCGCCAACTCCAAATGGAACAGGACAGCAGTTCAGTCTTTCTTTTATATTCATCTTCTTTCATCATGCAAGGTGCCAAACTCTAAAAATAGAACAACAGCATGCTTCTATTTCTATTTTAATTACTTCCATGCATCTTTCCTTGTGCCAATTTTAGAACAGCAGTTCTATTTTTACCCCTTTGGCGCCACATATAGGACAACAATTGATTTATTTATAAAAAAGTCCTATTTTTAGCACCAACCTCTAAAAATAGAACAACAACATGCTATTTTAATTTCTTCCATGCATCTTCACCACTTTGGCGCCACATATAGGACTGTTTCTCCTTTTATTTATTTATTTATTCACCATGCATGCAACTTTATCTCTCCATGGTGCCAACATCTAGAAGTTCTTTGTTTTGTTTATTTCATTCATTCCTCCATGCACCTCCATGCATGCAACCTATTTTCCTTTGACTTAAAATATGGTAACATGACTACATTCTAGTGAGAGCATGAAAGTCAGATTCATGGATGCTCAAATGCACCCCTATAAGAGAATATGCGAGAAGACTCATGTAAGAGCATGCTTAGAGTGTGACAAAGAAAGGAAAATTAATAAATACTGCATTCAAAGAAGAATGGGAGAAGTGAACACTAAATCTCACAGAGAATGTAGTGCAACTGTCTCAGCAAATTTTGTTAATTTTGCACATCTTACATAGTTTCTTAAGTAATGCAGACATTTTTTATTGGTTTAGAGTTAGTCTTCCAAGAAAAAAAAATGCTTTCTAATTCCCAGAAAGGTTCTGTCAGTTAAATTTATAAAATAAAATGCATTCAGTCTTGCCTGTAATGTTTCTCCATCTTTTCCTGTAACGGATTTTACTTTTTAGAATTGTGACAATTGTAGTATGCTTTGAGAATGTTGTTGGCTTGGACCTTCACTGGTGATAGATGAAGATCCATCTAGAATTAATTCGTACTTAATCTATTTTACATGTACCAGGTTAAAGATGCAACTAAATACTATGATATTGTGAGCATACAAAGTAGATAATATTTGAATACATCAATTTTGTAATAAAATGCCTTTTATCTCACCACTTTGAGCCACTTATGTGGTTTATGTTTCTATGTTCTCATGTCCATGCTGTGAAATAGTCCTCTCCTCTTATATCATCATTAATACCTTTTAGTTTTTGCCGCTTCCTTTTGCCCAAGTATTGTCAAACAGCTTGTAAAATCCTTGTTTTTTCCCAATATCATGCATTCCAAACATTCTGTGGTCATGGGTATCTTGCTTATTGGTAAAAATGCAGTTATGAAAATGAAACTAAATTTAAAGATTGGAGTATTTACATTTGCACTGTTTATTATTGTAAAGTTCTGAATTGGTATTTTGGCAATTGCATTTACAACTGTGACTTTCAAAGTGATCTTAAAGAGATTTTAATGCTGGTAGAAAATATAATATTTTCTCAGAAAAGGAAACCTATCTAAACCTGAAATTTCTTGAAGATGAATCCCATCAAGAAGACTTCAATATACCCATTGTCAAGACTGCAAAATGCTGAAATCCTTTCTAGATTTCATTTATACATAATTGCAGCGAAATGCGAACTAGAAATACATGATATGAATGTCAGAATCTTTCAAATCGCATAATTTTAATATTCTTCTTTCAGATAATAGTGTTACAATTCATTCTAAAATTTCTGATATGGTTTTTCTTTTTTTATATTTAGGTTGATGTGAATGGTCCAAACACAGTCCCTGTCTATACTTTCCTGAAGTCAAGTAAAAGTGGATTTATGGGACCTCGCATTAAGTGGAACTTTACCAAGTTTCTGGTTGACAAGGATGGTCATGTTATCGATCGATATTCACCCATGACCAACCCATTGGCAATTGAGGTATGGCTGGTGCAACACGTCAGGAAAGGTGTCTGGGCAACTGTTATTTTAAAAGAAAGTCTATATTTGAATATAACTGAGTAGTTTGATCCTTGTGTTAACTTTATTTTTACTATAATATCTTTATTTGATTCATCTTGATTTCAGAACTGAAACATTTATGACTTCCTCAAGTGGGGTCTCATATGCCCAATCGGTGTCTACCTTTCCTGACCTAGAAAACAATGATCTTATAGTTTTTATGTGCAGGAGGGCATTAAGAAAGCATTGAGAGAGCAGTAACTTGGACGACCTCATGTTGTTTTCGTTAGGTGCGGAATCCAATTAAACTGGACTAATTTGAGTTGGAGACTTCATCTTTGAATGCTAAACTTTCCTGTGTTGCATATTTCGGCTCTATGCTTCATATTTTCTGCAAGTGAACGATTTAGTGTCAATGAAGTGTGCTCGAATCTTCTTTATTCACATATTTGTAAGTAACCCAGTTCGTTGGGGATCATCCGTATCTTGGCTCATATTGGGACCTTATTGCATGTACATATTTCTCTCTAGGCTTAATATTTCTGCAAGTGAACAATTTAGTGTCATTGGAGTGAGCTCGAATCTTCTTTATTCACATATTTAATTTACTGGGGATCATCCTTATCTTGGCTCACATTGGGACCTTATTGTATGTATGCATATTTCGCTCTAGGCTTCATATTTTCTGCAAGTGAACAATTTATTGTCATTGGAGTGAGCTTGAATCTTCTTTATTCACGTATTTTTAAGTAACCCAGTTTATTGGGGATCATCCTTATCAAATTGGGACCTTATTGCATGTAATTCGGTTTGGCATTAAAAATATAATACATTATGGATTGCAGAAGTTTGAAATCTCAAATGTAAATTATTTTCTGTAATTATATTTCATATTAGATGAGAAGTTTGTTTGAAGAAAAAGAATAACTGCTTACTTTGTGGCACATCTATATAATTTGTTTCTATTTAAAATACTCCTTAACAACTGTATTGGCATATATGCATTAGAGTATTGTTTATGTGCTGTTTATGTCATGGTGGTGTCCATTGCCATTACAACATTATTGAATGTCCATTTTAGAAGTGCACATAAATCTCAATCCCCATAACCCTAATTTTGATGTGTTTTCTTGGTTTGCCATCAAAGCGGAACAAATCAAATCTAACCCCATAAATCTATTGGAATAGGTTACTCCTCACCTCAACTATATTTGTTCCTGAATTTGATCTGACCCACACAATAGGACAGTCTTGTCAAAAGCAGAGGGATGTCTCTTCAAGTTAATCACAAGCCAAAAGGACAACAGTTATGTAGAACTATGTGGAACAGTCCTTTCTAGGACTCTTTTCTCATTACTATTTAAAACATATGATTTTAGGGAAGATAAGAAATGCATTGAAACCTTTTAGGATGCCTTTGTTGGCAAAAAAATCGCCATCTTTGCTTCATGGTACTTTCCATATGTACGGTAGTTTTTGGATTGAGAGGAATGATGCACATTGCCTTGATGATGGGCTGACTAGCTAGGTTGACAGTGTACTAACATGCATGCAAATGTATCTACAGAGTATGGGTAGGGAAGAAATGGGTCTATGGTTGACTCATTGGATTGTTAATAGACAGCTTGTGGCTGGTGAAAAAATGTTTTGGATCACTTTAAGCCCTGTGTCTTCTACTCTAGTATTTAGTTCATTCTCTATGGATTGATGATAATCTTATTTTTATTGTGAAATCCTTCTTTATTATGATCAAACAATATAATTACATCAAAAAACAGTGCATGGAAAAAGGAATCAAATTCTGCATGTTGGGCATAGAACCAGAGAGAACAGAATGAATTAGAGTTTCAATTTCACAGAGTCTTAGAGGCCTTACCAAATTATAAACACATTGTTTGTTACGCACAAAAAACCCAGAGAGACTAAGCACAAGGGATACTGTGCAAGCAGAAGGAAGGGTCCTTATCAATATGATTTGTTCCAACCAAAACCACCTCGTCAGCTATGCTCCACCCAAAACTAGTAATTTCTTTATCATGATTTTGATCATGATCTTGTTGAGATCTAGTTTGGCCTCGAGAAATGGCCAAATGCAGGGTAGGAAATTGTTTATCACGCAAAACCCATTCAGTATGGGATATGGAGAGAGGGTAGGACTTTGAGGGTGAGTCCATTTAGACAAGCTCCCAGAGCAGTCATGAGGAGAACAGGACTTGCACTTATAATGGCCTATTGACTGCTAGAGCGCCCTTCGTGAGGATTGTTGCATAAACTTGCCCGAAAACGACAAAACATTAGAAATGGGTTAAAAAACCGGCGTTTGATTAATTTTCAAGTACAATTGATTTGATAAGATCGATGCCAAAATAAATCAAATAAAGTATAAACCGTGTAAATTATAAGTAATGTGTAAGAGTATTAGAAATAATTAAAAACATGTTTTAAACATGTTAAAAGGCAAAATGTTATCCAAGACAACTAGAAAAGTAATTAGTAAACATTTCTCTTTATTTATTAATTACATTAACAAGTGTTCTAGAAAAGGGGGAGGAAGGGATTTGATGGTAGTATTATGTGAGTTGACAATTAATTTATGATTTAAATTTGACATGTATTTGAGAAGCGATTGAAATACTATAATATCTTGGACATACGCTAGAGTTTGGAGACTAGATTGTTTTTCCAATTATATTATTCTGAGTCAATCGTGTGACTAATTTGAGGCCATCTATCATGATTCAACGGGAAATTCACAAAAAAAAATAATGAAGTTATTAATCAATGTTGTATGTGACAAATCTAAGATAAGCGCCTTTTAAACCGATATATCTCTTTCAAATAGATGTATTCAAGATATATGTACTAGTATAGCTCAAAGTAAAGAAGGAAACATAAAAATTTAGGGTACTATAAACATTACGAATTATAGCTACACAAAATCTAAAAGTATGGGAACACCTACACCCAAATAAGTGGATTACACTCGTGAATCTAAAATAGTTATGGATGTGGACTTTTCCAAATAATAAAAATGTGATAAACACAAGATTTTATTGATATAAAAATAGATTTAGTGATTACATACGGAGGGAAACCTCATATTTATAATAAAAATAAGTAACTTCTAATACTCTAAACGATAGTGGTATCCCATCCATAGTTTCACAAAAGAATGGTTTCCACTTGTTACCACTAACTATAACATTCGAAGATGTAGCTTGTAGATCAAGCTACTAGCTAGAATCTAACATTTTTTGATAGATTGAACTTAGATACCTTGTGAAGCAAGCTATTTATTTGAACCCAACATTACATAAAATATGAATTTTGTAATTAAACAACTCATTTGTATTATAAAAGACGATGATAAAAATGGGTTGTGTTTTGACACGAAAAAAACAATATATATTCTAGTTATAATCCTCGTAGGTAGTACCTATAATTTCACAACATTAAGTTATGTGCGATTACACATACAAAAAATGGAAGAGATTTTACAATGCATTGTTTAGTGCGGCAATATTATCAATATGTATAAGCAATACTAATTAACATAAGATAAAGGTCTAATGGGCCATATTAGGATACGACTATAAGTAATTTAAGATAAAGGTCATCACTACTACTTAAATGCAATTTGTGTCATGTTTTGGTTGAATTTGTGCCACAAATTGACTTTTTAGTATAAATTAACATCATTTTTTGTGGCGCAAACCCAACACAAAAATGTCGGTTACATTTTTAATAGCATCGATTTTGTGTCGAGTTTATGTCTCAAGTATGTCGATAGTCCTTAGAAATATATATAATTTTGATATTATAAAAGTGTTTGAGGCTATAAATTACATAGATCTATTTCTTCACAACTAATTAAACAATGCATGTCTTGCCTTCAAATAGTCATGTGAACTAGCTAGTCATAAAAGGATTTTGTGTTGCATCTCAAAGCTTTCACTTGTTTGCACACTTTCGTTTTTGTCATAACACTTCTTCCGCAATAACAATCATATGATAAAATGATGTGTAGTGATCTATATAAAAGCAATGACATAAACTTACTAAATATTATAAAATATATTAGATAGAACTTACAAATTTGTGTGCAGTCTCAAATTCACTCATTTCCCAAATAATGAGTCATCTTGATCCCCTTGCACATTATCGTTCTGGGCCTTCTCCTCGCTAGTTTATTTCTCTCGCATTAATTGTACTATTTTTAAAACATATAATTAATAAAAATAACAAATTGACACATCTCATTAAATTTGATTCACTAACTTGCGCTTATCGATTAATCTAGCTTTAGCCATTCATTTCATAACTTCGCCTAAATGTTTATTTACATTGGGAGGTGACGATCTCTCCTCTCTTCATCAATATATTTCCCTAGATGCAACCTACGAATTATAGATTTGAAAAATTAGTAAAAGACTATAAAAAAAAATTAATGTTCTATTTAAGCAAAATGATTACTGCATATGTCCTCTCATTCTATTAAGCCCTTCTTTTGCAACTTTGTCAATTACTTGTCTTATAGTGGGCTTTGTTGAACTATCCTTGAGTTATCTCCTCCCAAAAGAAAATGGGCCTATTTACAAAAACCTCCTCATTAGATATTACGAAAAATTATGAATGCAAGTTGATCGGGTACCTTCCCCCGAATGATTGATACTATTAGATCCCAAAGCGCGAGATTTGACAACAAACTATCTTGTGATTACCATAGATGTCCTGGACATTCAATAAACACGTGTCTCATTGCGTTGTAAGATCCAAGAACTAATTGACACTAGCACTCTTTCTATACAAGACTTGGAAATGCCTACCAACATAACAACTTAACCTAATATTAAATTGAAAGTGTTTATTTATCCATTATCACAACATGTGGAGACTCATAAGGGTAATAAAGTACACATGGCTTATCACGTAGTACCTCCTATGTCGACCTATGTGGCCGACCCTCATCCTAATGATGACATTATTGGTTTGACCATAAAGATATCAAAGTTCACACCACTTATTACATTTGTTAATTTAGATATTCCTCTTGATGATGATGAAGCATCTAAACCTTTGTTCGCTTCAAGAACATATCGATTAACATCGAATCCAAAGCATCGTATTTGACAACCGATCTAGCCAAATCCTTTGTATTATGTAATTTTCTTACATCTCTTTGTGTTAAATGGCATTACATCATTGGCACAACATAAATGGTTCACGAATTTGATGCAAAACGATGAGCCCAATTGGTGTAGACACTAAAATTGCACAAAACCATTGTTACATCTTGCTTTTGTTAGACTTGTATGTACATAAGTTTTAAACCTTGAAACTAGATCTTAGTGGCATAACCTACTCTCCTTTGGATTTTCATTGATTAATTTGATCTCTTCTGGTGATTATTTTGCTCGATTTTATGATTTCATGTTGTGTCACAAAGGCCTATGTATCTTTCCTTTTCACATTGTCTTCGTATCTAGTGTCGGTCCAAAACCATACATTAGGGCTGGGGACGTATATACGATCTTGAACCTTCTATCCATTATTGGACCCTCTCGGGATTTCACTACAGGTTTGATTTATGGGTCTCTTCATTATTATTTTTATGAGCTTTGATATGTTTGGGTTCGGCCTTTCCCACCACTAAGGTTCGAAAAATCAAGAAAATGAACTCATATATATATATATATATATATATATATATATATATATATATATATATATATATATATATATATATATATATATATAGGAATTTGTTATCTAGCATTCATCTATCACTTTATCACATATTGAACTAAATGAGCAAGAAATATTGTTGCATACTACATACATAACATAGGAGGGCATAATTTTGATTTCTTTCATCAGCACACAAGGGCTTTGAATGGGATGAAGTAGCTTAGCTCGTTGTCGATGTGGAAACACAAGGGAAACACTAGGACAAGGGATAGTTGCATGCACAACAACACAAAGCACTAGTAGAGCTTGTTATCCATTTTGCCCTGGGTAAAATGGACAATAGGGAATATAGGACCTGGGCACTAGAACAGGACCTCATGTAGAAACCCGGGTTGTATGTCAAATTTCGTGTTTAGGGAACATTCGGGAGGATTCGGGTGTTGGAAATCACTTTAAGGATTTTTTTCCTCTTCTCGGATTTTGAGTAGCCCGGTGTGTTTACAAGAAAAATGGGCCCCGAAGCACCTCACTCGTTCCCATCACCCACTAGCTCAAGAAATTTGAAAAATATAAATTGGGCAAAAGTTTTGGGGGTCGGGGTAAAAAATTGGCTCGAGCTAAGATAGCTCTCCAACCACTTTCTGCAAGCTAATTGGAAGTCGCAGCACCGAGTTGATTTAAGCTCGCCGAGCTAATTGAGTGCTTGCGTTGGGTGGCGATATGGAGAGCTTGGCGAGCTAATGGTTATATATAAGGGCGAGGTGAATATAGCTCTATCAAGTTGTTTTCAGAGTGTCGAGTAGCTCCTCGAGCTACTCGAGTGAGTTGGTTCTACGATGCTCAAAGGTATGGTTCGGGGGCTCTTCGTGACTGAGCTCTATGAGCTCATTTGAAATAGCTCTGCGTTGAAGGGTCAACTCGAGTGTCTAGGTTGGGAGCTCGAACCATTGCCATAAATGTTAGCCGAGGCAACCGGAGGGAGGCTAGAAAATGTCTCGGCGCGAGCAATAATCAAATCATGGTGATAAATGAGGATGTCAAGATATGCAAGCTCGGGAATGAAGGAAGCATTGATCCCGCATGGAAGTTTGAATCCACTCTCGGGAGGCCGCAATGTTGGAAGGAAACTAAGCCGAGTTGACTCACCAACATGGACAACAAGCTCAATGAATTGCTCCCGTGTGCATGAAGGGAAGTTGACCCGAGTCGAGAAGGCCATGACATTCATAAGGAAGCTCGAGTGTTCTTCTAGGTCAAACATGGTGGATGTTTCAGAATGTGAGCTAAGTCGATGTGAAGTCCGATGAACAACATGGGCGAGTCGATCAATGGACCCTTCGAGGTCAAACTTGCATTTTTTCGAGTTTAGGGCGATGCATTATGCGAACAAGTTGGGGTGAAAGTGGTGAGAGAAGTCTGAAATCGAACTCCAAATTTTGGGGTTCAAATTTCAAGGGCCACATCGGGTGAACAGTGTCGGGAAAGTCAGCATAAAAATTTTGAAACCCGAATAAGGGGATCTCCAAGTCACGTGCAACTCGGGGCGGCACGGCGATGTGTCGAAAGTTAGTTAGGGCGCACCTAGTCAACGCCACATGAGGTTGGCTCGAGACCGATTTGGTGATGTGTTGAGTTGGGCGAAAAAAACATGCAAATCGAGGGCAATTTCAGAGGTCTCATGCACAACAAGCTCAACAAATAGAAAGTGGTCGAGTCGTTGGCCTTTACACACCAAGTGGAGGTAGTCCAATGCGAAACAACGAGATCTAGGTGACGTGGCGAGGCCCGAAGCACTCGGGAGGAGGACCAACTCGGGCCATGTTAAGTATGCCACGTAGAACTCGGGAAAGGGGAGCCCGCCATGTTGTCCCCTCAATCCCCCCTTTTTGTAATCTAATTTCGTGAAAATTGAAGTCTTGTCGTGGAGGAATTCGTGTTTTGAGCCCCCAAGTGCTCATTTTGATCCCCACGACGTTTATGCATTTCCTCAATTTGCGGCCATTATAACATTCTATCTATTTCTCATGGATGGGAGGGGGTTTATGATCTTTTTTATGCATTTGAAGGACGCGAAACTTGCATTCTTTTCATATTAACCTTGTCAGGAAAAAGAAAATCTTCATTAGGTGCAAAAATAGCGTTTTCCGTTCTCTGCGAATTTTATGATCTTTTCCCGTCAAATTCTTTCTCGTAGAAGGTGAAGTTTACGTGTTTGCTTCTCATTAGATGCGACCGGATGGGTTTCTTTTTGAACTTATCACTTTTGGTGATTTTGGAAAAATGTCAGATTTGCCCCACATCCCTGCAGGTCCCTGATTGGCTGGAGCAGTTTTGGTGGAAGTTCGGGGTGATGGATCCATTTTATCCTCTAAGACATTATGGTGAAATGGCAAAAGTTCTACAATGACCCACGGCCCCGCTCACGCAAGGGACACGTGGTCATTTTTCAATTCATATGCATTTTGACGGACCGACGGAGGACTTTAGGAATTTTAGCTTTATTTCCACAAAGAGCGAAAAGTTTTAAAATGACCCACGACCCCACTCATGCGAAGGCATAAATTACGAGTTGTAGCTGCAACGAATCGGGAGGGACACGTGGCCTACGTTGAAAAGTCAACGACAGGGCATGGACTTTCGGGGAAAGGTTGAATTTTTTTCCCCTTTCAAAATAGATAAAGTATAAAAGCGAAGCACATCCCTGTAACCAATCAGGTGATGCCATGTGTTGAAGAATGAAATCGGGACAACGGGTCGGTGGAGGAAAATGAGAATTTGAGCCGCGACCCCATTTCTAATTAGGGTGTGCCACGCATTCATGTTAAAAAATCACACTGGGCCGGTGGAGGAAAATGAGAATTTGAGCCACGACCCCATTTCCAATCAGCAGGTGTGTGTATGTCTGACCTTTAGCGGGGATGCAGAGGGGTAGAGAAAAATGAGAAATTGCGCTTTTTCTTCCAAATGTCTTAAAATGAGGATTTTTCCCGGGCTGTGCCTCGTTGCTTGGAGCTTTCCACGCATAGGGTCTAATTTCAAAGTTGACAAAGGAAAGAGTGGCCAAAATGCATTCATCTGGTTTTTGACACCATTAATGAACCATAGCTCCAAATAATACAAATGTGAACCATTCTTCGTTCTTCTCTCTCTGTTTCCTTGTCATTCATTCATGAGATGCATTTTTGGTTTGTTGTGGAGCCAAATCGATAAGTTTAAAGAGATGTAAATTTTGATTATCAAAAACGGAGTTTATCGGGCATACTGCATAGAAAAGGGGGAAAACTTACCATGAAGCACTTGAGTGCTATGAAAGTGGTTAAAAGGTGGAAATGGCGGGACCACACAAAGAAGAAAATCATGAGATGCCCCTCTATGCTAAAGCAATCATGCTCGAACCGATGAAATATTCACCTTTTTGAATCTCCGCCATGAGTGCATTTGTTTCATGTCACTTTCCAAAAGCGGATCTGTAATAAACATTATTCCTTTTGGATATTATTTTCTTGGGGACAAAGTATGGATGTACACGAATTGTTATAAGAACATGTTTTGGCCATGGAAAAGGGGATTCTAGTTTTCTGGGAACGTTGTAAATTTGGAAGTAATTCAATACAGAAGCTTTCTTTCTCATTTCCTCTGTTATATCTCTCTCTATCCTTACTTGATTCAATGGATCATTTGTCTTTGCATTCAAAAGAAACTTTGTGTTCTTGTCTGTGTAATCTTTAGAACTTTGTGTCTGCAGATTTGCATTGGTGATGAAGTGATTGATCTTTTTTTCATATGTTTTCTTGGTTCAATGTGAGTAAGGATATATTATGCTACCTATATCTCCTGAAAACATTGTTGTTTTCTTCCTTCTTCATCTCTACTACTCTTCACTCCTTCATATTGATAATATTTTAAGTATGAAAACATTCCAGAATATCGGTGGTTCAAACATGGAGAGTTGTATATTTGTACATTTGTTTTTACTTTTTGCTTTGATAAAGGGAACCTCTCCCATTAAAGAGGAGGTACACGTTTTCCCACGACTATGGTTTCTAGCCTTGTTCCATTCTCAAACCAAACACGTCGGAGGATAATGAGGAAGAATTTTCGAATGAAAGGGTGAGCCAATGGGAGAAGCCACTTGGCGGGATCATGGAAAGATCTCGGTAACATCAAAGGAGAGCTCACGGAGGCATAAACCAACGTGGTGAACATTGGAGGAAGAGATTGATAGTGAATTAGAATGCGGGGAGGATTTTTGAACTCATCAAGAGATATGAAATAGCTCACCAATCCATTTGGAGCTCAATGAGCAGCTCGCCAACATCACATGCAAAGCCCGAATGCAAAAACCCTTTTACTCGAAATGTCATATCTCGAGCTAAGAACGCTCGGATTTTCACAAAATCATAGTCAATGGAGAGCTATTACGAGAGGGTTTCATGATGGAGACATAAAAATGGATTTTCGTGAGGTTTTGAAACCCCTAAATTATAGAGCCCCCAAAACCCGAAATGGTGTATCTTAAGCTAGACAACTCAAATTTTCATAAGATCCCAATCATTGGAAAGCTATTTCAGAGATCTAAAACATGGTAGAATCAAAAGTGAATTTTCGGAGGTTCTCGGACCTCCAAAATTGATGAATAGTGAATAATAAAGCGAGGTACATGGGAGGCCATTCATGAGTTATGAGCATGATTTCTTCTCCAACAAGACAAAGTACAAGGGGTATGGAAACATCAAAGGACTCCAGAGGATTATGCAAGCAAGGATGGGCCTCCATACACCTAGGAATTCAAATTTCCTCCTTTCTTTGCACAATTTATTCTATAAAATGTAAAGGGCCGTTGCACAATACAAAGAGTTGGTCATTTTTCCTCCTCTGTACCCCTATTCTCCTTTCCTTCAGCTAGGATGTTGTGAATTTCTTGGGGCTTAAGGCCTTCACACTAAAAATTGTAATGGCACTCTTTCCTCTCCCTATTGCAATGTATTGTGTAAATTCATATGGAGCAATAAAATTGTGTCTGTGTTAATCTTTCTAGCCTCTCATGGTTTGTTGTTTTCATCTTGCCTCTCATTATTATCAGGTGTTCTGTGCAACTAATGTTTCCATTGTATGGTTTTGGTGTTGTTATGTTTGTTTAGGAATGGTGTAATGTGTGCAATTTGGTCTATGGTGCATGACCACCCTCTCCAAGTGCATTCTTCTCCATTTTGTAGGGTTGGGAATCTATCTAACACTCTTTTCTTGGTGTATCACCACTTCTAGTGTAGGTTTTATTTCATGCAAGTTTCTCTCTCCATGTCTCCTTGGAATGTTAGAATAGGTTTAGATAGGTATTTGCTTGCATTAGGAGTAGTTGTGGCAGGTAGGATTAGGAAGAGGAACCAACCTTCTCTAGAGAGCTATCCCATTTTGTAAGGTCCCACACTTTAGGATAGCTCCATGTTAGGCAATCACACTGAATGTCCCATCCAGAACTTGGCCATTCAAGGGTGATGTGATTTTGCTACAACAAAGCTACATGAAATCTAAAATGTAGTGCAACTTTCAATGACTCATATATGAGGCGACCACCGAGGTATGCCTAACTCAAGCATTTAATTTTTTTCATCTAATGTGTGCTAGATCGTGTTATATGGTACTTAGGGTTATTTTGCAAGTACATGTGTGAAATCTGAGGTTTTTTAGGGTGGAAAATAAGAACAAACCAACTCGGATCAAGGTCCATGACACCAATTGGAACATACCCGTGGCCAACGCCTTAAGTATCTTGTTACTTAGTGAATCATTTTCCCCTTGCCTAATTTCTCTAACATGCCTAAGGCAACCTTGGTTCTCATGGAACCATAGATCCCATCCAAATTTCCTCAAATCTTCTAAATTCACACTTGGTTTTAACAATCGTCCATAGGGCCCATTCAAAAGGTCCCGAAGTCCTTATCGCCACTCCCAAGATCATATCTTGGATCACGGTGTGGATTTTGCGGAGGAGTAAAATATAAAATATGTTGGGCGAGGGAAAGTTGAGTGTAGGATTTTTCAAGCAAAATAATGCTCAATTTCTATATAATCAGCTTTGATTTCTTGGATGGCTTGTATGATAACAATATGGCTCTTGACCATTGTTTATCATGAATTACATGTCATGGAATGTGTGGGGTCTTATAGACTCCAACCGCAAGTATATTGTCTACGATGCTTGTCAAAAAATTACCAATTTAGATGTGTTGTGTTTTCGGAAGTGAAAGTTACAAGTTTTCAGTTGGCGATGGTTTGTAAATCTATCTGGCTTGATAGCCTGACATTCTCGCAATCATGATGGGGGCATGGGGTTTGATATCCCTTTTTCTCCTAAATGGTGCCCTTTTTTATGGACCATGGTGTCGACCCCACCAATCATGCCATCTAGGCCTTATTTAATATTGACATCCACCCTTTTGGCTTCATCAACATTTATGCCTCTAATGATGTGGTGAAAAGGGCGATCTTTGGTGGTGGATAGCTAATGCAATTCCCGATGCTTATTGGGTTATATGTGGTGACTTTAATATGGTGGAGCTTCCCTCTGATAAGTACGGGCACTTGCCTATGCAATGGACAGCTGGAAAAAGGAGGTGTGGTTTTATATGCACAATAAATTTGGGTTTTATGACCCTAACACCTCTCGCACTCCCACCTTTGAAGCATGGTTTACTTGGTCCAATCTCTGAAGTGGATTAGATCGGGTTCTCAAACGGCTCGACAGAGCCATGTTGTCAACTCAATATTTTTTGAGTTTGACAACATTTACTCCTTTCCTGTGGAAGTGATGTCATATTTCATCCTTTCGGACCACTCCCCATACAATTTCATCACTTGGCAAGATAGAGGACCTTTTTTCATAAAGGTCAATTTTTCAATACTACCTTGATGGAACATGAACCCACTCTCAATCACATCAAGCGAGTGTGGAATTTATCTCCTTAGCCACGTCATTTCAAAACTATCATCCACCTATGCATTCCAGCTGGACCCAATGGTGGGAGGATGTTATGACTAGGACAACCAAATTCCTTAAAATATATGCTCAATAGTTGGCCATAATTTGACACCGTTCATACTCCGCTACCTCCTCCACTCTTAGCCAAGTGGTGGTGGTGCTTGAAGGAAATCATTTTTCTAAACTATATAACTCTAGGTGGCAGAGATTCATCAAAAATCCAAATTTCATACAACTACAATGCTCGGGAGCTCAAATCCATGCCCATCTTCACTAGCTTAAAGTGGGGATCGAGTTTCAAAAGAATTTTTCTATCCTCAAAGCCAAGCATTTTCTCAAAAATTCATGCCATTTTTATGGCGGAACTCGGGTCACGGACCCCCAAGCATATGCTTCAGCCTTCATTAACCACTACAAGCTATTTTTCAAGCTCAAGCTCCTTCAATGAGCAACATGTGGCTCTTGACCAATGCTTGCTATGATATGCCTTGTAAACTCTTTTTAGGCTCAAGATTACCTACGATCGCATGATCACTCTTGATGACCTCGCATAAAACGGATATACGAAATGGCTAAATGATAAGGCTTCTGAGTGTGATGGCTTCCCATGCAAATTCTATAAATCACTTTGGGATATTGTTGGCTCGGACCTCCATCAGTCTATCTTGAAGGTTTTCCAAACCAATCTTTAGCTCTCACATCAATAAAGGGAATATCAAGTTCATCCCTAAACCTAGAGACCCTAAGCTAATTACCAACTAATGGCACCCATCACCTTTTTAATGTCTCCTACAAGATTATTGCCAAAGCCCTTGCGATTCGCTACGCCATATTCTTCCCACCATCATACAACCAGAGCATATCGGCTTCATCCAGGGGCATTACATTCTGGACAATATCATTTCCATTTGGGAAGGCATGGAATGGGCTCATAAATCCAACCAACTTGCCATGTTCATTAAAATTGACTTTGAGAAATCCTACGACAGGATAGAATGGCCATTTATTATTTTCATGCTTCATGCTTTGGGCTTTGGCCCTATTTTCATTCAATCATCAAAATGGTCTTTGCTAATGCCTCATCCCAAATCACCATTAATGGCCATAGTTCAGTGCCTTTTGGCCTCTTTCGATCCATACGACAAGGTTTCTCATTAGTTCCTACTCTTTATGTTCTTATGGTGGAAGGTTTTGGATATCTACTTGCCAAAGCCAAATCCCAAGGGCTTGTCAAGGAATTGTGTTTCCTTCTACGGATAGCTCCCAATTACTCAATGGCCACTTTGTGGATGACTATTTCCTTACTTTAATTGAGGATGAAAGAAACATTCACAATGTCATGCATTTCTTGACATTTTTGTTTGGCTTCTAGTTCTTCTATTCAATGGTAAAAATGCAATGCTACAGAAATCCTTCCTCCTTACACCCCCTTGGTTGGATTCTTATGATTGGAAAATGTTAGGCCATGGTGAGATGTTTAAATTTCTTGGTATTCCTTTTCCTTTCAAGATCATATGTAGAGCTATGGTAGTATGTTGTCCAACGTGTGGAAAAAAAGCTAGAATACTAGATCACCAAACCATTGTCCTTAGTGGGTAAATTCTAGATTTTTTCAAAATTCCTTGAAGCCACTCATGTGTATTACTCTTCTTGTTGGGTGTCATCCAAAACATCTGTGTAGAAGTTGGAAAATCTTCTCAAATATTTTCTCTAGGCCAATGCCTCTTCTGGAAAAGGGTTCCACAGAGTCACTTGGGAGACTTGTTGTCTTCCTGACTCTGGAGGGATGGGCCTTATTGATATCTTGCATCAAGGGCAGGCACTTTGTGCCAAATGGATAATTCATTGTATTGAATATTGGAAAAAAGTTCTTATGTGCTTATTGCATGCCATGGCATTGAGGAGGGTTCCCCTTATGGCCTCCCGACTGGAAAGGTTTAGGGTTTTCCAATCTCCTCATTTCTCTCAGTTCCTATCAAAGTGGTCAGACACTTTCGTGCTCAAAATTATTTGGAAAGCATGGGAGAAAATCAAACCATGGCTTCAATGGAAAGGAAACAACTTTTGCAATGGCCTCTTTGTCAACCAACACTCCTTGTGGTGGTCGCTTGTCATTCAAGTCCAGGATCGATGTCTTGTAGAGGTCCCTAGAATTCCTACACTCAAGCTCTTCAAGCGTGGAATTTGTTCCATTCAAGACCTTTATTATAAGCATCCAATCTTGGTGTCCTTGGAATGAGCTAAAATATCGATTCAAACTTGCTCTCATGATCGTGCTAGTATCACTGACATCATTTCTTTTGTCCCTAATCATATGAACCAATAAAAATTTTGCATTCCTCTCATCCTTGGTGGATGGATTGAAATGGTTCATGGATACCCCATTCCGAACTATTCGGATAGTAAAGATATCGTTGGATTTCTATGCATCTTCCATGGTCGATAAGCTCAACACTTGGTGGGGGCTTCACTCCTCTCCTTCCAATTGGAGAAGGAGATTTGACACTGATTTCTACCTATGTGGAACCTAAAATTGCACATTTTTGTGGTGTATCTTACATCAAGGTCTCTTGATTGGTGCGTTTGGTTCAGATTGGTGTCTCGGCTCCCAAATGCCCTTTCTGTGGACACTTGGAAACCTTATCACACTTTTTTGGTTTTTCACAAATCCCAACGGGCTTGGAATTGGATTCATTCATTCTTTCTCCCATTCCAGCTAGAGTGTTTTACCTAGAAACATATTCTTTTAGGAGATAATCCCATATTACCCATATTTTTCCCATATTTGGCATGCTTTCAGAGGGGAAATTATTTTTTGGCTATGGAAAGAAAGGAATTCATTTTTATTTGCTAATGCTGAAGTTGATCAACATTTCTCTATTATAATAAGTTGGTGGTTATCTCCAATGTGTTGTTGTAGATACAAGTGCAAGCAAATAAGGTGGCCCTTGAGGTGGAGCACCTCCAGACCTCTTGCATCATTGGGGTGATGCCCCCTGTAATGTTTCTCGGGAACCACCTTCTCCCTCTTGCACTCTCCACCCCATGACGGTCATCCCTTAGGTGGTCTTTGGAGCCGTTCCCAATGGTGATTTTTTAGCCATGCTCACTAGTCTCTCGCATAGTTAGTCGCAGATAATTTTATCTCCCCTAGCTCACCACCAAGGTCAGGGGCTCTCCCCCACTATCTTGTCAACTCGTTTGGGGCTCGCCTCTACTCCCGAGCCATGCACCCATGATAGGTGGAGCCTCTTGCCTCCACCTCCATTAGATAAGTTCCCTGGATGGCCTTTTTCATCTCCCCTACGTGGGTCTTCTGCCGAAAATGAAAAGAAGACCCCCTGACTCTAGTTGGGAATTTTCAAATGTTGGAAAATCCTCCCTAGTCCTAGTTGGCTAGATGACCATGATCCTCCATCCGATGGTCAATTTTTGCATTGTATTAGCATAGATTTGATGTTTTTAATTTGTTTTGTTGGTTTTCCTAGGTTTGGCCTAGTTTGTTCATGGTTTTGGGGCGTGCTCTCATACCACCCACTTTTTTGTTGAATTATCTTATATCATTTTTATTAATATAATATAAGATCTTATTCATCAAAAATCTAGGGTTTGATGCAACACTTAATATTCCAAAAGGAAACAAAGAGTGACATTAAAGGTTGTAGATTCCACTTATACAAGTCCAAAATCAGTACAAATAAGTCGGCTTTTGTTGTACTATTCCAACCACATTGATGGTTTTGACCCAACAGATCTAGCAAGATCAACAAATTTTTTTCTCCATCTCCTAGGCTTTGTTTTTGTTTCATATCACCCATTGACACAATCTAAAGCACATCTAAATCATGTAAGTGAATCTTTCTTGCTTGGACCCTACCTTTTATTACTTTTATGTCTTCCTTAGAGTGATTGTTATATGTCATGTATGTATATCTGATCTGAAACATCATTTTACACATTATTTACTTTTAGTTTCTATATTATCAACCATCCATTTAATTAATTTTAATTAGGGTTGATAAATTTTGGTGAACCCTCTTTGATCGAATCCTTAACCTAATCTAGGATATTGCCCAATTTCCATAGGCTAGGTCTATTGATTTTAAAACCCTAGTGTTATCTTTGTGTGTACTATTTGCTTATGTGTGATCATGATTTTTTTAAGGATTTGCGGAGGCATAATGGTTACTATCTCTTTAACTAGGTCTATACCACTTATGAGGATGCAAAGCATGTTACTCTATTTTCACACTCCCTCAGGGATGATGTAGTCTTTTATGTTGATTTAGATGCTTCTTTTAAACCATTCACTTATCATCCTCCCCATTTATGTACATCACCTCCAATAGATACTCCTTGAGACACCTTTCTAGATGACCTCACTCAGTTCCCACCTCTTGCCACTCATGAAGACCCTAAGGATAGTCTTGTAGGTTGGAGTAGTGACCATGAGCAATCTCCTCCATAGGTAGATCATGACACCAATGTTATAGATGACCTAGATTTTGGTGATGATGTTAGTGTTTCTAGTGCACATACGGATGATTTTCCTTCTATTTACACATTGATTAATGGTGTCCCTTATGTTTCTGATAATGAAGATGAAGTAATGTATCATAGTTACAACCATGATGATGATATGCATGATGTTTCTTATTCCAATGAATTATATGAAAATGATTTTGTTTCTACTCTTTCTCTTGAATGCAAAAATAATGAGCTTGATTGTAGCATCTCTAGTTTACTTGCACATAATAACCATTGCACTTCTATTGTTCCATTTGAATGTAAAAATAATGATGTTGTTTGTACTAATATTTCCATTTCTCATGAATGCAAAATTTTGATATGGATCATGTTGTGTATGATGCACATTTTGTTTCTATTTCTCCTCTTACAAGCAAGTGTGATGTTTCTACTAGTACTTCTTCTCTTCCACTTGTAGATACTAATGTGCATAGTGATATTGTTAGAAAAAATGAGCATGTTGATCTTTCTTTAGTTTCACATAGCACACATGTTGATACATCTCCTAGTGTGATTACATTTCCTATTGTTGATGTTGATATCCCTTTAGAGCCTAATCATGAGGTCAAGCCCATTCAACCCATGTAAACTTCATATGACTCATCCCTCAATAATATTCCTAGGCCTGATAGTGTTCCTATGGATACTATTAATGGTAGGGTGCAACCTTTGAATGAACCCTTAGGTGCTTATGTTATACCTCCTCAAGAGGTGCTTTCTCTTATGCATGTGGTAGGTGAGTTACAAAGAAAGGTCCACACATTGACTTT
The DNA here is from genome assembly GCA_018340775.1 of Taxus wallichiana var. yunnanensis. Lineage (NCBI taxonomy): Eukaryota > Viridiplantae > Streptophyta > Pinopsida > Cupressales > Taxaceae > Taxus > Taxus wallichiana. Next base: position 739,856,172 of record CM031243.1, read on the forward strand.
AGAAAACAAGGCCTATTATGCTAGTGTTGATTCTAATATTATTCTTGACAATCTTATTCCACATAGAATATTTCAAATACCATTCCCTAGAAATTTTTAATGCCTTCATTTCAATTGTTTGATGGTACTTCTGGATCCATACATACATCTTAAGCATTATACAACAATCATGGCTCCTTATGACAATGACAAGATGCTTCTTAAGGTTTTCTATAGGAGTCTTATTGGTGATTCTCTCTCTTGGTTTACTCATCTCCCTAGTGGCTCTTTAAGTAATTTTAGAACTTGAGGATGCATTCTTAGCTCAATTTAGTTGTAATAGAGGCCCTAGGGCTACATATGAGCATTTTCCTTATTTACATCAAGATGAAGTTGAATCTATCTCTAGTTATATCTTACACTTTAAGGAAAACATGCACTTTATTGTATATCAACCTAGTGATTTAGAGATGTAATTCATATTTTTTCAAGGACTTATACAATCCCTCAAAGAAAAATTACATTATGACACGTTTGATTCATTATATGATCTTTTCTCATGTGTTATTGATTTGGAAAAGATATTATGCTAGCACATAAGCCCAAGCCCTTAGATGTGAATGTTATAACCTTTTATGTTGCACATGATTATGATACACACAATGATAATCAAGTGAAGGTTTTACATCATGGTAATACTTTTATCATCATAATTCTAATCAAAGAGCACCACAACCCTCTCTTCCTAAGCATAATCCCAAATATTTTGATAAGGCTCATGATAGGTTTCATGGCATCTTACTAACATTACTTATTAAGAGGATACTCCAATTACCATCTAATGATCATATCCCTCCTCATAGGATTGAACATGAGAAGGGTCATCTGTTTTGCAACTTCCATCGCATTAATGGACATCATGAAAATGATTATTATGTGTTAGATCATAAGCTTAAGTTATTAGAGGAAAAATGTATCATCACTTATGACACACGACATGCATATATATCTACTTCACCTCCTCCACAACATAGACCCCCAAGCGGTGTACACTTGATGAGCATGTTTATACTTCTAGTCATATTTCTTGCACCGACACTATTCCTACATGGGAAAAATCTAGAATCATCTACAAGTGAGTAAGTAAGAAATGAGGGTTTGTCTTAAAAGTTGCGCACATGACTTCGATAGACCCTTTGGTTCTACTTGTCATTTTAAAGATTCACATATAGTTTCTCTAGTACACCATTTTGTCCCATACATACCTCATACATCCTAAACACTTATTTGTTATATCATGTAATATATTTCGCCTCTTGTTACACTTGTAACCTTCATACTTAGTATTTTATAAGTGTATTCGAGGATCACCCTTCCTTCATTCTTACGAATAGGTTTCCTCACTTCATATGCACACAGGGACTAGTGTACGGTCATGAGTGCCTCTTGGTATCATGTGTTCCCATTATTCATTTACTATTCTCAACATATCACCATCAAATGTTTTCATTTCATCTATAAGTGATATCACATTCAACGACATTCTATAGTTCACATTCATATATCATCACTACACATCACACATCATAACCAATCAAAGTATTATACATCATATTTTATCTCAACACAATACACTACAAATAACACACACACACACACACACACACACACACACACACACACACACACACACACACACACACACACACACACACACACACACACATATCGATAACATAAATCAACTACCTATCCATCAATGCAACACAACCAATGTAAGACAAAACATACACAATGTAATGAAATCCAAAACCTCAAACACACACACACATCACACCAAATGTTACAAAAATGGTGTAGAGAGTGTTTAAATTCATACACATAATGTTAATCCTCATCATTATCACTATATATCTACTTTGGATTTTGTGAGCTAGAGGCTCCTCAGTAGATCTCGGTGCCCTATAGATCATGACCTAGCATGATAATGGAACAAGTGCTCTCGCAATGTCACATTATTTGTTAGAACTTAGGCATACTATGTATGTGACTCTACCAGTCTTAAAAATATACTTTTGATAGCTCACCACTAGCCTCGCCAACTCAGCTGACTCTTATCTCTCTAACATTGTAGGACCATATAGGTGGGTGTTGCAGAATCACTTAGGTCAAATAAATAAGCATTATTTCCTACAATATAATATAATCTCTCAAGAAATCCACCAGTGAAAAGGTCCTTTGGAAAAGAGTATGCACCAATGCATCCACAATTTATGCACTTCACATGTATCTTTCACCCTTATCACAATCATTCAAGAGAGCAATTCAACTTGCTCAAATTCGTTATGTGATGATTATGAACAATGCCTTATCATGGCTTATGAATGTAATAATTTGTTCAACCATCACCTTTAATGGATTCTCTAGAAATAAATTATTCTATTAACTTCATTCCCTATTTCAACAACATGTAAACATGCATAACCAACTATCAATATGACCCAAATCTCTATAAAACTCAATTTTCCCTGTTTTACCTTCAAGTACCTTACACTAGCTTATGTGTTCTTACCTTCAAATGTATCAACTCTTGACCTTTGATTTCATGTCTCCAACAATCCTTTGATTCATGATTCATACACTCAATTTAAGGTGAGAGCCAATGTCATATTTGTTAAGACAATAGTCATTTTCCATTCTCCTTATCCTGCTTGAATCATTATTTCTAGCTTCATGCAACTATGGATTTGCATACACTATAGCTCGTAGAATTCATATAGTCCATAGGAGAATATAATATCCTTCACCCACTTCTTTATTCTTACCTTTAAAATCACTCAACAAATGTTAATAAGGTTTTCAAGACTTTAAACTACCCTGTTTGGTCATACATCACAATCAGTGTTCTTAAGGCAAGGTTGTTTGTATCAAGTATGGATAGATGAATCTATGAGTGCAAAGGAAGTTATGTAAATTCCATTAGTTCTGAGTTTCCATACTCAATTTTCTCACAAAATTTTGAGAACCATTTCCTCTTCCAACTCCTACTTTGTCACCTTTAATATTTTTGGCTTCAAAACCCTCTCTATGTATGACACAAATCCAGCTTTTGCTATAACTCCTAATATGGATGATTTCAAAACATAATAAAATCATTTATGGGATCCATTCAAGGTATTTTTCCTTACCTAGAATTTTTATTTTCTAACTCCAATCTTTAAAAGGTACTTGCTTTGTAAAAGGCTCTTCTTATAAGCTCTAAATTGTGTACAATTTTCCTAGAAAGGACTGTAAGGTTTTCTTCGTATTCCACCAGTGGAAGATAAAATTTCTTCTTGAATCCCATAAAGGAATTACCAAACTTCATTTGTACAAATTTTTAGATTATAATTCCTTATTTTATGCCTTTAAAATTCAAACCCTAACTAAGTCCTGATTATGTAACTCAAGATGGCTCGAGAGGCAAGAATTTGTTATAACTTTCACTCAATTATGAATTAGGGATTAAAATTTTGTATAATGTTTTGTATGGGAATCATACATGAGATTAACTTACCATTGTGATCAATTAAAATTTATAAACCTTGAACTTCTTACCAGCTTCTTCTCAACCGAATCATAATCACTGTAGAAGGGTTTAAGCCTCAAAACCCTCGTCTTCGTAAAGAATGTATCAAAACTTCTTCTCATTCAATTTTTCTCTGTAATAAGGATCCTTACTCTTAATTCCTTAAGAAATTTTCAAAAATATTCCACCCAATTCATTGGCAAAAATAGGGTAAGAGCTTTCAATGGCTATTTGAGGGTCTTTAACCTATTTCCAAGACTGTGATGTAGTATGTTACTTCCCCGTGCATCTATCTCACTCCTTATTGGTTTCTCCTTGGTGCTTAACTTAGAATACACCTCAATCAGTTTTGTGGGATTTATTGCACAGTATTCTTGCATGTATTTAACTTCCAAACCCTTGTCAATGCTAACACAATCTTGATAAGACCTACAAGTCCCTCTTTCATGTAGATATATATTTTCTCCCTTATAGCAATAACATGAATACACATCAAGTTGTTAGAGCAGAATGGAAAAGACACTTACAGATTCCCTAAGAAACTAGATGTTATCTTTTTATGAAAGAAATCCTTCAATCCAAATTATGTGATCTTCAAAACAAATAATAGTAACCAAGACTCCTTGTTTGCATGAACTAATTGATCAACCCAAATTCACAATTCAATGTGTAGAAAGTTATTAATACTAGGCTAAAATACACACCACAGTCTTTATAGCATTCACGTTGTTATCAACAAGCATGCATTGGTCTCAATCAATTTCCATTTAATTATGGAACTAAGAACTTAATTTCATGCACAAGAAAAAATATTAATAATATACAAGGATCCACGAGGCAAAGTTTTTTTTTCCTGCAAAATCATACAAGAACTATCAAACCGAATTTTTCCTCCTTTTCCTTTAATATTTCTTGAAAATTTCCAACTTTGGAGACTCTATTTGGATAGAATGAGGGTAGACAGTTACATTTGATCAATATATAGCTATCTCTCATCTCCTAACCAAATGAACTCTTAGCTCCCTTGGTCACATGAGTGACTTCTAGGCTCAACATTAAGTTTCTTAACTTAAAGACTCAAAATCCTTAATTATTGACCCATATTATGGCATTATAACCCTTAAGAAGACCTAAGACACTCCTCTTGACCTCTATTTCCTCATTTTCCAAGTTTACAAGCTCAAGAGTTCATGGGAACAATTAAGACAATCCAAAAATGGCCTCCATTTTAATAATTTACATTTAGAGGGAACGTGAATTTTTCAAATTTTGAACATTCTATACATGCATTAGTACACTTAACCACACCTAATGACCTTAAAGACCCAATATCACACCTAACAAGCCAAAAATTGATACCTTTATGGCTTATTCATGTACATGGAGTGATGCTCCTGCATCAACAATAGTGGTCCAAGTAAGCATCGTCTATAATCATCAACATGCATATATTAGTAATAATTGTTAGACCTTTTCATTGTCATATGTGTTGTCATTGATGTCAAGTTACATTGATGGTAAAAAGGGTTAATTGGTAAAGTGAGCAAGCGAAAAAGATGAAGGTTGATTGGTAGTGTCAGCTCATAGAGGCTTTAGGATGATCAAGGATAAGTTCTAAGGGACTTAATTAGCTTTTGTGCAAGCCACGGACATAAGAAGCTAGTCACCGAAGTCTACAGGAAGGCATGGAACTCTAGAAGAATTCGCGGAAGCTTAGTGAAGGCACAGGTAAAGGAATGAAGCCACAAAGCAAAAAGAAGCTAAAGGATAAGTCGCAGGTGAGAAAGGTGAAGCCGTGAATGTGAAGGAAGAGCCACACAAACAAGGATGAACTAAGGCAAAGCCGTGGAAGTAAGGAAAGTTCTTAGGAAGTGTGAGTAAAGATAAAAATCCATGAAGAACCGAGAAAAAATCCACCAAGGATGGAAGATAACTGTGGAGAATGATAAAATCCATAGGTAAAAGGATAAAGTTGTGGACATGGAACAAAGTCGCAGGAAGGTAGCGAACAAGAAGAAAATCCACGCAAATTTGCAAAAACCACGAGCAAAGAAAATCCATGGAAACTGAAAAGCTACCAAGAAAGGAGAAAATCCACAGATCAAAGGAAAGTTCCGCAATACAAAGAAAAAAAGTCAAAGAAGCTAAGGAAATCCACAAATTAAACAAGTATGAACTAGACAAGGCTCAAGGACAATCAAATTGATTTAAACATGGACAAGTGAGATTTTTTTCTCTAAAATTGATGGTGATTCGATTGTCTGGATGATTGCGGTGAGTATACAACTTGAGCTCCACGAAGAACGAAGAAATCTACAGTTCTAACTATCAACATTTAATGCTCATTGACTTTGTGGAAATATAGTTGCAATTCTCTATGTGATTCCTGATTTCAAGGCAAAATTAAATATCAAAGAAGAAAATGGCTCACTCATCTTGATCACATTGGAAATCCTAAAAAGATGAGAAATCTATTTTTAGGTATTGGCTCATAAATAATTTCGGTAAATGCATAGAAAAAGGTGAAATCAAGTTGAATATAGCAAGAGAAAAATATGGAGTTAGTTGTATTCATTTAATGGACCATATTTTTAGGCGACAAAGCAGGAAGATTGCATGACACGCCAAAGGAAGCATTGGAATGGGTCGATTAAATATATAGAGGAAATTTGATACCAAAAATAAGTTGCTCAAGTGAGAAGACGATGCATTCAAGCTAAAGGAGCTATAGAAAGAAAAGAGAGAGAAAGGAGCAAAGTAAAAAAATTAAGTAAAAAGATATATCAGATGAAAAGAACATCGGTGTGGTAGATCGATTGAGCAAGATGAGTTTGAATTTGATGAGCAAAAGAGATTTACAAAGTGAACACAGAAGATGATACAAAAATTGATCATGATCTATTGTGTAAGCAAATTTTGTAACTAGATGATCAAATTTTGTATGTAAAATAAGTCTAAGTGGTAGGTTAAAATTTTCAGGGGTTGCAAATCCTTATGGGTAGGTTCGTGCAAAATATCATTTGTATTTGATTTAACTAGGGGTTGGTGTTCCTTACAAGTTGGTGCTTGCTAAAATTCATTAAGTGGGTGCTTGAAGTTGTGAAGTGGGTGCTTCACAGGTTGAGTGGGTGCTCAACCAAAACCATTGTAAGCTTTGGAATTGGTGTTCCTAATAAAGCCTTGGTTTCAAGTGGGTTTTTCTCCTGAAATGGTTTCCCACTATAAATTTTGTGTTCAGTTTTTTTATTGTTTGGTATATGTTTGACAAAATGCACATGACATAGTAACTGCACAAATTAAGAAATTATGAATTAGTATAACTCTAGAAATTAATTTTAATCCGCACTGATTCACCCCCCTCTTAGTGCTTGTGATCTCTAACAATTGGTATCAGAGTGAGTCCTTCTATCAGAAGCTTAACATCTTCAAGGAGATCCTCTTTTCACAAGCATGGCAAAGAAATCAGGCTCAAGGTGGTTTATCACTATCAAGATCACCTCTCTTCACTGAACAAACTATGCATTCTAGAGAATAAGGATGAAAACATATCTAATGTCACTTGGTTTTGATATCTAGGAATGCATTGAGAAAGGATACAATCCTCCAACCACGTCAATCACTTCTTTAGTAGACAAAGCAGAATATGAATGCAACTCAAGAGAAATGAACGCTATTCTATGTGGTCCTGACTGAAAAAAGTTTGTAAAAGTTATGCACTACACAACAACAAAGGATATTTGGACCAAACTTCAAATTATTTATGAAGGAGATGAAAAAGTCAAGCTAGCAAAGTTGCAGACCTACAGAGCTCAGTTCGAGAATCTGAAGATGAAGGATGATGAGATTATAATGGCCTACATGCAAAGAATAGATGAAGTTATAAATATGATCAGAGGATTAGGTGAGAAACTAGAAGAGTCTGTTATAGTCCAAAAGATTCTAGAGATCTCTAACTGGAAAAGTATGATGCAAAGGTTTCAGCTATAGAAGAAGCCAAAGACATGAAGACTCTCACAATGGATGAATTACAAAGCACTCTTTCAGCATACGAGATGAGGACTATTGGATCCAAGACTACCAAGAAAGAAGTAGCATTCAAGGTCAAGAAATAAACCCAGTCCAAGAAAGAAGAAGAAGAAGAATCAATTTCAGAGGATGAGTTAGATGATGAAAAGATTGAAGAAATGTTCGTAAGAAGACTGAAAAGAGGTTTAGGTAAGTATAAAGGAAAACTCCCTTTCAAATGCTTCGCATGTGGACAAGTAGGTCATTTTGTTGTTAAATTTCCAAACAAAAATAAAGAAGCTCAGTCTGAACATGAAGAGGATAATCATAAAAACCGAAGAGAGAAACTGGATATAAAAAGAAAAATAGTAAGAAGTTCTTTAAGAACAAAAGGAACTTCTATTCAAAAGAAGAATCAAGTGAATCTAATTCAAGCAACCTAGATAACTCTGAAAAAATGAAAATGATGAAGATCAGCTGAATTTTTTTATGGCCATGGATGTGCCTAAATAATGTATCTCCAAAGGAAAGAATACAGTTGACTTTGAAGACTCTGATGAAGAAGAAGCTGAAGTAAATCTTGAAGTTGAATTAGTATGTGCTCTTGAAGAATTGAAACTATGTAGAAGAAAGAATCAAAAGCTAAGGTGCACACTTTGAAATATTATGAAGAAAAAATCCACATCTTTGAAGAAAGAAAAACTCTAAGAGAAGAAGAAGAGGATAATGAGCTCAAAGAGCTTGAAAATCAGCTAGAAAAGATCTCAAACTCTTACAAATCAAAGGAGGATGAGTGCACAAAACTGAACTCAAAACTGGAGCGACTAAAAATTGAGATGGAAAAAATGAGAAACAAGCTGATTGTGTATGAAAAGCTAGAGAAAAGTTCAAATGTTTTGACTAGTATACTAAGTGTCCAATGTAATACAAATGATAAGTCTGGGATTGGTTTCAAGGAAGAAAGTAAGGAAAAGGAGCCTGCAAAGAATGAAGGAAAAATACTTTGCATCGATTCTAAGCAAATATTCTATTGTAAATAAAGAGTTCAGCAAATCCTCCAAGAGAAGGACTATTTCTCCCATAATCACCTATGTAATGAGGTACACACATTATTTCTATGGTTATTGTTATTCATGTAATCAGTTTGGACATAAGGCTGCTAAGTGTAGAAAATTATCTAGAGGCTATAGAAGAAACTTTGGCCCATCTTACACTAGACTAAACTATAATGATGTCCACTACAATTATTACAAGAAAATAAATGAGGCATCAACAAGTAAACAAGAACCCCTAAAAAAAATAAATGGGTGTATGTTGTAAAGAAATATGCAAACAAAAGAAAAGAGTCTTGTTCAAGAGTACAAACCGCATTTCATGTGCAAAATGAAGATAAAATTTTGTATCTAGATAGTGGATGCTCCAGCCATATGATAGGTGACAAAATTAAATTCATTTCACTGTCAAACAATGCATCGGGTGCTATGAGATTTGGTGATAACAATTTAGCAAACATAGTTGGAAAAGGAACTTTGAGTCTAGATAATGGAAAGACTATCACAGAAAATGTTCTATATGTTGAAGGCCTCAAACACAATCTATTAAGCCTAAGCGTATACCATGACTTGGTTGAATAGAGGAGTGATGATTTATCCCTAAGCGTATATCACTATATGATGGTAGAAAAAGGTGATGATTTAGTCTATAGCATATGTCACTATGAGATGGGTGATGAGGGTGTATAAATTGAATATGAGTATGCGGTGAATAGTGTCGGGTGGTGGTTTAGCACTAAGTGTGGACCACTACGTGATGAATAAGAATGAGGTGGTGATTTATCCTAAAGTGTATACCATTAATTGATGAGTAGGATAAATGATGATGTAATAGAATGACATAGGATAGGATAATAGAATATATGATGCTAGACATTGATGAGGAGGGTGGTGATTTAGCCTAAGGTGTATACCACTACAGGATGATTGAAGGTGTGAGAATGTAATGGAATAAGTTGGGATTGGGAAAAGTGAAAGCGAATAGGATTATATAGTAGAAGATGATTGAACATAATAGGATGATGTAGAAGTGATGAAAAGAGTGGTGATTCAACCTAAGGTGTATACCACTATGGTATGTGATGATGAGTGTGGGTGACGATATATCCTAGAGCATTGGTCACTAGTCCGATGAATGTGGTATGATGACATGTCACATGTAGGTAAGGTCCATTTGATTGGTAAACCCTCGGAAGTTGAGTATGGACCAAGGAACTAAAGTGTGTCATAGGGTGGTGAGTGCAATGCATAGAAGACAGAGTGTAAATGACAAAGGTATGTGAATGTGTAATATAGGCCATGTAATGTAGAGTGTGTAATGGGTATGGAATGTAACGTAATAAATGTGTAGGTAGAAGGAGAATGTGTAATGATGATAGATAAAACTAGACCCAAGTATAAGGAAATCTAGTGTAGCATGTAGAATAAATAAGATGTATGAATGCAATGTGGGTGTGTAGGATGTATATGTAGTGGGAGATACAATGATAGGTGTATGTAGAATATGTGATGGTAAAAGATAAATCTAGACTCATATACAACATGACCTAGTGTAAATGTAGAATGAGAGGATGGAATGCAAAACTAGGCTCATATACGATGATGACTAGTGTAGTGTATGCTATGGAGATATAATGTAGGATGATGGAATGTAAATGTATAGGTCCTATAGTGCAGTGTGTGGGGTTCAATGTAATGGTAATCCCTCAATAGTCCAGTGTGAACCGAAGCACTAGGGTGCATCATCGGGTAATGAGGGTGTGATAATATGTGAAGGGATATGTGGATATGTGATGATGATAAGTGATAGAGATGAAGTGTAGGATGTAAAAGGGTATAAGTATGCGAAGCGAGGGGGGAGTAGTATGTCATGTGATATGCCCCCTAATAGTAGTGTGAGAAGAGGCTATGTGAACTCATCAAGGAGATCATCGTCCTCTAGGTCAAAGTCAAATGGCTTAGGATTAGCAACATGGTAGGCTATAGTGTGAGGTTGATCATGTAATGATCCGGTAAGGTGTAGACTATACATGCCCATAGTGTATTCTTCATCAGTGAAAGGGGGATGTGGGAAACTGTGGGCATACCAGCGAGTGTAGTTAGGTGAGTAGCCAAGGAAGGAACTATTGCAGATGAGATTGTGACCAAAAGGCATAGGGAATGAAATGTCGGTGTGACTAGGGTCCAAAGTGCTGCCAATGTAGGTAATCCAAGAATATCCTAATGTGAGTGGAAAGGAACAAGGTGTACATGGTAAGTAGATAAGGAGATGGAAGACACGTAAGCCATAAGTAGTTGTAATAATGATAAAGCCATAATATAAGTGTGGAGCATGGGTGGAAGGTGAAGGTCCTCAAAAGTGAAACCAAGATGAGCGAGGCTAGTAGGGGAACATATGGTTTCATCATGGGTGGGATCAAATGGAACATGGTCCCAAAATGAGTCACGAGATAAAGAGTGTACATGTGAAGGGTGGGTGCATGGGTGATAATGGTGAAGATGGGATGATAGTGTTCATGGAGGGAGGGGGTGGCTGATATGGAACTACGGTGGTGGGAATGGGTGATGGAGGGGGAATTGCATCTAGTAAAAAATATCTCCCTCAAGTGGCGGTAAATGTGGTTGATCGTCCAAAGGCTGAGGTTCATCGGTAGTGTCAATGCGAGGAATAGGGATGCTAGTATGAGGGTCGTGGACACAATATTGGAATGGATCACGATCTCGGAAGATGGTATACTCAACACGCTCATGTAATAATTTTATGCAATGGTGGATGGTAGAAGGAACAACTTGCATGGCATGGAGCCATGGTCTACCTAACAAGAAATTATATGAGACAGGGAAATCAATGATGAAGAAAATAGTGGGGAGAGTCTTAGGACCTACAGTTAAAGGCAAGGTAACGTGGCCTAGACATGGATGAATAGAACCATCATAAGCACGGAGTGAAATGGAAGAAGGGATAATGTCACAAGTAGACAAACCTATGGCTTGGAGAAAGGACATAAGGCACATATTAAGCTCGATCCATTATTGATAAGAGTACACTTGACATCAACATTGTAGATGCGAGACATGATGTAAAGTGGTGGGTCATTGTCAAAAGGGTGAATGTCAGTGGGAGGATTTCCCCGGAATGCTATATGTTGAGAAAAGGCCTTGGCAAATGTGTCATATAGGGATTTTGGATGCATCTTGCAAAAACATTGGTAGTAGCAAAAGGGTTTGGGATCGATGAATCAAATCGGGGTGGGTAAGCGATATTCAGTGATAGAGATATTCATGATGGTGGAATGAAAAAGCCCTAGAAGGTGGTAGAAAGAGACGTCGGGTTCACCAAAATGATTAACAAAAATAAAGATTTTTACCTAGATGGCCTAAGGGGATATCTAGGGTATTAATGTTAATCTAAATAGGAGGACTAAAAATGTTGTATAAATGCAGTAAAGACAGTATGAAATGATCCTAAATAATTAAATTAAATGAGATAAAAATCTAATTATGCAAGTAAAGAAGGAAAGATGACTTAGTTGATTTATAATGACTGCATGACGAGTGTCACGATCTAGAAATATAATCCGGAAGCATAGACGACACCTCGGGGACCCTACGAAGGGAAGATTTAGACTATATGAGATGACACATGTGCCTAGGAGTGTATTGGGGTGCCTCGAGGTGCCATGGTCTCGTAATATAGGCACTCGAATCTGTAAATCCTCGGAATCTGAATTTGGTATGGTCACTAAATTTCTATGAGTGCTTCTTGTCTCATGTCATGTTGGATTCGTCGGATGAATTAGAGAATGACCCGCAATGCAAGGAGAAGTATCCAACCCTAGAAAAATAAAATATGCATATGAATGGGTCGGATTGACCTTAGCCGCCAAACTAGTGGACTTATCACTGAGCATTGCACTACATTACAAACCTTGATGTAGTTTTGGTGTGTGTGTGTGTGCATGTCGTGCCCTAGGTGCTCTCGTGTCAATCACACTTTGTGAAGTAATGAGCAATAGTAGCTATAGAAATGTAAGTAGCATGTGTGCATGGAATCCCTCCCCCTGAGAGGGTCTGATGATGCAGATCTCCTAGCTTGAATGCATGGCACTATGTGGATGTAAGTGATGCAATGGATGCAACCCTAGATGGAGTGATAGTAGTGATAAGATGTAATGACCTAGGACCCTTATTATGGTCTTATAACTTTATATTTATAGGGCTCTCAAGCTTAATTTTGTAATTAATCCCGACAAGGCCAATTGAGAAGAAGATAAGGATGACCAATAGCTAGAAGTGACCTAAAAAGAAGTGAAAGAGGTTGTGCATAGACCAGGGCACCCGAAATGGGACTGGGATGCTCGGTGGTACCTCAAGACAAAAGTTAAGCGCCCTAATTTTAGGATAGAATGTTGGAAAGGTCATGAAATGTGTTGATAGGTATCGAGAAATACACGCAAAAGAAGAAATAAAATATAAGAAAAAGGTGGCCAAAAGGTGGGATTAATTATTACTTTGTACACTTAAGAACCTTCTAAATAGTAGTATAAGACCGGGCTAAATATTATCTAATGTGCAATATTTATATCTAAAATCATGTCAAATCATATCAATGAAAACAAAGAAGACGACATTCTCATAAGAAAATGCTAAGAGAGCAAAAAAACCATGAAGATATAGCACTCATGTCAATGATAGAACCCAAGAACGTTGCGGAAGCAAGCAAATATCAGCATTGGGTGGATGTAATGAATGAATAACTAGATCAGATAGAAAATAATGAAACTTGGGAGCTCGTGCCAAGACCAAAGGATAAAAATGTAATTGGAACAAAGTGGGTTTTCAGAAATAAGTTGAATGAAAAAGGAGAAGTAACAAGAAATAAGGAAAGAATTGTGTGCAAAGGCTATGTGCAAATGGAAGGAATCGACTTTGATGAAACATTTGCACCAGTGGTAAGGATGGAAGCAATAAGACTATTCCTGGCATACGTGGCTTACAAGAAGATCAAAGTGTTCCAAATGGATGTGAAATCAGCTTTCCTCAATGGTTTTCTGAATGAAGAGGTATATATTGAACAACCTGATGGATTTTCACTAACTGAAGATAAAGATTATGTGTGTAGGTTGAAAAAGGCATTGTATGGACTGAAACAAGCTCCTAGAGCTTGGTACAACATATTGGACTCATACCTCATTGAGAAAGGTTTTAGAAAAGGTGTTGCTTGACAGTAATCTCTACATAAAGGAAGAAGGAGATCATCTTCTCATAGTCATTGTGTATGTGGATGATATCATTTTTGGAGGAGATTATGATAAGATGACATATGAATTTGTAGATATGATGAAAGATGAATTTGAAATGTCCATCTGGGAGATCTCTCATTCTTTTTGGGCTTACAAATAAGTCATTCAAATCAAGACATCTTTATATCCCAAACCAAATATATCGAGGAAATGGTAAAAAGGTTTAGGATGGAAGATTTTAAACCTATAGGGACTCCAATGGAAGTTGAATCCAAGCTAATAAAAGAGGAAAACTCACCAAAAGTAGACAAAACCTTGTATAGATCCATGATTGGAAGTCTACTTTATTCCACAGCATCAAGACCAGATATTATGCAGGTGGTGGGCCTTGTTGGAAGATTTCAAGAAGATCCAAGGGAAACACACTTCAAGGAAGTCAAAATAATTTTGAGATATCTCATGGGAACAATTGATTATGGACTCGTGGTACCCAAAAGCAATGACTTCAACATAAAAGCTTATACAAATGTTGATTGGGAAGGAAGTGTTGATGACAGAAGAGTGCCTAGTGGCGGATCATTCTTTGTTGGAAATTGTTTAGTCTCTTGGCTGAGAAAGAAACAATCATCAGTGGCACTCTCAACATGTGAAGCAAATAATATATAGCTTTCAGTAATGTGTTGCACTCAAGTTTTATGGATGAAGCAGACATTGGAAGATTACAAGGTAAAATCTGATAGTCCAATTCCCTTGTTTTGTGATAGCACAAGTGCAATAAGTGTCTCTAAGAACCTTGTGTTCCACTCAAAGACCAAACATATTCCAATTAGATATCATTTCTTGAGGGAAAAAGTGAATGACAAGAAAATCAGTCTAGAATATGTGAGCACAAAAGAAATTGCAGACATTATGACCAAGCCACTACTAAAAGCTACTTTTGAGCACTTAAGGAATGAATTGGGGGTCATTCTTGATCCCACCAACAACTAGAAGGTGTGCAGACAAGGTGAGGGAGCATTCTCAGGTAATATCAGCTCCTAATTAGTGCCAAATAGTATTTGTGACAAGGGAGCTAGTCTGCTAGCTCAAGATTATCAAAGTATGCATCAACTCAAGGGGAGCATTGTCGATGGGCATAACAAGTCATATGGATTAGAAGCATGTGTCAAGGAAGAGTTTCATGAGGTAGAACACACAATATGTAGCTTTCCTACATTTTCACCTTTATACAACATAGATGGCCCTTTTTCATTGTTGTCAAAGGGGAGAAAAGCTCAGTCAAAAACTAGCTAGTCATATCTAAAGAGGAAAGATGCTGAATCCATCCAAGTAATAACAAAAGGGGAGAGAAGCTGAAAAATAAAATCTTCCAAGGGAGAGATACAAGTGTTTTCAGAAACTAGGTATGCAAGTATTATTTTTCCATCAAAAGGGTGTAGGTTTCTGTGGTATTGAAGTGATGAGGTGTTTCCATCAA
The DNA here is from genome assembly GCA_018340775.1 of Taxus wallichiana var. yunnanensis. Lineage (NCBI taxonomy): Eukaryota > Viridiplantae > Streptophyta > Pinopsida > Cupressales > Taxaceae > Taxus > Taxus wallichiana. Next base: position 739,871,496 of record CM031243.1, read on the forward strand.
TGACAAAGGGGGAGATTGTTAGACCTTTTTCATTGTCATATGTGTTGTCATTGATGTCAAATTGCATTGATGGCAAAAAGGTTAATTGGTAAAGTGAGAAAGCGAGAAATATGAAGGTTGATTGGTAGTGTCAACTCATAGAGGCTTCAGGATGATCAAGGATAAGTTCTAAAGGACTTAATCAGATTTTTTAAGTCACGAGACATAAGAAGTTAGTCTCCTAAGTCTACGAGGAGTCAGTGAAACTCTAGAAGAAGCCACAAAGCTTGGTGAAGGCCACGGGTAAAGGAATGAAGCCGTAAAGCAAAAAGAATCCAAATGACGAGTCATAGGTGAGAAAGGTGAAGTGCGAATGTGAAGGAAGAGCCGCGTAAAACCAAAAAGTAAGGGAAGTTTGGAGGAAGTCGTGAGTAAAGAGAAAAAGCTACAAAGAACCGGAAATCTGCTGAGGATGGAAGATAGCCACGAGAGAATGATAAAATCCATGCAGCGAAGAGGATAAAGTCGTGGATATGGAACAAAATTGGGGGAAAGCGTGAACAAGAAGAAAATCCACGTAACATTGCAAAAACTATGAAGCAAATAAAATCCATGAAAACTAAACATCCACCAAGAAACGAGAAAATCTGCGAGATCAAAGGAAAGTTTTGTGATACAAAGAAAAAGTCAAAGAAGTTAAGGAAAGCCACAAATTAAACAAGTATGAACTAAACAAGGCTCGAGAACAATCAAATTGATTTAAACATGGACAAGTGAGATTTTTTTCTCCAAAATCGATGGTGATTCGATTGTCTGGTGATTGTGGATGAGTATACAACTTGAGCTCCACGAAGAATAAAGAAATCTACAGTTCCAACTATCAACATTTAATGCTCATTGACTTTTTGGAAATGTAGTTGCAGTTCTCTATGTGATTCTTGATTTCAAGGAAAAATTAAATATCAAAGAAGAAAATGGCTCACTCATCTTGATCATGTTGGAAATCCTAGAAATATGAGAAATCTATTTTTAGGTATCGGCTCATAAATAATTTACGTAAATGCATATAAAAGGGTGAAATCAAGCCAAATATAGCAAGAGAAAAATATGGAGTTAGTTGTATTCATTTAATGGAAAATATTTTTAGTTGAAAAATAAGGAAGATTATGCGGCACGCCAAAGGATGCATTCAAGCTAAAGGAGATACGAAAGAAAAGAGAGAGAAAGGAGAAGAGTAGATAGATAAAGTAAACAAGATATATCGATGAAAAGAATAGCGAGTGTGACATATCGATTGAGCAAGAAGAGTTTGAATTCGATGAGCGTAAGATATTGACAAAGTGAACGAGAAATAGATTAAGAAAAGTGATCATGACCTATTGTGTAAGAATTTTTTTGTAACTTGATGATCAAAAATTGTATGTAAAATAATTCTATGTGGTAGCTTAGCATTTTCATGGGGTTCACCCCTCCTTATGCATAGGTTCCTGAAAAGATCAGTTTTAGCTTATTGAACTAGGGCTTGGTGCTCCTTGTAAGTTGGTGCTTGCTAAAATTCACTGAGTGGGTGCTCATAAAATATTTGAGTGCGTTCTTGAAGTTTTGAAGTGGGTGCTTCACAAGTTGAGTGGGAGCTCAACCAAAACCATTTTAAGCTTTGGAATTGGTGTTCCTAATAAAGACTTGGTTTCATGTGGGTTTTCTCCCGAAAGGGTTTCCAACTATAAATTTTGTGTTTAGTTTTTTTATTGTCTGGTATATCTTTGACAAAATGCACATGACATAGTAAGTGCACAAATGAAGAAATTGTGAATCACTATAACGTAGGAAATTAATTTTAATCCACACTTTGGTTTCCCCCTCTCAATGCTTGTGATCTCTAACAATAATAAATCTCTACAAATCAATAGTGCACTATCAACAAATCACTTGATGAAATCTATACTTACATTTGTCCACTTCCATTACTACGCATCCCCACCGACGAAAGCTTCCTCCTTACTCTAGTTGTGGGAAGAGGACCTTGAACTCTATTTACACCATCAAGTGATACCCATTCACCTAGGCCTCCCACTTTAGTATAGGAAAAAAATTCACCCATCGATGTTCATCTCACTAGGTTGTATAGGTTGTTGTGGAACCCACATCATATCTTTGATTCAACATTATAGTTGGGTCCACCTCCCTTGTTGGGGGTAGTACTAGGTCACTTATTTTGGTCTCGGGATAGTATCCATCTTTATTAGTTACATGTGTGGACTTTCTCCATGGGTATGGTGGTTGGGAACATATTGCATGATCGCAAATTGAGAGGTCACTCTTTCATGTACTAATATAATTATCCCTATATGGAGAATTGATCTTCTAACCACATGGTATGTCAAATGGTGCAAATCTATACAACATCCTCTTGCCACACTGTTGGGTAGTCTATATATATGGTCTCTAAATAATATATATTGTTGTCAACCTATCCAAAATTGATCTATAGGTCATAGTGTCAAAACCTCATCTCTTAGGAAACTCCCCACTTTGTGTTTCCACTATCTATAGATGAGTCTAATAAATATGTTTCCCACCTATGGGCCACACGCATGAAACATGCTCATAATCCAAAATGTGTAATAATTTAATAGTTGTAACACCACCACCGTGGCTCTCCAAAGTAAATATATACAAGTCTTTGTATAGGTGTGCTAGCATGTAACGACCCCACACAAAACATGTCCCATGATCCTCTATATATTGACATATCTACCACAACCTACATGATATGGATACACCGCCACCATCGACTACTACACATGAAGCCAATAACACTGCAATATATTTCCACAACCACGGAACTCAAGATGTCACAATACAGTCATTATAATCAAGGGCTCTCCTAACCCATCACATCCTGAAAGTATACGTATGCACTCTCATATGATATGTTTTATCCACGGGAAACATCTATACCCACTCTTGACCAATGACAATCTCATAATATGGTACGCATCCTCTAAGGTGACCATCATCTCCCTTGTTGGGAACCAGAATGTACATGTGTCGACATTCCACCACTCACACAAAGTTGTAACCGAGTGCATGTTTGGAGGGACATTATCCAACGATACTACATGACGTAGCCTGCTCTTTCTATTTGGTCCTAATAAGCATCATCCATACCTAACTTGAAAATAGGGTGTCATGTTCGACCACTACAAAACTCTCTTAGGTGCACATATCTTTGCAAACACATATCAACACAAAAACATTTATTGGTACCTTTTCATTACACATATCTCTTATATACTCATCTCATAGTATCAACATTTATCAACAATCGACATGGGTCCAAACCATATGATTTTGGTCAAAACCATACGATTTCAAGTCGAATCATACAATTTCCTACATTTTTTACCCGGTCCATAACCGTACCATTTGGTCTATTTTCATCTTTTCCATAAAATACGTCAAAAATAGAAAATTGTTAAAATCAAGCTATTTCCTACTAAATCACTTTGCATTAAATGCACTCACCGGGTCATTTTTTCTAATTTTAGATGGCCTCTATCACCCTATCAAACCAAGATAAAATTACATCTCTAGCCCTCGACATCTGTAGTGCCGTTTAAACAACCACTTGAGACCCAAGAAACAACCTAGGGTTAGCTAGAAAAATTATGGGATAATTTTTTTATTATTTGAAGTGTCTACAACCAGGTTGCAAGACATCAATTTTCACTAACAAGTTCGGAACAAGACCAATGTACTACAACATATGTTCCCTTCATTAACTAATAACAAGTTCACAAGGTTCAAATTTTAGGGTTATATGTTTTAGTTAGGTTCAGGGAGTAATTTACCCCCATGCCTGCTCTCTAGCAGCCTCAGAGTTTCAATAGGATTTTTATCATACTTAATGCTTCCAAAATTTCCCTAAACCATTCCCATTGGATAGGAAATTTTCTCACCTTTCCAGTGATATAAAGAAGTCCTCCTAACTCCTTATATTTCTCAAGATATGGTGAGGGCGGAGTTTTTAGGTCAAACTTTCCCCTAGGGGGACACGTGTCAAGAGGAGAGGAAGGCCTTTTGGTGGGTTGGTGGGTTGCGGGCGACTCAAGGAAATTTTCCCATTGCGTAGGCACAAAATCCATGTTTCTCCTGCGCCTCTGCGGTCCCCAGTGGACACATGTCATCACTTGATTCGACGCGGGAAAAAAGGCGGCGGGGAAAAGTTTGGATTTTTGCCCGAGTCAAAATCCCAAACTTCAAAAGGAAACATTTCTCTATGTTCCCAGGCGAAGGCTGTGGCGCCACGTGTCGGCCCATGTTGGGTGCGGGCGATGGGGAGCGCAGAGACATCCAGGGATTGAGCCAATAAAGGTTCCAGCCCAAAAAGATCACGCGGGCCCGCACATCTGCGAAAAGAGATTTTCTAAGCAAGGCGGGGTTGCGGGGCCGCGGAGTCAAAAGGAAAATTTTGCCAAAAGAAGAATTAAAAGTTAAGTTTTAAAATTCTCCTATGCATCTATTGAGCCACGTGTCAGCGTGGGATTGGTTGTGGGTTAGCGGGGATGCGGGAAAAATTTGGAAATTTTTCCCGAGGTCCAAAACTTAAAAGGTTTAAGTTCAAAAGGGTCCGCCCCTCCGCCATGCCACGTGTCACAAGCAATTGGTTGTGGGCCGGGCGGGGATGCGGGGAAAAATGGGAAAATTTTCCCAAGGTAAAATTTTCAAAAGGATAAGTTTAAAATTTTTGTCCGCCCCTCCGAGGTGCCACATGGCAGGTCCCGATTGGTTATGGGATGGCAGGGGCCATGGATTTTTGTGGAAATTTTTCCAAAGTTAAAAATTAAATTTTTAACAGTTAGATTTATTTTATTCTTGAATGCCAAATTGAAGTAAAACTTCAAATGGCCATAACTTGAGCTAAAAGCTCAGTTTTGGGCAAAACGAGGACTTTTCGGAAAGTTATCAATGTCCTCTTTGCACAAAAATATAAAATTTAATTTTGATGAAATTTAAAGGGTAAATTTTGTAAAAATGATCTGCAAGATTTTAATTTACAAGCTGGTAATTTCCAACTTTCACTTTTGATAAAATTTGGTTTCCTCCTTCACTCAACATGTCAAGCAAACATGGAGAATTGATCTAGGGAGGGTTTAGAGTGTTTTCAGAAAGTTGATTTGTCCAATTGATTCAAGTTTGTATTTTTCTATCAAATGACAGGAAAAAATGATTGTTAGAGGGATTGTATTCGAATTAGCAATGGTCGAGTTGTTTTCTTAAGTTTTCTTTGTCAAATTGAATTCCTTAGTGTCTTAGCATGCTATTCCATAACATTTTTAAGTTGGTTATTAAGTGCGATTCAACTCTGTGCATTTTGTTTAGATTTACCGCTTTTAGAATTTCTGATACCGGTGATCAAATTTTTAAAGGATCTATTTATCAATTCCATCATTTAAATGTAACAAATTATTTCTAATATAGTCTAATACATTCAGTTGATTCTAGAAATTCATTCCCAAGTCAAAATTACAAATTCTGATTTCAATTTTAATATAATTCCAAGGATGCAAAAACAATATACTTCCTTCCTACGCATTCTTCTTTTCAATAGAGATTTTAATTTACAATAGCAATTCAATTCCAATACAACCATGTAAGTTTGAGAAAGTGAAGCATTCCTTTATTTATTTCCAATAACAACTTTACAACTTATCACTTTTTTTATTTGATTTCCAAATGCAAAATGCAATGCATGTAACATTCTTTCACATTTCCTTTCAAAACAGAGAGTAGAATATAACTTCTTTACATTTCACATTACAATTCAATCTTCCATTTTCAATACAAATATCTTCACATTACAAATTGCTATACAATTCATCCACTCCAAAGTGGGAAGGATTATAATAACTTGTTCAAAAGAAAGGATTGTCAAACTGTATATTCCTCTTGCTCCAAAACAGCAGCATGCTAGTTTCTTCATCTTTTCATCTTGATCACAATAAGGAAGGGGGAAAGGCAACGCTCTCCACCTAACCAAGACATCCAATGAGAAGGGAGAAGTCATCCTTCCTCATTGGCCCCCAAGCCCCAACCATATTGAAATAAGAGATGCAATACAACACATGGCAACAAAGGCTTCCACAACAAACATGCAACATTTTCACATTCAAAACACATTTCAAGAAGAATGTAGTTCACAACTACATTAAACAAGTACAAACAAAACTGAGGCTTCATCAAGCAAGCCAACAAGAGCAAGGATCTATGGGGAACTACTTATGCCTCCCAATGGGAAATGGGAATCCACCAATACAACCTACCAAAATAAACCATCTCACATATCCTTATGCCCCCAAATTCCTCCTTATGCCCCCAAAGTTTCTCCCTTATGCCCCCAAGAGTAAGAAATGCAAGCTATTTATTTTCCATGGTGGATCCCAATCCCAAACTCCCTCCACAATAAAATTGATGCCATTGGAATTCCCTTATGCCCGCATTTGAAATCCCCATAGCCTTCTCTACACCATGCTCTAAGCTAGTCTACCCAACCAGCCAACACACTCATAACAACATTCACCATTTCATACATGCATGCAAGAGAAAAAAGTATTTTAAAAAGGCTCAAGTTCCTACCTCTCCATAATGGAGTTTGTTCCAAGATCAACAAGCTTCCCAATGCCAAAATGCAGTCCAAAATCAGTAACACACCAACATGTAAATGACTCCAAACTCCTTTCACAAGCAAGGCTCCAAACAACAAGAAAAATTTTCCCCAAGAGGAATAAGCAAAGTTTCAACAACCATCAAACAAGCAAGGAGTTTGAATTTTAAAGGAGAGGGAAGAGAAGAGGATGATGTGGATCCATGTGGGATGCCACATCATTCTTCCTCAACCCCAAGATCAAATTCAACATCATTCACCTAAACATAATAAATAAAATGACAATATAACTTACACACTCCAAAATGACCCATACTCCAAAAGGACTGAATTTAAAACATGTAAGAGAATTGCAATTAAAACTTACAATTAGTCATTTCAAAATGCTTTAAAAAGGTCTAAATTTAACCTCCAAAACCATAGGTATGGTTGGTGAATAATTTTAAGAGGTGTGGGACGAGTTTTACTTGTCCCACAAGCCTCCAAATTTAGCCTCGAAGGACAAATTCGAATTCTCAAGAGGATGAAGTGTTTCACACTCCAAAATCTATCTTACATTCTCTTACATATCCCTTACACATTCTTACACACTCTTACAACATTACATTTAAGGGAAACAACTTCATTAATTACATTCTTATGACATATTGATTTATTTATTTTAACACATGATTATCCACAACATTAACACAACATAATAATAGTAACTAATGAAAAGGGTAACACATCACAAAATAAACACATGCAAACCTTAATAAAGAAACCACATTAATAAATTACACAAACCCATGGTCACATATAATGGAAATCCCCCATGGGAATCCCTAACGAAACACAACACACACACACACACACACACACACACACACACACACACACACAAAAACAATTGCCATGGTGACCTTTTTGAATTCACCCGAAATTTCAATATGGTTAGTCTCCATCCCCGACATTATTGTGATATTCTATCCTGCAAAATAAAGATACATCCAACATGACATAGAATAAATATAATAACAAAACCATCTATACATATGAATCACAACAACATCAAGAAATCCACATTATCATTTTCAGTTTAAATAAATCAACTATATCATCATCAATAATCTTCCATACTAGATCTACTCACAATATCCAATGTCACATGTCCAAATCAACATCTATAATATGTCCATGTCAAACAGTATATCATCATCCACATATAAAAAAATATCTCTAGTAACCATCATGCATAATAACTGAATCCAGATCAATAATAATCCCTGATCTAACATCTAACCATCATACTAAAATAAAACATAATAGTGTCCATAATATGATCAACAAAAGATTAAGATCAAGGTATCTAAAAGTGTCAAAGGGAAGTGGGCACTACAACATCCTTCTACTCTCAAAGCACAATTTCCAATTACTTGATTACAAATGAAAAGTAACTTTTTTACTTTTCTATTTACTATATATAGTAAATTTTTTTGGTAACAAACTATGCCTCTCACTTTGACTAAAGTCTAACTCTAAAATAACACCTCTTATGATGATATGGCCCATGTATTGGGGCACGATAATCTATTTTCATGTCATCTCGGGTGTTGGCTTCATGGTTTTTAGTACTCACTTACCACATCACCATTAAGTTATACCACACACATTATATAATCGTGCACACACATTCTTATCTTTATATCATATATCCTCTATATAAATTCTTTTCTCTATCTTATCGACTTTCTCTCAATTTTGCAGTGTATCATACACTCAAATCACTAAATATTATTTCCCAATGTATGTGTTCCACGCAACCTATTTTTTATATTCTTTTGACTCAAGTGATATGGTTTCTCAATGTCAATTGTAGACTCGATTTGCATAGGGTCATCCAAATTTTACATCTTTGAAATGGAAAATCAAAGCACTAGTTTGTTGGCCACACAAGGCCATCCCACCTTCTAGTTGCATTTCAAAACAAAACTATATGCAATTTGCTATGTAAGGCCGAGTTTATTTTCTCGTGTCTACAATTGCAATCTAGCCTCATGATCTAATAAATCACCCTTCAATCATAGAAATACATCATATATAAAATACAAACCATTCTGAGACACCACAAGGCCACTACACTTTACGAGTGTATGGGTAAAATCCAACATATGCACGAATAGAAGTTCCATAGTTTTTTATTTTACACCCATGTGTTATATAGTAGGGGAAATGAGATGTCATTTCATGATGCCTTTGTATGTGTTTTGCAATAACAATGTGACCTAGATTTATATGCAGTGGTGTGTTTTCATTTTGGGAAGCCTTATAGTGACACTCTTCCTTTGGTGTTGAGACACCCAACTCCCACATCTACAATGCCCAAACACAATTTGTTGGGTTTTTTATCACCCCCAACCCTTAGAATATGCCAAATGTAAATTTACATGTCTTTGGAACACTCTTTTCACATATTCACAAAATATCCCTTGAAACTCACAACACGCTTCTCCCTTGGATCCATGTGAGTCAATTATTGGATCACATAATTCACCACACATGATTATGTTCTCTCGGCATGCTCTTACTTGTTCTTACTTCAGCACTTTTTCAAGTATGTATATTTTTTTCCTTTTTACACTAGTAAATTTCATTCACTAGCATAAAGGGGGGTGTAGACACTAAAATTTGCACAAAATCATTATTACATTATGATTTTGTTAGAATTGTATATGTACATGAGTTTAAGACCTTGAAAATAGATCTTAGTGGCATAACCTACTCTCCTCCGAATTTTCATTGATAAATTTGATTTCTTCTGATTATTTTGCTACTTTTTTAGGGTTAGGTTTAGGGTTTCATATGTGTCATGCACTAGGGTTACTCGGCACCCTATATGTACCCCTTTTCTATTCATTTATGAGCATGCCAAGACACTCATTGTCTTTCCTCTATCTGACTTTGTTTACTTTGAGCAAGTTCTTCCATTACTGATCATTTTTTTCCTTGCTATCGCTGGAGCTTTCACGATTCCGTTGGAGTGCAACTACTTCGTGGTGCCTCGTTTCCGATTCGATTCTCACAAACTCTTTTCATGGTATCAGAGTTGAGATCGGGTAAACGTGCACTCGATTTGTTTTTTTTGCTATTACTCTTACTTGGTTTCGTTATTTTACTCTGCATGCAAGTCTTTTGATCACTATTTTCTAGAAATTATCTTGCTAATATCTCTAACAAGCTTTCTCGGAAAGTTTTTGTGTTTTTTTCTTGTGCATGTGCAAGTTTTTTTCAAAATACCTTGAGAAATCGGGTTTTTTTACTACTTTTTTTGTTGGATGTAACAAAATCCAAAATAGAGATTCATTTCATTTTTAAATTTATTAAAATGGAAGTGAAATTTTTTTTAAGATCTCTGGTTTTTGCAGGATATTTGTCTATGCATGATAGTCTGTGGTTGCAGGATCTTTGTGTTCTTGATCGTGGTTGCTCATGAACTAGAACTTTTGTTGTCCCTCGACCATTTTTTGGATTTTTTTTTTTTTCACTTTTTGCGTTCATTCCTGACATTTTTTTTTTTGCAAGCATTTTTTTTTTTTTTTTGCTTTCAGGTTTTTAATCACATTTGTACACGTTTTTTTTTTTCACAAGCATTTTTAACACTTATTGCATGTTTTTTTTTTTTTTTGGGGGTTTTTTTTTTTAACCACGTTTTTTTTTTTGCGCATTTAGGCATTTTTAAAACTCACCACATTTTTTTTTTGCAGGCATTTTTTACTCAGGCATTTTTTTTTTGACTTTTTTTTTTTTTATTTTTTGCATTTTTTTGTTTTTTTGTTTGTGTTGTCTTTCCATGGCTTTGACTGCAACTTTTTTCTGCTTTGAATTTACTTTTTTTTTTTTGCACATTTGTCTTTCAGTTTTTGAGTAAACTCTTTTTTCAAGGTTTTTTCACAAGGTAAACTTTTAAACTTTAATTAGTTTTTTTTTAAGTTTTTTTTTTAATTTTCTTTTCTTTCTCAAAAAAAAAAAACTCGAGTTTTTTTAAAAAATTTTTGTGTTTTTTTTTTTTTTTTTTAAAAGTTTTTTTAAAACAAAAAAAAAATCCTTTTTTATATTTTTTTTTAAAATTAAAAATTTAAAGATTTTTTTCTAAGTTTTTAATTTTAATTTATTTTTTAAAAATTTCATCTAAAAATCTTTTTTAAAACGCCTTCTTTCTTAAATCTTTAAAAATTTTAAAAATATTCAAAAAAAAAAATGCTTTTTTGATTTTTTAATTAAATTTTTCAAATTCATTAGATTTAATTAAATTAGATCTAATTTTTATTTCATTTCACATTATTTAAACACTATATTTCTTTGGCATTATAAAATTTGGTCTTTTGGCTTGTTGTATTTTTAACCTTAGTCGAGTGCCGAAGAGAAGGGGTGAGGTCGGGATTGGCGGTGTGGCTAATCCCCCTCGCAATACAAACAAACCCTATCTCAAATTCTATGTCATTTCCAATGAGCATACATACGACACCCTTTTGCATGCGTTTAGGGCACTTTTTTAATCCGTTTGCAGGCTTATTGGCTTTTTCTCATCAATTGCGGGAATTGGTTTTTGCTATAACTTTTGACTCGTTGCTCGGTTTTGAGCACTTCTTTAGTCAAAGTTGCATGTTTTTCACACTCTAGATGATGGGATCATTAGCTTTGTAAACACACTAATTTTATAAAGTGCCACATTTCGGGGGTGTCTTTGTATTGCTTAATTTCAGCTCATTTTTTGAGCTTTGTTCTATTCCTTTTTTTCGTGGACTTGTGAGCGCGTCCGCCACAGTCTTACGACAAAGGGATTCTTTCGTGTGATGTGAGACATTTTTCTCACCACCAGGGTTGGCTTTCACCTCCTTTCTATTTTTTTGCTTGTGCTTGTTTACGGTGTTCCTTTTTTGTTGCGCTCCACGAAACACTGTTGTGGTCTCCTCTCTTGCGCGTTATTACGCTAATTGCAAGATGAGTTACCAAGTGTTTCAAACCACATGCATGGACCCGATTGTAATCAATGCACTAAACTATAAAGTGCTTGAAAGCGGGGGTTGTTATTGTCCTGGGTGGTTGTGTTTCTTTTCTGCATTTCTTTCTCTCTCTCTCTCTCACTATGGATGCACTTTCAATTCCTTTGCTTACGCCGTTCAAATTTTTTGAATGGAGATCGAAAATAATAATGAAACTAAGGGGTAAAGGGTTATTCCACATCACCATGGGAACTGAGACTGAACCAGATGATGAACCTGAAAAATCTAAGTGGTTAAACCGTAGTGATGAAGCTTTAGGTCTTCTTTGCATGTCCATTTCTCCTTACTTGCTCTTCCACATTGAGGCATCTGAAACACCTACATCTGCGTGGAAAATGTTGGATGTGATGTTTGGACAACTAGATGACATGAGAGCGCATGAGTTGGAAAATGAACTACTAGGGTTAAATCCTAGTGACTTTGAAAACCTACAAGCCTTCTTCTCAAAATTTGTCCACATTAGATTATTGTTAAAAGGATGTCAAGTAGAAAAGAAAGATTCTCAACTGATCTTGTCGATTCTCTCTAAGCTAGGTCCCGAATATTTTGTCTTCGTGTCAACTTTCTACTTTACTGAAAAAGCTGCTTTGGGCGATACTTGGACAATGCCCTCCTTTGACTATTTTTTTCATCCCAACTCATTCGAGAATAGGACAAACTCATTCAAATGGGGTCTCTCAAGTCCAAGTCACATGCCCTTGTAGCAAGTACTAGCAAGGGAAAGAAGACTGAAAAGAAGAAATAAACTAAGGATCAACCTAAGAAAGAAACCAAGATCAAACCTAAAAATGACACAAACACTTCGACTTCTGAGCCTAGGGCACAAAAAAGCAAGTATTTGTGTTCCTATTGCAAGAAGACTGGTCACGACGAGCAACACTTTTTTTAAGAAATAGATTGATCACTTATCTCATTTACTTGAGAAAAATAAAATAAGTGTTCCTGAATCCATAAAACAAAGTGCTCCGAAGGCCGAGTCTTCTGCTGCAAAAGGTGTTAAAAATGATAAGAAGAAAGGAAAGGCCCTTGTAGCCAAAGTTGCTCCTTCATCGACATGGATTATAGATTCGGTGCCTCGCACCACATGGGTTCTTCACATGTTGAGTTTTCCAACATCGAACCTTGTGGAATGTCCCAAATCACGATGGGTAATGACACGACAGTGTCGGTTTCTGGTAGTGGATCGGTAGAGATGGATGGGGGAACATTTAACCAAGTGTTGAGTGTTCCTGATCTCTCTACCAATCTCCTATCGGTTTACCAAATTACTCACCTTGGTGAAGGAATGCGAGTGGAATTTGGTCCTAACTCGGTGATTATTCGTGAGCTTAACAATGACACTACAGTGGCTGAGGGAAAGGTAGATCACCGTTCACGGTTGTACACCTTCTCCCACTTTACTTCTGATTCTACGCCCACTTCCTTGCTCACTCATGCAAATGAGGTTAGTAAGCTATGGCATGAGCATTTTGGACATCTAAATTATCACTACCTTGAACAATTGAGCCAAAATGAAATGGTCAATGGGTTGCCTCGCGTCAAGTTTTCTAAGGGTCTTTGTGAGGTTGTACCCTTGGAAAGCATCTGAAAAGAACTTTGACAAAGGAAAATCTGAGCCACTCGTCCCTTGGATCTTGTTCACAGTGATGTTTCTGGTCCATTTCCTTCTCCTTCATTTACTAGAGCTCTTTATGTGCTAACCTTCATTGATGACTATTCGCGATATACTTGGGTATATTTTCTTAAGCTTAAGTCTGAAGTCTTTGAACATTTTCAGGACTTTAAGGCTCTTGCTGAGAAATAGGCGGAATGGTCTATCAAGGTTCTTGAACCGACAATGGAGGTGAATATGTAAACAATAGGTTCATGGATTTCTGTACTTATGAAGGGATCTCTTTGCAACATACAGTTGCTTATAGCCCTTCGCAGAATGGAGTCACAGAAAGAAAGAACCATACTCTTAAGGAGATGGCCACTTGTATGATTCACTCGAAGTCTCTTCCTCCATGCAGTATTGGGCCGAAGCAGTGAATTGTGCAAATTACATTCAGAACCATGTTCCACACAAGGCAGTAAGAGGGATGACACCCTTTGAAGCTGGTTTGGATGCAGCTTGATGTTGAGCACTTTCGAGTCTTTGGATCCAAGGCTATGGCTCGGATTCCCAAGAAGAAATGCAAGGCCTTGGAACCACAATCCAAACCTTGTATCTTTGTAGGGTATCTGATGGCGTGAAGGGATATCGATTGATGAATTCTACTTCTCATGAGCTATATATTGAGAGAAGTGTTAAGTTCGATGAGTCTTCTTCGACTTCTACTTCTCCACCTATTGAGGTTCTTCAGCTCGCTGATTCAGATTCTGACTCATCAGATGATGATATTGTTGAGCGTGCTCCTCTTCGGATCCTCCCGACCATCAGACCTTTGAGTCTTCTTGATTCGATAGTAGTGATGATGAGGACTATGTCCCTTCTCACTCAAGTGAAGAATCTTCGACTCGAGCACGATCCTCCTGGTCCCCTTTGGGCGGAAAACTTTGCAAAGTCTTTGGAGATTTAGTTGGAGATACTTCGGATATGAGACGTACTCACTCATCAGATTTCATTGGACCCCACCTTTCTTCACCTCTACTTCTGATCCATAGTCTTTCGGGAGGCTTAGGTATTCTGAGTGGGATTACTACCATGGATGAGGAGTATTCCTCTCTCATGAAGAATGATACTTGGGATCTCACCACTCTTCTGAAAGGAAGAAAAATCATTCGGTGTAAGTGGGTGTTCCGAACAAAGTATGGAGTAGATGGAGACGTCAAAAAGTTTAAAGCGTGATTAGTAGCTAAGGGTTTCTCCCAGATAGCTGGGGTTGATTATACAGAAACCTTTGCTCGGTTGCGAAGATGACTTCTATTCGACCCTGACCTAGCCATTGCCATGTGAAAGCAGATGGAAAGTCCATCAAATGGACGTTAAGAGTGCCTTCCTTCATGGTGACCTAGAGGAAGAGATCTATATGGAACAACCTCCGGGTTATGTCCAAGATTCCTCCCTCGTTTGTAAGTTAAAGAAGTCTCTTTATGGCCTTAAACAAGCCCCTCGGGCTTGGTATGCCAAGATGGACTCCTTCTTACTTACATCAGGGTTTACTAGGTGTCACTCTGATCCAAATGTTTATATTCTATGGCAAGATGACTCCATACTCATTCTTGTTCTATATGTTGATGACTTGTTGATCACAGGAAACTCTTCCTCTATTATTGATTATGTGAAGATCGCCTTAGCCAACAAGTTTTCCATGACTGACTTAGGTCTGCTTCATTACTTCCTTGGGATCCAGATTTCACAATCTGACTCGGGAATCTTGATTTCATAACCTAAGTATGCTCTTGATTTGCTAGCTCGGTTTTAGATGTCTGATTGCAAGTCTTCTCCTACTCCTTTTCTTTCGGGGTTAAGTTGGTTTCAGATTGCTCTACTCCCTTGGTTGATGGTACTCTTTACTGACAGTTAGTTGGGAGCTTGATCTACTTGACTCACACTCGACCAGGATTTATCATATGTTGTTGGGATCATGTCCAGATTCATGCAGGAGCCACATGAGCTGCATTGGAAAGTAGCTAAATGGATCCTTCATTATGTTCATGTGCACTTTATGCGATGGCATACACTATCATGGAGGGTTGATATTGACTTGATTGGATTCACAGATTACGATTGGGCGGTGACTTAGATCATCGAAATCTACTTCGGCTACTGATTTCTCTCTTGGTTCGGGTCTATTAGTTGGTCTAGCAAGAAGCGAGAATGTAATTGCGATATCATCTCTGAGGTAGAATACGAGGAGCGATTAACGCTGCCACAAAAGCTATTTGGCTACAGGGTATTCTGATAGAGTTTGGCATCCACTTTGGTGGCCTACCATTATCTACTTTGTGATAACATGAGCACTATCTCTATTTGTAGAAATCCAGTTCAGCATCAGTGGATGAAGCACATTGAGATCCATATGCACTTCATACGGGAGCTTATTCATGATGGTATCATCGACATTCAATACATTCAAACAGCTGATCAGATTGTAGACTTATTCACCAAGCCTTTCACTGAGATGAAGTTTCTTCACTTACGGTCTCTTCTTGGGGTGAGGTCTTCTGCAGCTTCCCATCTTCTTAGGGCTATGTAGTCCTTCTTTTCTTCTTCTTCTTCTAGGAAGATTGTGTTTGTATATGGGCACCTTATCAGGCCTTTAGTTGCCGGGCCCCATTGACACATCTTTCTTAGTTGTTTAGGAGTGTCTTCCTCTTCCATCTGACTCATCACAGCCACTACCCCAGCTTCGATGAAGGGGGGGTGTTAGTGTGAGTTATCCTATGTGTCCTCCTCTCATGTTGGAGGGTCATCTCACATGGGTTAGGTTTAGGGTTAGGTTTAGGGTTTCATATGTGTCATGCACTAGGGTTACTCAACACCCTATATGTACCCCTTTTCTATTCATTTATGAGCATGCCAAGACACTCCGTTGTCTTTCCTCTATGCTAAGCTTTTATACAACATATGAGGCCATAATGATTTCTTTCATCAATACATAAGGGGTTTGAATGGGATGAATTATCTTATCCCGCTATCGGTGTGGAAACAGAAGGGAAACACTATGACAAGGGATAATTGCATGTACACCAACACAAATCACTATGAGAGCTACATAGATTTTGAAATGTAGTGCAACACTTGGTGACTTGTCGACACTAAAATTTTCCTCCGAAATTTCTATTTCATTAATGTATGTATTAGGAATAGGATGTTGTTAAGTATAATTAGTAGTAGCGTCGATAGAAGATAACGGCGCCAATCAGCATGGTGCCGCCAATAATGTGGAGTACGGTTACGGTTGAAAGTACAATAGGAATGTTTTAAAAAGTAAATATTTGTCGTAAGTGGTCCGGTAATGTTAAAATGTCAAAGTTTGGGTAATTAGAGAAGTAGGGTCTACATGATTAGGAATTAGAAATATTATATTGGTAATAAGGACAAGGAGTGAGGTCATAAATATTTTGTGTATTTTATTTGTAAAAAGTCTAAAAATGTGGAACCCATGTAAATGATAAGGTTTATCTTATCTTAAAAGATAAGCTTACATGTACATATAAGAGTTAAGGCATGGAATATGATTCGTCGAGTGGATTTCTTATCCTATCTTAGAGATAAGATGGATAAGCCTAGGAGTTCTATAAATTGAGAGGCCACCCCCTCATTTAGCATAGAAGGAAGTAGTGAGAAATATTGTAGGAAGTGTGCGAAAGGAAGCCATCGTTTAAAGGTGTGTTGAAGAAGCCATTAAGAGGTGTAATTGTAAAGTTTCTCCCATAGTCTTGGTGAAAGGCAAGTGAAGTCAATAACACTTGAAGTACCTCATGGGTGAGATTGTAACAATTTCATATTAATATTATAATTTACTTTGATATTTTAGATTTGTCATCATTCCGTCTTGTCATAGTCGATGGTATTCTTGTGTTATGTTGTTGTTTTGTTTCAGTTACATCCACCAAACTAAAGGTGTGCATTAGTAAATAATCATAGCATGAGGAGTTCCCGGTGAAGAATTATCATAGTGCCGGATTGGTGATGACAAACTCACATATGGGGTTACCGTCAAGTTAGTCAAACTCAAGAATTTACATTTATTTTTCATCTAATGTGTGTTTGAGTGTGTTACGGTGTAAATAGGGTTATTTTACAAGTATATGTGTGAAATCAGGGATTTGATGTTGTAGATGAAAAATATATGTTAGTGCAAATGTAAACTAGAAACCAAACTAGATCAATTCCTAATCTAACACTCTCTATCACTACCTCAGATTGAGCTAGATGGAAAGGGAATAGAATGCAATACCTTCACTTACCAAAGTAGAGCTCCCTTTGATTTGTTTGATGTGCTCAAGATGTTAGATTGCATTAGTTTTTTTGCTTCAAATTTGTGGGATGAATTGGGCAACACCTCCCCTTGTTGAGTGATGACTTTGCTTGATGAATTCTTGGAGATTGATAGCTTTGCTTTGAAGTATTTTGGCTACATATACTTGCAATTTTATAAGATGGTTGCCATAGAGGGTGGCACCACTATTTATAATCGGAGGAGAGAAAATGAAGGGTTGATACCTTGTCATGTAAGTGGTAGATCAATGGTGGAGAATGGAGAAAGATCTAGAATTTGAAAATTCTAGAGATTGGAAGAATCCTCCATTGAATTAAAAATTCAATGGAGGGAGGGAATTATTTAAATTTTTTAATATAGAAGAGGGAAAATTGGAGAGGCTTCTAGAAATAGAAGCCTCTAGATTTGGAGGATTGGTTAGTTTAGGATTAGGTGAAATTAAATGTGATTAGTGGAGTGATTAGATGGAGAAGCTAGGTGTAGAGTAGGTGTAGGGTAGGTGGGTAGGTGAGTAGGAATTTTTAATTCTTAGAAAATGATAATAGGGATTAGTTAATGAGATAATGAAATATTAATGATGTATTAATATGATTAAGGTTGAGGTGGGATTATAGAATAAATAATGAAAATAATCGATGCATGATAATGATAATTAATCTCAAGATTAATTATTATATGGTTAGTGATGGGGGGAATTAATAGTGTATAATAAGTATGTTATTTGTTAAATGAGCATGTCGACATTTTACATGTCTACATTTTCCCCTCTTTGAAGGGTTATTGCGTAGCAATGATCATTCAAAGAAAAAGAGATGACGAGATAGATAGTGAGGGTGATGCCCCTCGAGGGGTTGGGCGAAGAGGAAATGAGTCGGGTGACCGCTCAAAAGGATGAAAGGCCCAAGGTAGCGAGATGAGTGAAGTTTAGAGGAGGAGAAGATTTGAAGATGCAAATAATTGGAAGAAGAGGGAGGATTCGGAAGATTAGAGGATTGAGGATTCAGAGGAACATAATTAGAGGATGAGAGGATTGGAGTATTCAAAGGATCATAATATTTGGATTAGAGGATTAAAAGAGTGGGGATTTGAAGGAATATGAGTAGGAGCTTGAAGAATTAGAAGTTGTGGAATTTTGGAATAAGGGATGACCACGACAACGATGTATGACAAGGAGAGAGATTTAGGATTGCTTGGATTTAGAATATGCCCTAGTCAAGGGTTGGATGTGGATGATTTTGGATTATAGGATGCCCCATACGAGGATGAAGACTAGTTGGATTTGAAGATGCCCCGTCGAGGGGTGAGGATTTGTTAGATAAGGATTTTTGGATGAGAAGATGACCCGAGTCCATTGGGGTGGGTTGATAATAGGGGGCTAGATTGGGTGATGTGATATTTTTTTTGGATGAGAGGGATCAAATTTGATTGATTGATTAGATGGTTTTGAAATATGCCCCATTTGAGGGGTGAGAATGATAGGTGTGGGGCTTGGATTTTATTGATAAAGTAGTTATTGGATAGGGGATGATGAAGATTGGATATTTAGATGAGCGTTGAATAAGAGGCAACCGAAAAGATGATGTGATAAGGGGTGTGCTGCCATGAAGTACCCACCGTGATCATCATTAGCAAGTAGAGTAATGGTATGGAATAAAGCAAGATGCACCAAGGTATTGAGACCATGATGATGTAATTGCCAAATGCCCTTGTCCTTATATCATTAGATGGATTAAGACAAAAAGATGGTCCTCATATCATTGGACCGTGTAAAAGAAAAGAAATAAAAGGGGCCTCATATCATCGGTCAAAATGCAAATTCAAATAAACAAGCAAATATACAAACAAAAAAATCACACTGTATTTATATTGCGGGTTTTTAAACGATGGAGGGTGTGTTTGGATTTTTAATAATTTTTAATTTTTAAGATTTTTAATATTTTTTGATTTTTTTGGATTTTTAATAAATTTTTGATTTTTTGGATTTTTTATAATTGTTTTGATTTTTTGGATTTTTTAATTTTTTTAATAGTTTTTTTATTTGTTGTATTTTTATTAATTTTTTATTTTATTTTTTGGATTTTTAATTTTTTTGGATAAACGAGGGGATTTGGTGATGGTAGGAAGAAACGGGAGGAAAACGGAAGAGCGGGGTGGGAGAACGGACTCCTGGAAGTTTATTAGGGCATCGTGATGGGTATTAAAGAGTTTCGGGGACCAGTGACGAGTTATTTTCACCATGCATAGTAGAGAATGAAAGCCCTTGAGAGAGCATGATGGCCTATGAGAGGATTTTTGATCACCAAGTGGATCTAGTGAGGACTTACCAACGTCGGAAGCTGATGTAGTTGTGGTAAGTACCTTGTGGTTTTGAATTTTATTTCGTTTTGTGTGTTTTTGAGATTTTTAGGTTTTGGGTAGTTTTTAGGCATTGAGGGGTATGAAGCGGGGCATGTGTGCATGAATTGGCGCATATGCACTAGAAATGATGCCTATGTGCCAATCATGGTGCTTATGCATTGTAGTTTGGTGCCTATACATTTGGGATGGGGTAAGAATTAACACCCTTGTTATAGATTAGTGCCTATGTTTTACACTAGCACCTTTGTACGAGTTTTGCATATGTCATAAATAATAGCACTTTTCTTAAGGATGGGTTGGGGTAAAGTGTATTAGTCTTTATGTTTCAAGAGAGGATATGGAAATGATGCCTATGTTTCTGATGGTGCCTATGTTTTGGGATGATGCCTTTGTATGCAAGGGTGTTTTTGTAATAAAGTGGCATTGTAGACACCTAAATTCAGTATCTACCCATTGATCGCATGTGTGCACATATTTAGTTAATCATCTCCCTTATTTAATCAAATTCCCTCTTTAAATTTAATTAATCCATTCTCATTAATTAATTAAATGCCCATCACCTTTAATCTCCTTAATCACATTAACCAAATTAATGTGATGTTACTAACCAATTTACATTTTGGAATGAATTGAGGATCACTAAATCTACTTCATGCTTTTCCTATGCATTTTTCCCTAATAATGGGATCTCCACTACAAATATTTATAAGGCACTTAGGGTAGCACTTAAGGTGTATAAAAAATATGTAAAGAATTCCTTTTTTTTCCTTTGTGTTCTCTGTGCTAAAAAACTATTGTAGTCATGTTTTCAAGCTTTTTTTTTCCCATTGGGAAACTTCCCCATGTAGGAAGTTGGCCCCTTCCTTAGTACTCTTAAGTTTATGCTAGCTTTTTCCTTTTGGTTGCATGTGGCCCCCACATATCTCTTTCACTTTGTTCTCTCATGCCCATATCTTGGTTCAAAGCCTTTTTCTCAGTACTTCCTTGTATGGTCCCTTGAAAATCATTTACCTTTTTAAAAAATTAAATTAAATTAAATGCTTTGACATTTAAATCTTTTAATCATATTATCTTGGTATTTAATTATTAATCATGCCCTAACCAGATTTCCATCTTAGAATGCTTTCATTCAAATCTATATCCATGTTTTCCCTACGCCTTTTCTACCCTATCTCCATTGCCTTGCTCACCTACACCTCATCCCTAAAAACCTCTTCCCGCGTAATGCTTTTAAGCATTCGAAAAACTCCTAAAAACCCAAAAATCACGCAAAAAGTAGGAAAATCCTCCCATTGAGAAACTTTCCCTACAATCCCGGTGACCTCCAACCCGGTCGTCATCGACCCTATAAAGTTATGTGTTTTACTTTTATTCCTAGATCGAATGTAAGTGAATCAACCTCTTTACACCTGTGGAAAATCCCTTGTGCATAAACATTCCGGGCCATTTTCAACCTCTCCCTCGTTAATCGTGCATGCGTCAATCATGATCGACTTTTCTGAGTTTTCATCATTCCTTGCTTTAATCAACTTTTGTCTTATTATCTTTGTATTTCTTGATCTAATATTCCTCATTAATAACAAAACTCGTAGCTTCGTCATCAACCTCCTTTTAAATCCATACTTGTATGTTACTCATCTAGCTTGCCTTTCCTAAGCTTTTCGATCCAGGTATCTCTCAAGTTACTGATCGAAGTCTCTAAGTCTCTTTCAACTCAACCACAAAACCTTTGCTTTCTATCACCTCTCCCATTCCTACAGGCTTTGTTTATTTTTCTAGCCCTTGTTTTAAAACCAACTTGTTTCATATCACATATCTAAATCAATAATAGTGCTTTTTTGTAACGTATCAGATATCTACAATTTTTGCACTATCCTGTTTTTTACCTAATCGATCGATATCTAAATCAATCATTATCTCTCGATCTCTTTCATATTATCATTTCCTTGTTTACATCAAAAAAATTTAATAACAAGGGGTTGACATCTACCGAGGAAGTTAACGCTTCTTGGGTTCACTTTTCCAGAAACCCCCACCCAAATCATCTAATCAAAATCATTTTCAGTCTTACTTGTAGATTTCATCTGATTTGCGTAATAAGGATCCATCATCCATTATGCACTGTATCATTATACATCGAGGTAACATAAACCTCCAACATTTCTGAGTTGTGTAACTTCTTTAGTAGTTAGCTCATTAACTTGATAATGAACTAGAAAATACTACAACATTCCTGACATGCCCAGTGGGACCACCTTTTAGGTGATCTCTTGCATTTATTTCTTTTTGTCTTTTTTTTTTCTGTCTTCCACTAACACTGCAGTGTGAGGCTCCTTTTTGCTTGTTTATGTTGGGTTCATGGCTTGGATCACTCATCACTCAAGAAGTGCAGATAAATAGGAAAAGTGTTATCCAGGTATTCCTCACTTTTTCCCTATTTTCCTCCTTTTTGCATCGTAATTTCCCATTCCTGCTTGTGTCCTCATCAAATATCATACTTCGTTTTGGGCTTAAAAAGAACATTATTTTTTGCATCTTGTTTTCCCACATAGCTTAAATAGGGTTTAATCTTCTGCATCCTACACTTTATCACACACAACCTTA
Organism: Taxus wallichiana var. yunnanensis; assembly: GCA_018340775.1. Classification (NCBI taxonomy): domain Eukaryota; kingdom Viridiplantae; phylum Streptophyta; class Pinopsida; order Cupressales; family Taxaceae; genus Taxus; species Taxus wallichiana. The sequence goes on from CM031243.1 coordinate 739,894,076, forward strand.
AACCTCAAAAATCAAATTAACACATCAAAACATCCCCCTACATAGTTTTTTGATTGGGATTTCATCACCCAATAGGAAACACCTCGACATTCCCTAGCCATAACTTACCTAAAACCAGACATAGTTTTCCTTCTCATAGGTACCTAGTTATCCATCCCCTTTTCTTTTCATACTTTCTTAAATAAAGTAAGAACATAAAAATAATTTTCTCTTTACTTTCTTGGGTAAAAACTATTTTCATGCCCGTAGTCACTCATTTAGTAGCTAAGAGAATGGAACAAAAATTTTCTTCAAATGATCCTTATCTCAACAAATGTCCTCTACATAGTCACCCATATGTGCCCTTGATTACCTCTTTTATGAGCACTCAACCTCTTATCGATCTCTCACCCATAACCCTTTGTTCACACTACAACTTTAGGTGAGACTAACCCATTCTTATACCATCAATCTATCCCATCTAGACCAACTACTCCACCATCATCCGATCAGAATCCTTTGGACCTCCTAAGGTCCCTCTCGATGATACCATGTTCCAAGAGCTTATGGATGCCAATCTAGTGGCACTCCAAGATTATCTCCTTAGGAGATCAACCCAATTCCCCCAGATGGACCACCACTCCAACAACTTTATCCTTATCAAACCAATCCCAAACTACCCAACTTGTAGCTAATGAGATTTTTATAGCCCACCTTGCTTCCTCTTCCACCAATCCTTCATCTCATCAGACTACCCAGATATCATGCCTATTCCTCATAACCTCCCACTAATCAACACAAATAATCAACACTACTCTTCCCCTCACCTCTTTAGTCATTATTCCCACTAGTATCCCTAGTCAATATGCCCAAACATCATATCCCTATCTTTAGATAATATGATCTTCTCACATCTAGCATGCCTGTCAATACTTCCCAACCCCTTTCATGGGTGCTTTACATTATGCAATATCTAACCCCTTTCAACAACAATTTCAACCTATTCATACCCACATTCCTACTCAACACTTGCCACTTCAAATCCTACCCAATCCCAAAAATCCTATCATGTTCCCATCACCCAACAAAATTATTTCAATAACCACCCTTTTCAATCACAACCCATGGTTTACCCCAAAAAATTCCTCAAACACCAACACATCCGCAAGTTCATCAAAAATTTATCCAACCACTTCTTACATGCAACCACCACCTCTTATCCCCCAAATAGACTCTTTCAAATGATCCCATGCATGCCCTCATGAATAGGTTATCCAACCTTGAAGTTTACTTTAGGAACCAAGGTCTCATTATCATATGAGAAAATATATAATGAGCCTATTCACCCATCCATACCAATTAAACCATATCCTCTACACTGGGAATTACCAAAATTTGCTAAGTTTAATAACAAAGAGGATCCACAACAACACCTTCATGCATTTAAACATGCATGTTATCTTATTGCACATGATCAAGACTTGATGCTCCACACTTTCCCCATGTCCTTGGTTGGTCCCACATTGGACTGGTATAATAACATCCCTCAATATTCAATATTCTCTTTCTCCCAACTCACACATGAGTTATTTCTAGAACATTTTTCAATTAACATTGCATGAAAAATAACCATCAATGATCTATACACCATCCAAAATTTGAAGATGAATCCATTACATAGATTTTTCACACATGATGGCACATCATTATAAGCCAATTATCCTTTCCTCTTCCACAAGATGATCTCATCGAACTCTTCTCACGTTCATGTGTGAAGCATATATCTTTGACTTTACAAATTCAATCATTTTGAACCTTTGATGAGGCCTTCACCATGGCCCACAAACTTGAAACACATGTCCCTCAGTAGGGCCATTTAAAATTGAAATCAAATAAACCCAAACATGAATTTACTAAACCATCCACACCAAATGAAAAATCAAAGGCAACGACCAATGTTGTAGTTGTTAAATCATCTCCTACATCTACATCTAACACATGGACTCAACAACGAGTCACTCGACTAACACCTAACTATACTCCCCTCTTGGGGAGTCATACAATACAATATTTGAAAAATTAATGGTAGTAAACCTTATCACACTTCCTCCTATCTACCAGTTGATGAGTCAAGACCAAAACCTATATGGTATCATGAAGACCATTACTACAAGTATCACCAAGTCCGAGGCCATGACATAGAAAGATGTCATACTTTCAAGGATCTGGTCTAAAGACTCATTGATCAGGGTGATCTTCAAGTCGAAATCCAAATGCTTCACCCAATCAACCACTTGACATTTTTAAACAACCTTTCCCAAATCATACATCGACAAGCCAAGCTACCACTTCTACTATAACCCAAGAACCTAATGCTCATACTATAAACACCTAAACACTACTTTGATCAAAACCTGTCCCATCCATAACTTCATCATCAATCACATCCATTCCCTTTGATATCCTCCCTACATCTATTATACCTACATCTATCTTGGCGTCTACTCCCACATCTATAACTACTAGAACCCCATTAGAAAATATATCATTTATGCCCTTAGAGACATTCATGAAGCAACCATTTCAACCTATTTCCACATCCGATGTTGGTCCTTCATCAACTTCCTTATCCACCTCATCATCTACTTCATCCATTCCAGTAGGCTTGACCACCTCACCTATATCTATTCCACCCTTTCCCATCATACCATATATGGAACCTATACCGTTCTTCCTCCCACTCTCTTACCCACATCAACTGTTGTGGTTACATCCACACCACCTTCTTCTTTCACCCAAACTTCATCATTTGAGGAATGTTTAAAATAACTTTACCTTGCAATGACCTCAAATATTCCTTCCATGTCATCAACACAATCCCCTCAATCCCCACCTTCCATGGATCACCTCAAAAAATGTTTTTTTTCATATACCCCTAAACCAACCATGCATTACCATCTCGACTCCCCAGAAGGTTGTTCACTTTACTCCTCCCGAGGATGTGTCTTTACATATAAAATCTATAATCCTTCCTAGAGTTAAACCATCCAATCCAAAATCATCTGTTTCAGAACCACAACATTTCAACCCACCAATCCAAGACCATTCAACACTAAAACACCAATCAACATCAAAATTGAATTCAAATCATCAAAGCATCAATACACTTGGGTTTTACCCCAAACATCCAAAGTATCTCATAAGGCATCTTCTAGCACTTTAGTTGGATCATATATAAAAATTTTCCAACACTTACTACAAACCTCTGCAATCACGCTTCCTCCTATCAAGGCCTTTGACCCAAAAGGAAAGAATCCTTTATGGTTCAATTCCAACCTTATGTGTGTCCTTTCATCATACCCCTTTGGGCATGATATTGAGCATTGTAGAGTGCTCCAGCCATTATTCATAGACTCATTGAAGAGGGAAGACTTTCCTTGGACCGAGTCAGTCCCTTCCTTCCACATCTAGTCCAACATCTGTTATTTCACCTTTGGGAGATGACTCATCCAATGATGGCCCTCCTTTTTCATCAATGCAGTTTAGGTAACCACTCGATCAGCCCATGTGAGCCCAAATCAACCTCAAAGCCAAAATCCAAGACCTTCATCACCATCCCTCCTCCTAAGGAGTTGGCCACATCATCAAAACCAAAGGTTTCTATTTTAGCGGCTCCTAAGCCTATTGAAACAAAGCATCGTTAGAAACTTCATCAAGCCCCAATCAAAATGTCACTCTACGAGCTCATCCAAATCTCTCCAGATCATAGACAAGGCTCTTATTGAAGCCTTAAAGCACATTCATCTGATGATGAAGCTCAACCCTTCACATCTTTTCGTAGGAGCACTTATTGCTTCTACTACTATATCATTCAATGAAACTAAAATTCTGGACATCCCACCAGAAGAACATGACCTTCCCCTCTTTATTATGGTTAGGATCAATGATACATTCATTCGATGGTCCATGATCGATAGTGGGGAAAGCATTAATATCATTCCTTCACACACTTTTGACCAACTTAAGATCCCAAAGGAATCTATCACTCAAACACCCGCAAGTTCTTTGCGCTTTTAATGATGTCATCGCTCCCACCTTGGGAACAGTCATCCTCCCTATCCATGTCGGTGAGAAGCTCATCCATGAGATCTTCTACATCATTGAGGGATAATTTCAATACAATGTTCTCCTCGATGACCATGGATCCATGCCATGCATTATATCCCATCTACACTTCATCATTCCCTTAAATATGAACATGAGGGAAAGATCTTGACACTTCCTGGGATGCTCCTCCCTTCCAAGGATGTAACATGACTTATAGACCAAATGACATACTCATCCCTAAGGATGATCCATCTAGCACCATCCACCAGCTCAACCATTCCCTCATCCAAACTCCCTAACAAGGACTCCATGGATAACATAATGGAAAAACTTACGATGGGGGAGTATCATCTTCTCATGCTCAACACCCTTCCCACTCCTCACCATATCGGTAGACCCGATAAGGTGCCTATGTACCAACCAAAGTCGGGATGTTGTTCCTTTTGGTCCACCACATCTTCACACCAATCTTATTTATGGTGGTTTTGATACCCCCTCTTCCCATGTCATGATATTCCACATGCCTAGGCTTTATACTGGTGGCTTTAGCTTTCTCAACAACCCATATTTTTCCTATAACTATCTCCATCATTGCACTTAGAAAGGATTTGGCTAGGCCATTATGAACATGGCCCACATGGCCTTATTCCTAATCAATGTCACAAACCTTATGAAAATTTTGGGTTAGGATACCGGGAGAGCATCCCCTGATCCCATTCCACCATCTGAGATACTCATGGACATGCCTTATCCACCTCCTTTTCTTTTTCAAACTTTCAAATATGTGGGCATATCTTCTCTACCTTCTCCATCTTTTCCAAACCCTCAAGATCTGGACATGTTTTCCATGGACATACCCTTATTTACTTTCTAATATCCTTCTGACTCCTAAAGACATGAACATACCTTCTCCATATTTTTTTAATCTTGAAGACATGGAAATGATGACAACCATTTCCATTGCTTCTAAATTTTTTTTAGTCTCCACCATAACTTTGGGACCAGTCACCTATCAGTGTGACAATCAGATTAGGTCCCTTCCTCTTTTCCATCCAAAGATGATAGAAGAATATTCTTCTACCATTGATTTCCTTCAATGTGCTAATGATGACCATCCTTTCCCACATGGGGGTAGAAGATTCTTATCTTTAAAATACCTTACCATCTCGATCACCTGTAGTTCTTAACAAAGCCACCATTGATGTCAATATCGGGACTCCATGAGAGCCTCACATTCTCAAAGTGGGCCAATCTCTTGATCCACATGAGCTAGAATATTTCACCGCATTCCTCTCTCATCATATCCAAACATTTGCATGGTCATATTAAGACATGCCAGTCTTGACCCCTCTATCATCATCCACATATCATCACCTATCCCAATGCTAAACTCGTAAAGTAAGAAGCTTCATCGCATGCACCCTCACATTTCTCTCCTTGTTAAAGAGGAGTTGCATCCTTTTTTCAACTAATTTCATCATCCCCATTGATTATCCCCAATGGGTTTCCAACATTTTCCCCATCACTAAAGCATCGGAAAAATACGCATATGCACTGATTTTTGAGATCTTAATCTCACTTTCCCTAAGGATGAATTCCCTCTCCAATTGATCAACTTGTGGATCTTACCACAAGTCATGAGATGCTTTCTCTCATGGATGGTTTCTCTAGTTATAATCAAATTCTCATCACACTAGAATATCAACACAAAACCTCCTTCATTACTCCTTGGGGGACCTTTTGTTATCGTGTCATGCCCTTCGGTTTAAAGAATGTTGGTGCTACTTATCAATGGGCCATGACTTATATATTTCATGACCTCATCCAAAAACCATAGAAGACTATGTTGATGATATTTTAGGAAAATCTAAGCATCAACATGACCATATTTCCATTCTTGAAGTCCTTTTTGAGTGCCTCATTCACTTTTTCTTCTATCTTAATCTAGCCAAGTGTGTATTTGGAGTCTTAACTGGCAAAGCTCCTTGGATTTATCATTTCTATTAGGGGCATTGAAGTTGACCCCATGAAAAAATTAAGGAAATCATTGAAATGCCTCCCCCTTCCAATCTTAAGAAACTTCGTATCCTTCAAGGCCACCTCCAATCTATCTGTCACTTCATCTCACAACTCTCAGATCATTTTCAACCCTTTCATCACCTCCTTCTGAAAGGACATTGAATTTGATTGGGATCATGATTGTCAAAAATATTTTGACAATCTTAAACAATATCTCTTGTCTCCACTAGTGCTCACACCTCCATGTGAGGGGGAGTCATTTTACTTGTACATTTCTACCACCAATCATGCCTTAGGAGCCATGTTAGCCCATCACGATGACCAAAACCATGAGCAGGTTGTTTATTATATCATTCACACCCTTCATGATTGTGAGACTCACTACACTGAAGCTGAAAAGTTGTGTTGCACTCTCTTCTTTTCTACTTCTAAAATTTGACATTACCTTCTTAATCATAAGACATATGTCATTACTAGCTTTCATCTCCTTAAAACATTGCATTCTAAGCCATACCATAATGATCGTATCACTTGGTGGCTCATGCTCATGACTGAGTTTGACCTTGAGTTTGTTTCTCAAAAATCCATTAAGGGCCAAGCTATTGCCAACCAATTGGCGAAGCCCCTCTTCCTAGTACACATTTACCTCATGAGAAATTTCCGAATGAATCCATTAACCAATTTCATCATGAATATGGCACTCTTAAATTCACTCTCTTCTTTAATGGCTCAAAATGTCAACAAGGGGGAGGTGTTGGCATCGTTCTCATTCCTCCTTGGGAAACTCTTATTCCCCTCACATATAAACTCAATTTTGAGTGTATAAAACAACATGGAAAATATGAGGCCCTCATCTTGGGTCTTGAAACCACCGTCTTTTTAGGTGTTCAAATTCTTGACATCTACGAGATTCTAAGCTTATAATCAAACAAGTCACGGTGATTATCAATGTAAAAATGACACTCTTCAAAAATATCATGACATTGTTCATCTTCTTCTTGAATATTTTGATTCCTACACCATCCAAGTTGTTCCTTGATCGACCAATCATTTTTTGATATGATGGCATCCCTCATATGGCTCTCATCCCATGGACAAATAGAGGAGTCCAAGCTTCTTGTCATCGTTCATCATCGTGATCAACCTTTCCATGAATTACCTTAGGTTAATCTTATTGAATATAATTCACCAGAACCTTTGGTATTCTCAAATATTTGATTATCTATCCCAATCCATCCTTCCTCCTGATCTATCCAAAAATTCTAAGAGGTCCTTTTTTCAACACGGTTATGTTATTCTCCATTCATCTTCACCTACCACTATGTGATCCTCTATGACCAGACCATAAGATGTGGTGAGGGGGCATTCCACCTACCATATATATAAACATGGATTTGATGTGTTCTTCTCTCGATGTCTTAAATCCATGAAGCCTCTCGAGCCATCCAAGAAGTCCATGATGGTATTTGTGGTGGACACTTTAGTGGCTTAGTTGTTACTAAGTTCATTATCATCTTGGTTATTACTGGCCTTCCTCAATCATGATTGCTTGAATATGTTAAGAAATGTGAAAATGTTAGTATCATTCCAATCTTATTCATATTCCTAGTCAAGCTCTATAGTTGGCTCATAACCTTTGGCCCTTTTCACAATGGGGCCTTGATCTTATTGGTCTTATTAATCCTCATTCTTCACAACAACATCACTTTATCATCACTACAACTAAGTATTTCACTAAATGGGTGGAAGCAATCCCACTCACCTCAACTAAATCCCAATCATTAATTTTATTTATCAACACATTATCTACCACTTTGGTGTTCCCCACAAAAATTTTATGGACAACAGAAATTCCTTTAAAAATAAATCTCAAGAAAATCTATAACACATTCAACATCCAACTTAGCTTCTCTTCCCCATATTATCCCCAAGCTAACAGCCAAGCCAAAGCTACCAATAAAACCCTTCGGAACATTCTTTCCAAAACCATTGATCAAGCAGGTCATAATTGGCATCTCTAACTTCCTTTCACCCTTTGTGCCCTATCACATAGCATTCATGTACCTCCATGGGGACTACACTTTTCTCTCTTTTTATAGTTTTGAAGCCATCCTTCCTCTTAAAGTTCAAATTTCATCTTTGTGTGTGTCCCTTAGACTTCATCTCTGATGAAGACTACCGCCAAGCTCGTCTAGCATAGCTCAAGATACTAGATGAGCATTGCCTTCTCGCTCTTAAACACCATCATATTTATCAAGAGCGCATTAAACATGCTTATAATAATCACCTTAAGGAACGTGAATTTAATTTCGGTGACCTTGTTCTCAAAGAAAATCAAAATGTCACTACTCTAGAAAGGAGCCAACGTGGAAAGTTTTCCCCTAACTAGATCGGACCATACATTATTACACATAAGTATGTCGTTAGAGCCTATCATATGGCCTCCTTAATGGTAAACCAGAAGACCACTTAACATATTTCACTTGTGACCATTCTATTGTTAGCACATTTACCAATGTGCCCTTAGTCATATCCTTGGATCATTCCTCCATCTTATCCCCTTCCATCTCTCATTGTGATGATTTGGAACTATGTGGTCTTCCGTCACTTCCTAGATGTGACCTTAAATATGGGCACCACGGCTCTTCCCATAGCATATTCCTTATGGATAGGTTCTCCCTTTGGTGAGAACTCTGCAATAATTACATCCATCACCCTCTTATTCACCTATTGGAACCATGCAAAGGGTCCAGGGGTGTCTCTTGTACATCATTATCCCCTCCTAAGTGGTCTACTTAGCTAGTCCCAACTCTCCCCCATGTAAAATAAAAATTCATGGATGCTTAAATCAAAAATCAAAATTATCAAAACAAACTAATCCCTTGAAGTACAGCTTTTATATGCAAAAAAAAAAATCAAAAGCATGAAATCAAAATCAAAATCAAATAAATAGACCGATCCCTCGAAGGATGGCTATCATTTATTCTTTTCATCTATATATTGTATAAAGTAGACCATACCCTTTGTTGATCAAAGAACACTTGACAAAAATCACATAAGAAGTCCACGCGGGAAGTGAGTCATATTCAAAGGCGCGAATGGATAGGGAGAACGCACGCACGAACAAAAGTTCAGCTTTTTGGGACTTAGCCATTTTTACTCATGAAGGTCTATTTTTAGAGATGGCATGTAGAGCACACAAACGAGGCAAAGATGTGCACACCACACATTGGCTATTCTTAGAGGATCAGATACGAATCACTTTGCATGGACACATGTCGGAAATAGATCTCGCTACTTATCGGTTAGTTAGCGTAGTCTATTGTTAGTGCACTTGTATGTGTGGCTAGTTTTGTAACGACGTGTGGCTATTAGTAGCATGTAACCTATTTTTGGAATGGATAAGTGGTGAAGGGTGAGTCCCACCCTTATATATATATATATATATATATATATATATATATATATATATATATATATATATATATATATGTAGTAAATTGTGTAATAGAGGGGATCGAGATATACATATATGTGTTGTTAAATATACTGCACGCATACTACTGATATTGTAATGAAGCTTCTATAAACTTATTGCAGTTAATATAATGGAGGATATTGGCTGAATCTAAGTGTTAGTTCTGTGTGTATCTGAATCTAGTATGTTTTTTTATCTCATCATGGTTAGTACTTAATCCTACTTTTCCTTAGATATAGATTTGGTATGCTCTGTAGAATGATGTGTTAGTAATGGAACTATATATGTTAAGTCTTCATCATGCTAACACCCTGCAACAACAACCCTAAAGAGGGACCTGGTACCTTTGTGTGCTTCGGGTGAGTGCTCGTCTATCTTGAGTGATGTGCCAGCGTGCATAGGGTTTCATTGGGTTTGTATCATTGAATTCTAGGCTGCATCATTGGTTCCATTACGGGACCTCTTTTTCAGTTTTTTTCAGGATGGTTCGCGATGAAGACATATCGATTAACTCTAGCAAGTGTTGAAGAGTGGATACATGATCTGGAGGAAGAATATGCATGGCAATTTAGCACTAGATCTAATTTTAATGCATGCATGTGCGTGAAACTAAATCTATATATTTATGACAGCTTATATGAGATCTTTTTCTTATCTTTCCAGTAGAATTGTACGAATGGCTGATTACTTATGCATCTAAGTAGAATTGGAGGTATCCCACACTTGTGTGGATGCAAGAAGAATTCGAGGCCCCTGTATGATGCCGATCGATTTAGACTCGAGTTGTGGATATGTGGTTCCGTGGTGTCTTGAATAGTTATATATTAGAATACTCATTTTCCACTTATTCGTGTCAGAAGTAGCTGAATTCCAATTTTACGACATCCAAGGGAGCTTACCTATAAGGCATTTCTCTAGCAATCAAGATCCTGATGGTAACCTTGAATCTAGAGAGTACACCGATGGCTAACTAAACCCTACCACACATGGGGGTAGAAGAAGGATTGGTGAAAGATGGTAGACCTAGTGGCGTAAAGGTAGAGAGAGGAAAGGCGGTTTAAGTATAATGAGGTGTGTGAGAGGGAGATAGAGATGCATCGTACCATTATAGAAAGTATGGCATTAAGGAGAGATATGACTCGTGAAGGATTTCAAGCTCACGTAGAAGATGTGGAGCTAGAGCATCGTGAACTCCCCATCTTGGAAAGCATGACAAGGATCCACCCTCGGCCTCATATAGAAGTGCGCCAACAGAGACTGTCTGACCACGGGAACGCATCTAAATCCACCTAGTAACCTTGCCCTTGCATTTGGTTTTTTAACATATAGTATAACAAGCGCTAACAATGCTAGTTTGAGTAGTGGGGAGTAGGAGCGAGTCTTATAAGAGGCACAACAATGACAACACAAATGGCTTTGTTGTTATACGGGTTAAGAGTAGTGAGTATCCGTGAGCTTTCCCACAAAAGGGTTCTTCTTCAGGAGTAGTAACGCTTCACGACTATCGGGGTTCAATTCAATTTTACTATTGGGACACATGGAAGTACATCTTCTAGTCCGACCCCACCTACAGGTTTGGGATCGGGAGGCATAGGTAGCTCTTGTTCGAGGTGGATTTGGTTGTTCGGAGGCATGGGAAACACATGAGGTTTTGGATCAGGTTGGAAAGGTCTACACCAACCCCATAATATTTACATGGAAATGTCTCTTCATCTTCCAAAGTATAGGGGCATAGAATATGTTGCTAAACATGTGCATATGTGTGAGATATTGTGGCGTGTAAAAGGAATTACATCTTCTCGAGCATATGGCAAGCCAATTTGTTACTACGTTGTAAGGGCGCACCCACAACTAGTACATGAAGTTTGACCTAATCGACTCGCATAGATTATACAGATTTAAAGGGTGCATTCCTTAAAGAGTTTCATATCCCCGAGTTTGAGAAAAACAGTATAAATGCACTCAAGGATATCAAGCAAGGAACTACCAAAGTGTTAGAGAGTATGATGCACGTTTAAAACATTGTTATCAAAGCTTTCTTATGACATACACACAAGCTAAGCATACATCAATGGTTTTTCGGGGCTTGATTACCGCTTTTAGGAGGGAATTATCACATAAGACGTATATTGATCCACGTGAAGCACTTGAAGAAGCCTTGCATGCTGAGGAAATTGGAAGCATAGATACTGGGGTGAGCCCCTTTTTAGAAGCACAAATAGCAGCAATGGCAAAATAGTTGGAGAAACTATTAGCAAATTCAAGCACATGAGATGCACACAGGGATTTGGTGCACAGATTGTGAAGTAAAAGGTCACACAAAGGATAGTTTCCCTCACATAATAATACGCTCATTGCTTATGGATTGTGAAATATGCCACCTAAACCATGATGTTAGCCGCTGCCCATTATTACAACACGCGATAAGGAAGAATGTTTCAAGCTACTGTAAAATCTGCAAGACTCCGACTCATGACATGAAGGACTTCCAACTGATTGGAAAGATCCATGATGCTTTATATATATATATATATATATATATATATATATATATATATATATATATATATATATATATATATATATATATATATTGTGTACGATACACAATAGTTTTAGATAACTCTAAGGGAAATAATGAGCATTAGGACCGGGAGCACAATCAGGCACACTATGATCGAATGAGGGGCATTTTGAAGGCATTCGTGGCAAAGGTCGAGGATACCATGGTGGATTCGGAGGACGAGGCTGTGGTGGTGGAAGAAGTGAGTTTCCTCATGGAACATGTTATACATGTGGATCTCCTGACCACTATAGGTGTGAATGTCCTCAGAATATTACATGTTCTTTCTGCGAAAGAACCATAGCTATGAAGAGTTCTCAGACTTATATGAGCATCTGAGTAAGCAACATAAACAAGAAAACAAAGGTGCAGGGATGGTTAGGATACAACGTGTTGTGGAAAATCAATGGATGCCTAAGATGGAAGTAGAATCGAGGCACTACAAGTGAAGATCACAACCCGCGTTGAGGTAGCACATGTCAAGGAGGCATTACAAGAAACCTACCATCACTAAAGATGAGGTTCTTCATGCATGGTACCCAGATCCTGCCTATTAGAAGGAGGTTTATCAAGATACCATGGAAGTTCTAAGGAATCTTCAAGGTGAGATACAATACTTAAAGGAGCAAAAGAAAGCATCAGAGATGGTCCAAACTGATATAGATGACTTGAGAGAAGTGTGTAAAATGTTGCGCCAAGAGAACATCATTCCACTGTTAGGGAGTTGGTTAAAAGGAATACTCCACACACAAGTACTAAGACCAGATGGCAGATCCTGCATGCAAATCTCCCTCCTCATAGCCTAGATTATGACAAGGAAATCACCACAGGGGGTTCATTAGCTAGGCAATATCCTAGCATGTGGGTTCATATTGAGGTAATTAAAATTAATAAAAGTAAATTCAATATATCGGTAGACATGAGGGGGTGAAAGGGTTTAATTTATTCATATTCTGAATCGGTATTGGGGGTAGGTTAGATAAGCGGGCCAAAGGAAAGTGAGTTTTAATTTTAATATAAAACTAAAAAATTTGGACCCTAGTTTTTAGAACTAAATACCTTAACATTGCAATTTAATGAGTGTGGTCATAAATTTAAATTATAATCTCTTTTTAAATAAATAAATCTCAATTAAGATATTCTTAACCAAGAAATAATAAGATGGTATAAAACTAGGATTGAGTATGCTTTTCAACACAAGTGATATTATTTCACCATCTTAATTATTTGAAGAACTATTAATAAATGATTAAATATTTACATTTATAAGGTAATTTGTAATAGGTCTCGAATGGATTCAAACTATATTTCAAGAGAAAATTCATATTAAAAAAATTGAGTGAGAAATATGATATACTTTTTGTTTAATATATTAGGGTAGAAATAAAAAGGGATAAATAAAATTATCGTGGAAAAATGGGTAAGTAAGGTACAGGAAAAACTAGGGGTATTATCAATTTAATAACAAGAGGTAAAAAAATATAATTAAGGGTATTCTTTAATACCCTTTGAAACGCACGTGTTATACCATACTTTTACTAAGTGAACCCCGTGGAAATCACTCTGAATGTTGTTGTGGATGGGTGGCTATTGAGTAATATACTTGATTGATATAGGCACAAAAGTCAATGTTCTTACCTTGGATGCATGGGTACAAATGGGGAGACCCCCATTGCAGCCATCCTCTAATGTATTATTCATGGCTAATCAGACTAAGGCCACTCCCATAAGAGTTTTAAAAGATGCATCCATTACCATATAAGGAGCCAAGTTCACTGGAGACTTTAAAGTTTTAGCACTGGTAGAATCAAATAGCTTCCCAGCTCTATTAGGGTGTCCTTGGTGCTATGCAAATAATGTTGATCTTCGGTTCAACAAGGGCTATATCAATTTTGAAAATAAAGAGGAAAGGGTCATTATCCCTTTAACAGATGGAAATTCCACGCCCTATGTTGAGCCCTTAAGTGAAGAAGATCTTAATAGGATTTATGCACGCATCATCCGAGATCCAAACATGATTGAACCAACCAAAGGATTAATTCGGTGGGAGGATGCATAGTTTATTAAGGATACTACAAGTGTTGTTTGTGATAATTGGGTTCACAATACTTATGAGTTGGTATGGCGTGAAGTAAAGAGCATAATCCCTCGAGGCACAAACCACGTTATGTCGGGACGATAGGTATGACTTGGTACCTTGTTACACAAGAGAAGGGGATCCCATGGTATTCCCGCATGCCATGGAAGAAAAATGGATAGACCCACCCATTGGAGAGAAGAAATATGCTAGCATATACACTACGTGGGACAACAACACGTTGGTGAGTGGTCCACAGGATAATCTAGTCTAATGGAATGAAATTGGGATTGCTCTTACTACTAGGTTCTCTAGAGTAATGCACCTACACAAATTTGTAATTATCCCGTAATCAACCTATTCAAAGCACCACGTTCGAAGTGTGAGAGACTCGACAGGAGGTCGAAGCTTTACCACCTTTGCTTTGGGTGCACAAGTTTTATTCCACTTTACAAGGTTACACGCGTGCTTGGTATGTATATGCGAGAACTCCGTAGAGAAACTAGAAATTAGCAAACTTTAATTACAGAATGACCCGGACATTTGACTTCTTCTCTAAAAAAGCGCCGGTAGAAGAAGCATTGAAAGTTATCAAGCACTTCACTATGGGGGATAGTGCCAAGGTGAAGAACTCCTTCAGGGAGTTATTACATAAAGAAGACTCGGGAGCGTGTCTTAATGATGAACCAGAGGCCGATGTAACGTTGCTTAAACACACTTGCCTTGAGAAAGAGAAAGGAAAAATGGTCTACTTAGTGGATGATGAAGAAGTAGATAGTCTAGATGTAAACCATTCAACAAGAAGGCGTGATGTATTAGACAATGTGGATAAGACCATGCACACCTATCATGAATGAAGACAAAGCGAGTGAATATTGGAGCAGATCATGAGCCTAAGGAAGCCATAATTGGAGAATATTGGTCAAACTCGAGTGGCAAAATCATAGAGTTACTAAGGGACTATCGGGACCTATTTCCTATGGGGTACCATGAACTTAAAGGCATGCATGAATCATTAGGGGAGATGGAGATAAAGCTTAAAGAGGGTGTGCACCCAGGTAGAAAGAAGCCTTACGAATGAACCCTAATTTGCTGGACTGCGAAAAGGTCAAAGAAGAGATTTTTAACATGTTGAAATCTAGAATTATCAAGCCCCTTCATGAGTCGAATGGGTTAGTCCAATGGTGATCAATATCAAGAAGGATGGATGGATTAGAATATGCATGGACTATAAGGAGCTGAATGTTGCATGTGTAACAAATCCATTCCCTACGCCATTTACTGAGGAAATATTAGGAGTTGTAGGGCGTGAAATCTATTCATTTACAGATGGGTTCTATGGGTATCATTAGGTTATGATTTCCCAAGAAGATCAAGAATAGACTACATTTACTACGAGTAGGGTAGCTTTGCCTATATTGTAATGCCCTTTGTCCGAAAAATGTGCCTGTTGTATTTTTAAGCATAGTTTTCAAAGCATTCAAAGAATTTATTCATAACTTCTTACAGGTATATTTAGACAATTGGACGGTGTATGGATTAGTTAAGGATCACTGTGAAAATTTGCGCTTAGTGTTTAAATGGTGTAGATAGTTGAGTATCTCTTTGAACATCAAGAAGTGCATATTTGTTACACCATTTGGGATACTTTTAGGACACATAATCTGCAAGGAGGGTTTGTTGGTTGATCCAGCAAAGGTTGCAGTCATTGCGAGCCTAAGGGAGCCTACCAGTCAAAGTGAGGTGCGTAGATTTTTGGGTCATACAGGATATTACAGAAAATTTATCAAAGGTTATGCCAAAGTTACTGCACCATTAGAAGAGTTACTGAAAGGGAAAGATACATTCTACTGGGGCAAACAGCAGCAACGCACATTCGAGACATTGAAGGAGAAACTTACTACAACGCATGTTCTACATTTTCCTTCATGGGATAAGCCATTTCATGTACATGTTGACACCTTTGGCATGGCCATTGGCACGATGTTAGCCCAACCTGGAGAAGGTATTATAGATCATCCTATATGTTTTGCTAGTAGAAATTTGACTCATGCAGAATAGAATTACACAACTACAGAGCATGAAGCTTTGTCAATGATCTATGCACTACATAAATTCTGCCAGTACCTACTAGCTACACCATTCATCTTTTATACAGATCACATGACATTGAAGTATTTGGTAAATAAACCTATTTTACAAGGGTGCATATTTCATGGGTGCTCTTATTTCAAGAATTTGATTTCACTGTTGTAGTAAAACTAGGAAAAAGTAATTCTAGACCGCACCATTTATCAAGAATAAAATTAGGAGAAGAAGCACGGAAATTGAGGATACCATTACGGATGCAAAATTATACAAGTTACAACGTGTGCCATCGTAACTAGAGGACATTGTTTTACTTCTACGCACAAGGTGGCACTTAAGAAGGAATGAAATCTTTGGAGAAGAAATAGCTTGTTATACTCGATTCACCTTATATGTTAATCAGTGGTAACTTGTACAAATTGGGTCGTGATGAGGTATTGTGCCGTTGTGTATTGGAACATGAGCGCACATGCATTATGGAAGAAGCTCATGGTGGAATTATAGGTGGCCATTATGTAAGTGATGCCACAACGCGCAAGATTCTACTCACTGGATTATGGTGGGAGACCCTATATAAAGATTGTAAGGAATTTTACAAGGCATGTGATCATTGTCAACATCTTGGAAGACCAGGTCAGTGAGATGAAATGCCTCTGAGACCTATTGCTAGAGTAGAACCATTTGAGAAATGGGCTATAGATTTTGTGGGTCCCATTTCACTAGTTGCGCATAGAACTGGATCATGCTAGATTATAACTTACACAGACTATTTGATAAGGTGGGCAAGAAGCACACCTACCAAGGATTGTATAGTGGCTAAAATAGCCTTTGATTTCTTTGGGAAAATATTATTACATTGTATGGATGTCCTTTAAGTTTGACCAATGATAGGGCACACATTTTCTTAATGAGACAATCAAAATTTTATTGGATGAGTTCATGATTGCACACCATAAGACTACACCTTATCATCCTTAAGAAAATGGAACTGCTGAGGCTTTGACAAAATTTTGGGCTACACATTGAAAAAAATTGTGATGTTGGAAGAAAGGATTGGGATGATAAAGTATTTGTAGTACTTTCAACATATCAAACAACATATAAAATACTAAACAAAGCCACACCATTTTAGTTAGTGTTTGGCACAGAATTACGTTCTTCGTATGGAATTTATGTTACCTTATTTGCATATTGCATGCCTTGGAGGTCTAGCAAGCTTTAGAAGAACAAATTGAAAAGATAATTCAGTTGGATGAACGAAGAGCCATAGCACGTTGGAGTCAGAAGCAAGAAAAGGCCAGGCAGAAGGCATGGCATGATAGAAACATAAGGGACAAGAAGTTTGAGATTGGAAAAATGGTACTTCTCTATGACTCTAAGTTTTTATGCCATCCAAGAAAACTTAAGGTACATTGGTTGGGGCCATATGTTATCACTTACATCCTTAAAACATGTGCTTTCCAGTTAGAAGCACTTGATGGAACATGGCTACCCTGGTTACTTCAACAGGGAGTAGGTTGAAGCCTAATATAAATAAGTATTTTTGGTGTTTGTAATAAGGCAATTGCCATTTAGATTACGTTTTCAATTTTGTATTTCCTTAATGTGTTTCCTTCTTTGTCGTTATGCTTTGTCAATTTAGTTGGTGTGTTGTGTAATAAGCGTGCTTACGTGCATGAAGCTAATTACTATATAAAGCATGTTTATGCACAGAGGACTACCCATACTTTTAGTGTGGGGTGGATTGTTGGTGTCAAGGTACAAAATCGTGGGAATTGAAAGGTAAAAGGAATAAATTGTTATAGGTGCTCTTCAAGTCAAAGGATTGCTTCTAAAAAGTGACCAAAGATGAATATGAATAAAGGAATAGTATAACGCGAGGTAAGCGAGAGGCCATAAAAATACTAGTAGAAGGTGCGGTGACAAGGTACTCGGGCGTAAGGAAGGGTGTTGAAGAAAAGTTTGTGATCAAAGGGTAGGAAGGCGTGCTTTAAAGGTTATAGGCTGGGGTGCGAAGATGTAACACGTGGATAGGATGGAATTGGTCAATTAATGAGAGGATATTTGGTGGGTGAAGGAGTAATGAATGCATCAAAATTTGAAAATCTATATAAGGATGGGATGCGAATTCATCTTTACCATTATGATTGAGATTATTTGAGTAAGAGCTAAGTGCGAAGAGCCTCGGTTGAGGTGTGAAAGGTGTGTAACCGGTCGTGACAAAGAGAGTTATGCACAGAAAGAACTTGTGTCCCCGGTGGTGAAGAGTTTGAGCAAAGCAAGGCGACAGAGAGGAGCTAGGGCATGTGATTTCACCTAGGGCATGCTGATTCGAGCTAGGGTTTTGATTCACATATTGTAGAATTCAAGAGGTGAGTCTTTACAAAGGATTAAGAGGAGAAATGGCACCCAAGAAAGTAGTTGCAGCAAGAGTGAAGGGAAAGAAGAAGGTGGTTGAAGAAGAAGAGGAGATGGCTCCTGAAAGAAATTTTTCTGAAATGCAATATCCAGAGGGGGTTATCATAGGCTAGGAGTGGGATTCTCACATAATAAAAAGCAAGGTGAGTGAGTACAATCATCGTACCACAGAGAATAAGAAGGAGCTTGATGCTTTGTTGAACACAAAGACAAATAAACGCATGGCGGAAGACATGTCGGTGTATGAAAATGCTTTGGTGAGAAGATCTTAAAGAAGATTAGAGATTACCAATTATACGAACTTCCTTACTTTGGGAAATATGAGCCCTTGTATTAGTGGCTCATGAGCAGAGTGCACAAAGATTTTCTACTTTGCAGGACGCAGAGCCAAAATTTCAGCCGCGCTCATCTCCACAATAACTGGGATTGAAGGGCACATGAGAAGATTTGTGAGATGATTTAATAGACAAGGCTGCAATATTGGAGACCAGAAAGGAGTTAGGGTACACAAATGTTCTACACGACAAGGACATTGATAAATCGAAGAAGTATCCAGGTTGTGCAAGCAGATGCACATCTTGTTACAAAGCTAAATGACCAGGAAAGGTGGTCACAAGTGAACACCATGTGGCTGCACATTTCCAAAAAGATGTCTGAAGGGGTAGTCTACAACATTTCACACTATATTGTAGAAACAATCATTGAGGAAGCATGCCTGAGAGGAAAGATCAACTTTGGAGTTGTTTTATTATCACCGATGTTCATAGATATCGAGTACCCGATGGACCAAAAGAGAATATATGGGAGTATCATATGGAGCACAAGTCACCCACAAAACGCTTCAAAAAGTACTTGTGTAAAGGATCCATGACGAAAGGTCAAGCAAAGGGTTGAGAAATGGTACGATAGGCTCTGCGCTACTTTACCTTTGAAGAGGAATGACGCATCCCCAATGACTTACCTTTGGTTATTGGAAAGGCAATTCAGTTCATTGTATACCAGCTTTTTGCGTGGTTCGGTTCACCATGAAGGATGGATCATGGAGACCTTAGTGTAAGTTACCATATGCTTTCACAACAAGGTACTTCTAGGTTATCGCAGTACACATGTTCTCGGATGTGTGGCACCTAATGTTTAATGCGGACAAGGTAGATTGTGACTACCACACACTAAGAAAAAATATGTGTATCCAAGATGGGCTACATATATTGAAAGGATCATTTTAGATGTATTGAGCATTAAACCAGTAAGTTTGGTTGTGGGAGATGTTGGAGCAGCATTGGTGTACCTCCAACTGAAGCCCAAGTTAGAGAATAACAAGTATGTGGAAGATGAGTTCGCACTTCCAGAACCACCGAGGGGTAAGCATACAATGGAGAACATCCCAGTGACTAAGCCCATAAAGCCAATTGAGGTAGAGGATGAGGAGGATGAGCGCGAAGATAGTGGTGGTTTGGAACATAGAGGTAGAAGACATCCTACGAATAAGGATGAAGTTGAGCGCACCACTACACCACCTCAGCCACAAGAGGGGGATGATGAGGACTTGGATGTAGTCCAGGGGAGCACAGTTTTAAGAGGGTGTTCCGGTGAACAAGGACCTAAGGTGCTACTCTCAAACAATGTGCAAATCATCCAGACTCTCTCGGCGTAAGGAGATAACCATGCGAAAGGAGAAGGAAACTAAAGTTGAATGAGGAAGTGGAAGAGTCAGAGGAAAGCACGCCTAATTCTCCTACACCTCCAAAGAACATAGAAGAACAAAAAGATGAAGAAATGAAGCAAGGAGAAGAGGAGGAAAAGGGAACAGATGAGATAGCTACAAAGACTACTCAGGACATGGAGACACAAGTCCCAAATCTGGAGGCTCAAGTTCCTAAGCGGCTAGGTCTAGAAGAACAAGTGGTGAGCACATTCCACCAGCCATGGGTTATGCGGAGGACACATGTAAAATTGTCTGCACCCGTTTCCAGAGCACATTGACACAAAAATAATTATATGGCTAGGAACTAATGGATGAAGATATGGCTAAAGTGTGCACAAAGAAGCAATTATCATGGTCAATGCACACACACATGGATGAACCAAATTGATGTGTGTGAGGAGTCATGCGTATCGAGGAGGTTGAAAAAAACACCTTAGGCTAGACACATGACATAGTAAAGCCTACTATCATGTTAGATGAATAGGTAAGTAATGCATTGGTGAAAGTATCAATAGAGGTGGCGAGGTAGAATATGGACAAGGATGCCACAATTAGGGTGCTCAGGGAAGAGATTAAAACTAAGGATGGAGAAATAGTGCGCCTAATGTAGGAGAGAGACTTAGCACGAAAAAAGAACACTAGATTTATTAGCATTGCGGAGAAATCGGTGATAATGTTGTAAGGGTTAGGCCACACTTGGAGCCAAAGGTACCGGAGACATTTCCTTTGCAATACACTACTTAGGTAAATTGGTGGACCTTGTGCTTGAATATGAACCTCTGCGCATACCAACGCCAAAGGATCCAAAGCCTGAAGAGGAACAACAAGAGAAGACTTCGAGTGATGCGAGAAGATTGCATCATATGAAGGACTACTGCAAGTAATACAAGAAGAATTGAAGAAAGTAATCCAAGCCTTAAACATTTTCATAGCTCTAGAGGCACTCATTAACATAAAGACCACGGAGGAGAACAATGAGGTCTAAAAGCGATGAAGGACGAAACATTGGGCCACGAGAAAGATTAACAATGGTTAAAAAGAAATGTGAGGCCTTGGCGGCAGAAAGACAAGAACTACACAAGAATCAACTAGAAGAGCATGGGAAGCTCATTACCCGGATGATGGATTTACTACAGGAAGGATGACTATAATGTCCAAAGAGTGTATTGGTCTTCTGCAAAATGAAAAAGGAGAGATTGTGAAACATGAATTGGAGTCCATTGCTATGGAAATTCTAGAGAGAGCAAAGGAAGCACTTGGAGTGGTAGACCTTGGAGGCTGAAATAAAACAGGAATATCTTGAATTAGTTATTCAGATTGTAGAAGAAGAAACTGCAAAGTAAAAGCATTATTTCATTCTTTCCATTCTTTTATTCTTTACTTCAGTTTTGGAGATGACCATTGTCGGGCGACAATGAAATTAGTGTGGGGTAATGTTGATCAAAGAACACTTGACAAAAAGCACACAAGAATTATGTGTAGGGAAGTGAGTCATATTCAAAGGCATGAATGGATAGGAGAACACGCGTGCGGAATGTGTTTAGCTTTTTGGGACTTATCTGTTTTCACTCGTGAAGGTCTATTTTTAGAGATGGCATGCAGAGCACATAAACGAGGTAGAGACGTGTGCGCCACACATTGGATATTCTTAGAGGATTGGATATGAAGCACTTTGCATGGACACAGGTTGGAAATAGATCTGTTATTGTCAATTAGCCGGTAGTAGTCTATTGTTACCGCACTTGCATGTGTGGCTAGTTTTGTAATGGCACATGGCTACTAGTAGCATACAACCTATTTTTGGAATGGATAAGCGGTGAAGGTGAGTCCCCACCCTTATATATATGTAGTAAAGCTCTGTAATAGAGGGGGATCGAGATATACAAAGATATGTTGTTAAATGCTACTTTGCGCATACTATTGATATTGTAATGAATCTTCTGTAAAATTATTGCAATTAATATAATGGAGGATATTGGCTGAATCTAAGTGTTAGTTCTATGTGTATCTAAATCTAGTATGTTTTTGATCTCATCATGGTTAGTACTTAATTCTGCTTTTCCTTAGATATAGATTTGGTATGCTCTGTAGAATGATGTGTTAGTAATGGAACTATATATGTTAAGTCTTTATCATGCTAACACCATACAAAAATAACCCTAAGGAGGGACCAGTGTACCTTTTCACGCTTTGGGTGAGCGCTCATTCTAGGCGAGTGATGTACCAACATGCATAGGGTTTCATTGGAGTGCTCAGTATCACTTTGAATTCTAGGTTGCATCACCCTCGTAAAATGGCTACTCCTTATGTCATTTGAAGGCTTCCCACATTGATCAACCTTCCATTTTATTAGCATCCTAAGAAAGCTTCTTGCATTGATCAACTTTCTTCTAGAAGACTTCTGCATTGATCAGTTTTCTCTTTCCCCTTTCTAGAGTTGGGGCATGGTTTTAGGGAACACAACTTTTTTTGGAGAACCCTCCTTCTATACAAGTTACATCTCGAACCCATTTTTCATGTCAACATTAGGTTTATGAGATCATCTCATCTGCTTTGCTTCCTTATGATCTTTGAAATGACTAACTATCGTTGGTTATATTCTAGCTTCTACTTTGGTCGCATGTGCCTTGCATTACCCAGATCTCCTCCTTGTTGACCTCCAATGCAGTTGGAGACAATTTTTCCTCACACATTATTTGATATAACGTAGATTCGTTCATACCTATAGGTCGGCATCGTTAAGTTGTGTCTTATCCAATCTCCCTCATCATAATTCCACCCTTGTGGCCATCTACATTCCTCTTTAGAAATTTGCTACTGATTTCACACCATCCGCTTTCCATTCAAGTCCACATTTCTGGCTATACTTATTCTTTCCTCCATGTATTTAATTCAATAATTCATCCCAAATTCCACATTCATGGCCATACTTATTTCCCCTTAGGGAATTTTACTTAATCATTCATTTCCATGTTTCACCTTTGAGGCCATACCTTTCCCCACTTGGGGCATATTTCATTTTTGCCTTCTCGGCCATACTTCTCCTTCTGGAGCACATTACTTCATCACTCACTTTTTCATTTTGCCTTCTTGCCATTTTTCATGTCCTATTGGGAACCATATCATTCATCCTCATCCCTTATGTACACATACCTTTTCACTCGATTCCTCATGTACGAAGGATTTCACATACTTTTTACATATAGTTGTGCATAGTTTGATGACTTTCCTATGACCCGTCGTGCATCCCGACATGCATCCATACTACAATGATCTTCACCCACTCACTAGTCCGTAGAACGTTGTAGCCTATCTCCATTAAGACCACAATTGTCCTCTACTGATGTGATATTGGAGTCACCGCCATAGCTTTTATTCATACTACGAATGGGGCATCTTGCCTTGATAATCCTTTTACTCACGCTTTCTTCCCCACCCACCGTTCATCAAGAATCTTCTTTCAAATGCATCATTGAGTTCCCTTAATGTCATCGATCCCCCATTTGAGGGGGAGCTTATCATCAATTCCTTTTATCCTTATCCAACTCTCATTGTTTTAGTCTCATGGCTCTCTAGCCCAAGCCATTCAACAAAAGGGAAAAAATGTAAACACATAAATTCGGTATCTACCCCTTGATTGCCTACATGCACATATTTAGTTAATCATATTCTTTATTTAATCAAATGCCCTCTTTAAATTTAATTAATCCATCCTCATTAATTAATTAAATTCCCATCACCTTTAAATCCTATTTAATCAACATCAATTAATTAATTAATTAATCATGCCCTAACTTTTTCCATTTTGGAATGTTTTCATTCTAAATCTACATCCATGCTTTTCCCTACACTTTTCCAACCTATCTCCACTACCAACTCACCTACACCTCATCCCTAAACAACCTCTTCCTACCTAATGCTTTAAAGCATTCAGCCAACTCCTAAAAAACTATAAATCACACCAAAAACAAGAAAATCCTCCCATTGGGAAACTTTTCTTGTGATCAGTGGTGACCCATCCCAGTCATTGTCAACCCTATAAAGTTATGGGATTTATTTCTATTCTTGGATTGAATGCAAATGAATCCCAAATCTCTCTTGCATCTTGTGGACAATCCCTTATGCCTGAACATTCCAGAAGCCATTACATGACCTCTAAAACCTCCTTGCAAAGATGCATGTGTCAAGCGTGATCAACTTTTTGTGAGATTTTCGTCATTTTACATTGCTTTAATCGCCTTTTGTCACATTATCTCAAGATTTCGTATCTAATATTTTACAAGTTTAGATCATTAATAGAAGCACTCACATCTTCATCATCAACCTCCTTTCACAAATTTGTACTTATAGGTTGCTCATATGGCTTGCCCTTCCTTGGCTTTATCTAACCTGTCGTCATAGTCATTGTCAACCCCGATAATTCACCGTCGAATCGAGCACATCAACCTTTGCTTTCTATCCCAAAACCTTCTCCCATCCCTCGCTGAGCTCTGTGCCCTTGTGTGTTTTCTCTAACCCTCATTCAGTCCCTCTCATTACAACAAAACTAGTTTGTTTGCACCCTCGTCACCATCCAACCAAACCTGGTACATTTATCTTTCTGTTGTTTTAATCAGATCGATATCTAAATCAATCAATAGTGTTTTCATATTTTGTATTCTCTCAGTCTCTGCATATTATCAGTATACATTTCCTTGTTTACATTGCTTTTGTTTAACAATTGGGGTTGACATCACTGAGGAAGTTCACACTTCTCAAGTTCTCTTTTCGAAACCCCACCTAAGTCAACTAATCAAAATCATTTTCATATTACTTGCATATTTCATTTGATTTACAACAACAAGGATCCATTATGCATCATATGCTTGTATCATCGTACATCTGAGGTAACATAAACCCTCAAACATTTTTGATTTGTGTAGATTCTTTAGTAGCTAGCTCATTAACTTGATAATGAACGAGAAAATACTACAACATTCCTAGCACGCCCAATGGGACCACCCTTTAGGTGATCTCTTGCATTTATTGCTTTTTGTCTTTGCTTTTTCTATCTTCCACTAACACTGTAGCGTGAGGCTCCACTTTATTGCTTGTTCATGTTGGGTTCATGGCTTGGATTGCTCATCACTCAAGAAGTGCAAATAAATAGGAAAATTGCTATCTAGGTATTCCTCACTTTTTCCTTATTTTTCTCCTTTTACATCATAATTTATCATTCATGCTTATGTCCTCATTGAATATCATACTTCGTTTTGGGCTTAAAAAGAACATAATTGCATCATATTTGCCCACATAGATTAAATAGAGGTTTGATCTTTTGCATCCTTCACTTTATCACACACAACCTTAAACTTCACAAATCAAATTAACACATCAAAACATCCCCCTACCTAGTTTTCTAATTGGGATTTCATCACCCAACAGAAACCGCCTCGGGCATTCCCTAGCCATAACTTACCTGAAACCAGACATAGTTTTTCTTCTCATAGGTACCTGGTTATCCATCCCCTTTTCTTTTCTTTTCATACTTTCTTAAATAAAGTAAGAACATAGAAAAAGTTGTTATCTTTACTTGTTTGGGTAAAAACTATTTTCATGCTCGTAGTCACTTGTTTAGAATCTAAGAGAATGGAACAAAACTTTGCTTCAAATGATCCCTTATCTCAACAAATGTTCTCTACAATAGTTATCCCATCTGTTTCATTGATTACCTCTTTTATGAGCACCCAATCTTTTATTGACATCTCACACCCCAGAACCCTTTGTTTACACTACAACTTTTAGAGAGACCAACCCATTCTTATACCATCAATCTATCTTGTCTAGACTAAATACTCCACCATCCATCCGATCATAATCCTTTGGACCTCCAAATTTCCCTCTCGGTGATACGATGTTCAAGAGCTTCTAGATACCAATATAGTGGCACTCCAAGATTATCTCCTTATGAGGTCAACCCATATTACCCTAGATGGACCACCACTCTAACAACTTTATCCTTATCAAACCAATCCCCAAACTACCCAACTTGCAGCTAATGATATTTCTATATCCCACCTTGCTTCTTCTTCCACCAATCCTTCATCTCATCATACCACCCAGATCGTCATGCCTATTCCCCACAACCTCCCACTAATAAACACAATAATCAACATTACTCTTCCCCTCACCTCTTCAGTCATTATTCCCACTAGTGTCCCTAGTCAATACACCCAAACATCATATCCCATATCTGGACAATATGATCTTCTCACATATAGCATGTCTATCAATACTTCCTAACCCCCTTTCACTGGTGCTTTACATTATGCAAAGATCTCAACCCTTTTCAACACCGGTTTAACCCTTTTCATACTCACATTCCTAATAAGAACTTGTCATGACAGTCTACCTAATCCAAACAATCCTATCATGTTCCCATCACCAAACGAAAATTCTTTCAACAACCATCCTTTTAATCATAGCCCATGGCTTACCCTCAACAAATTCCCGACACCAACACATCCAAAATTTCATCAAAAATTTATCCGACCACTTCTTACATGCAGCCACCACCTCTTATCCCCTAGCAGACTCTTTCAAATGATCACATGCATGCCCTCATGAATAGGTTAGCCAACCTTGAAGTCATTACTTTAGGAACCAAGGTCTCATTATCATATGAGAAAATTTGTAATGATCCTATTCACCCATCCATACCAATTAAACCATATCCTCTACACTGGGAATTACCAAAATTTGTTAATTTTAACAACAAATAGGATCCACAACAACACCTTTGTGCATTTAAACATGCATGTTATCTTATTACACATGATCAGGACTTGATGCTCTGCACTTTCCCCATGTCCTTGGTTATTCCCACGTTGACCGGTATAATAACATCCCTCAATATTCAATATTCTCTTTCTCCCAACTCGCACAGTTATTTCTAGAACTTTTTCTATTAACATTGCGTGAAAAATAACCATCAATGATCTATATGCCATCTAAAAATTTGAAGACAAATCCATTACGGGTTTTTTGCATGATGGCGTGTTATTAAAAGCCAATTATCATTTCCTCTTTTGCAAGAAGCTTATCTCATCGAGCTCTTCTCACATTCATGTGCAAAGCATATATCTTTGAGTTTACAAATCCAATCATTCTGAACATTTGGCGATGCCTTCACCATGGCCTGCAAAATTGAAACACGCGCTCTCGAAAGCGAGTCCATTTAAAACTAAAATCAAATAAACCCAAACACAAATTTCCTAAACCATCCACACCAAAATTAAAAATCAAAGGCAGCGACCAATGTTGTAGTTGTTAAATCATCTCCTGCTTCTACATCTAGCACATGAACTAAACAACGAGTCATTCGACCAATGCCAAACTACACTCCCTTTGAGGAGTCATTCAATACAATATTTGAAAAATTGATGGTTGTAAAACTTATCACACTTCCTCCTATCCGACCAGTTGATGAGTCAAGACTAAAACTTGTGTGGTATCGTGAAGACCATTGCTGCAAGTATCATCAAGTCTAAGGCCATGACATAGAAAGATGTCATACTTTCAAGGATCTGGTCCAAAGACTCATCAATCAAGGTGATCTTCAAGTCAACAATCCAAATGCTTCACCCAATCAACCACTTGACATTTTTAAACAACCTTTCCCAAATCATACATCGATAAGCCAAGCTACCACTTCCACTACAACCCAAGCACCTAATGCTCATACTATAAACACACTTACCACTACTTATCGAGAACTTTTCCCATCCATAAATTCATCATTGATCACATCCATTCCATTTGATATCCTTCCTACATCTATTATACCTACGTCTATCTCGGTGTCTACTCCCACATCTACAACTACCAAAAATCCATTAGCAAATATATCATTTATGCCCTTAGAGACATTCATGAAGCAACCATTTCAGCTTATTTCCAAATCCAACATCGTTCCTTCATCAACTTCCTTATCCACCTTATCATCTACTTCATCCATTCCATTAGGATTTACCACCTCGCCTATATCTATTCCACCCTTGCTCATTATACCATCTGTGGAGCCTATCACCAGGTCCTTCCTCCCACTCTCTTACCCACATCAACTATTAAGGTTACACCACACCACCTTTTGCTTCCATTGACTTCACCATTTAAGGAATGCTTAAAGGACTTTACCTTCCAATGACCTCAAATATTCCTTCCATGTCATCAACACAATCCCCCAATCCCCACCTTATATGGAATACCTCATACAAATATTGTTTCCTATACCCGAACCAACCATAGCATTACAATTTGACTCCCTAGTTAAGGTTTTCACTACTCCTCCCAAGGATGCATCTTTACATACGAAATCTATAATCCTTCCTAGAGTTAAACCATCCAATCCAAAATCATCTTTTTAAGAACCACAAACATTTTAGCCCCCAAACCCAAGACCATGCAACACTAAACACCAATCAACATCAAAACTAAATTCAAATCATCAAAGCATCAATACACTCGGGTTTTACCCCAAACATCCAATGTATCTCATAAGGTGTCTTCTAGCACTTTAATTGGAACATATACAGAAATCTTCCAACACTTACTACAAACCTCTACAATCATGCTTCCTCCTATCAGGACTTCGACCCAAAAGGAAAGAAGCCTTTATGGTTCAATTCCAACCTTATGTACAAATTTCATCATACCCCTAGGCACGATACTAAGCATTGTAGAGTTCTCTAGGCCATTATTCATAGACTCATTGAAGAGGGAAGACTTTCCCTTAGACCGAGTTAGTCCCTTCCTTCCACATCTAGTTCAACATCTGCTATGTCACCTTCGGAGATGACTCATCCAGCGATGGCCCTCATTTTTTCATCAATGCAGTTCATGTAACCACTCGATCCGGCCCATGCGAGCCCATAATAACCTCTGAAATAAAATCAAAGACTTTCATCACCATCCCTCCTCCTAAGGAGTTGGCCACATCATCAAAACCAAAGGTTTTGTTTTAGCAGATCCTAAGCCTATTGAACAAAGTATCGTTAGACAACTTCATCAAGCCCCAGTCAAAATGTTGCTCTACGAGCTCATCCAAAGCTTTCCAGATCATATACATGCTCTTATTGAGTCCTTAAAGTGCATTCTAATGTTAGATGATGAAGCTCAGCCCTTCGCATCTTTCGTAGGAGCACTTGCTACTTCTACTGCTATATCATTTAATGAAATTGAAATTTTAGAAATCCCACCTAAAGAACAAGACCTTTCCCTCTTTATTGCGCTTAGGATCAATGATACATTCATTCAACATTCCATGATTGGAAGTGGGGCAAACATTAATATAATTCCTTCACATACTTTATACCAACTTAAGATCCCAAAGGAATTTGTCACTCGAGACACCCACAGCTTCTTCTTGTTTTTAAAGATTTCATCACTCTCACCTTGGGAATAGTGGTCCATCCTATTTGTGTCGGATGAGAAGCTCATCCATTAGATCTTCTACATCATTGAGGGATAATTTCAATACAATGTTCTCCTCGAGACAACCATGGATTCGCGTCATGCATTACGTCCCATCTACAGTTCATCACTCCCTTAAATATGAACATGAGGGAATGATCTTGACTCTTCCTAGAGACACTCCTCTCTTCCAAGGATGTAACATGACTTATAGACCAAATGACTTACTAATCCCTAAGGATGATCCATCTGCACCATCCACTAGATTGGTCATTCCCTCATCCAAACTCCCTAACAAGGACTCCATGGATAACGTAATGGACAAACTTTTGATGGAGAAGTATCGACTTCTCATGCTCAACACCCTTCCCACTCCTCACCGTATTGGTAGACCCGATAAGGTGCCTTTGTACAAACCGTACATCAAGGATGTTGTTCCTTTCAGTTCACCACATCTTCGCACCAATATTATTTATGGTGGTTTTTATACCCCCTCTTCCCACGTCAATGATATTCCACATGTCAAGGTTTATACTAGTGGCTTTACTTTCTCGATAACCCATCTTTTTCCTATAACTATCTCCATCATTGTGCCTAGAAAGGATTCAGATAGGTCATTATGAACACATCCCGCATGGCCTTATTCCTAATAAATGTTGCAAACCTTACGAAAATTTTAGGTTAGGATGCCGGGAGCAATCCCCTGATCCCATTCCACCATTTGAGTTACTCATTGACATGCCTTCTATATATTTTCCAAATTTTGAAGATGTGGGCATACCTTCTCTACTTTCTCCATCATTTCCAACACTCGAAGATATGGACAATTTTTTCCCACCTTCCCCATCTCTTCGAC
The DNA here is from genome assembly GCA_018340775.1 of Taxus wallichiana var. yunnanensis. Lineage (NCBI taxonomy): Eukaryota > Viridiplantae > Streptophyta > Pinopsida > Cupressales > Taxaceae > Taxus > Taxus wallichiana. The sequence continues at coordinate 739,924,816 of CM031243.1, forward strand.
TCCCAAAACATGAACATATCTTCCTACCACTCTTAAAGACATGGAAATGGAAGACACCATTTCTATTGCTTTGGAATTTTTTTAGTATCCACCACAAATTTGGGTCCGGTCACCTATCGGTGACAATCATATTAGGTCCCTTCCACTTTAGCATCTAGAGATGATAGAAGAAGATTCTTCTACCATTGATGTACTTCAATGTGATGATGATGATGATGTCATCCTTTCCCACATGAGGGAAAAATATTCTTATCTTCAAAATACCTTACCATTTGACTCACATGTTCTTCTTAAGGAAGCCACCATCGATGTCCATATCAAGACTCTGCATGAGCCTCGCATTCTCAAAGTTGGCTAATCCCTTGATCTTCACGAGTTAGAATCTTTCATTGCATTCCTCTCCCATTATATCCAAGCATTTGCATGGTCATATTCAAACATGCCAAGTCTTTACCCTCTATCATCATCCACAATATCATCACCTATCCCAATGCTAAATGGTAAAGCGAAGCTTCACTACATGCACCTTCACATTGTTCTCCTTATTAAAGAGGAGTTGCAACACCTTTTGTCAACTAACTTCATCATCCCCATTAAATATTCCCAATGGGTTTCCAAAATTTTCCCCATTGCTAAAGCATCGAAATCTGCGGCATATACACCGATATTCGATATCTTAATCATGTTTTCCCTAACGATGACTTCCCTCTTTCGAACATTGATCAACGTGTGGATCTAACCGCAAGTCATGAAATGTTTTATCTCATGGATGGTTTCTCTAGTTACAATCAAATTATCATCGCACTAAAGATCAACACAAAACCTCCTTCATTACTCCTTGGGGAACCTTTTTCTATCGCATCATACTCTTCGGTTTAAAGAATATTGGCACTAATTATCAAGTAGGCCATGACTTATATATTTCACAACCTCATCCACAAAACCATGAAGACTACATTGATGATCTTTTAGGTAAATATAAGCATCGACGTGACCATCTATTTATTCTCAAAGTCCTTTTCAAGTGCCACATTTGATTTTTCCTCCGTATTAATCCAACCACGTGTGTATTTGGAGTCTTGACTAGCAATTTCCTTGGATTTATCGTTTATTAGGGGCATCTAATTTGACCCCTTAAAATTTAAGGAAATCATTGAAATGCCTCCCCTTCCAATCTTAAGAAACTTCTGACCTTCAAGGCCACCCCCAATATGTCTACCGCTTCATCTCGCAACTCTCAGATCGTTGTCAACCTTTTCATCACCTCCTTCGCAAGGACATTGAATTCGATTGGGATCATGATTGTCAAAAATATTTTAACAATCTTAAATAGTATCTCCTATCTCCACTAGTCCTCACACCTCCACGTGAGGGGGAGCCATTTTACTTGTACATATCTCTGTCACTAATCATGCCTTAAGAGCCATGTTAGCCCATCGTGATGACCAAAACTATAAAGCGAGCTATTTATAATATCATTCACACCCTTCATGACTGTGAGACTCGTTACACTGAAGCTGAAAAGTTGTGTTGTGCTCTATTCTTTACTACTTCTAAACTTTGACATTACCTTCTTAATCATAAGACGTATGTCATTACTAGCTTCCATCTCCTTAAAACATTACATTCTAAGCCATACCAAATGATCATATCACTCGGTGGCTCATGCCGATGACCGAGTTTGACCTTGAGTTTGTTTCTTAAAAATCCATTAGGGCCAGGTTATTTCCGACCACCAGCGAAGCCCCTCTTCCTAGTACACATTTACCTCATGAGAAATTTTTGAATGAATCCAATAACCAATTTCATCATGAATATGGCACTCTCAAATTCACTTGCTTCTTTGATGGCTCAAAATGTTAGCAAGGGTGAGGTGATGGCGTCGTTCTCATTCCTCCTTAGGAAACTCATATTCCCCTCGCATATAAACTCAATTTTGAGTGTACAAACAACATGGCATAATATGAGCCCTCATCTTGGGTCTTGAAATTGTCATCTTTTTTAGGTGTTCAAATTCTTGACATCTATGGAGATTCCGAGCTTATAATCAAACAAGTCACAAGTGAGTATCAATGTAAAAATGAAACTCTTCAAAAATATCGCGACATTGTTCATCTTCTTCTTGAAGCTTTTGATTCCTATACCATACAAGTTGTTCCTCGATTAACCAATCGTTTCACTGATATGATGGCATCCCTCGTGTCTCTCATCCCATGGACAATAGAGGAATCCAACCTTTGCATTGTCGTTTATCACCATGATCGGCCTTTCCATGAATTACCTCAAGTTAATCTTATTAAATCTAATTCACCAGACCATTAGTATTCTCAAATATTCGATTATCTATCCCAATCCATCCTTCCTCATGATCTATCCAAAAATGCTAAGAGGTCCTTTCTTCAGCGCACTCACCACTATGTGATCCTTGGTGACATTATTTATAAACGTGGATTTGACGGTGTTCTTCTCCGATGTCTTAAATCCCATGAAGCCTCTTGGGCCATCCATGAAGTCAATGACGGTATTTGTGGTGGACACTTTAGAGTAATGAATGGAATCAAAGGAGAGATTCAATACCTGCACTTACCCACAAGTTGCACAACTCCTTCTTTGATGTGTTGTATTTTCTCTTTGATGATTGATTGTTGCTTCAGATTTGGGTGGAGACACATGAGCAGCACCTCCCTTTGATTTGGATTTGATTTTGGTTGATGAAGATGGTGATAGATTGATTGTATATGAATGGATTGATTGAGTGATTGAAGATAAAATAGATGATTGATAAAATTAGCAAAACTTTGTTATGGATTTGAGAGATGGCTCTCATGGAGGAGGAGAGCTAGATTTATAGTTGAGGAGTGGAGGATTCAATGGCTAGGATGAAGCCATGTTGGATTTTGATCAAGGGTGGAGATCAGTATGTGAAGAATGGAGGATTCTAGAGTGGAAGGCTCTAGAATTTTGAATTCAAAATTCATGGAGGGAAGAATCTTCCATTGAATTAAAAATTCAATGGAAGGAGAGATTAGAGAGGCTTCTAGAAATAGAAGCCTCTAGATTTAGAGGTGTGAGGATGTGATTAGGATTATAATTAGATTAGGTTAATAAATGATGATTAGGGGTGAGATTACATGGAAAGGCTAGGTGTAGGGATGTGTAGGGTAGGTGGTAGGTGAGATGTAGGAATATTAAATTCCTAGAAAATGTTAATGAAGGATTATGATAGGATAATATGATATAATAATGAAATAAAAGGGATTAATGATAAGATGGGATATAATAATGAAATAAAAGGATTTGGGATAAATGATAAATGATGATAAAATGATAAAGGGGTAAATATGATAAAATGGATTAAATAATAATAATTAATCTTGCAATTAATTATTATATGGATGATGTTGGGATATTTGTGGGACATGTTAATCATAATTAATCATGTCAACATTTTAGATGTCTACATTTTCCCCCTCTTTGAATGGTTATTGCGTAGCAATGACCGTTCAAAGAAAAAGAAGAAAATATGTTATGATGGTGATATGATGCCCCCTCGAGGGGTTAGGTGGGGAGGAATGAATCGGGTAACCACTCGAAAAGAGGAGAGGCCCAAGTTAGTAGATGAGAGAGGATCAAAGGATGAGAAGATTTTGAGGATTCAGAGGATTATGATTAGAGGATAAGAAGATAAGAGATTAGAGGATTAGAAGATTAGGATATTTGAGGATTCGGAGGATACACCCCAATCGATGATGCCCGAAAAGGGTGAAGATTTGGGATTTAGATTTGAGGATGTTGGAGTTGAAGATGTTAGATTAGAGGATGTTGGATTTGAGGATTGATTGGATATTTGGATTTGGAGGATTAGAAGATTGGGGATGTTTGGATGAGAGGATAAGGATTGATTTTGGATCGATTTGGATGAGAGGACAAGATTGGGATGATGATTGATGAAGTGATGAGAAAGATTGTTTAAGTGTGATTGATGAGGGGATGTTAGAAGATGCCCCAAAGGGGTGAGGATGTTGGATGTTGGATGTGAGATGATAAGATTTGGATGTGGATAGTGATTGATTGATAAAGGATTGATTGGATAGGAGGATGAGGAGGTTAGATAGTTAGTTAGATGATGATGAGGATTAGGTGTGGATGATGATAAGATTAAATGATGATGATAGAAGGGGGTGTGCTACCATAAAGTGCCCATTGTTATCATCATTAGTAATTGTGATTAATGTGGCATAGAGCAAAAGAAAAAAAGGTATAAAGACCTTGATGATTGAATTACAAAATGTCCTTGTCCTCATATCATTGGATAGATTAAAAAGATGGTCCTCATATCATTGGACCAATTAATACAAAAATATGGTCCTCATATCATTGGACAATGGCAAAAGAAAAAGAAACAAAGGGGCCTCATATCATCGACCAAAATGTAAATGCGAGACATACACAAAAAAACACATGCATTGCATTTTTGAATTTTTATGGCTTTTTTTAATGTTTTGATTTTTTAGATTTTGGATATTGGATGTTTAGATGATTTGATGTTGGATGTTGGGATGTTTGGATGTTTTGATTTTTAGATTTGGGATGAGGGGAATGGTTGATATTAGGTAAGATGAAAGGATTTGGGATAGGATAACTTATGGGGGTGGGAAGGGATGTAAGGTGGGATGCGAATTTCTCCTATAATTCCCAAAGTGTGTTTGGGTAGGATGAAAGGGAAGGATTGAGGGAAATTGGATAGGATAGGGATTGGTTGATAAGTTAGGATTAGATGGGATGTGGGATGGGAGATAAATAGGATAATGGATGTGGTATGGGATAAGATGGGGGATATGGAAGATGATATGATTTTCCCCAAGTATAGGGGGATGGATTGAGGGATAGATGTGGTGTGCCCCCAAGTGTAAAGTAGGGTGGCTTTGTGTGGATGGATGGATGGGTTTGATTTGCCCCGGTGTAGGGTAGGATGGGAAGTGAGGGGTATATAAAATGGATGATTCCCCCAATGGATGGTAGTAAGGTTGCCCCTAGTCATGATGATGATAGTGGAAAAGGGACATGAGGAGGATTGGATGAAAAGGAAAGGATCATCGTCTTCCCATGGATGTTTGATCCAAGGAAAAAGGATGTGGATGTGATGGATGGAAGGAAAATAACATCAATGATGAAAAAAGATGAAACTAATGACACATGTTGTAAGGAAAGAGTTAGACTAAAACAAAAGTGTGACCAAGGTCTAAACAATACCTAGCAACATGCGAGCCCTATGTCTCTGCGAGATCAAAGTGTGTGAGATTGTGATGGTTAATTATTGCTTGAAGTGAAGACTTAATGGGTAGTATGTGAAGACAAACTAGCCAATGTATAGGGAGTGATTAAGTCAAATAGGTGGATGGAGGGTGAACAGAAGGCTAAGTTGTGCATTTCTTTATCACAAACGAGGGCATCATGTTATCCCATTTTCAAGTTTATTGAGAAAATGGAGATAACCAATCAAAATTTTCTTGAAAAATCCCTTCTGAGTCTTTTTTATCCAAATTCATCTTTAAAATTGTCTCAAAGAGTCTTTTTGTCAAATTTTAGAGTTCCATCAACATTCAACATGCTTCATATCCCTTGCTTCCCAATTCTGAAAGTATGAATTGAACTGTGTTGTCAGATTTCAAGATCTGATTACACCAAACATGTGAAATTCAAAACTCATGTGAAGTGTCCCATGTTCCCGAACCCAAAGTCCGATTTGAACTACATGCTATCAAATTTAGGGATCTAATTGCATCGGAACATCATCCCACCAAAACATATGTAACATGTTCCCTGTTTTTTGAATCCGAACCCTGACCCAAACCGCGTGTTGTCAAATTTTGGAACCAAACTACATGAACACCTCTCCTCCCGAACATGAAAATGTGTCATGCTTTCGAACCTGAAGTCCGATACTATAAGCCCTCCTCATATCATGTTTTCGGACTTGATTACATTATGATAGATGCAATTTGCTTCTGACTCTAAAATCAATGCATTTAATGTCCAATTATCGGGTAGTGAGCACATGTATCATCTTATGTGTATTTAATGTTAGGTTTTTTATAAATAGGGGTCTTTCCACATCATTTTTACCTTACATTCCAAATGTCATTTTGATTTTTCACTTACTTGCGTAGCCCAAAAACTCGACCCACATTTTTATTGGTGTTTTCGATTCTTTCTCATGAGATTGAAGTGTTTTTTACCTTGAGGTAAGTAAATTTTCATCTGGTTCATCTTTTGGTTCATTTTTAGGTCATGCTCTTGGTTGCATTTGGGTGGAATAGGTCCTCTCCCATTTTCCTCTTCATGTTTTCACCCCAATCAATTATTTTTGAATATCAATCAGAAGGGTGAATTATTTTCCACTTTCATGGACTTCAAATTTTTAAATTATGAAACTAAGATCAAATTTTTGTCCCTAAAAGTGCATTATCAGTTTTTCCACATGCCTAAACAAGAATTTTTCATGATCAAGAGATTCCAATTTCCCTGTAGCCATGCTCCATCAGACCAAACTTCCATGGTGTATCGACTTTTACCCTTGCAAACAAGGCCCAACTTCCATAATGGGTCATGTTTCCTCATCTCGTAAAGTAATATCCAAACCCTAAACAATGTATCACGTTTTCTCGTGCTCCAAAACTTGATTCTTTTCCAAGGCTTCCAAACAAATTTTTGGAAAGTTCCCCATGTCTGAGTTAGGCAAGGGAAAGGGAAAGAAGAAAGGAACAAAAGAAATGAAGTGTAAGTATCAGGATGTTGTGGCTCCCTCAAACATTGATTCAAATTTTGATATCAACAATAGAAAACACAAGAGTCAATGGGATGTGTAAACATGGAAAATAATTAGGCTTGAGTTTAGAATTCCTCGTAAAATTCATTGATGAAAGTTATGGAAATTTTAAGTTATTACTCCAACATTTCCCGCTTTCCCTTTGTCCCAAATTTATTCTTTTCAATATTCTTCTATTTTACTCATTAGTGCAATCAAAAAGGAGAAGTACAAATCAAATCATAAGGATCTGGATTTTATTTGATGCACTCCTTAAGTATGCTTCCCAATTTTGAGGTGTATGTTGGTACAAATCTTCAATGGAGGTCATAGATTTGATTCCAATGATCTCGAAAATTGTGTTAAAGATATAAACAAAAATTTCTAATTAAACCTAAGGTCTAATATCTAGGTTTCCAAAAATGGTCCCTATCCATGACTTAATCAAATAAGAAATTTGTGATATTATTACACTCCTCGTCTGAGATATTATAATTCCCAAAATCTAGGGAATTTCCAATGGATGTATTATTCATCGCCATATAAAAATAATAATGAACTCCTACTAGTAAGAACCTTCATTAGGATAATCATCTAATTCCTCTCAAATCCCAAATACCTCTTTCAAAATGAAAAATTTGCATGATTTCCATGTTTGATTTAAGAAAAGGAAAAGGTCTCGAAGTTGGATTCAAAAGGTAATAGGTCCAAGATCATCTACAAGTTCTACCCCTAATTGATTCAAATTTTGATATTAGGAAACAAAGTGCTAAAACAAAGGGATAACATTTTTTTGGCTAGAGTTAATTCCTCACACCTTCTTGGATGAAGTCTCTTTGTAAGATTAGATCTTGATCTGTAGAAAAGAGACTTAATGTTTCTTCTTAAGTATCAATTTAGTGGGTAAGCATGCACCAATAATTATGATTAAAACTCAAGGTCAGTGCAGAATCGGGAGGAGAAGTAGTAATCAAATTGGATACAAATTATTTTGATGCACTCAAACTTCCCAATTTTGAGGAATATGTTGGTACAAATATTCAATTAGATCAACAGGCCTGGGATAATGATTTGGAAAATTGTGTTAAGCATGTAAATAAGAAGTTTTATTAAACCTAAGCCCGTTATATCTAGGTTTCCAAAAATGGTCCCTAGGAGTGACTTCAATTTAGAAATTTGTGATATTATTACACTCTCATCAATAGGTATTTGGGCTCCCAAAAGCTAAGGAATTTCATGGGTGGATGTATTAGTTCATCACCATCATTAAAAATAATGAGTAGTATCTTGACTGGGGAACCTTCATTAGTGATACCATTGATGCTCAAATGAAAATATTCCTTTCCACAAAAATTTTACATGATGTCCTATGTCACCTACACTGCCGTTGGAATGAGGAATTATCCCGGGTTGGATTCAAAAGGTAACATGTCCACTGATCACATCTACAAATTTCTACCCCCAATTATCTTTGAAAGGAATCTTAGAACATTTTAGAAGAGTTAATGACACCTTCTTCTACGAGGTTATTTATAGATTAGATCTTGATCTTATAAAATGAAGAGTCTCGGATGCTACATGGAATGAAGTATCAAAGTGGGGATGCATCTTTTTATAATTCAAAAAGTTTACATATTTACGGGTTACCATATTTTAAGAAACTCCAATGCATCTTCCAAGATATCCGAGTGATAAATTAATTCTCATGGAATTGGTCCGACAACTCTTGGATTTTCACAAGTTTCAACAGAGTAAGCATAAGGTTGCCATTTCATTTCCTATATCAATTGGGAGATATATACGTTCTCCTCAGTAATCAAATCCAAGAGTGTGGTCTATGAGTTGCAAGAGAAGCTTAAGAAAACTATGAAGTCAAGGCCAAGATTTGATTTTTGAGGTGTGCTCAAGGCTCATGGAACAATGCAGCTTCACATTCCATGGACATCGAGGAAATTTGGATTGATCTCAGAGATGAGGTCATAGTCAGAAGGAAAGATAATAATAAGTTGAAATTGGATGAGATAAGGATGTTGAATCTTATTGAGGTTCCCAAAGATGTGATTGAAAACAAGAGCGTTGTAGAAACTATGTACAAAAAAATGGATGGTGATAATGCCAGTTCCCGAAATCGACTAGTTGGTCAAGGAAAAAGTATCTATATAAGAGAGAGTCACCCAAACCCTTGTTTGTACAAAGGCATGGTTATATTCATGGGGTATGTAGCTCAAGGAATCCAATTTCCCAAAGCTACTTGTCACATTGACATCAGAGGTGGGCCCCTCACATGTGGAAAAGGATAAAGGTGCAAGCCCACCTAAAAAGTTAAAATTTAAGTTTTTTCAAAGTGGAGGAAAGTCTCAGCCTTTTCCATCTACTACACCTTCTACATCAGTTGTGGTTCTTGATTCTCCCCCTCCATCAATCCCAGAGGAAGTTCTAGTAAGCATTATGGCTTCGATCTTCCTATCACTTCTTCTACTCTTGGCACTCCTTCTATGCCTGAATTCCACTCAATCATCTCCAGTGCTTCCTTCCATTTCTTCTCCTTCTCTCTTTCTTTCCTCTCCTCCTCATTCTCCTCCATTTTTATCATCACCACTTGCATCCACCATGGCAAGTGTTTTCTCATCCTTATCCCTCTTTTCAAGTGGAGTAGGATTGACTTTGGAGTTACTAGTGTCTTCTGGGATCCTAGTCTCCATTCCCTTTTCCTCCATGTCGTTCCACATTGTTACCACCATTCTCTCCACTCCTCCATCCTTGATCACCACTTTTCCCACTCCTCCAACTTCCTTCAAATGATCTCAGTTCCTCTCCTAGAGGCACCTTTTGCTTCAGCTCCCGTATGGTTAGTTGGCCAAAATCTAAAAAAAGGAAAATGGTTTTTTCCACATGAGGCTTTTGATTTCAGCTCATTAAATCCAACACCTTCCCAATCAACCAAGAAACCCAAGACCATTTTGTGAATCTCAGTTGATGCATCCAGTCAAAAATTTAGAGATATCATCATACCCATAGAGAAAAAACCAAGGAAGACATAACCTTTGTAGATATTCATATCAAAAGGTTCTATCTAGGAAAGGTTATGACTTAAGGTGCCCAACAAGATGCTTAGAGTGTTGTGGATGTTATTTGCAAGAATATCAAAGAGACTAAGGTCTCAAGGGATGAATTGAAGGAAAAGTTGAACAGTTGATGAAAGTGTTACTCAAACTCTCCAAGCCTTCCCAGATGTAGATATAACATATCCTATGCCTACCCCCATTTGTTTTGATTTCTCATTAGTACCCAAAATGGAAAAATTTAATGAGAAGGGTAGAGTTATTGATGAATGGATTCAACGTCTTCTTGTTCAAGGAAAAAAATACCCTTAGTGATTTAGTGAATGTTTTCAACTCTCTGGAAGAAGTGAAAGGAAAGATGTTGATAGGTTAAATGATGAAATCCTTGAAGAAATTGGTAATTTAGAGTTAACTTTGGAAGCTCTCAAGTGGGCTTAAAAATATTCATTCGAAACCTTGGTTAAGGAGGGAGTAATTCTAGATGTTGATAAGCATTTTGAGTTTTGCAAAGTGATTGAATTCTGAGTCAAAATCCTTAATGAAGCTTGTAGAAAACTAAGAGAATCAAAGGATCAAGTGTTGGATGCTACCAGTGAATTTGATGAAGAATTATCAAAATATTTTCACAAGAGTTTTGGATGATAGCTTGAATATTCTACCTGTAGATGATCTATACAAAGTGTTTCAAGAATTGGTAGAGAAGGAATCTGTAGTAGGTGAAAAATTTGATATGGTAGCTATTGATAAGCTAATCCTCTGTGAAAATGTTCTGAGCACCTTGGAAAAGTATAACAAAAATTTCTAAGATTCCAAGAATTATTAGCAACACGCAGGAAACATGTGAATTCCTAAATCAGTACTCCTACAGACTAGATGAAGAATAATTTTGAGTGATGATCCAAAATTTTCAAGAATTTCATGATAGGCAAACAACACATGATGAAGAAAAGACAAGTCTAAGTGATGAACTTGTCATGTCATTTTTGTTTTCCATTTGACATGTCTTTTTCAATATTATTTTGACATCCTATGAACTTGGAAGGATTGACTGGGTCTCTGTGAGAATCAGTCAAGTGAACTAATTACTCATATTTACTATTTTTAGTATGTTGTTGCAATTGTTTCCTATTTTCTCTCCTTCCCTTCTCTATATATATGAGATGTTGTAGCATTCCAAAGGGTTGGAAGTTTTTGATATGACATAGAGGTTAGATGTTGAAAAAGAGAAAGAATTGTGTGTTTTCTTTTAATCATTGAAGAATATAAAAGATAATTTATTGCAAACTTTGTGTTGTGAGAATATATTTGGTATTTGAGGTATTGTTCTTATGTTCAATGTTTGAAATTAATTTTTTTTTAAATATCTTCTTTATCGATCTTCTAAGTTATTACAATTTAAATCACATGTGATTATCTTTTGATCTGTGTTTTCTCAAGAAAAAGCATGTTCCCATACATTTTGTTCTTTTCTCATTCTGATAAATTATTCTTTCCCTCTACTTTCTTTCTCTTTATTCATATTTCCATAAAGCTACTAGGATGAGATCCCAACCCTAATGGTTAGAATAGTGTGAATATTGTATATATATTCTAATGTGTTTTTTAGATTAGTAATAAACAAGGTGCCTCCCCTTTATCTGAGGAGGGACATAGTCCCATGTACTGTGGTTGAACCTCATATTTTTTTTGAAAAAATATCCAACCAACAATTTTTGGTGACTCCACTGGGGGAATACGGATATGAAAGACTAATCCTATCTTTTATTGCGACTTTATTTACCTTTTTTTTACATTGTCTTTCCAGGTCAAACTGGAAAGAAGGGCATATACTCGCACAAGTCTAACAAGGGGTGAAAGTTGATCCTCTTTTTAATCTATTACAACAACACAATTTTAACCTTGCACCTTGAAAGATGATCCTCGGAGATGCACAAGTAGTTCATCTTCTGTGCGTAGGAATCATGTTATCCAAGGTCAAGATACCTCAACAACTTGTAGAGTGTTGTTCTTAGTTGATACTCAGATTCCTGCACATACCAATTTTAGAAGAATGGCTGGATAACAACCACCACAAGCTCCAGTTCCTTGGGGTCTTGCCATTGGTCCTCTTTCATTAGCTCCACCATTGCATGATTTTCCGCATGGGTCTCGTAAGAACATTCCAAAATTAAATGGTGATGGAAAGTGACACTTTTATGAGAAAATAGCTACATTCTTTGTAGCTTGTGGGGTCCTCAGGGTGGCTCATGAAGATGTGTCTATTTGGTTATTTGTTGAAACAATTCAAGGCACCACTGTAGAGTGGTTTTATCATCTTCCTAATGCATGCATTACAAACTAGGCAACTATGAGAACACAATTTGAGGCAAATATTCAAACCCATGGAAGATTCACATGCATTTTGTTAGCTTAGCTCACTCATATGAAGAAGGAATCACATGATCCTATGTGTGATTTCATGGCTAAGTTTAATAAACTAATCTACAAAATTCTAGAACTTGCAGTTCCTACTCTAGAAAATCAGAAATGCTTCTTCATCAATGCCCAACTTCTTGAAGTAAGTTTTCTTCAAATAAGGTTTTTATTCCATTCTTACTTAGCTACTATGCAAGCCATGGCCACAAAAATTGAATATGATCTTATCCTAGTAGGAAATATCAGAAGGGAATCTTCCAAATCTAAGAATCAAAGTACCTCTCAAGGTACCACTGATCCTATGATTCAAAGAATGGCTAATGATCTAATAATTGAAGAAGTAGATGTCTCAACATGCATCAAATGCCCTTATAGGGATATCCCTAGGAGAAATTCAACAATAACAATGGTGCTCCTATGAGAGATAGAAATTATTACTCCTACACAACAAGATTGGCTATCGAGGCACCTCATGTTAATGCAATTGTCAAGATAGTTGAGGGTGATGAAGAAGAGGAAAATGAAGAGGCTAATGATGATTTTGAAGCCTCTGGTTATGTTGATGATTCATATGATGATTCAACTAGTGACTCCAATATTGGGTATTTGGAATATGAAGAAGATGATTATGAAACTAGTGGCCAATTTTCATTTTTTTACTCGGTCCCAAAATCCAAGGAAAGAGATCGAGAAACCTAAAGATAAAGAGAGTCTGATAGTTGTTGCAAAAAGAGGGACTCCTCTTCCTATGAAACCAAAGGATAAATCAGCTACCAAAAAAGTCACTACTTCATCTAATCCTTCTTCTTTTGTTGTTCCCAAGACTAGTTCCCAAGCCCATAGGTAAATGTTGAAAGATTTGAGCCTATAATTGTTCCTTCCTATACTGATTTTGATATTATTGATCATGCTAAGAGAACCAAGATTCAAATTTCTAGAAGCGTATTTGCAGTCTAACCTGGAACAATTTGAAAAGCCTTGCCAAATTTATTAGAAGCACAAATTTCATTCCACCTAATGCCACAACCTCTAAAGGACTCCTACCCAATCCTTCTTGTCCTCTATCCAAAAATAACATGGCGACGAATTCTCCCTCAGGAAGATCAAGCCATTTTATTTATCCTTGCTCATAAATGGCTTTAAACTTAACAATTACATAATTGATTTAGGGGCCTCAAATAATGTTATGCCTACAAAGGTATCCCATGCTCTGGGACTCACTCTTATAAAGCCATTTGGATGTGCTACTCTATGGAAACCAAATAAGTTCCTTTGATCGTCAAATCAAGGATGCATAGTTTGCATTTGCTACATTCCCAAAAAGAGGGTCAAGATGACTATTTTAGTAGTAGATATCCCAACAACATATGGTATTCTACTTGGGAGAGGTTTTTGTAAGGATGTGGGTGGAGAGATTTATATGGATTGGACCAAAGCTAAAATCCTATTCAATGGAACCATGTGTGTCCTCGAGCCTAAAGCTCAAGCCAAATATCTCATCACTAAGTCTGATGATCCCAAAGCTCAGATTATTTTTAGGATGCTCTTTGGGAAATTATTTCATGACCTCAGATCAAGACTTGTCTTCAATTACGGTCACAAAAGAGGATTCTAATGCTATTTGGACTTTAGAGTTTTGATGGTATTTTCTCTACCTCCAGATCCGGCACACGAGTAGTACTCATTTCTCTTGAGTTTGAGATCTTTCCTTTTTCCTTTAAGTTACAATTTGATAACACTAATAATACTACCGAATATGAAGCATTGTTATTAGGATTAACAATGATGAAGGAGAAAGGGATCAAAATATAAATACAAGGGGATTTAGGGGATCTCAATCAAGTCAAGAATGTTTATCAGGTGAAGAATGATCATTTGAAACATTACAGAACAAGGTTTGGGATTGTATAGAAGACTTTGATGCCTTTTCAATTAAGGCAGTACCAAGAGATCATAACGACAAAGTGGATTCTCTTGCAGTATCTACTTCACTACTTCTACCTCACCCCAAGTTCAAAGAAGATAAGTATACTATTGAGATAGTTTATCGACCAAGTGTCCTAGATAATTCTTCACATTGGCAAGTCTTCAATGATGATCAATAAGTCTTGGCTTTTCTAGAGAAATATACCTTTTCAGAACTTTATTTTGAAGGTTCAATCGCTTTCTATGAATTTGTTTCTAATTCACAACAAGAAATCAATGGTGAGTTTCTTCAGCTGAAGGGAAATAATATTCCCAAAGGCTTGGTGTCACTTAAAAGACTATTTGATAAACACGATCACTTCATCCAAAATAAGAGACAATCCGAGGGAAATTCATTTGTTGAAGTTTGAGCGGATGTTAATATAGGCTCCCTTAAAAACCACGAGTGGTGAATATTGGTAAGTGTTGCTCTCCTGAAGAAAAGAGGAAAGGTTTTGCACTCTTGAAAAAATATATGGATGTGTTGGCATGGTCCTATCTAGATTTAAAATCATTCAAACCCAAAGACATGTTACAACATAGTATCCCAACTGAAATCAAATGCTCAACCATATCAACAAAAACAACACATTACAATCCCAAAATATTAGGTACTATTCTTGCTGAGATTCAAAATATGTTGGATGCGAGGATTATTTTCCCCATTCACCATTCTACATGGGTGGCTAACATCATCTCTTATACGTAAGAAGAATGGAGAGATTTATATCTGTGTTGACTTTCAAATCTCAATCAATCTTCATTGAAGGATAATTACCCCCTTCCTATCATGGATCAAGTGTTACAAATAGTCATGGGGTCTGAGATGTTGTCTATGTTAGATGGATTTTTAGGATATAACCAAGTTGAGGTGGTTGTGGAAGATCAACATAAGACAACGTTCACCACTCCATGGGGAACGTTTGCTTATTGGAGGATGTTATTCAGGTTGATTAATGAGTGTGGAGATAATATTAGCTAGAGTGTCAACAGACATGCCCAAGGGTCTCACCATAATTTTATTAAGTATATTAAATTTTGTGGATCTCTGAAGGATAATTCTACTTGAATGTTTGGAGGTAATGATAGATCAAGGTCACACGGTTGTAGTAGGTACTATTGTCTTATAACATGTGTGATTAAGTTGATCAAGTGTTCAAATAAATGGATCAAAGAGGATAAATGAATGGATGTGATGATAAGAATGGATTAGATGCAAATGGATTTGGTTTTGGATCAAAGGAGGATGGGTGGGAAGGAAAGAACATATGTGTGCAAGTGATTTAATTATGTGCTCAATCCATTTTTCTGTTCGTTATTATTGTAGGGGGATTAAATGATTTGTGATTGGGTTGAGTGGTTGGGATAGTAGGATCAATAAGAGGAGTGGTAGAAATGGATTGTGATGGAGTAGTGGGAGGGATGTTGTTAGTGTTAGGTTTATAACCTAAGCCTAAACAACCTGGATTTTGATGAAGGAGATAGGTTCGCGAATGCCTTGTTCATGGATGCCTAAGCCTTTGCCTCGATGTTTCATATTAGTGAACATATTTTGGGCTATAGGATATGAAGTGGATGGGGAAGATGATACCAAATGGTCTTCATGAGACCGTGGGGATTATAATTTTTCATCTACTAAGAGGCCAAATTCACAAAGGATGGGAGGTGAGATTTATTTTGGTTTTGGTTGATCGTGGATGTTTGGATGTATGATGAGATTTATAAGGTTGACGATGTTTGGATTTCGAGTGGGATTTGGATGATGGAAAATGGTTAGGGATAGGATTGGGATGGAAATCTGGTAGATAAAGAGGTACAAGGACAAAAATCCCTCGTTAATGAGGTTTTGACATAAGACCTAAATCGCATGTAGCGAGAATGTCCATGGGTGTGATGCAAGTCATAATAATAGTGTTCCCAACACCAAGATGGTTTGGGAAGGTTTTGATTGTGTGATTTGATTGGGGTATGGATGATCATGTTAAAAAAATTTAGATGATGGAAGATGGTTGTCAAGGATTCTTCTAAAGGAGTGAAGTGGTTTGGGTTAAATGGTTTTGGGGAGTAGGAAGTAAAGGTGGAGGATTAGGTGGCTTATAAGATGTTTTAGTTGATTTGGATTTGATTTTTGTGGCTCAAAGATGAATAGGAGGGATTAATCCCGGAGACGAAGTGGATGGTTTGGGCTTGGAGGTCGAAGTAGATTTGGTTGATTTTGGATTGGCTTGGAGTATGTGGTATTAAGGTAGATGGTTTTGGTTTAGGATTAGATTGTTTGGGATTAATAGATGTAGATGAATGGGATGGGGTAGATTTAGATGAAAGGGATGGGCATGATATGGGGGTTACATTAGATTTGGGTGATGTTAGGGATGAAGGATATTTGGGAGATGAGTGTGGTGTAGGAACCACATTATATTTGGTGGATTTAAAGGATGGTAGTGGCATACGAGCCCCATTAGATTGGGTATGAGATGGAGTGGGGAGAAGGTTGAGATTGGACTTGTTGGTTTTAGGATTTGATGACTTAGGAGTCACATTATATGTTTTTGGATTGGGGAATGGTGGATTTGAAATAAGATTAGAGGATAGGATAGTGTTAGTTTTAGGTGAGGAAGGGGTAAAGATAGGATTAGGTGTGGATGAAGATGATGAGGGTGGCATAGGATCCATATTAGACGGTTTAATATTGGGGATAGAAGAGGATAAGGGTGACTTAGGAGTCACGGTGGATGAGATAGTATTGGGCTTAGGTGATGGAGGGGTGATATATGATTAGAGGTTGAATTTGATGTTGCATTAGGGGACGTGGGACTATCTAAGAGAAAGTATGTAGGATCATATTGGGTTGGTGAAGACAACAAGGATGGAGGACTAAGATAAGATGTGGGAGATGATGATTGTGGATGAAGTTGTTGAGGTTGTTGTGGATATGTGAATGGGACTCAATGATAGGTTTTATGATGATTGGATGTAAGGATTGAGATTTGGGATGTTGGTGAATGAGTTTTGATGGGCGTAAGGTGTAAGTTATGATTGTTAATAGGGGATTAGGAGGTTGGTGTTTGGGATGGTTCTGTGAGTTTGGGATTGGTGGTTAAACTATCAAGGACATGAGGTCCTCTTGGTATAGGTCAAATTTAGTGAGGTTGTCAAAGTTGATATAATTGGCTTGTGGGGATAGTGGTTTATGTTGTTTAGGTTGAGGTGTGGATTGAGATGATTTGGGTTCCTCAAGGAGGAGGTCAATGGGGTGAGGGGTAGGGATCGTAGAAAGGGGAAATCATGGATGGGTTTGATTGATAAATGATATTTTAGGGGTGATTGGTTGATTAAAGATAGAAGATCGATATTTGTTGGTTAAATAGTTAGATTGTTTTTAGGATGTGAGGATCAATATGGGATGGTTAATTTGGATGACGAGGAGTGGATTGGTTGAGGTAGGATGTTAGATTTGAGATTTTTTGTTAAGGTGTTGGATGGTGTGTGGAACTTTGTAGTCATAGTGAGATGGTTGACTTTGATGGGTGGGATATGATATGATGGCTTGGTTGATGGATTTAGAAAAGAGGTAGGGGTTCGGATGTTGGTTTAGAAAGGATAGGGATTGAGGATCAAATGTCATGATTAGATAGGATGTGTGGGTGATTAGTTTTGGATTAGTATTGTGGATTAAAGATGGTAATAGGATTAGGATTGGGATCACATGATTAAGGATGAATGCTTACGATGATGTTTCATTAATGAAAATTTTAATGTGATAGGATGATCAATGGTGTTCACAAGCACGAACAAACATGCAACATAGACCTTAACTAGTCAAGTTGGATTGTAATCAAGCTATAGCTCACTTTCAATACCACACATCAACGATGGAGCCATAATTGGCTCTCTACCTATGTGTCAATATGGGGTTGGCTAGCGAGTGATCTTAGGGAGTGCGGCCTCCTTGTACTATAGCTCAATATGTGGCCAAGAGGTTGCCTAGTCTAGGATGCATGAGCTCACTCGGGAGTCCCTCATATACCTTGCAGTACGTGGGGCCCAAGTCTGTGTTACAAGGATGTTATCTAAGGCCTAGATTTTGGGACATAGAAGCCCCTCACTTCATGTTGCTCTTAAAACAAGTAAGCGCTTAGCCAATAATGACAATTTCCTTGAATTTATATACCCCACCGAACATGGGGTGTGTCTACGTGTGTGGAGATGAAGCCCATGGTCACAAGACCCCTAGGAATACAGTAAGTGTGTGGATGTCACTTATGACACATTACCCCTAAAAGGGAGGAAGACTAGCCTCTTTTGATCCTCAAGATCTTCCTAAGACGCAAGAGGATATCATACACGATGGATTCTTCAGGATAAGAACAAGGATCAACATGTAATACGATAAACACAAGATGATAATAAAAATTAATAATAAAATTTATATAATGGGGCCTTCAGAAAGAGGTCCTGCAAAACAAAGGATTAGTAGTTTGTTATTTATACCCCAATATTCTTGACCGCTCGAGTTGTAAAAAGGATGGTTAGTAGTTTTTTAATTAATCAAGGTCCTGCAACCACAAACGTTAGGAAAAAAAAAAGAGTATTAAAATGGGTAGAGTTTCCCCTTATCCTTGTAATATTTCTGCAAAAACATAATGTTAAACCCTATAAAACACCACAAAAACACCAAAAATGTGATTAGATTAGTTAGTACCAATACAAAATTGTACTAAAACAAAGGCATTGTTTTATAGACAAATTATTTCAGGTCAAAAGTGCCAAAGTATAATAAAGGTGCTATTATAGAACAAAAGCACTAAATTGTCAAAAAAGCGCCAAAACAAAATAATGTAATAAAGGCGCTAAACTATTAACAAATGTGTTAATATATTAGCAAAGATTCCAAAACAAAAATAGACAATATTCGCATAATTTAGTTTTGAAGTCTAAACATAGGTGTTGATATACGATACAAAGGTGCCAAAATAAAGACAAAAGCGCCAAAGTACAAACAAAAGTGCTAAACTGCATATAAGGAAGGCACAAAAATAAACGTGATAAATTAGGTCATAAAGACGTAAAAATATAGACAAAGGTGCCAAGAGAGACAAAGCCGTTGAGCCCACTTGCAGAGCAAAGTCGAAAAAAAAAAAAGCATGAAAGTAACCTTAAAGGTACAAAAATTGATACAAAAGTGCAAAAGTACATACAAAGGTGATGAACCCACACAAATAGAATGTTAGTAAAGAAAGGAGCTAAAGTAATGACAAAGGTGTCGGGGTTTGACAAAGGCACTAATATATAACAATGCAACTAAAGAAGTTAATAAGCCATGAAAAAGCATTGTTTCAGGTCATAGGCACCACTTCTTCTCGTATAGGCAAGACCGAATAATAACAGTCAAAGGTGCTGAAATAGAAAATTATCGCAAAAATTTAAAATTTCAAGGTGCAAACTGAAATGAAATCTTTTCAAATTTGAACAACTTGTTTTAAATATGAAATGCTATTAAAATAAAAATATTTTTGGGGGTAAGCCCCATGGTGGGTAAAAATGTAGATTAAAAGATATGTTAGTACAAAATGCAAACTCGAAACCAAACTAAATAAGTTCCAAATTTAACACTCTCTATCAATACCTCAGATTGAGCTAGATGGAAAGGGAATAGAATGTAATACCTTCACTTACCAAAGTAGAGCTCCCTTTGATTTTTTTGATGTGCTCAAGATGTTAGATTGCATTAGTTGTTTTGATTCATATTTTTGGGATGAATTGGGCAACGCCTCCTTGTTGAGTGATTACTTTTCTTGATGAATGTTTGAGATGGATAGCTTTGCTTGCAAGTATTTTGCAGATAGATTTGCAATTTTCTAAGATGGTTTCCATGGAGGATGGCACCACTATTTATAGTTAGAGGAGGGAAAAATGAAGGGTTGATATCTTTCCATGTAAGTGGTAGATCAATGGTGGAGAATGGATGAGAAAGGAGAAAGATTTAGAATTGGAAAATTCTAGAGATTGGAAGAATCCTCCATTGAATTACAAATTCAATGGAGGGAATTATTTAAATTTTTGAATATAGAAGAGGGAAAATTGAAGAGGCTTCTAGAAATATAAGCCTCTAGATTTGGAGGATTGGTTAGTTTGGGATTAGGTGAAATTAAATGTGATTAGTGGATGGAGAAGCTAGGTGTAGAGTAGGTGTAGGGTAGGTGGGTAGGTGAGTAGGAATTTTTAATTCTTAGAAATTGATAATATGGATTAGTTAATGGGATAATGAAATATTAATGATGTATTAATATGATTAAGGATGAGATGGGATTATTGGGTGAATAATGAAAATAATTGAAGTATGATAATAGGGATAATAATAATTAATCTCATGATTAATTATTATATGGTTAGTGATGGGGGGAATTAATAATGTATAATGAGTATGTTATTTGTTGAATAAGAATGTTGACCATTTACATGTCTACAGATGTGGCATTAAATATTCTAAAAGGCAACAAAGAGTGACATAGAGTGACACTTTGAAGTTTATATATTGTAATTTTATGCAAGTCTAAAACCATACAAATAGGTCACCAGTGTTACACAATTTCCACCCATCAGATCTAGTAGTGTAGTAGAAGGTTCTCTAGTTCCTAGGATATGTTTCGATTCTAAATCACCCATCGACACAATGAAGCTCATCCGAATCAGCTAAGTGACTCTTTCTACTTGGACCCTACCTTTCAAAGGTGCTTACATGTCTTCCTTGGAGTGATTGTTATGTTTGTATGTATAATATATTATCTAAAACATCATTTCACACATTATTTACTTTTAGTTTATATATTATCAACCATCTATTTAATTAATTTTAATTAAGGTTGATACATTTGGGGCATAGTGCGTGATACTTTTATAGGTTGGACCTAAGAGGATTCTCGACATGGTTTTAAATGGTCCCTTTAACAACATATTCAACATGTTACTTTGATTCCCCTGTGTTTCCCGGATGTGTGTAATCCCTTCCATCTTACACGATGCCTAAATTATGTACACAACTAGCGATTACCATCTCTCGGTGTTCCTTATGAATACTCTATTTGTCTAATCATAGTGCCCATTACTATTTTGGCTCAACGTGTTGTGTCTCATACTAAGGAAAAACCTTCATAGCCCATATAATGTTTTGATCACATTCTTAGATAGATTATGTAATATACAGTGATACAACTTGATCATGAGCACATTTTGACATTCACTCCTCCTTGGGTACACCCTATGTTTCCTAGTTGTGTATGGCATACAATAGTTAGAAAAAAATCCTTTTGATCACGACCACATCGAGAAGTAGAGGTAATATCCCCATACACAACAAAATCCTAAGGTTATTATACACCCGAAAATCAACACGTGACTTTCAGGTGCACTCGACCTCCTGAGGTCATGTTAGGACAATCGATGTGGAAGATTGTGGGAATGCTGATGGGAAACTATAGGAGAATCAGGGACTAAGATCGGGTAGTGTGAGTTCCTAGTAGTTGAATTGGCCAAAGGGAAATTAGAGGCTATGTACGGGTAGTGTAAATTCCCTATTCGTTTTGTTTAATTAAGAAAAGTAAATCTAGCTTAAATAAAATACAAATGTGTTTTAATCTTTTAATTAACTAAATTCATTCCCGATTAATTAACCAAAACAAAATGAATGATTTAATCTACTTACTTGAAAGGACATTAATTAAATAAAGGGAATAAAACAAATAAAAGAAAACTAACTAATCTAATCTAATATTTTTGTATTTTATACTTTCTGGAAAATAGAAGAAATACATAAATAAACTAATTTCTTCTAATTTAATTAAATTGCTTCTATAATAAATCTAAACAAGTAAATAACTGGATTTAGTTATTTCCCTGTGTTGGATGGATCTAATCTACTCTAAGTAAAACAAAGCTTTTCCAAATTGTAATTGTGGATCTAAATCCTCTATTCCACCTCAGAGACACGGGAAGAAGTAAAAGCTTCTCAGAAGCACTTCTTCCCTGAAACTTCCTAGTAGAAGTAAAGAAGGATTCAATGGAGATTACAGATTGAAATGGAATTGTAATTGCTTTAAACAAATGCAAAAGCTTTCCTCCAGACAAACTTCCCTTGCAAACCCACAGGGATAGGCAGGGAAGCAATCTATCACCAAAAGCTTTATGCAGACAAAATGAAAGCTACAATAATTACTTAACTATTGCAATGATTTGAATTGAAATGATTTAACTACTCTAGTCAATATTGTGCATACAAATTAAATAAAGAAATCAAGAAAGCTTAAGGAAATCCAAGTACACCCCAACCTAGAATTTTTAGAATAGTGGCAAAGCTAATGATGGTTTATTGTGATGTCCCCTCGCAGTTTTTCCAACTTTAGTGCTCAGATGAATCCAGGAACTCGTGTTGGGTACTACAAAAAAATTCTTAGAGTAGCATTGGGTTATAGGTAATATAGTAGCAATAGCGTAATGCAGGTAAGATAATAACAATGTAAGAGAACTTGTTTGATTGTGTATTTCCTAGCAAGATTATGACAACATAACGATGCAATTCACAACAAAAATCTCCAACCAATGCTTCAGGAAGAAGCCTGGTTCTTATAGAAAAATGGTGGGGAAATGGTCTAAGCCATTTGGCAGCCAAAGGATGCCACATCACAACAAGAAGGGGGAGTTAACTTCAATTAGTCATCAAGGAAAGAAGAGGAAGTTGGTATGTATCCAACAAGCCCAATAATAGCTAATTTGACCAAGAAACATGCGCTAAAATCATGTTTGAAGAAATGACACGCATTCATAACACACCAAAAGAGGTTATGGAAAAACCACACGCACCCATCAATCTACACAGAGGTGAGGTTGCGGCTTCTGCGTTGAGGGAAAATCGATAGGTTGCATAATCGCCACGACATTTTTGTAACTTAAGGCCAAAAACTTAGGGAAAAGTTGTGAAAGAGATAAAGGAAAGAAATAAAAACATGGAAATGGTTAAGGGAAGCATTCTAAGCCACAAATATACACTGACAAATAGGAAGAAGACTTGAACACCATTGGAAAAGATAATAATCATCATAGGGGACTTTTAACCATTTCGAAAATGTAAGCACGTGCAAAATTGGGTGCGTACATTACTACAAATTCTTATGACCCATGGCTTATGTACATACAAAGCACCGATGCTAATATTTCAAGATATTATAATACACTATGATACAATTTAGATTCAGATGACAACTACACTATCTTGATCATTTCTCCTTTACATCATATGTACCCTTTATCCTGTTGATATAGGACATTTGTATGACCACCCCATGAAAAATAATAGGATAGACTCGTATGATTTTCTTACTCATGACTTGAGTGCAATCACTTGTACATGGTTTCTCACATGCATAACTTTTTTTTGTTAGGTTACCTAGGGAGAGGGCCCTAGCCCATTGTGGCATCACCAACCCACATTGGCCATGGAACCATCTAATGATGGAATTTTTAAGCTCTCGGCTAGCCCAAAAATTAAACCACATTATCAGTGGTGCCTTATCACCAGGGTATCCAAACCATCGGTAGTAGGCCACTTTAACACGGAGCCGAGATTTGAACCTTGGACCTCCCAATTATAAGGAGACCCAAGAACTGTTACACCACTACCCATTGGATTCTCACATGCATATCTTATTACGTTATCTAGCCATTGATATTTTATCTTAGCATGATTATTAATATTTTAATACGTACTCTTTATTCCACGACTAAGGTGCGACCCGACAATACAACACATTTTAGGGGTTTGATGTGATTGTTGTGGGAATAACTATTACATGAGACCTTGCCTCATCTCTTCTATTGTTATAACCTATGGAAAAAGGACCTTAGTACAAATACAAGTTGGAAAATTTACTCATATCATTCTCTTATAGAAAAAAACACAAACAATATAATATTAAAAACACAAAATCATAACATGCAAGTGACTTATTCATCATTGCATAGATTTATACATAATAGTTATATAGGTATATCACTCTACATACACTACATCCTCATGTAGTTTCTCTTCATAGTATAAATAAGGTGGTTGCAGAAACAACCTTAATCCATAAACATTGTAGACATTTTTGTGGATTTTAAGCCTTATACCCTCGGGGAAACCCACCACATTGGGAACATACCTACACCGGGGAATCTTACATACTAACCTTAATTAGATCATATAATTAACACATAATGGCTTCTTACAACCCTATACCCTATGGATAGCTACCACATTAGGGGAATACCTACATTGTGATCATCTCTCTTGTTGAGCTTATACATATTATATTTTTACACACTAGTCCATTAGAGATACAAAAATTCTCTTACCCATGGTATACTATACTTCATTTGATGATCACATTGCTTACCTCTAGGTACTAATTTGACATGTTCCATGCCTACTTGTTGATCATTTACATTACTATGTAATGTACATTGATATGCTTGTTTTGACTACCATTGGCTTAGGATCCTATTTTTGGATATTTCACGTCACTTCACACATCACTAGATTTACACATGTCTTTATTACATATTATTTGATCCATGATTTCTTTTATTCATTGATTGTTCCTTTTATTGCATATTACATGCATTGTGTTCTTAGATGTCATTGTATGCTCTATGCACTTGTTTACTCCATGCATTATTTGTTTCTATGTGATTGTATGCTCTATGCACTTGTTCACTCTATGCATTATTTTATTTTATGCCATTATATGTTATGCGCACATATTTTCTCTATACCCTTGTATTATTTATGCATTGGTTTTCTATGTGTGCTCTATACCATTATATGTCGTGTGTTATTGTTTGATTTATGTCATTGTATGTTTTATGTTTTTATTTTCTCTATGGCATTGTATGATCTATGCTTTATTTTCTCAATGCACTTGTATGCTCTATGTTCTATTTACTCTATACCATTATGTGTTATGTGTTTTGCTTTCTCTATGTCATTGTATGATATATGCTCTATGCTCTATTTGCTTTATACTATTGTGTGATTTATGTTTATTTTATATATGCCATTGTATATTTTATGCTTTTTCCTCTCTAAAGTGTTTTCTCATTACTTGTATGCTCTATTCTCACTTGATTAAACATAGTGTTTGTTGCTTATATTGTTTCCTAGACACATTAAATGATACATCTATGGATTAGAGCACCTCTTATGAGATAATTCCTTAGATACATCTTTCTTGAGCCACTTTTTTCAATTTCCTTTGATGCACATCGTTTAGACATACATTTTGTATGACAAGCATTACTTAAACATACATTATGTATGACACACATTATTACAACACATGATATATGTGTGTACTAACTAATAACACAAAATTGATACATATTTTTGGTTTGCACATATTGCTTAAGGCACATTGATTGATACATACGTTGCTCTTATCACATTGTTTGACATGTATCTTGACCTAGATGCACTTTCTCATAGCAAATTGATTAGTACATATTTGGGTGTACATATAATACTCATGGCATATTGATTGACACATACTTGCTTCACACACACAACCTACAACTGAAACTATTAAATTCATCATGTCTTATCAATTGTTTCTACTTTATGGCGACTTGTCATGTCATGTTGTTTCATAGGTCCCGATGGATTTATTAGGTTTTGAGTTGTATGTCTAATTTCATGTTATTTAATCATTCACCGTTATTCTCTTAGCTATTGATTTTTCTATATTATTGGATATGTTTATTATATACCTACCCATGATATGACATTTACTAATTTTTCTTCGATGATCATATATGAGGCACATTGCTTACATCACCAAATTTAATTTACATGTTATATATGGTTCACATCTTGGATGTTTTGGCGGTATAATTTGTATAAATAACACTTTATCTTTTGAGCTAAGTGATACATTAAAAAATATATCATCTTAAAAGGGGCATACTTGTGGGGTTGTTCCAGTAGTTCATATATATCATGGTCATAATACAACAGGTAGACAATATGATGGTATTTATATAGGTACAAGTTATACACAATTATTCAAGTCATATTTTAGGTTTTATATTACATTTGCATGGATTTGGGATGGTCCATAATTACACATTACAAGGTTTATATCTTATTTACATGGAGTTGGTCTAAATTTACCTTACAAATTCATTCACACATATCACATTTACTCAATTATATCATGGTTATATTGGTATGAATGGTCTTCATGATGATAAGATGGTGAAACAAGCTACCTGATAGTAGATGGTGACACAACTTCCTAATGCTAGATGTTGACACAAGATACCACATGCTAGATGGTAACACAATCTACCTAATGTTAGATGGTGAAAAAATATACCCTAAAACTAGGCGGTGACACAAACTACCTAATACTAGATGGTGAGACAATATACCTAACTCTAGATGGTGATCCAAGATACCTAACAATAGATAGTGACATAACATCCCAATGTTAAGTTCTTGCAAAAAAAAATTACACATTCTTTGTACAAGCACACTAAGGGAAATCAGGTGTAGTTATTTCATGTTTTTACAACATTTACACATTTCAAATTTTATACATCTATTTCAAGTATTAATACACGTATTTTTGTGTGATTTGTAGAGTTAACATTTACATTATGGGGACACACTCTTCAATTTATGGAAAACATTATACCCTAGGGTTGGGGAGTGAGAGGTTTGTATTTTCTTATCCCTTTTCACTCTTAAACCAAAATTTTCATCACTAAATTAAAAGGGGAAATTGTAGTGCCTAATTTTTGTCCTCCATCACTTAGTAACAATTATTTAATAGTTATCCTAATATTGTCCTATCATTTTGTAATTAATACTTTAGTATATTTGAAAGGAAGTTTTTGTGCATAATCTTGTTATTTTCATCTTGTGTATGCTTCTTCAAATGAGTTTAAATGGATCTTTATGTGCATTAACAATGTGTTTGAAGAACATATCTTAAGCCAATGCAGACTCATACATGGACTAGCTGCAAGACTCACACATGACTCACACTTGGAGACAGACTCACTTTGGAGCGCAGACTTGCACACATGCGCATAGCAGACTCACTTTGGAGTGCAGGACTTGCATTATGAGGGCACACAGACTCATGTGAAGAAAGCAAAAACTAAAAATGAAAGAAGGTGAGTTGATTTAGCTAACACATGAGTTGACATGGTGAAAAGGGCATGAAACATGGACTATCATCTAAGACATCATGTGACTTATGTGGATCATGCAAGCTGACTTAACACCCAGTTGATTGGAGACGTGGAAAATGAACAAAAAAACTTATAGTCACCATGATTGTAGGGATTCAATGCATGATCTTTGACATCTTCTGGCACTGATAAATCATCTCAATTAAGAGTTAATTAAGGACTCCATCTAGTTAACAAGATGAATCTGATCTAAGTGTGGCATGCACTTGTTCTTCCATAATTATAACTCTTCAACAATCAGTTGTTGTCATAGAGATCTTTCAGTTAGAGTAGTAGTTAATTATTGCAAATAATCCATCCTCTTCTAGAGTGACAAGGATTTCTTGATATAAAAGGGAATTTGTAGTAGAATGGTAGAGTTAGTTCGTTGATTGTTGTAAAAAATTATTCTATTCAATAAAGTGCATGATTAGGATAAATCAACTTGTGTGATTTACAATTCTAAACCGGATCAAAGGGAAGGAGCAAGGGCCACTCCTCCCCAACGTGAAGGGAGCATTTCTTGTTTATTTAATCTTTATTATTCAACATTTGTTTAAATTACCATAATTTCATTACTTTCAGTATTTTAATTTTGAATTCAATAATCTCTTGTTTTATCAATAGAGTTCACTTCTTAATTGCATTTAGAATAGTATTTGATTGAGTTCATTAGTGAATACATGTTGAGCATGGTTTCAATCATTTTCTTTGTTGCAAATAGTCATGGACACCACCCTGACTGACAATCAAGAGATAATTAAAGTGTGAGTATCAACGACACTCATCACTTTTTGGTGTCATTGTTTGGGGAATTCTTAAGGTGTTAGAAAAGATTAAGGTACTAACTCAAGTACTTCCTGATAGCCTGGTAAGTTTCCATTTAGAAATATCTTTTCCATAACTCTTTCTTTTGAAATAAAAGACCTTGTAGTGACAACAAGATTCTTTTTGTGCTTTGGAGTATGTGGAACACAAGAAATCAATAAGCACTTGTAGTTAGGAAATTGTTTCTAGTATGGTAGGATTTTATGTTTAGACCTAGAGACCATAGAGGTAGATTTATTAGAATCAATTTACAAACCCCCTCAAAATCAACCTATGGAGCAACTTGATCAAAAAAAGGATGGTTGATGGAGTGGAAAACCCCAATGGTGTAAATAATGGAAACCCTCCACTTGGAAGAACATTTACCTATCCCATAGAACTAGACCCTAATGACCAAGCCCCATGAAGAATATATCTCCTTCAATTCTACCAACCTTCAGGGGACTAGTCTCAGAAGATCCTGACCAATTCCTATTTGAGTTCAAAGTCTTGTGCCAGACCTATGACTACACCTCAACACTCAAAATTAAAGTTATTTCCTTCAAATTTGAAGGATACAACCATGAGGTGGTTCATGGGCCTAACCCCAACTCCATTCATAGTTTGGGAGATGGAAACAATCTTCTTGGATAAATACCAAGATTATTGTAGGGTGAGGGACAAAAAGGAAGAAACTCTTTAGGATACAAAAAAGGAGGATGAGAGTGTTGAGGACTATCTTGATTGGTTCCTCTTCCTTCACAGGAGGTGTGGCACTGGTCTTGATATTACTCTTCTTAAAACTCTATTCCTTAAGGGATTGGATGAGGACACACAAGAAGCCTTTAATCTTATGGGAAAAGGAGATATGAAAAATTGGAATTCACTGATATCATTGACCTCTAGTAGGAACTACTCCCAACTCACCAAACCTTCAAAAATAGAAAGGAAAAATTGCAATGGTGACATATCCAAACTAAGAGAGGAAATTACAAATCTAAGAACAAATCTCTTAGTCCAACTTAACACAACTATGGATAGGGAGAAAGCTAGGAACACAAAGCCATTGTTCATATATATTTCCAAGATGTAGGGACAAACATGGGCTTAAGGATTGTCCCTTAGATAAAAAACATTTTCCTTGTCTATGATCTAAAGCATGCCACAGATCAATGTGGATTGTTTCCCTTGCTAAAGAATCATTTAAAGAGAACACACAAAAATGAAGTTGAGTTGAATTATGTGGCTCAAAGGCAAGGAGGGAATTTTCAATCAAATCAAGAACCAGTCCTATGCACCAAAAACACAATGGGTTCCAAATCAGTGGAACACACCATGGTCATACCCCCAACCTTGGGCTCAACAAGTCCCACAGAATGGAGTCCTCAATGGAATGCACCACCAAACTATTATCAACAATCTTGACTCCAAATTCAAACATTCCACCATTCCAACAATTTAATCCTCAATTCCAACAATAGTGGAATGCACCCCAAGGATCAAGTCAACAATATTATAACCCAAGAAGACCCCAAGGACAAAAAGCTTTGTTGACTGGGCCTACAACTACTAACCCATCTAAACAACCTACCCAACCACAAATTCCAACTCAAACTATGGAAAACCCAAAGAATGTGAGGTAGGTAACCCAACATACACCATAGAATCGACAAAAAACCCCACAGTAAACTTTATGGACTATAGAAATATCTTTCTACATTTAAGGAAGGTTACCTCAAAACCATCATCTCCAATCATAGAAGAAGTCCCTAAGACAAAGAAAAATTAGAAGAAACACAACCCGATCCTGTTATTGAAGAAACATCTAAACCAAACTCAAATATTCCCTTTCCATCTAGACTTTTGGAAAAACAAAACACTATAACCCATGAGGAACCAGAGTCAGATAGCTAATTCAAGGATTAAAAAAATTGAGTATTGGAATCCCTCTTTTACAGGCTCTTAGAGAAATTTCCAAGAGTTGAATAAAACCATCAAAGAGCTTTGTGTTTAAAACTCTAGGTAGAAGGAAAAAAATCAGCCTAAAACAATCCATGTTGATGGAAAATTGGCTAGCATATTGGAAGGGAATATGACCCTCCAAAATATGGAGACCCTGGGAGTCCAATTGTTATAGTTTATATAGGAGATGTGAAGATCCCAAATGTTCTAATTGACTTAGGGCTGCAATTAATGTGATGACCACTAACACATTGTCCACATTATCTCTCCCTAAACCACAATCAACTTCAATAGTGTTACAAATGGTTGACCAATTATAGCCAAACCCAAAGGAATCATAGAGGATGACCATAACCATTGAATCATGGGATTATTCAATATATTTTATGGTCATTAAAATGAAAGAATAAGAAAATTGGATATCCTTTGATCCTAGGATGCCCTTGGTTAGCCACTACTGCAAGCTCTTATTGATTGCAGAGATATGAAACATGGTATTACAAATGGACATGATTCAAAGAAGTTATCCATTTATCTAGTTTGCAAAAACCCTTTTCCACGAGAGATAAAAATGGTGGAAAGATGATACAGATGAATCAAAGATGTGGTTTCATCCTTGGCTATGGTCATAATTCAAGAACATTCAAAGCATATCCAAAATTGTGATCATGAGTCCTGCATTGACTATACATGAGTCTACTACAACCAATTGAAATAAGGATGACATGATGGATGAGAAAAATCAACCTATAATTTGTCCTTTTTCATGAAACATAGATCTGACTAGTGTGTGTTCTTTCACAATATTACTACAATCCACATATTTCTTCCCCATAGGTGCCCCTTGAATTCATTGTTGAGAGAATACCTTGTGGTAAATTCTCTCCACCCAAACACCAAGCAATTACCCATTTTCCCAAGAAAAACCCTAAGCAGTCAATAGTTGGTTGACTAGTCAAGAGGAGAAATACCCTATTCAAAATTTTATGCTCTCATCCTCAAGCCTTTTCTTGGGAATATAGTGATATGAAGGGTATTCATCCTAGTATTTGTACACACCACATTTACACAACTGATTCCAGACCAATCAAAAACCACAAAGAAGGATAAACCTTGCCTTAAGAGACATTGTAAAAATAAGATTGAGAAACTTCTTAGGGTAGGATTCATCTATCCAATTTTAGATAGCCAGTGGGTTTCTCCATTAGTAATAATGTGCTAAAAATAATGGGAAATGGAGGGTTTGTGTGGATTATAGGGAGTTGAATAAGGAAACACATAAAGAGACTATTTTTTCCTTACCTTTATTGACCAAGTCCTGGATAATTTATCTAGAAAAAGGTATTTCTCATTCCTTGATGGGTTCAATGGGTACAATCAAATCACATTAGGACTAGAGGATCAAGATAAAACTACTTTTACCTACCCATGGGGGACATTTTCCTACATGGTCTTACCTTTTGGCTTATGTAATGCTCTTGCTACTTTCCAAAGAGCCATGTTAGCAATATTTGTTGATCTCACTCATGATTGTGTTGAGATTTACATGGATGACTTCACAATTTATGGGGCAACATTCCAAGAGGAAATTGATAATTTAGAAAAATTCCTCTCAAGGTGTGAGAAACATCAGTTATCCTTAAACCATGAGAAATTCTATTCATGATGGAGCAGGGTATAGTTTTGGGCCATCATGTTTCAGCTTTGAGGAATCAAGGTAGATCCAGATAAAGTCAACATCATTGTAAAACTTCCATCTCCCACAAATCAAACTAAAGTAAGAAGATTTCTTGACATGTTGGTTATTATAGAAGATTCATTTCAGATTTCAGTAAGTTGGCTTCTCCATTGTTTTCTCTTCTAACAAAAGACTCTGAGTTTGAATGGACAAAATCATGTCAAAAATATTTTGACACTATTAAGGACAAATTGACAAATACCCCAGTCTTAAGAGGACCAAATTGGAAGTTTCCCTTCCACATACAAATAGATGCTTCCAATGAAGTAGTGGGGGTTGTACTTGGACAACAAGAGGAAGGAGAAGCAATGCATGTTATTTACTACATTAAAAGAACCTCTCCCTACTGAAAGGAATTACACTACCACAAAGAAGGAGTTTCTTGCAGTTGTTTATGTAATTAACAAGTTTCACCATTACATTACAGGATATGAAGTAATTGTTCATACTGATCATTCTGCTATCAAGTATCTAATGAATAAACCTTTGGTGCATGGAAGAATTGTAAGGTGGTTTGTTATTGCAAAGAATTTAACATCAAAATTATTGATAAACTAGGAAATCCAATGTGGTGGCTGAATTTCTCTCAAGGCTAACCATTTCAGGTACAGAGGAGAGGTCAATGATGATTTTCCAAATGAACATTTGTTTTCAATCTCAATTGTCTCTCCTTGGTTTGCAGACATGGCTAACTACTTGCTATAGGAAGTTCCCATCTTTCCTCACACATAAACAAAGAAAAAATTAATTAAACAAAGTGTGATGTATACATGGACTAATGGAATGCTTTTCAAATGTGGACTACTGACCATGTATTACACAGTGTGTAGCTAAGATGAGATATTTGACATACTCAAGAGCATGTCATGATGAGCCATCAGAGGACACTATTCAGTCAAGAGAACTATCCATAAAGTTTTGGGAGTTGGTTACTATTGGCCTTCATTGTATAAAGATGTCAAAAAGTATGTATGGAATGTGATCAATGTCAAAGGATGGGAAAGCCAACATTTACATCTAAGATGCCACTCCAACCTCAGGTTATTCTAGAGCCATTTGAGAAGTGGGGATTGGATTTCATTGACCAATTGACCCATCTTCTCAAGGAAAGGAATACATCTTGGTTTATACAAACTATGTTACAAAATGGGTTGAGGTGTAAGCTCTCCAATATGTAAGGGATGAGAAAGTTGCACTTCTTATATGAACATATCTTCCAATGGTTTGGAGCACCAAGATCCATTGTTTCAGACCAAGGACCACAATTTATGTCAGTGTAATCAATTCCTTTGTGGAAACATATCAACTAAGGCATAAGAAATCATCCCCATACCATCCATAATCCAATGGTCAAGTGGAAGTCACTAATAGAATTGGAGAATATCCTAACCAAGATAATGGATATCTCAAGGAAAATTGGGTTCAAAAGCTACTTGAAGTAGTATGGGATTATAACACCACTTGGAAGACAACCACATGATTCACTCCTTATGAGTTGGTTTATGGAAAGAAACCATATTTCCTATAGAATTTGAAATTCAAGACCTTAAGAACAATTGTTGAAGTGGGAATTGAGTTATCAAAAGCACAACAAGCAAGGATTCTTCAACTAAATGAGTTGGATGAAATGAGGTTACAAAGCACTTCATCAAACAGAAAAAATCATCCAACATCAAAGACAATTGTGGCATGATAGTCATATCAAGCAAAGAAGTTTCAAAAAGGGACTGGGGCTCTTCTATTTGATTCAAAGT
Source organism: Taxus wallichiana var. yunnanensis (assembly GCA_018340775.1). NCBI lineage: Eukaryota > Viridiplantae > Streptophyta > Pinopsida > Cupressales > Taxaceae > Taxus > Taxus wallichiana. The sequence continues at coordinate 739,958,593 of CM031243.1, forward strand.
ACAAGGACTTCAAAGGGAAATTACAAACAAGATGGATGGGTCCATACCAAATTGAGGAAGTCTTCAACAATGGGACCATATACTGATTCCAATTGATGGTGAAAGAAAGTAATGTTGGTTAATGGCCATAGATTGAGGTTATACCAAAAGCCAACATCAAAAGAGGAATTCAAAAGATGCTACAAGAAAATGCAGCTCTGAATTGTTTGGACAAAGTTTCTTTGTCCAAGACAACTCAGGGCTAAATTAGTTCTCAAAAAAAAATAAATAGGGATGGTTGAAAACCAGAAATGGCAGCCATCATCCTATGAAGTAATGATTGAAAACCAAAATGATGGTCATTACTTCTAAAAAAAAAAAAAAAAAAAAATAAATGCAGGTGGCAAAAAACCAAGAATGGCGATGGTCACCCCAAAAACAATGCTAATCATGTCATCAATAAATGGTGAGACAACATGTGGAGAGAGAAAAAGGAGAATTAAGTGTTGCTTACCAGATTTGACAAGTGATAATTAAAAGGTATGTGTAATTACTTCCCTTTTAAATGCTAAAAAGTTTAATTATGAGGTGATAATTATTATTCTTGTGTGAAATGATGACTCCACCATTTCCAATATGTTCACACACACATATATCTAAGTAAATCTGACACTCATCCCCAATTAATCTCTCTCACATACCAAATTATTCTCCACTCATTGTTGTTGTCTCATCACAATTGGTTAAATTTTACCCAATTCGTGTTGTTTTCATATAAAACCATTTTTCCCCTATTTTTTTCTATTTTCCATTATTGTCACTCCATTCTTACTTTGTGTTGTTTCCACTAATCCCATTCTTGCACTAATATAATTTCCATTCCTATGCATTTCACTCCCCCATTCTCATGCTTTATAGCTCCTTTCAATCCTACGCCATTACTTTCTTTTCTTATTTCAATACCAACCATGGGAATTAGGCTCCATCATGAACCGACCAATTTGGTGGAATTTCTCTCTAATAGGAAATCAATAGCAATCTTTGAGAAAAGGGTGGTTAGACTTCATGTTGGCATATGAGGAATTTAACCAAGGATGACAAAATAATTCATAATGAACATGGAGGAGGGACATTCAAAATTGAAAGGTAAGAAAATATTGTTCAACCCTTCCATAATTAGTGACATTTATGGCATTCCAGAGGAAGGGAAACTGGTTAATTTTAGGACCCCTACTATGAAATTATTAAGTTTTTTATTTGGAAAGAAAGAGAAATTAGAATTGGTTATTGATAATAAGGGAAAGGCTAAGGGCATAAAAAGGGTACTTTTCCTTGAGCCATGGGTGATGTAGCTAAATGGGTGATTAAATACTTTTACATGTGATGGTCAATATGAGGTTATTTTAGGCCCTATTTTTGAGAATCCTCATTCACCTACACCATGGTCAGGCCAAAGCCCAAAACAAGGTTAATTTTCCCCAGTTTTTATTTGACTTTATCTCCTTTGCTGAGAAGTTTTGATGGGGTTCCTCTTACCTCAAATTCCAAGGCCTCATCCACCTCATTTGTACAAGCACCATTTCATTAAGAAACATCATGGGCTTAAAAAGTGGGTTAAATTTCAAAAGAAGTATGCCCTTGAACCTTCTTTGGTTCTAGAAAAAGAGGGCCCTCTACCTCAAAAAGGCCAAGGAAATGCCTTAGGTCATCAGGGCCTACCCAAACCCTTGATGAACATCAAACAAAAATGTTCCTTCACAAGAGGAACAAGAAGCAACAACCATCATGCAATCCCTACACCAAACACCTCCTACTTCTCCACCTCACTCTATGTATCCCCTCCATGCCCTATTTCTGAGATGGAGATTGATAAAACACCAATCATGGTTGAGGACTCACCCATTCATGAAAAAGGAAAAACACCCATGCTTGAAGGTGAGCCTAGTTCACATGTTGATTCTGATACAATTATTCCCCAAGTGTTGTCTATTTCTAAGGTTCAATATGAGCTCCAACAAGCTCAAGAAAGGATTTCCTAGTTACAACTTCTTTTACAAAAAAAGAGGAAATTTCTCTCAGTTGGAGGCAAAGAAAGAACAAAAAATTCAACATCTCCAACAATCACTAGAGAAAAGAAGAAGTAATCCAACAACTACAACATGATGCAGAAGAGAAAGAACAAAGAATTCAGTGTCTTTAGTCTAGAACTGAAGAATTGACCACAAAACTTGTGCTCTTACAAGAAGATAGGAAGGAAACAAAGTCTATAGAAACTATTGATCAACTAACTCAAACAAACTTTGTATTTCCCCATATCATTGTGTTGAAGGGTATGGTAAAATGGATGAAAGAATGTTATGATCTCAGAGGAGTGGCAAAGAAAACAAAATGTTAAAAGAAGAAAAAAAATACTTCAAGATAACATGCTCCTTATTTACATAGGTTATATGACCAAGCCCTTTCTTGTAGGGCACCTTCTAATTTTTATGCATTATTCTTGAAAGAGAATTCTTCAAGTGGAAAGTTTCCAGAGTTTGTTCCATGGAGTCCATAGAGTTTGAAAATGATAAACAATTTTTGGGGCATATACAACAACAGACACAATTGGAAAGAATTTGTTATGTGAGTTTTATGTACATAAGTTTCTTCTCCCTGAGCAAAATAGAAATTCCAATCAATTTGTATGTTGGAGAAGTGCAATTGAGGTCTTTTGTTTCTACTTTAAGACATCAATCTATGGCATGAGAAAAGAGGGGAATATGTCAGAGAAGAAACTAATGCAGGCCTCTTAATGAGGCATGATCTCCCAGCTCCAATCAAATTCTTCAGGAGATATCAGTCCCAAGTTTATTATCTATAGCTTGTGGACAAGTACAAAGAAAATATTTCAACTTGTGTCTCATATTTTTGGAGTATGTACTCCCAAAATTTAACATGACTTTTCTTTTTTTCAGCTAAGGTATGGACTACTTTCTAGAGGTTTGGAAGAAGAAGGAGGTTATTTCCCCAACAACCTCTCACGTGGTCATTAAAAAGGGCCAAGACCTCTGCAAAAATTATGTTGCAAAATGCAAGAGAAATGGATAGGCATGAGATACAAACCTCCATTAATATTAGCACATGTGCCATGATGGAACACCACCCAGATCAACCTGAAGCAAGCTACAAAACATGGAGGGATACAATGATAAAATTCTTTGGGTTTTGTGATACAAAGCAAGATGAGACATGGCTTACTTTTACCAATGAGTACAATTGTACATGTATAGTTGAGTCCTTGAACAGATATAGTAGGAGGACCTGCTAAACCTTAAGTGTGGGGGAGTGATGAGCCCTATTAATGCCTATGTAAACCCCATTTTGTAGTGTCATCATTTTGTACTAAGACTTATATTATCATTTTGTAATTAATACTTTAGTATATTTGAAAGGAATTTTTGTGCATAATCTTGTTATTTTCATCTTGTGTATGCTTATTCAAATGAGTTTAAATGGATCTTTATGTGTGTTAACAATGTGTTTGAAGAACATATCTTAAGTCAATGTAGACTCATACATGGACTAGTCAGACTCACTGCAGTGCACTAGCATAGACTCACTTTGGAGTAGGACTCACCACGCACTAGCATGAATCACTTGACTCACTTGTGCAGCACACAAGACTCGCTGGAGTTAGGACTCACATTATGAGGGCACAAGAATACTCGAATGACTCATGTGAAAAGAAAAAACTCAAATGGAAAAAAGGTGAGTTGATTTAGCCAACACACGAGTTGACATGGTGAAAGGGCATGAAACATGGACTATCATCTAAAGACATCATGTGACTTATGTGGATCATGTCAAGCCCACTTAACACCCAATTGATTGGAGACATGGAATAGATGAACATAAACAACTTATAGTCACCATGATTATAGGGATTCAATGCATGATCTTTGACATCTTCTGGCACTATTAAATCATCTCAACTGAGAGTTAATTAAGGACTCCATTTGTAGTTAACAAGATGAATTTGATCTAAGTGCATGCACTTGTTCTTCCATAATTGTAACTCTTCAAAAATCAATTGTTGTCATAGAGATCTTTTAGTTAGAGTAGTAGTTAATTATTGCAAATAATTCATTCCTCTTCTAGAGTGACAAGGATGCTCTTGATATAAAGGGAATTTGTAGTAGAATGGTAGAGTTAGTCATCATGTCTTCTTCAAAAGCATATTTTCCAAGAGGGTTGATTCTATCAAGGTCCTCATATATATTGTAGCTTTTTTTACAGGTCATCACCATTGTATTAAAGGTAAAAACCTAACATGAAAGGTGGTTTGTGATTTTGAAAAGTTTGATAAGCTTGATAAGTTTTGGACAATTTTTAAGCTCAAAAGATGATAATATTGGATTTTTGGCTTGTTTGGGACTAGTAAATGTATTTAGTGTAATCAATTTGACTTGATTGAAACTTATGTATCGAGAGGGTAAGATTGGATTCTAATTGGATTGTTTTTTATTTTGATTAAATTTGGATTGTTTTAATTTTGATTGGATTGGTTTAGATGTGATTTAGATTGAATTGGATTGGATTGGATTTTGATTGGGACTGTGTCAGGAACACAAGTTTTGATTTTGATTGGATTTGGATTGTGTTGTGGAATACAATTTTTTATCTACAAGTTTTGATTCACAATAATGTTTACAAACAACAAACAAACAATGATTTTTGTAGATTTGTTTTGTCTTAAAGGATAAAAACTGTCCGAAATGCAAACTTTTATAATAATGCAAACAATAAGAATGACATGAAATGGATGGACATAAGGATTTTATAACTCCAATAGATGCATCTTTTGATATATCTCAGACCTGATATACCAAATTTGTATGGGGACAAAAGTGGTATGGGGAACCCTTAGAATACTAAAAGAGACTCACCTAATCATTACTAGCCCTCTTAGAGGAGTGAATCACCACTCCAATGATGGGTTTTGTGACTAGGTGGTAGGGTAATGAGGGAATGATATGTGAATGGTGTCCTTATTTCTCTCGAATAATTTATAGGAAAATGCCACAGACTTTGTTGTTACAACTATTTTAGGCATATGCTCATAGTAACCCATCATGACATCTTTACCTGTAAGTGGGGACATAAAGGCGAGGAAAGCGTTGAACGATGTTTGAGACTAGGTCTCAAGTGCAATGCAATATAATATGAGTGGTGTGTGGTAGTGAAGTCCACGTCACCGATGTAGCTAAGTGGTGATGAAATCCATGTCGCTACATGCTAATACAAGTATGAGTGTTTAGAAGACAAGTTCTTTCCAACTTTGACAAAAATAAATGTGAAAATGATAAGCATAAATCAAAGTTATACTTGACTTTTTAGCAAATTTTAGCAATATTTTAAAGCAAGGAGGTCCTCCATGCAAGGGTATTATTAGTTTGGTTTATTTTGTTTGGTTTTGGTTTTAGTTCGACAATATTTGACTTAGTGATCCTACAAAACAAGATTAACTAAATACAAGATTGATATAAGACAACTTCAACCATTTCGATTCTCAAGTTCACCTAAGGGGTGCAAGAGAAGAGCATACATGGTTTAGGTTGTATAAATAAAATTTTTAGAAAATAAAAACACATTTATATTAGAAATCAAACAAGCATTAACAAAGAAATACAACAATCTTAATCACTTTTGATTATAGATTTCACCCAAAAAGGGTGTGAGAAAAGAGCATACACAATTTGGATTGTGGGAGCGAAATGCTAGAAAATGAAAGAAAACAAGAGAAAAAAGTGCAACTTGGAAAAAATGATTAAGAGATGTGTTTTAATTATGTTTTTCCAAGAAACGCCCGCAAGAAACTATTAGAATATTAGAGAAAACAACAAGGAATTAATTGATTAGAATTATGAAAATATGCAGACAAGTTAAAATTTCACATAGAATGCCAACACGAGAAAATAAAAATAGAAACACAAATAAAATGCACGCAAACGCAAGTTATATATTATGCAAACACACCTTGTTGTAATATAAACACACAAAGATAGGACACAAATGCATTGAAATTGATGCTAATGTAGGTATTATGACCAAATGCATACTGAAAAAAATAGAGCCGGAAAAAGAAACACACCTGGATGCACGTTGACGCGAGACATGAAAAAATGCATCTAGTAGCACAAAAATGTAGGTAATCCGACGTAGTGCAAATTATAGAATGATAACGCATAGACTTCAACACTAGGGTAGAGTGTAAAATGTTAGAAAACAAGTACGCTAACGTAAATCACGAGCTACACTAGTATAAAGGAGGCTACAAAAATACAAATCACATGTACCTACAACAAAGAATGCAACCAAAACCTCTAAAATTTATAAATTTCTCTCAACTCGGCCTCACAAAATGAATTGGCGGTCGGTTAGTGACCTTTAAACACTAATAAGCACGCGAAAATGATGTTAGTTTTGTAAAAAATGATTAAAAATGTTGTGGGATCCCACCAAGAAGCATGCCATAACGTATATAAGAGAAAATGCGAAAGAAGAGAAATAAAGAAACACTAGTTTGAGTGCAAACATTTATCAAACAAGTTCCTTGCAACCTCGATTGGATCGGTTGAAGAGTGGGGTCAAGTGACCCTATTGTTGGATCTGGATGAGAGATTGATTCCTTTTGATTTGTGGTTGCTCCAAGATATTTCAAATGGAAGTGAAGCCAAGCTATGAGCAATGTGGATTGATTGATTGGATGAATGAATGGATTAGTGATTGAGTGATCAATTAGACAACATAATAATATGCAAGAGTGATTTTCAATGGCAATTTGGTAGAGTAGCACTGCAAATTCCTCATTCTTTTAATGATGATTCAAGAGGAATGAAGCTTCTTATTTATAGATTCGTAGAATAAGTCATGGATTGAGGAAGGTGGAATTGAATGAGTTGTAGGCTATTTACTTCATTTTCCTTATTTAACATGGTTGATTTATTCTATGCAGTTGGCTCTTTGAATAAGAAATTAAGAGGCTTTATTTCAAATTAGTTGCTCTTGAATTCTTCCAAATTGTACATGCATATTTGCTTCCATGTTTGTAGGATTCTAGAACTTGAGTGGGGTGACTAGTCAACTTGAGTGAGTTGGCTAGTGAAGTGGAGATGAGTGGAAGGTGAGTAGATAATTGATTTTTATTTATTTAAATAACTAATTAAATTAGCCAAAGGGGTGTATAGTATATAGTGAGTGTAATAGAATTAATTAAATTAATTCTAGAAGTGGGATATGAGTGAATAATGAACCAAATATTATTGTTGGACATTGTAATGTGTAATGGGTATTTTGGGGTGTTTTCACAAAGCAAAAAGAAGCATAATCTAGAGAGCGTCACTTCATCATTGAAATGTGAGTGAGGTTATTACAGGAGAAAAGACAAATGAATGTGCATGTCGATTTATGGCCCATATAACTAACACAAGAAAAGTTTGCCGACACATGTCAAGTTTAGTGCTTGAACCTATATCCTTGACCGAACTTATTGTAAATGTAGTTCTAGATCTCAAAATTTGCAATGTTTTTTTTATGTTGTTCAAAGTCCTCAACATAATTACGTTTTGAAGAATCAAGTTTTGATATTTCCTCACCCATGCTTCGCACTCTTTCTTCTTAATTTTTAGCCAATTATACATTATTTTTGATTTTGAGCTTTTATACATTTCATATATTCCTAGGATTAGATTCAATTCAATGTTTTCACATCTTTTAGGACTTTGTGCTTAAAATACTCAAAAGATTAACAAACAATGTTTTGTAGTGCAAGTATTCTGAAACTTAACTTTCTGAGGTGTGCAAACAAGTGATAAAAGTCTATATGCTTATCCACGTGCTATAATTCTTCTTTTGACAGATGGATGCTTCATAAATAGAAAAAATATTTCCTTTACAATTCGCAATATGTTTTCTCTATGCTAATGTTTCCTTCATTTTTCCTAAATGCTTTAGTTAACATTTCTATGTATAAACTTATCAATTGATAAGACCCTATTAGCAAACAAACCAATATGGGAAAAAACCTCGAGGCACCCAGATTGTATGGAAAAGGGCTTACAATGAAAATGACCATTTCTATACACAACACAAAACTAGCATGACTAGTTCCATATAACACAAAAATGAAAAAAAAATGTGTGGAACACGAAATATGGGATGAAAGAGACCAAAGAAATAAGAGAAATAAGAGGAAAATAATTAAATGGGGCCCACACCGAGAATAATAAAGAGTTGATAAGAGGAAAATAAGGTCGCAAATAATCAATATAAGGTCAAATGTGTTAAAAACACAAAAAGAAAAGTCAAAGATTTGAGTATATTCCAATACGGCACCACTTTGACCAACGATCAATAAACACATAAATACTTTAACACCAAAGCAATTAACTAGTCTTGAACCAAAATTAGTTTGTCTACACTTTATACCAAGTAAATCCTAGAAGTTGTAGAGCAATCTATAAACTCCTACTTTTATACCAAATCGCACTCTAGAGTTTGTGTTGTAGAACAAATACTACCACATTATTAAAAGATATATCTTTGTTTCATAGTAGTAAAATTATATTTCCACCTCTAGTTTGGTGTGATAGGATCGGAAGACGTTAGGGTCTAATTTGGATTGCTTATCACTCATTTGGTGTCAGTATGGATGTGAACTATGGGTTAGTGGCGCTTCAAGTTTGAAAAGGAGGCAAATGGTAAGGATTTAGAAGCGCCCTAATCAAAAACAACTTCTAAATATTTCTTAAAACAAGCACCTTCCCATTAGAAGCAATCGTTGTGATTATATTACTATGCTACTTGAAAAAAACAAAAAAACATAGAGATCGCTAGGTGGCCTAAGGCCACAAGAGGATAAGAGATGCACATGAGAATGAGTACATGGTCAAGCATAACCACATGTGGATGAGTAGATGAGATATTAGCTTAATCGAAAGCCCAAACCTAACAAAGAAATGAAAAACTATGTGAATGGAAGGTTTGAAATAGTTGTGTAGAAAGAAGATAAGTCAAGAAACGACAACACTATCTTACAAAAGTCAACTTGACCAATGAACTTTGCAAAAAGATATACATAAGAGGTGAAATCAAATGGATTGAGAAGACACTCATATCTCAAGTAAGAATTAGTTCTCATAGGCTCATATGTGAGATAAATAGATGGTTGATTCTAAGGAAGAGTGAGAGGAGATGATAAGTATCTTTCGTGCATCGTATGTATAATCAAACATAGACACAATTCATATTTGAATGCCCAACTTGTAAGGACATTCAAATAAATATATACAAGACCGAATGTTTGGTCCATATTAAATCTATTTAAATAAAGTAGGACAAATGCATCACGAGGAAACATAACAACCTTCTTAAAGAAACATCTGGACCTATAATATCATCATCTTTTAAGTGATTGAGGTGGCTCCAACAATTGGTAATCATAATGAGAATCAATTTTGAGGGGGCATAACAACATGGTCCCATGCAAGGGGAAAGCTAAATTTTTTGAGCAGTTGTGGGAGAGAAAAAAATATGATATTTTAGCATTAATAAGGTCCGATGATACTTTATTTTTCTGTGCAGAGATAAAATATGAAGCTTCAACACTAACAAAAGTAGGGTTCCATGTATCCAAAATAAACATCTCAATGAAAAATTGAGAGGGAAACTTAAACATAAATGCAAGTGTCAAAAAAGCTCCCTAAATTTTTGAGCAGGTCATTTATTTTTGTGCCCTAACTGCTTTATGGGACTGGAAATCCTTTCCATTCTTTACGACCATATTTCCGAATAAATAAGAACACTATCCCCAGCATGGGACCATGCTATAAGTACAACCATTCCAACAATAATTACGTAAAATAGTTGAAAAAAGCCCTGCTTTTGTCGTAACAAACTTGGTGAGGGAAATGACTTAAAAGACGGCATTTTCTTAATATGTGGATAAATCTCATAATACACAATTTTTTGAATGGTTAACTTGGATATGATTGTGACAGGACCCGATATCCCATTAGTCCATACGGGATTTTGAGGGAATGGGCACCCAAATTTCCTTTTCTTTCTGTAACGGGATTGTTAGCCACGAGAATTGAATTGGTAGCTGATAAGCAGTATATTTAGTGAGGACGACTGCTGTTTTAAGAAGACCCAATGGCCTTCTGCGTACGGGATCATTTATACACCTATACAGCTGGTATGATTCTCAAACAAAGTTTAATTCCATTCATCACAGTTATCAGCATTGTTGTTAGCATCTGTATGGATTTCTTTTTAAGGATTTGTTTAAATATTGTGCAAGGTTTTGGGTTGATGTCACTTTATCCTATTTCAAATTATTTTATGTTGTACAATGTGTATGGTTTGTTACGTTTCAAATTGCTCTGCTGAATGTTGTTAGTTGTTTTGAACTTCTGGTTTTAATAGGGGTAAAATGAAGTTTAATACCCCGAGACTTCAGGATTTCCTTTGTGGGGTTCTGATATTGAAGTGAAAGAAGTGGGAGAAAAAACTGGTAAATAATTTCCAATCCTTCAGGGTAATAAGTATGACAATCCTAATAACTATTCAAAATAACTACTGCAAGTAGGGTGAAGACGTATATGTTTGAGTTGCTTTGTGGGGAGGGAGGGTGGTGTGGCTTATTTTCTTTGCTTTACTTTTCAAAGCCTTGTTGTCTTCTTTGGTTAAGGCAGAAGTATATCATTGATCCCCTAGTTCAGAGAGAGTCACTACTAGTACAGATATCTTAAATACATCCATCTGGAAAATTCCAAAAGATATCAATCTTGAGGGGCTTATCTTGGATTTATCACCTACCACATTGATTAATAACTCCATTACCTTCTCCACAAATTACCCACGGATTGGTGATAGATGGCCTCAATCTATGGTGCAAGGGATATACTAAACTTGTTCTGCAATTTAGTCTTAGTAATGAACACTTACCTCAAGAATACAAATCCTTTGTATGAGCACTTAGATTGCTGGTGCTTTCTCATTCCAATCCCCTGCTCTGAGGATCTCATCTCCAACTTCATTAAACAAGTTATATGGCATGTACTCAAACACTATTAGATCTATTGCTTCTTGACACAACCTTGTGTTAGTACAAGCAACTATATGCATGAAAACATGAAAGTGGTTACCTGAGGCCCTTGCTCATAGCTCCATTGTTCTTGAATCACCATCACATCTCCAACATCAACCTTGCTCATTCTTAACTCCATTCTATCCTCTTATTCCTCTAGTTCAATTCTCATACATTGTTCTTGAAACACAAGATAGACCTAGATAGGCCTCTTAGGATCTAAGTGCTCAAAACAGTATGCAGGGTCTTAGATCACTCTTGATACCCTTAGAACACCTTATCTGCCTTATCACAAGGTGTTTAGACCCTTTATGCAGTCATACACTTGCATTTCAACATAGTTCTCTTTTTAGGCCTTGTTGGCTACTAGCCTTCTTAACATGCAAATGCTCATGCATCACAACTCTTCATGAAACAACCATACAATCAAATGAGGAATCTAGACATCCTTTATGGAGTTCTTGGTCATGCCCAAATTTCATGAGCTAGTGCTTTGTACGGATTATGACTTTCTTCAGGTTGTCCTAGACAAATTAGGCCTATTTAGCCCTCAGGAGAATAACAGTGATACTTGCTGGCATAATTTCACCCGACACCTTATGGATACACCTCTAAAATGTTATTAAAATGATGTCTACCAAATTTGGGAGCTTGACTCCATGTTTTAGTCATTCATGCAACTCTTTTCTTCTTTACTGTACACAGTCACAGTCTGTTAATGGAAACACTCATACATCTCACTCACATGTGCGAATAGAAAGCTGAAATTTTGTACACTTCTACAACTCCCCTAGAAAGAGATTTACCCAAAGTTTTACACTTTTTGGTCAGTTAGAATTTTAGATATGCGATGCCCTAGTTTGGGCCCGAGAGCATAAATTTGAAGCTACAGGACAAACTAGAAGGTTTCAAGAGCTGAAAAAACTGGAGGTTGCTAATCTTACCTCCGTTCATCTATCTATGTCTTGACAGATTTCCAGAAGACCTGGTTTGATGACTGTCACATTTCCACCATTCGGCCAGGGGCAGAGCTTGAACACAACAGTCCACAAATACAATAATAAGACATGTAAAAACTTGATCAATTTACCTTCAATAGAATTCATATTTCTTTTTCTTCCATCATACAACTCTGTTACATTATGTTTTTCCTTTATCCTTGACTGATTCTCTCGAATGCTCTCTCCACTCTACTAATTTAGCCTACTAAACTGAGATTCCTAGCTCCTAAAAGAGCTCAACCACACGACTAAACTTAGAATAGGATGAAAATTATCTCCAAAACTCTCTCAAGCTCGTTTTCAACCATATCCACCTCATGACACACCTAAAAATGGCCTTATTAGGCTTTGAAACAACTAATTTACCCATTTTATCCTTGCTTACACACTCACTTTTCACTTTTTACAACATATTCAATTTTACACACCCAAACAAGTCACTCACCTACATGATATAAACTTATTCAAATATTCTCTCACGACCCTAGAACTCTAAGTCCTTGATATTCCTGTATCAATCTAGCTGCACTACTATGTTGGGCTTGGTAAAATCTTTTGGGAAAATAAGGGCACCAAACTCACTGTATGACCAAGATAATACAATTTTTCTATTGACTTCTCCAAGCGCAAAGGAAAAAACTTCAAAATGATGGTCAAATGGACGTCTATTTTAAGGTTGGCCATTAATAGTAAACATGTCACAGACATTGCAGTCCACCACCACCCATCCTGGCTGCCATTGCAGGAAACCTTTGGGTGCAATTAAGAACACCAGTTTGATCCTGACCGGACATGGTCTGACTGAAAACTAAGGAAGGGAAAGAAAGTAAAAGAATAAAATGGAAATGCCATGAATAAACAAATACAGCTGCCTGGTTCTTTATTGGCTATGTCATGCAATGTAGCCAGTGGCAGTTTTATAGATGGCATGTTTAAACTTTACATTGCATATTATAGAGTACTGTTGCAGTCAGAATGGTGGGGTGCTGTCATATTTTGAGTGATTTACCATGCTTTGTACGTTGAATCCCTACTATACATTTGGAGCAGGCTTGTGGAAGGAAACCGACCTTGGTTTTTGAGGTGCTTTCCAATTTTGAATGATTTACTAGCTTTTGTACTTTTTATCCCAACTATACGTTTGGAGCAGGCTTGTGGAAGGAAATTAACCTTGGTTTAAAGTTGTTGATTTTATTTCTCAGCAGTATGTGAACCCAATTATTGGGTGGTATCATGAGCATGGCCTCAAATAGTCACTGTTCTTCGTGTACTAAAGCCTGCTTCTGTCCTTCTACCGAGATGTCTGTGATTGATGGTTATGCTTCCCTCAACTTAAACAAGCCTCTCTCCACCAAGATTGATTTGGACATGTCTTCTGTAGTAATTTCATCAATACCAAGGATAACCACGGGAAACGCTTGCTTTATAATGGAAGAAATCTTGCCTGTATTCTTCAACTAATAATGTTTTCTATTGAGATTTAGCTTCACTTTTCATCACAATAGTTTTTCTTCTGTTGTTCTCCTGATATCCATAATGTTGCTTGCCTAATACACCAGCTATATGCTCTTTTTACAATCAAAATCATGCAATATTATTAGTCAGATGTATGCATATATTATCTTTAAAACTTTTACAAATATCATCTGCTATAACTTCCGCATTACATGATTCAGGCTTCACGTTTTTTGTGATATTTGCTGCATCCAATATGTTGGATGTTACAATTAATGTCATGACTCATAATGAATACATCACATATATAGTTCTGTAATCACCTTGTCCTGCTGCAATTTCCCGTTGAACCTGCTCAAAACACTCTGTAAGCTTCTCTCTCATATTTCCATGGTCCCAAAATAAATTGCACATTGCTTTCCTACTGGCTCTACTTGTCCCTCTATCTACGCCATTATTAAATCTTTCATTACATTGAGTCAACCATTTTCTCCTTTCAAGGCAATGTTCTCATGGCAGATTATCTGATTGTTTTCCTCTAGTTCAAGCATCGATTCTTATAGCTCCTTCAGTTTTTTCTTCTTGTCTGCCTTAACCACGATGAAAACCTGAAAATATCTTTTCCAAGCAGTAAAATCTCTAAAAATAGCTGCAAATTTAGAAGCTTCACAGAAAACAGGACTCTACCTTGATCCCTATCTCTAGTGGCCACATTCTTCATATCAGCTATTGGTCAAACTTGAAAGATGCAGGAAAAACAGTACAATACAGAACAAATTTCCAAGGAAGTGAAGTGTGAAATGAGATTTAATTATTACCATTTGATCAAGTAAATACATGCTTAACACTACCTGCCACAACTCATACATGCATTTAATTTTGGTGCCACGACCTTATTTCATTTATTCCCTTTTACTTTTCTATTTCTTTGATTCGAGTTGATTTGGTATCTTTTCTCTGACACAAGTGTTAAAAATCTTCATTAATCCTAGGAGCATAGACCTTCATTTCATTTAATTTAAACATATTTTGTCAAATAAATCTCCTTTTCATATAATTAAAGCATCTTTTTATCGATTTAAGCCTTCATTTCATTAATTATTGGACTGAGAACCTTAATAAATGTGGAGCCCCTTGATTTACAAATTACAAGTGTTCAACAAGATTTGGACCTCAGTGAAAAACCATTTAATTTTTATATACGTACAAGCACATAACAAGGAGCTTGGAGCAAAGGAACATCCTTGTGCTGGTACACTTTCAAAGCCTCATCAAATATGTTAAAATCACGCGTGCATAACTCCATGGCGGGCCCATGTTCAGAGATAATTTTCCTCTTGAATCATCAATCCCTTTCCTAAAACCCGGCATAGTTGTAATAAAAACACAAAATGACAAAGTTGCATGGATACGGATTACGATACGATTTGTTTTCAAGGTCGTTTGATATGTATACGGTTGTTTACGGCATATATATGCATAGACAATATTAAAAATCTTCTTTATAATCTATATTTTAAATTAAATACACACATACACACACATATTAAATTAACAATAATTATCAATTTTAAATTATAAACAAATATATACATTGGATTAAAACTCCATGCAAATTATGCACTCTTAGACCATGAGAAAGGTAGGAAGTTGGGTATTCAATGGATTTTTTTTTTGTAGGTTGTGTAGGCCAATGAAAAATATGCAAAATGAAAGAAAAAAAGCAGAGTTGGCCAAAGAAAACAAATCAAAAGAATTGCAGGTTGAGCAAAGCCAATGTGAAAGCTTCAAGTCAAAGAGTGATTCAACACTCTCATCTCTATGTCCTCAATTGTTGCTGCTAAAATACATTGTAGAAGGTCGTATGCAATTTTTTAACATCTTTCTATTAGCCCTTTCAAGGGTTTTTATCTCCATAGGCTACCTAACATATACACTTTATTTTTCACTCTTACTAATGATTTCTTTTTATAGGTCATGTTAGTGCATTAATCTCCCTAAGTGCGTGCCTTAAGGGCGTACTAGGAGCAGGTTGGGCTAGTTGGCAGTACTTGGTTAAAGAGTTGTTCGTGGCATCGCCTAACATGCCTCCTTATTATTATTGTATTACCTTCTATCTCTTTATGACCGCTTGATATCCTCAATATTATTGCCTTCACATCTATGTATAACACCTTTAGATTCCCTTCATACCTCTTCCAAGTGTTTTCTTTATCTCCATTTTCTCACCTAATGTTATCTCTATGCTAGACTATTTGTGGCCGATGACATCAATAATGGTCAATGTTGTCTAGTAGAGCCTTATTTTCAGTCGATTGCATGGATCTCGATCAGGCCGCCAGCTAAGAGAGATCATGACTTTAGGTTATGTTTCCTTGTAAATAGGCATCATTGTCATCATTTCTCTATATCATGATCACATAGTTTGCTTTACTTTTACTCACAAATCTTCCTTGGGAGCATTGGGTTACTAGGAGCCACAATAATAGGAGTTGCACTAGCAAGGTCTATTGAGTCTTTATAGTCCCCAACATTGGTCTACTTAGGTCTTTTATGTATCCCTCTTGTGATCCACCCACAACTCTCTCATGAGTTGTTATTAACCCGAGGGGAGTTAATGCACCAACAACGCCTTAACAAAGGTAAGTAGCTCTAACCTTCTCTTTCCTTTATGTTGGTATGATTGATTATGTTTGATGTATCATTTATTGCATTATCTCTTATGACTCGATGCTTATTACCACCACATGGTATTATAACCCTTAGCCTAGATATCCTAGCTCTTGCTTATTGACATTACTCTTACAACCTTAGTATTCTAGTAAGACCTCACTTACTATCTTAGACATAGGATTTGGAACCTTATGTCTTTGATACAAGTGTGGATTACTATCTTCTAGATCCATGACTATTATGCCCCTTTGGTCTATTGCATTATCTCTTATGACCGATGCTTATTACCACCACATGGTATTACAACCCTTAGCCTAGGTATCCTAGCTCTTGCTTATTAACATTACTCTTACAACCTTAGTATTCTAGTAAGACCCCACTTACTATCTTAAACATAGGATTTGGAACCTTACGTCTTTGATACAAGTGTGGATTACTATCTTCTAGATCCATGACTATTATGCCCCTTTGACTTACTTTTGTGGTCATTTGTTGGAGATTAATATAATTATCTTATCTTATCTACTTATATCCTAATCTATATTACTGAGAAGAGAAAGAGGATAATTATATTGATCATATTAGTTGACATACATTTTGGTGAACTTGACACGAATTTTACTTGACCTAGATTGCATAGAAATGTTCCCCCTCTTTGTACTAGGCTGGAAATGTTTCCTATCTTGAGTACGGGTATGGAAACATCGTGTGGGCATGTTTTGGGTACATACCCACAGTCTAGGTACGCTTCGGTATGGAAAACCGTGCCTCGCGGCCTATGGGTACGCATTACTGCAGTACCCCTGGCTTGAATTCAAACAATATTAAAAAAAATGTTAGAATTTGGTGGAAAATTCGAACCCCTTGTTAAAAACGCCTCCGAGGTCACTTTGGACATTGCACCAAATGCGCGAGGTGAAAACCCTGTGAAGTGTGAACTGTGAGTGTTGAAGGCTTGAAAGCCCTGGGGTTTGCGAAAGTTTTGGCGCCTTATTTATGTCGATCTTGGAAATTATTTTGGAGCACATCAACTTTGGCCCCGTAACAACCCACAACAAACCAGCCCACCGTCGACACAGGGTAGTTTTAAGTTGAACTCGTTCCATTTCGCACTAGGTAATATAAATAATAATATACATTAGGGCATGAAGATTTGAGGTGAGCCAATGATGGAGGAGCAAGTTGGAATGATTCCTGGGGCCATTCTTTGTATGCCGGGTCCCCTCTCTACTCTCTGCATCGCTACTTGACATCCCCACTTTGCTAATCGGACTACTGTGGGCCTATATAGTTTTTGGGCCGCCCACGCGTGGTATCCTCCCCTCTTCTCTATATGGATAGGGATCCTCCCTAGATAACTATTCACGCTTGGCCTATGGGGAGGCCTCTCTCTATATGGGGGCATATGGCTAGCCCCCTAGTTCTATATGGTGTAGTGGGCTCACCGTATATATATATATATATATATATATATAGGGATAGGGATAGAGACTACCAACTATCGCCCCCATATAGATCTATATGCCCTCGACTCCCCCTATCTATAGTTCGGGGCTATCTAGAGTTCGGGGTCGAGCTCCTCTACCCCTTATCTATCTCGTATATGGCGATGACACCCCTCGCTGCCCCATCTATATAAGGGGGCGGGAAGAACTCTCTATTCTATTATATTGTACTATATTACCAAGTTCTAGTGCCTCGACCGAGGGTATGAGATTTGGAGCGAGATATAGAGCCCCTCTCTATCTAGGCCATTCGTCCCCTTAAATCTATAGGATAGAGGAGAACTCTCTATAGAATACGTGCATCCGGAAATAACAATGGGCCTTCCATATAGGGGGTCAGGCCTAGATACGGAATTGGGATAGGTAGTGAAACTAGGGTGATTAGAAACCAATCACTGTAAGCAACCTCTCCTCTATAGAGTGAGAGGTAGTCGGTGGTGCGCCCATAGAGAACTTACTTGGGAAGCAAAAAGGCCCTCCCTCGCCTCCCTCCCTCCTTATATAGAACATCTGGCCCCGGAGGAAGGCGAGGGGGGCCTCTCTCTATTTTGAGAAGGACACCCGCCGTCGAATTCAACCTAGCCTGGCCATAGATGGGCGAGGGCGAGGGAGTCAAAGGTTACCGGTTCGGGCAGATAGGAAACGGGACTTCTCTGTATAGATGAGATAAAACTACCCCATCCATACATGGTGGCCAGCCTATAAAAAAAAAGGGCCTCTCTACTCTCTATTTCTATCTATTGGAAGGGTGGGCGCCCCTCTATCTCTATATGGAACAATTTCGGGATATACACTACCCATTTCAGGTATACATTAGGTATTATTATTACATTACAAATTCACATTAGGTATTATATGAATAATAATATGCATTAAGAATTATTATTATTATACATTACGAATAGGCTATTAACATTAGGTATTAATTTATATATTGCGATTAGGACAAAAGATATGCATGTAATTCAGTACGATTAGGTATTAATTCATTAGGAATTTTATTTTAGCTTTGGGAATTATGCATTAGCCATTAGCTTTTAGGAATACCGTATTATTGTTAGGTGTTTACAAATTGGCATATTAATTTATTAAGTTTAGCATTTTAATTTATGAAGTTTAATATTATTCGTAAGTTATTAGGATTTTAATTTATTTGGTGTTTGGTGTTTTATTATTAATTTTGAATCTTGATTGTTTATTTATTTATTTATTAGTATTTTTAAAGTATAAACATTATTATTTAATATTAATAGTTAGAAATTTAGAATTAAAAATTTATTAATTTTTATTTTTAATCGATATAATTCAATTTATTAACTACTATGTTTTGAACATTATGAATCAATACAAACTCAAGTTTCAATTCTCAAAGTATTGGAAATTTGTTTTCATGTTCGATGAATAATTTTAAGTTTTATGGATATTAAATTTCAGTAAGTATGCAAATGCTTCTTTATATATATATATATATATATACCGAACTCATGCACGTGATCAAAACAATCTAGTACTTGACCATTAAATGGGTCTTTTCTAATTCATATTTATCACTTATATTATCTCCTATTACATCGCTTTCTTATATTCCTTATTTTTCATCCTTGCTTCTTAGCTTCTTACCAATTTGTGAAGATACCTTGCTTGCCAATTTTTTTCGACCACCTTTAGAACACTTAAAGGTTTCTATTCCCATTCCTACCGTGGAGCATCTCTATAATGCTCAAAATACCAATCGGGCCACTTTTCCCGATTAGAACCCTTTACTTGTATTGTAAGTAATATGGTCATACTATTTATGAGAAACTCTTGCCTAGTACATCCTAAGTTACCACATTTAAATTCAATGAGGATAAATTCGTTCTTAAAAAAATTAGGGATAAAATTCGTGATTGAATTCGACTAAGAGAAATACACTTGTAATTTCACATTTCATATAAGTAAACATGTCAAAACAACTTTCCAACAAGTAGCTATCATAAATTGATTGAAAAACATGTTTAATAACAATATTTAAAATACTTTCAAAAAGTGATAGAACAGATTCTTGAAATTCCGTATGGGCTAAGGCCTACTTGACAACTTGTTACATCAAAAAGCTCTAGATCATCAAGAGTGCTTGGCTCAATGTCATCATCACTAGCATCATCAATATCATTATCAATCATTAGTTTCATCCTCAAGCTCATCACAAATGAAATCAGGGTCATCTTCATCAAAAGAGTCTTCTAGAAAATGTTGAAGCTTCTTCTTCTTTGAAGCACATGCATCTTTTGTCATTTTTCTCATGATAATTGTCAATTGCTACGGACATAAACAAGATCCCCTAACTTTCCTGATAAAAACCTATTCTTATTATTTGATTGAACATGGTTAAAGTTGTTCCAGTTCCTCTCACATGCCGATGTACTTACTCTTTGAATCAAGACTCAATTGCAAAATGTTGTAGTTTAGGATTATATGCCGTATAGAACTGCCACCATCCATCTCTATCCATGTCCTCTCTGTCATCTATAGTTGATTGGGTTCCAAATAAACTATCTCTGCCCTTGTATGCCTTGAGTTGCTCTATTGTTTTTTTGCAATATCTCTATTCGAAACAAGATTTTTAATCATTCTATAAATCCCCTCACGACTTCATGATCACCTTCTCTTTCCATTTGATACGCTTCAGCTCTAAATAACATGTTACTACATGCAAATTACTATGCATCATCCTCCATTTTCCATCACAAATATCCCATATCTCTTTGTATTCCGCTTTCACATTATCGAAATGCTTTTGGACAGCTTCTTTACATCGGTCCGTAGCCTCATAAACCATATCAATTCTAGGGTTGTTGGCATCAACCATATGAAGCATGTGAACATGGGGTGCACACATATTTAGAACCTTAACTTTTTCCAAAGGTTAAGGCTTTCAATGATTTTCTTGACATGTTTACCTTTAAAACCTTCTCGAAGCACAAAATTTTCCCACTATTTTTGCTCTAAAATGACATATCGGAGAGCTCCTTTCTCCTCAACAATTTCTTTTCAAGTGATATAGAAAGAGGCAAACCTTGTGTCACACGACTTCAACAACTCCTTGGTTGCATGCTTCCTGTATTTACTTAATGTAAGGTGATGATTTTTATGAAATTGAAATTTCTCTTCCTCTGTGCACAACCTCATATACTCAAGGAAAATTGGCTTAGTCACGGAGTAGTAAATTAATGCAATGTGTTGCCTATAGGGCTCAATAAATATGTGGGTACTTTTTTGCTATCAACTTTTTAGTTCCCACATATTTGTTAGTACTATTGATAATATCAACTTTTTAGTCCCCTCATAATTGCTAGTACTATTGGTAATATCAACTTTTAGTCCTCACATAATTCTTTAGTACTATTGTTAACAACTTGGACCACTTTTTTTTCACCAACTTTGAGAATGGCTTCATTTAGAATGTTGAAGATATACTTAGAGGTTTTTGCATATTCCTTGATGTCAATTATTACGTGAAGGCGTGTTCCCGCTAGCATATATATGGATCGAGACTTGCTAAGTTTGACACTCCGTGCGTCAACGACATATTAATATAAAAAGGATTGCGAAATAGTTTGGGAGATTGATAGTTGCCAATGAATGGTATGAGGATAACCTGCCATGTCGGTCATGAAAGCAACAATTTGGCCACCACATATGCCCCACCATACTCGCATCAGGCAATGCCATGGCAATGTGTGACCACTAAGTTACTAACATTTACTTGTGCATGACGTATGGGTTTATTTTTCCATAAATTCCTTGCGTAGCTTCCTGGATATCAAGGGTTGTTCTAGACTTCCGGTTCCACTTTATTTGGCTTACCTATTTGGTGTCCCAGCATTTCATTTGAAATGCGGGGACTACCCTATCTAAAATTTTTCGTACTTTTAAAATAATGGGTCGTTTTGTGTTTTTATTGCCAGAATGTTTCTATATTGTGTCAAGATATTCCCAAAGAGCCATATAAGCCATTTTCAAAATACCCAGATGCCCAAAATTGTTTTATTCTGTCGTTGGGGTTTGCCTGCGGGAAATTTGTATTTAATTATTTTGAGCCTCGTTTGAGGTAATTTGTGCTCCGGTTTAACCCTGTTGTGATCGTACATGTCAATATTCCCATATACCAGTAGGGTTTTAACCAGGAATGAATTTTGGGCTTTATTTGTGACTTCTGACAACGTTTTGTGTTTTTGGTGTTTTCCGTTTCATTTTCTGTGAAATTTCTCTAGGTCAATTCCTTTGCCGGTTTAGTCTGATTTCTTGCCTGGAGTATCTGGAGATCATCTATGGACGTTATGCCAAAAGGAATTTGCCACTAGAGGTCTGGTTCTCTCTGAAAAGACGAAGTCACGCACAAAAAAAGCTTCTTCTGGGCAGGCCGCATTTTGGAAAAAGAAGACTTTAAAGCTACAATGAGATTTTTGTTAGTAGCAGGCAGGTGAGATTTTTGTACTTGCCTAGCAAGGTACTTTTTTCCCATGAAAGCAACGCCACTTAAGTCACAATGGGAAAATTAGAGGCAGCAGGCAGGCGGGAATTTCTTACTTGCCTTGCAGGGTGAAAATTCCCATTGTGAAATAAAAGAAAAATCACTTAAGGCATTGATGGGATTTTATTACTTGCCTTGCAGGGTAAATAATCCCATTATGAAAGTCAAACAACTTAAGTGGATCATGGGATTTTTGGAGCTGCGGTGCAGGGTGAATAATCCCATTGAAAATTGGTTTTTAAAAATAGAAATTGCTTATGCCAAAAGTGTGACCCATTTGGGAGAAGAATAATACTTTTTAAAGTATTAATTGATTTAATTAATTCCTATTTTTAGTGGATGAGGTCAAAGCATACTGTGAGGCTTAAGTTAATTGGAAGTAGAGAGCTAAAATTAAATAAATTTAATTTATTTAATGGCAGCCATGAACATGCACAAAATAGGCGCCCCATTTGAAGAGAAGAGCTTATTAATTAATTAATTAATTGCCAGGAATAGGAGAGGCATTAATTAATTATAGAATTATGAGGGTTATATAAGCAAAGGCTGCCATAAGGATGAATTAATTAATTCAATAGCAAAGAAGTGCAACCCAAACAAAAAGTGCGCCCCATTTGAAGAGGAATTTTGCTCAGAAGAAGTAATTAATGTTGGAAGCTTCAAAATTTGGTGCCTAGGTTTGAAGGAGCTTGATTTGTGTCTGAATAATTGTCTGCATAGTGGTACAGGTGCTCAGGTGAAGTTGATAAAATTCATGCTTGCTTTGCATGCAAACAAAACATCAAATTTTTGGGGCAGTAGGCTTGATATATGCAGATTTTATAATTAAAATCCAGTGTTCATGTTCCGGTTGCCATCTTTGTCTGAATTAATTGCAGGAATTCATTACAGGTGCTTTTATAAGAGAAAGGGAGCTTAAATCAATGTCCAATACATTGAACATATCCTCTGAATCTGAAGAAATCTCTAGATCTGCACTGATTGTGAAGAATTTTGGCCGAATAAAGAGAAAAAGAGTTGCTTAGATAAAGATTGCTCCGGCCATGGCGAAGCATGATGAAAGAGAGCACAACAGAGTCATGCATCACTTCTAAGTTTTTGACATCGAAATTCGAGATCCGAGATCCATAATTGCAAAGCGCTTCATCCTCTTGTTTTGAATGCAGCCGTGAAGAAGCCGATGCACGAAGAATTCCTTCCAGGACCTTGTGCATGTTCTCCCAATCTTCTAGTTGAAGCCTTCATTGAATTTGCATTCACCCGAGTGCTTTCGAGAATTTTTAATTGCTCATATGCAATTAAAAATAAAAATGATTAGTTATTTACGACAAACATTGCACTGATGCATGTAGTGGCGAAGAACTACAAAAGCGTCAAGGATAAGGAGGACCAGTTAAAGGCAATACCCGCAGAAAAATCACAGTCACTTGCTTCCGATCTACTTGCTTCCAAATCCAATCCTGCATCTAGTTTGGTGAGAATCAAAGGCAAAAGAATCAATGCGATGCATAATATGAAAAAAGACAAGACTGCAGCTTTTTTCTTTCTCTTATTTCCTCCGACAAAGTAATTGAGCGATCAATTAAATTATAAAACTTAAGTGATTGGTTTAAAAGCCATTACTTGAAGAAGTCAATTACTTGGAAACAAGTGGCAGACATGCAAAATAGAAGGTTCTATCGTCAGTTGCAAATCATGCATGTCATGCAAAGAGGAATTTCGGAGGGAGATTGCCAGTTGTTTCTTTTCCCACTTCCACATGTGCCAGTTCAACTAAAAGCTTCCGACTTGTAATTGCCCCTCTACATTCTATAAGTAGAGGAAGAACCTTCGGGTTAAGGATCAGAATTTGTAAGCAACATTCTTGTGTTCCAGACTTTGTGTTGAAACCCCTGATAGCCACTTGAAGCAAAGGAATATAAAGGAGCAGATTTCCAGAGAACTTTGTGTCACGGTGCATTTTGTTTCTAGCTTTTTATCTCAGATCTTTAATAAACTTTGTGTTATTTTAGATCTAGATCTAGAGTTGCTTTTGCTTATAATTCGTGTGTTGATATCTATTGGTTTCTTCTATGTGCATGCAATCAACTCTGTTATCTATTGATTGGGATGCACATCTTCCCTATTTCTTCC
Organism: Taxus wallichiana var. yunnanensis; assembly: GCA_018340775.1. NCBI lineage: Eukaryota > Viridiplantae > Streptophyta > Pinopsida > Cupressales > Taxaceae > Taxus > Taxus wallichiana. The sequence goes on from CM031243.1 coordinate 739,982,983, forward strand.
CTATGTTTATATAATTCCCTTCTTCTTTAAATATTTCTTTTCTTTAAACAATTGCTTACTTGTTGCAAAGCTATACAACTATGGTTCATGAGCTGCATAGTTAAAGTAAAACCCCCATATAGATACTAGCATATTTTAATTGACAAATCTGACACGGGAACCTCACCGGTAAATGAGGGAGATTTATCTCATGATCGCTAGGTTTTCAGCTATGCAGAAAATCTAGCCAACACTATTAGTGGTTGTCCTCCATTGAAGTTAAACAATCAAGTATTTTAAGTTTTTTTTTTTTTTTCTGTATTTTGGTTGTGAGAAAGTGATTATAAAATTAAGGCTGCAAAATGAGTATTATTGGGCCTATATTAGATCATAATTAAGAGGATTTAGCATAATTCTCGGTAGACGAGGAAGAGAAGTTGAATAATTGTAATGTGGAAATTTAAGCCATTTGTTGAATCCCGCAAAGAGCTCGAGGGCGAGGAGTTGGCCCATGGATGAGGTGACAACCGCCTAGAGTTCATTCCCATGGAAAACAACATGACCATGAATTTCCGCTGGGGATCGAACACGACACCTTTAGTACACAAGATGAGGAGTATCCTCAACTTCGACATAGATATTCGAGCAACAAGGAATACGACAGGTGAGGGTGTGACAAATTTAGCGATGATTGGTCCTTTCTCTCGCATAAACCTTGCCAAATTTAGCATCATATGAATTTGAAGTGTAGCGTTTTATTTGTCCCATAGAAGGATGTCCTATTTTCCTTCTTCGCCTTTATTGTTTCTTCTTCGCTTTATTGTTTTTGCAATGCTTGTGCAACATTAATTTCACAAGCTTGGACAAGTTCTGATAATATCTTTGTCATTCCCAACTTTTTGGATGACTTCTCTCGCGTTGTGGAGGTTTCATTTTAATGTAAATGATACAAACGACTTTAGGATACGTCGGCTCTTGTGATTCAAACCCTCGATCTTTGGGAAAAGTTATAGAGAAATAATTTGGTCTTTTGTAGTTGCATGCCATGGGATGATAAACGAGCGTTTGATTGATGTCTCTAGGTGGGCTTAAAGGCGGAGCCATCTGTAACACCGAACCGGGGTTCAAATCCCATTGAGAGACCTAAACACTTTGTGACCCAATTGACTCTCCATTCTCCTCTCGGAAAATAAAATGAATGATTGTGTTGCGTTTGAAATGTCCACAATATTATAATGTTGAAGGCTTGTTCCCAATTAGCATATATACGGATGGAGCCATCGATAGGGATAACGTTGAAGAAGTTAAAGTTGAAGGATCAAGGTGGAACATTGGTCGGGGTAAGAGTCTTGATGAAGAAGGGATTGAAAGAGGGGAATTTTTGGGTTGGGGATTCTATCGAGAGAACATAGGCGAACCTTTTTTTTCTTCCATTAAGTCACATATGGGCTGCATGTCACTTTTTCTTACCATCGCCACATCATCTATTTAATGCAATGTTTGTTAAACATTACGGTTGTCATAATAGCCACCAACTTGAAAATCCCTACTTTTATTGGATTTTTAACTTTTAGGGATTCTATGATTATTGCATGGGTCATCAAGTTCCTCTTGGCGTCTTATGCAAGCTCGATTCAAAATCGTGATTTATCGGCGATAAAATCGTGTTCCTCCATCAAATGATTAAACTTTTGAAAAATTGCGATTTTTGTAATCCGATAAATCGCCGATAAATCACGATCAAATACCCTGCAAAAATCGTTGAAAATCGTGGCTAAAATCGGCAAAATCGTGGAGAAAACGCGCCTAGGGCATAACACGAAAATAGACTAAATCGTTTTTTTAATCCTCTTTCTCTTTCCATGACTTCGCTTTGCAATGACTTGTGTTTACTACTACGAGGGCATTTGACTTTCATTTTGTGATTGCATGAGGCCATTTCCGGCAGATCCGTGGCTCATTACCATCGGGCCGTGGCTCCATTTCGTGGCATTTACCGGTTCGTGGCTCCATTTCGTGGCATTTCGTGCCCATTTCCAGCGGCAATGTAAAAATTAAACTACTCAGTATATTTATTATTAAGTATTAATATTAATATCATATATTATTATTAATATTAATACTTGTATATTAATATTAATAGTTAATAACTTAATAGTAATAGTAAATACCGTATAATATACAGCTAGACTATAGTATATTAATATTTATTATTAATACAGTATAATATATATTAATATATATTATAAATAGTAAAACTAAATACATTGTAAGTGTAATTGTAAATTACTAAATATCAGTATAGTGTACAATAGTATAGTTGTAATTGTAATATTAATATTAAATTTTAATAAATACTATAAGTATTAATATTAAGTATTATACTATTAACTATTAAGTATAAATTACGTATATTCTATATATTAATAATAGTATATTCAAGAATCAATAGTGTATAACGATTTTAAAAATATGGCATTCTATAGAGTCACTTCTCGCATCATTTAACATTATTTTTACATTTAATTTAAGTATATTTTATGAATTTAAATGTTTTTAAAAGTTGCCGATTTTTGCCGATTTTTTGCCGATTTTTTGCCGATTCCCGATTTTCGATTCAAAATTTGGCATGCCGATTAATCCCGATTTACGATTTTTTGAACTATGCTTGCAAAGTAGCTTGGATTTGGAATCGGGTTTGACATCTTGAGCTTGTGTTACCTCCTCTACTAGACCTGTGCATTGTGCAAACAATTATGCATTCTAGTTAGAATGTTGGTGAACTCCTTCACAAGATACCATGGTTATGTTTAAGGTCCTCCAATTGTCTTGTGGGATAGTGTTTCATGTTCATGTTTTCTTGTTATGTGGTTCCATATGACCCTTTTCAGACTTGCACCACCATCCTCCCAGGTGGGCCAAAATGGGAGTTTAGAGCACAACATTGAAGCTTAATGGAAGGTGGATTTTGTAGATATCATCTGGTTTTGGGTGGAAAGACCCCTGGTCCCAATCTTTTGTTCCACAACATGATGCTTGTCAGAGAATAATAAAAACTCACAATTCACAAATCCTCCATTTTATCGTCAAACCACAAATTGTAAAAGCAAACACCATCACTTATATACAAATACAAAAAAAGATAGGCCAACAATGAATGATCCATAAACAACATTGCATAATATCGGTTGTTGAATTTGTAATGTTAATAAGTAATTACGTTGATATTCAATTTTCCAAAATAGATTGATGTGAGAAAATTCTGACAACCAAACAGTATAATTATAATCTTCAAAATGGAACGTTCCCTATTTATAGCCTTGGAATAGCTAGAGGATTGAAGGACTTAAAATGCACACAAAATAAAATTCCTCTTTTGCCAATGCCTTAAACATTAATTACGTTGATAGAAATTTCCAAATGGGAGTCTCAGTGGTTGTGCTTGACATGCATCGAGGAAATAGAAGTTTGAGGTTTTGTGCCGATGATCGTTGACATGCGACATCATTGGGACTATTGATGATGGGAAACCCTAATCGCTACCTTTATCAATGAAGAAAAACCTAATTACAAATCTGCATGAAATTGGCAACACAAGGAACCTTGGCCTCAACAAATTGCTCGCCACACCCTTTTTTTCTTTCGATGATTGACAAAATGGCATGTTGTTGTCCAAACTTGATTGATGCAAGCAAATTCTGACTAGTCAATTGAATTATAATCTTCAAACTAGATGATTCTCTATTTATAACCTTGGATATGCTAGAGGATTGAAGGACTCATATGTGCACACAAAAAAGAATTCCTCTTTTTCCGATGCCTTAAACATTGATTACGCAGATAAAAATTTCCAAATGGGATCTTGGTGGTCAGTGTTTGGTCTAGGTCGACACATCAAGGAAATAAAGGATGAGGTTTTGTGCTCGGTGATCATCGACATATGATGTCATTGGGACTGTTGATGAGGGGAAACCCTAATCCCTACTTAATCGTTAAAGAGAAACCATAATCCACAAATGTGCATGAAATCGACGACATAAGGAACCATTTTCCTTAACAACTTGCTCACCACACCCCCTTTCTCTTTCAGACGATTGGCAAACATGGCACATGGTTCATATGTGCATAGTCATAAGAAAGAAGAGTTTTTGCATTGGTTCCCCTCGTCATTTTCTCCACATTTGGGCTTCTCCTTCCTCGAACCCCTTCTTCATTGCCCTTCTTCCTCCCTTTCTCATTCGTAATTGTGGCAAAATGGCACGTGTTTCATATGTGCATGGTCATAAGAAAGAAGAGTTTTGCATTGGCTCCCCCATTAATTTCTCCACATTTGGGCTTCTCCTTCGTCAAACCCCTTCTTCATTGCCCCCTTCCTCCCTCTTGCGTGTTTTGCTCCCTTCAATTAAACTTCTCCGATGCATCCCCTTCGGTGTTTCCATCGCACATTTTACATGTGATTGCTAGTCTTAAACAAATGCAACACCTTTGGGGCAAGAAACATAGACATTGATTAATGGCCTTCGACATTTATCGGACCAACCATCACTCAAGATGTTGCAACGTGTTGATCTCCTAGAGTAATATATTTGCCATTTTTTTGTGACACCATTTTTGACCTCTTTATAAGTGTTATCCCCAGCTTCTAAACTTGGAGTACTTATACTTTTGCCAAATGAAATTGATTGTTGAACAACATTTTTGAAATGAGGGCTCTCGCGACATTAAATGGAATGTCAAATTAGTAACAAAAATCAGTCCATGCATCATCAACTTGTTATTTTTGCAAAGGCTTCCAAAAGCTGTTTAGAGTTGCTATCCCACTCTCTTTTGCAGCATTATAGTGCTTGTGGATGTGCTAGAGTAGCAAGAGATGTGGGGTATTTTGGACTTATAAAGTTCCTCTTAGATTCGCTTGTTTTTGTGCCCTTTTCTAAGTTCAAATACCAATGAATTCTTGTTATCTTACTCCAATGCTTCCATTATACTAGGAGTGACCTTAGGACATGCACTAAAAACAACTACTTTGAGGTGGTTTATTATTTGGTGAATTTCGAATTTAATCAATCAAATGTGGCAAATGCGGTAATTGAGATTACATCTACCAATAGGGTTTCCTCTAGATTTCATTTAAACAAACCTATACTCGAGGAAGCATTAGAACACGAGGTTGAAGATGAGGATAAAATCTAGCCCAACCACACACCTAACATGCAAAAGTCCATCCAAAACTATTTAGAATTTTCCACAGAAGCTCCCGAACCCATCCATAAATGTATGGATGAGCTCCTCAATCAACACAATCCTATTAACATCTTTTCGACTATTGAAGCAATCCAAAGCATGTGTTTGCCTTCTCTTTTATTCCATTCTCATCCTCCATCTTCTTTAGCCATGGTGGATGCTACCCTTAATAATGCACCTAAACCCAACAATACTAATAAAAAAACTCCCCATGTGGATTCAACTCAATTAATCTTACATGTATTAGATCGAATGAACCAACAAAAACCTCTAAGAAGCAACCGATTCTTTCAAATGCAAGCGAATTTGGCTAAAATGACTAACAGAGACCATAACATTTTCAATGGTGTGCGCCACATCAATGTCCCCTCCACTCCTATATTCTAACAAGAATCCAATCCCATAACCACAAATCACTAACAAGGTTCTTCAATAAAAAAAAATTTTTAACTCCTAGTACTACAATGAACATTGAAGGAATCAATCCAAGCATCACTATGATGAATCAATGCATCCTACTCTCCGTTTTAAGAATTTTGGCAATGTCTACAAGGACTTGATATAAACAAATTCTTATATGGCCACCAAGCTCTTAGTTAAGACCCTTATGGGCAATGCTTTAGATTGGTACCATACCCTTCCATCTAGTTCTATTGTTGAACTTGAAGGTTCAGTCAATGTTTTAGTTGAAGAATTTCACTATCATGACTTACGTGAGAACAACATATCATGTCCTTTTCTCCAAAATATCATGTCAAAGACCCTTAGCCCAATTTTGTTTCCCAATGGCTAAGGGGTGATAAAAAGGGAAACTATAGTCTTAATAAATTATTATAAAGTGCATAAAAAGAAACTTTATAAAAACACTTATATTAATTTATTATTGACTTGATAAAAATAAAAGAGAAAAGATAAAGTGAAATTAGAAAAAGAAAAAGGAAAAGATCACTTTATGTTTTTATTTCCCCTAAGGGAAAAATGTGACACATGTTGGGGATTAACTAAATGTCAAGAAAGAATTAAATATATGCAAGCGTGGAGGATGTAATGGAAACTCAAAGAAATTGTGAGGAGTGGCGAAGAAGAGCTAGGGCTGCTAGATTGATAGCAAGGGAAACAACACTTACAAGAGTATAGGGCAAAGAACTCTTCATTATTGACAAGGAAAAAGGAAGTAACCATGAAGCATGAGGCAAGGGAAAAAGAAGGGTTTGTTGAGAAGAAGAAATTCAGAGTTGAATTCAAATTTCAAGGTGAAATTAATAATATTCAGCTTGCTGGTCTGTCCCAAACAGCTGCCACCAAGGAGCCAATCAATGGAGATATCAACAAAGAACAATCCCCATTTTGTCATCATCCAAAGAAAGGTAAAATTCCTTTGTTGTTCTATGATAATTTATTGGATTCTAATGGTTACACAGGACAACATGATGGAATCAAATCAGATTTACTAATGAGATAAGGGCACCATTATATTATTTTCTGAGTGCTGTTCCTAACTCAAATTCTGAGTCAAGAGAGCGTCAAAGGCATCCCATGGTATGAGAAAATATCAGTTTTGTTGCTTGCTGATATGTTACCTCACACAGCTGGTTGGGGAAGGTGATCAAATTTCATGCTTGTTATGTCCTCCTATATCACCGCTGATTGGACATCATTATGCACCTCATACTCCATGAAATAATGAGGTAAGAAGTATCTCTTGTTGTATGGATTCTTGGACTCAAATTCAAAATTGTTTCCGCATGAGGAATATAGGTGCTATGTTGAGCTCTACAAAAAGAAGAATATCTGATTTCAAAATCAATATGGAGGGAAATTTTATCATGATATGTTTGGGGCATCAAAGGCATGATGATGGTTCTGATTTTCTGTTTCATATGTGGTTAACCCATGGTTCCATGAATATGGAAGAGCTAGAAAGAATATGGTGGAAGGGCAGCACCCTTACTTTAATGTGTGGCACACCTACTTATCATCCATTCAGGGTGAAGGGTTTTCTTCATAACCAAGGGGTCACTAGGCTTGTAGAGAGTGGCACCACCATACCTTGCACAAAGAGAATGGGACAACTATCACTTCTCCTAGGAAATATGAGGTATGTGATGAATTTTTGTGATTAAGTTAGCTAATGATGAAGTAGTTCTTGATTGAAGAGTTTAGTTTTTGTAGTGAGCTTGGAAGTTGGAGGCTTGGAGCTTGTTTGGCATTGCTTGTGGGCTCTTTGTGGTGATATTGGCATCCATTTGTGAGCACCTCACCTCTATTTGTGAGCACCTCTCTTATTTGGAAGGATTTGGAGGATTGGGGCAGCATTGAATAGTGTTCATTTGGAGTGAGTTTGGGGGTTGTTTGGCATCAAGTGTGGGCTCTTTGTGGTGGTCTTCACATCTACATTTGGAGGGTGCAGCCCATATACAAGCTTGGTGTTTCTTCACCTCATTTGTGTGCACATTGAAAGGTATGTTACATTTTAAACTTGCCCCTTATTTGTAAATTTTATTAAATAAGAAATCTGAAATTTATTTTGTTTTTATTTGCATTTTCAGATTTCTTTGCATTTGCAATGGCCCCCAAAACAAAAGACCCTACATGGACCCATGCAGATGTAATTGATAATCAAGTTTTTTGTAAATATTGTAAGAAACACATCAAGGGGGGGGATTCATAGGTTGAAACAACACTTGGCTGGTCAAAGAGGCCAAGTTACCCCATGTGATGCACCTGATATTGATGCCATTAGGTTGGAAATGAAAAACTTGCTTGAAAAACATAGAGAAGAGAAGGCTAGGCAAAAAGAGATGGAAGCTGAAATAGGGAGGAGGGAACATGCCTTGAGTGTTGAAGGATCTTGCTCTGACCCTTCTGTCCATGTTAGAGACCCCTTTCGGTATATGCCTCCCCATCCACTCATAGTCAAGAAAACCGGCCTCAAAAAAGAAAGACCATTCAAAGCTTTTTTCCATCTTCCACACCTGCTAGTGCCTCCATGCCAACAGAAAATCAGCCCACCTTGGATAACCATTGGAAGAAGCAATACAAAGAAGCAACTTTTGAGTACATTGCTAGATGGTGGTATGATGCAGATATCCCTTTCAATGTTGCCCGCTCACCTTATTACCAACCTATGTTTGATTCCATTGTTGTTGCTTTGGTAAGGGCTTCAAAGGCCCTAGTATGCATGACTTGAGAGGATCACTTTTGAAGAAAGAAGTTGCATCCATAGATGAATATTTGAAGAGTTGTAAAGCATCATGGGCCAAAACTGGATGCACTATTATGTCAGATGGGTGGAGTGATGGCAAGAACCGCACCATAATAAATTTTCTTGCCTCTTGTCCACAAGGTACTATGTTTTTGAAATCAGTTGATGCATCTGATAGGGTGAAAGATGCAAATTTGTTGTTTGAGCTTTTGGATGAGATTGTTGTAGAGGTGGGGGTGGAAAATGTTGTACAAATCATAACAGATAATGCCTCTAACTATGTTCTTGTTGGTAAGATGTTAGAGGCTAAACACAAAACAATATTTTGGACTCCATGTGTTGCACATTGCATAGACCTCATGCTTGAGGATATAGGAAAAAAAGATTGGATCAAGAACACTGTAGAGCATGGCAAAAGCATCACCAAATACATCTACAATCACTCATGGGTATTGAACCTAATGAGGAAGAACACTGAGGGCAAGAGAACTTGTTAGGCCAGCCATCACGAGATTTGCAACAAACTTCCTCACGTTGCAATCTCTTCTTTCCCAACAACAAAACTTGAAAAAGATGTTTTCAAGTGATGAATGGAATGCATCAAAGTGGAGCCGCAAACAAGATGGGAAAGACACAAAGAAGAAACTTTTTGATAATTTATTTTGGAAAAAAACAACAGAGATTGTGAAAGTTGTTGAGCCTCTTGTTAAGGTGTTGCGGTTGGTGGATGGGGAAAAATTAGCCATGGGCTATATTTATGAGGCTATGGATCAAGCAAAGGAGCAGATAAGGGCAGCATACAAAGACAGGGTAACTAAGTATGGGCCTATATGGGAGATTATAGATAATAGATGGAACAATCAACTCCATCGCCCTATACATGCAGTTGGGTATTTCTTGAACCCAAAATATCATTACAGAGCTCAGCTTGGAGAAGATCAAACAGAGAAGTAAAAGATGGTTTGTACGAGTGCCTAGCGCATGGTCCCTGATGAGATGCAACAACTTGAGGTTCACCGACAGATCAACTTTCTTCAACAGAGCCACAGTACCTTTGGGAAAAACCTTGCAAAGATTGCAAGGGATGTGGACCAACCAGGTAAGCAATTCTAAGTTTTTTGAAGTTCATTTGATTAAAATTTTTAATGAATAATCATGAATTTTTAGCATAAGACAATCTAATTTGTTGAATTACGCTTTAGCCTTTAAGTTATAAGTTTTACTTTTAATTTTTAACTTTGTGTTTTTTTTATCGTCATTGTTTACTAATTAAACATTTACATTTTTTATCGCAGCACATTGGTGGGATTCATTTGGTAGTCAGTGTCCTCAATTGCAAAAGTTTGCAATTAGGATCCTGAGCCAAACTTGCGTGTTTTGGAGTGCGAGCGCAATTGGTCCGTCTTTTTGAGCGATTCACACGAAAGAAAGAAACCGTTTGGAACAACAATGGTTGAATGATCTTGTCTTTGTGCGATCAACCTTCGGCTAAAGCGCTGACCGAAGAAGAAACGAGAAATTGGATGATATAGATCGAACCTTAGAATGGGTTGATTTGATCTTGTGATGATTTGATGATAACAATGGTTGAATGATCTGACCTTTGGCTAGATGAAGCGTGACTGAGTTGTTGAAGAGACCTATCTTGATCCCATTGTCTTGGATGATATAGATCCAACCTTAGATTGGGTAGAGGAGAGTCAGCCAGCAGAGTTTGATCCCGATGACTTGGGGTGGATGGGTTTGGATCAGGATGATGAGCCATTAGCGCACACTGCCACCGTCACGAGACATAGCAAGCACTAGTCGCACTCGTGCTACTCCCCGTGCCAATACAATTGTTGTAGATGTACCTGAGGATTTGGATGGGTCAGTCGAGCCAGAGGTGGTGATGATATTGATGAGGATGACCTTGAGGATCCCATTTCCAGCAGCGGTGCAGTTTGATGATTGATCATTGATGTCATCTAGTTTATTCTAGAGTTTTGTAACTTGTAGTATTTGTAATGTATCAATGATCATAGCATGTTGTTTTTTTGGAGTCTCGGACTATGGAGGCCATTTAGAGCCTCATTGTTTATGTATTATGGAGGCCATTTAGAGCCTCATTGTTTATGTATTTTGTTTCGGAATCTCATATATGATATATGTATTGTGTATTGGACTTGGAGTTCGTGCCATTTTGCTATAAACACCTTTCTTACATATATATAAGAGCAAACTTTGCATATTTTGTGTGTAATTGTTGGAATCATGGTTTTTAACCTTTCAAATATATTGTTTTCATTAAAAATATAACATTTTTAGAAGGGGGCTTTGCAGGGTTTATAGAAATTCATATCTTCAAGTTTGGGCATAAAAATCAGGTATTCTGTTATAGACAAGTGGAGCTGATTGAAAGGGTTTTGAAAAAAAAAGTGGGTTTGAAACAAAATAGGTCTTTCCTAGTTATGGTGGCTTACATACCAACACTCATGAGTTATGATCTTCGAGCCAAATTTTGAAAAGATTAGTTTGGGGCAGCTTGGAAGCATCTTTTGGAGGCCAAGGTAATCATGATTAAAATTGTTATATCTATGTTTTATACGTTGTCTGCAATAATTTCAGCTCCTATCCATTCTTTTGACAATGAGAGAGGAATATCTAGCCATGAAGATGAAGGGTTTGCAATCTACTATTGTTGTTGATGTGTTTTCAACTGTTATAAGAAGGATCCCAAGCACTATCCTTCTAATTTTAAGGAACAAAATACATGGTTACAAATCTGTGTTTGGGACAATTTGAGAAAGTGGGACATTGGGAACAACCAATGTTTGGACAATATTTATGAGGCCTTGACAAGCAAAGTAGAAGAATTAGACATCATATCCACAAAGCAAGGGTGGATGAAGAAGGGGACACATTTTCTCTTCGATGAGTTTGTATCATGTGCAGGTATATCAAATAGTTGCTGGGAAGGATTCTGCAGAATTTGGAGGAATCCTCTACTGGCATAATCAACTTCTTTTTCGATTCAAAGGAAACAACACATTATCACATGTTGTTGTCAAAAGTGGCTGTTGGAGAGGAGTAGCTGAGATTTAATTAGGATTTGGGTACGTGTAATTGCTCTTAAGGAGGACAAGCAATCTTGGGAAGGGAGGACTGTCATGTCCCTTTTTGAAGGCTAATTTTTGAAGATCTTAACTCATTCTCTCCTCGTGGGTCTAAGGAGGAAAGCAAGGGGAAGATTTGAATTATATCTTTATTGTTGTTTGATTTATTATCGTGTATCCTATTGGGAAGCCTAACGCTACAATAAAGGGACTTAAGTAGTTAGGAAATAAAGGTATTATGAGCATGTAGGCTCCAAGTACTATTTTTTTTTTAAAAAACACTTACCTTAAGGGGTCGGCCATCAATTTATATTGTAAAAAACACTTCTTTTGCCTATATAAGGAGGTCGCTTGGGCATTAATGATTCATGTTTTTGGTGATTATTCATATCTTGATGAAATTTGGTTGGCTAGTGTAGCCCTTTTACTCTCTTTCTCTCAAGGACGAAACCCCTTGGGTTGAAGATCTCATAGTACAAAAAAATGTGAATAACTCTTAAAATACCGTCCAAAATACTTGAAATTTTAAAATTGGAATATACAAGATCCAAGGATAAAACCCCTTGGTTGGGAACTTGTGAAGGACAAAAACCCTTCATGAGGTTTTGTGTGTGCAAGCTGATTTGAAAAGCAATAAAGTATCTTTTTCTTGCATGTTTGGTCTCTTTGGTGCAATAATATAATTGTTTGGATTGGAGCGACCTACTTGGAGATGAATATTTGGTATGTGTGATGTTCATTTGATAAATCTGAAATTACTATCTTGTTCTCCATAATTTATAAGGCCAAGATCTTGAGTTTCATGAATTTTGGAGCTTCCTAAGTTAAGTTATGAATTTTTAAAGTAACTTTGCAGACAAGGGTTTATAGAAATTCATATCTCCAAATCTAGGGCATTAAAAATCAGTTTTCTTGCATGATATGATTGTTGGTGATATATCATAATTTTAGAGACTTAAGTGGAGCTGATTGAAAGGGTTTTGAAGGCACAAAAGTGGGTTTGAAACCCCAAAATAGGTCTCTTCCTAGAAAGGTCAAACCACTGAGGCCATGGGCGCATTACGGTCCTCCCACTTCCCAAAATTTACAGCGTCCCCAGAGCAAATGCGAACAGGATACCTCTTGAAATAGAATCATTCTCCCTCATCCAAGAGTTGGCTGGCAGTAATTAAGGGTTTTTATATATTTATTTCAATCACTAACAACCCACTAAAAATCTGAAAAGTGTTGTTTATATTCAGCTTTTAGTCATTTCTATAGTCTCCCTAAAAGGGACATTACATGTCACTTCTTTGAAAATTTCTTGAAGTTTTATTTGTGCGGTTTTAATGGCTATCGTAGAACCTTGGTGAGTACTAATTTTTGAATATGAAATGTTGAGGAAGGGTGGGCATTGTAAGATGGCCCTGAGTTGGAAGAAGGGGGCATCATAAGATGTCCCCAATTCTGAGGCAAGAAAGGGTGGGCATTGGAACATGCCCCAAAGTATGAGGTGAGGTGAACTAATGAACCATTGTAGTCTCTGCCAGGTTCTAATTCAATACATTTATTACCGCTTTTGTTATTTTCTTCCACAATCTGTCTCACAGTTGTGTCTTTGGCATCTATAAGGTAATGTGTGTGGCTGTAGAAGGGATTTCTGGTTTTTTAGATTTCATCAGCCCTGTTTATGGCTTTGACAGATTTTGTGCTATTTTCAACATCTTTAGCTTTGCTGATGGTGCTGGGTTGATCTTTGTTGTTATAATTGCTCTAAAGGTTTTGGGTGTTATCCGCCAGGCCGATGACATATCTTTTAGGTCACAGCCTAGTTGTCACGCATGAGGCCCTCCTTGAGGAAAAGAGTGGGTTTGAGAAAGATGCCAAGTGTTTTCCTTTCTAAATTAGACGCGAAGATGAAGCTATGTATATCCAGTTATTTCTTTCCATAAGTCTTACAGTGCCATCCAAACTTAGAGAACCACGAGCTGAAAAAGTCAAAATTATAATGACGTTACCTCAACAAACTTACTAGGGATGGTTTGATACTTATGGAGTAAATAGAAATCCATATCTTGGAGGCATCCAAGGCTATGACACATTTACAATCCATCTAATTTGATAGAAATCGGCTGAAGGATTCTGGTAGAATGTTGTATCAGATTGAAGAAATTCACTTGTTCTAACTTTTGCCAAAAGTAAACATTTCCAATCCTCTACTGACATTCAACTTCTTTCGCATTCAAAGGAAATCAACACATTATCACATGTTGTCATCAGTAATTTTGTTGGAATCCAGCAAGTTTCTGAGCTGTGAGAGAAGGCTTTCATAGTCTGCTCAAGATATGTATGAAGTACCTTAGTAAAAGTAAGGCCCGAAATTATAAATCAAACAAGCCAAAAGAACCTTAAATTTCTTCAATAATGATACTTTCTCTTGAATTATAACACTTGAATCATTTATAGCAGCTAAGATTGTGCCATTTAAACCTTTGTCAATCCAGAAGCAGGCTTGGGGGTGCAAGTTCCTGGGTTGATGCGTTAACATCTTCCCTCTCCCTAGTACTAACAATTTGAGTGGTTTTGGTGTTTTTCTTCTGGCCCTTTGTTGCTTGTCGTTATTACTATGTAGTGGACACTATGGGATTTGGTTCCATATTAATAATCACTTTCTTATCGGGTACCGCTTTCGCCTGTGAAGTCGTCTCATCTCTCTCAGCACATGGATACCATCTGCATTGCTAATAGTTCCATATGGATAACAATTGTGAAAAAGAGGTGGTTTATAATGCATTACTTGCACTTCAAAAGCTTTTCCACTCTATAAGCAAAACTTTGGGTGGTAAGTCTTGGGTTGATGTGTTAAGTCCTTCCTCTCTTCTCGATCCTACCTTATTAATATTGTTAGCTGTTCTGGTGTCATTTGGCTTGTGGGCCCTCTTCAAATTGCGATTGCTATTTAATGACAATTTTTGATTTACCACAAAAATGACTATTACAATACAATGGCCTATCTGCAGCGACCCGTCAAAATACTTGGCATTGTTAGAACAAAATAATTTTGGCATCATGCCTTGTGGGACCTCTCTAGCCTATGATTGTTACAACTTACAAGGGGACAATGTTTTAAAAATAGTAGGGATAGTGAAAAAAATTCCCAAATTTTGGAGACGGCAGGGAGGCCATGGGAGGATGGGTATTTTTAAATTATGAAAATTAATATTTAAAATTTTAAACTTTATTAAATAAAATTTAGGGTTTATAATATATCATAAAAATGATAGATTCCAACCTTCAGATCCAAATTTAAAGTTTAAACCTTATTTATTAATATTTATTGTTTCTTAGGGATCACTTTTGGAATTAGGGTTCAACTTTTTGGTAAAAATTGTAGCTTTTGTTGATGGGTTTTATTTTAAAGTTGATGCATGAGAAAGTTTAAAAAATATTTTAAAAAGAAAGTTAAAAAAATATAACATTTAATGCCATGCATGTCCTCTCAAGTCGCCAAAAAGGTACTTTAAGTGGCCCCAAGTCCCCAAAAGTACTTTAAAAATATCTGGGATGTTTGGGACATCACCAAAATCTAGGCCATGGGCGATGCATACCTGTGTAACACTGCATTTCTTTGAGAATTTAGTAGGTGATTTTAAAGGAGCTGCAAATCAACAACAATGATATATTTTCCCTAGATGAACAAATTTTGGCGATAAACTTAGAGTTTTCTGTTTATTTAAGTATGTTCTAATTGCTGCATATTTGAATAATGGGCGGGACTACTTGTCTTGGTTTCCCCATTACTTACTAGGTGAGTAATCTATACTTTCAAGTTTTCTACCTTCCTAAAATCTCATTGTGTGTCTCTTTATAATCAACCTGTGCTTAACAGTAGGTATATGTGCATTATAAAACTAATCTATGCTTTAAATTTTTATCCATGTTATTTTTAATTTTATGATTGTTGGTTTTGATTGACTGGATTTGGGAATGAGCATGCAGCTGACTACTAAGAGAATAATGGATCTGCGGAGATTACTTCCAGGAAAGAGTTGTTCAGACCATCTTGTATAAAAAGTGTGTGCTCACTATATCCCAGTGCTTTATGCAAGAACTCACTCTGTGGTGAGATGCATCCGGTGGTACTGTCTGAAGCAAGCCTCTTAATAGACGGCTGCCCTCTTCAAGGTTTAAATAGAAGACAACATAGTGTCTGCAACAGTAATCTGTGGATTGGATCACAAAGGAGAGGAAAATTGTCTCATGCAGGGTTTATAAGATTTAATAAGAAAACTAATGCATGCTCTGCAATTAAAAAAGTAGCCAAAAACTCTGAGAACCTCTATACTGTGCTGCTAGCTTCTGCTGAGCATACTGAGAATGATGAAGTGTTTTCAACAACACACAATTTGCGGGAATCAGAAAGAGGCAGCACGAATCAGAGAGATGGCCCTGGCTTTAAGGCCATTGGCTCTCAACAGAAGTACCAAGCATACAAGCAATTAAGCTCCTTGGATTCTTATTTCAGCAAGCTTCATGGAAAAGAAAATAAGAGGCAGAGTGTTGATATTACACTAGATCAATCCGTTGCTGCAGATGTTCCTACTGTAGAACTGCACCCGAAGCCAGATGAATCTGTATCATTGTCATGTACAGAAAGTCAATCTACCAAAGAAGACAAGCAGACTAAGATGAGAACAAATTTAAACATGTTGGACGGTTATCTTGAGAAACTAATTACGGGTAAAATTTTCTATCATTCAAAGTTTCATTCAATCATCTTCTAGACAAATCTTATCACTGAAGTCTTTATTCAGCTGAAGGAATGCAGAAACAATATTAGTTTTGCAAATTATGGTATGATACTTTATTGTATATGTTGCATGTATCTCAATTTTCTTGTTACTTCTGTTCTTTCCCATCCAACAAAGTTTAAAGCATGTCTATATTCCCAAGGAGGATTTCTATTAATAAGACTGATCCATGCAGTCAAAGTGCCCCAATAGCTTTTTCCCACTTATTTTAAAATTTATTGTTCAAGTAGTGCTACAGATATCAGTATAAATGGGTATGCAAATCTATGCAAACTCTGGTAAAACAGCATAATATTATATCAACTCCCGAATTATTGAAATATCCGTACATCTCCCATAATTGGAATCATAACTACTAGTATTTGGTACACATCCTATGTACTCAGTTGACATAGGTTGCAAATACCACGGGCAAACATTATTCAAAATCTAGACGCAGGTAAAATACAATAACTGTTATGACTCTATGAGCACAGCTAAATAACTGGTATAATTCCTCGACCAGTAGCCAAGTTGTTTACAGAAAAAATGACTGTTCGAAGGGATCAGGTGTAAGTGCAATTAGATTGCGACTATAATTCTATAGGATGTCCTCTGCAGAAAAAGGCTATCCTCTGCAGCATCTTTCTGTCAGACAAATCTCATTGTGTACAACATGGGATGCCTTTGTCTTTATAATGGGTTAATGGCCATACTGCAGGCCCTCATTCCCATCTGCTATGCCATGGAATATATTTGTTTTTTATCTACTTTTCTATATTTTGTGGGTATCAATGGATTAATAATAAAGGCAAGCTGCAATATTTGAGGTAGTTATAACTATAAAAAGCACTTCATAAGCCAGTAAGAGAGGCACAGAGTTCTGTTTCAGAGGATATCTTTTCGATTTTATTCCTTCACCTTAACACATTTAATAAGAGTGAATTCTGCAAGAACTTTTTGGTTTTAGAGAATAAGATAAATGTCTTTTGCAAATAGTTAAAACTGGGTTTAATCAAGGGGAAGGCTCCTCTTAACAATGTTTGGTGAATGTGGAATCCAATGCTGCTTTCTGTTTCCCTTCTGCCTCTTAAGATTGTATCCCTAATCCTAATGAAGCTGCTTACTCTTGCCTGACTGACCAAAGGAGTATTGGAAAACATCTTGTGTTTACCTAATGATACTTCCCTTTGCGTAGTGTTTGTATTACACAGCATTGTCTTTTATGACATGTTTAGGGTTTTACCATTTGGGTTCACTCTTGTTAGCCAGAAGCTTCTTTATTGTTGATTAGCTTGTTTTAGATTGTTTCTTTTCGATGTTGGAGTTCTATTTTGGCTCCTTGCTATTGTTACTGGATGTACTTCTGAGTTCCATTGATTTATTCAGGTCATTTGAGGACATTAATATAATTTCTTTCATTCTACACACCAGATATTGCTGCAGCAAATTTGTACAACTCTTGTCATACAATATATCAAAACTAATTTGACTTTGCTGATTTCTTTTGAACTTTTTTTCTGGAACATAATAGTAAATGTGGATGGATAATGCCAAGTTGCCAACAGTATTGTACATTTCACATTGGGATATGCGTCATGTCTCATGATGTTGGTGGAATTATTAAACGTCATATTTTTCTTGTTAACTTCCAACAATAGTGATAGCAAAGGGATATTATATACATTAAAATCCTTGGAAAATGATGGACTCTATGAGTGAGTGTGATTGATTATTAGCTTGTTTATATCAATGTCTTATTCACCAAACAGATTCTGAATTATATTTGACTGAAATCTAGCTGAAAATATGCTGTTCCTAAGAGCTTTGCCTAAGAAATCAGCTTTTATGGCATTTTTTTGCTTGCCACAGTGCTGGAAATAAAAAGAGCATGATAATAAAGGAACAAAATGTGGAAAAGAGAAGATTGCACCATACACATCAATGATAAAACAAGGTTTACCCTGAAAACCCATTGTGGGCGAGAAATCCAGGAAATATGGGGCTATGTCATTTCTCAAATCACCAATTATGCAAGATTTCAAGCCGAGCTCATCTATGGAGCATCAAGATCCTATTGTTGGGAAACAAAACATTGCTACAATGACCTTCACACTCGCTCTACACTGAAAAACTACTCAAAACCGAAAACACACACTTCCTACACTCCTGCTGCCAATTATAAATACTCTAGATGCCTTTTCCAAGCCCAGTACACATATTAATTCCTGAATTTATTTAAAAAATGGTTGCAGTTGGTTGGTCTGACAATTGAACTTAACAGATGGGAAGGGGAGATGATTGTTCTTCCATTGGGGCAAGTTTGGCCCCCATACTATCATATATCTTGACAAGTTTGGCAGCTACTGAACCTGTCTCAATGAATTATGAGAAATTATGGAGGTGCCAGATCCATTTTCTTCTCGTATGGGTCACTTGGGCACAAGGGGCTTCTGCCTTGGGTATTCCAAGGCACCCTTATTGCATGTCGGTGGGTTCAACAGGCGTGGAACCTATTTTTTTATGTTGTCACAAGGCAATGAGTTCAGCAGGTCTCAAACCCTTGACATCATTCTCAAAATTGAACTTGCCAATCAGTTCCCGGCGTCCGAACATTCCCAAGGCCTCTTAATTGGTCCTTGTCAATTCTGGCCTTTAACTTGACAAATTATGAGTTTGTGAGTGAGTAAATTCATATTTATTTGAACTGAACTGATGCATTTCGCATCAGACATCCCTAATTATAAGGCTTTTAGTTTCCAAAAGATCAATTAGTAAAGAGATGAGGGAACAATCCCCTCACCTTCTCCTTGGTGAACTATTTTGTCTTACTTAGCAACTGCCCCTTCAAGCCTATCTTTCAATGCGCTCTCTCCCCTCCTAGCTGTGCTCACCTTCACCTGGAAAATACCATGCCATCGTCCAATTCTTCTTGGGAATTTGGAGCAAAGTATCTATGGAAGGTAACAATAGAGCTTCATTCTCTTCATATAACATATAAGGTTTAAAGCGATGTAAGTTCTCAACATTTACATTTGATTGCATCTTCATGAAGAGGAACATTTATTTTTAAAGCATTATTACCCATCTGATTAATGATCTCAAAACTAACATACTTTGATGGTTAAGCTTCTTTGCTTGAGCTTGGATTCTATCCTTGCTCAAAGTCATACCTTATCACCAACTTGGCATTTGTGCTTCATGCTATGCTGATAATTGTGGGATTTGTACTTTGCTTTATACTCTGTGAGTTTCTCTTGAAATTGAAGATAGATTTGCTTGACTTTGTCAATGAATTTGTGAGCCCTCTGAATACCTGAATTGGCTTCTTTATCATTCCCTTATGGATGCCCTAAAACAACACCAAAAGGGTTAGGTATGTACTGTGCTTCCCTATGGTAGGGATGCTGAATGTATGCAAAATTCTCAGCCCAAGTGTTTGGATATCTTCTGTAATACCCCTTTAAGAGCTTGACTAATGTTCAATTAACTACTTTGGTTTAACCATTTTTATCGATGGAAACCAGTTGAACTCTTTAATTTGGTGTCCGTCCTCTGACATAGTGATCCAAATCTGCCCAAAATCTTTGCATCTCTATATGAGACACTGGAGTTCGGCAAACCGAAATGCACCCAAACATCAGTGAAAAACAATTCAGCTGCTTCATGGGCTCAAATTTTGTCTTGCATATGCACATTTTGCCAACCAGTCTACCACAAGAAAAAATTATTCATGCTTCTTTCTTGAAGTAGGCAAAATTTATACAAAATCCATAGATATGCTTTTTCCATGGCCTTGTGGGATTTGGGAGTGGAATATAAAAATATAACTTTTTATTGCTTGGTTGCTAATGTGATACCAAACACACGCCCTTACAAGTTTTGACACAGCTTGCATTTTTGCCCAAAACAATTACCTTCACAAATTTAATAACGCCTTTGCAACTCCAAAATGGCCAGGTACTTTGGAGGTGTGAGCTTCTCTCATGAGCTGAATTCTTTCGTCTTCTGGAACACACTTCTCCACCTTGTAGAGCAGCTCTTTATTTAGGTCGTAGTCTTCTTTTGCTGCAAACATACACCTCTTGCACCTTGCGATTGCCATGTCTCCCTAAATTCTTCTTATTTGGCGTACTCTTCCGCATATGCTTCATGAAAATTGGCGCAAGCTGAGATAGAGTGCCCAAAGCTGAAAAGAAAGGTGACCTAGACAACATGGCTGCCAATTTGTTAGGACCTTTTGTATACTTAATAACCAAATGAAATTGTTGAAGGAAACCCATCCACTTATAGTGCCTTTTGCGCTGCAATTTAGTTTGTGATTGTAAATATTGAAAAGGTTGGTGATTGGTATAAACAAATGTTTCTTTTGCCAACAAGTAATGCTTTCATTTCTTAACCACTTGTACAAGAGCATATAATTCTTTTTCACAAGTAAGATAATTCAAATCTGCCATGGCATATTTGCTTGCATCTTTTCTACTGCGCACGAAAGCTACAAGTTAGGTAAAACCAGAACCAGTGGATTGCTGGTTTTATGTTTCAACTCTTCAAAAGGACATTGCTAATATTTGCCCCAAATAAATTTCTTACCACTTTCAGTAATGGAGTGTAATAGAGATGCTGTTGCAGAGAATGAAACAATGAACATTTTCAAGTATTGGAAGGCCCCTATGAAGCTTCTTGCCTTTGTGAGATTGGAAGTTTGAGGAATTGGGAACAGATTCTATCTTTGCAATGTCTCTCCTCCAATAACGTTTCCTACATCCTCCTATCTAGGGACTTACTGATCCTCTAACATATGTTTCTACAATCACTGCTCATTAACCACATTCTTAGTAGCCGTGTCATTGCGCTTCCCATAAAAGTTGTTACAAGCCACTTTCGAGGAAAATTCTGACCTGTTCTGACAGCTTGTGACTTGAGGTGAGAACCTCAAAGGTTCCTATCATGTACCTTTCAACCTGTAATGACCCTTTCAAGGGTTTAGACCAAAAATAGGAAATTAGCTCAAAACCAAAGATCTCCAAATCTGATTTTTATAATCAACAACTGAAATAAATCTGAAATCTGCAAACTACTAGGGCAACAAACTGTTTATGGAATTCAAGTCCACCTTTCACCATGCAAATCAACAAATAATGCCACAAAATAATTACTCTATCCACGACAATATTTATGAATCACAAATACATTAAAAGATGGATGAAATATCAATTTACATAGCCAGAATTAATTATTTAAAATGTAATGTCCCTCTTTTTGGATAGTTTGTATTGAAGACCTTTGGCCCATTTTTGTCTACCCGACGGCCAAAGGGTGAGCTCAAGGGTGGCTTAAGTTTATTAACTTTATTATATTGTGCTAAAATTAAAATATAACATTATAAAAAGCACATATAATAAATTAATAGACTTAACTTTAAATTAGAACTTAGGAAAGTGCAATAAAATAAAAGCACTTAATTAAAATGTACTTCCTAAGGGAGAATGTGATTTGGAAGTCCAAGGGTCACTTTCATTGGAAGTCCAAAAGTCACTTTCATGGGAATTCCAAAGGTCACTTTTATGGGAATTCCAAAGGTCACTTTGGGTCCCATTTCCTATATAAAGAAGAAGGCGATTTGCCTAGAGGCATGCAAAAATATTTTATAACATTTTCTCTTGCATGAAGCTTTAGCTTTTGCATTAAAATTCCAAGGACGAAACCCCTTGTGGATTTAATCTCTTGTGGACGAAAACCCCAAGAGTTGAGAGGGTTTTTCACTCAGAAATTCCCATTGATTGTAATCAGATTTTCAGAGTTATTTTCAGTCATTTCCAGCAGTGTATTTTGAGGGTATTTTGGAGAATAAATTGCAGCAGTCTTCTTCTATTGGATCGACCCAGTTTGGGACTGATTTGGCATGTTCTTTGAGGTATTTAAATTTGATTTCTATTGTCAAATCATCTGCAGATTTTTGTGAAGTGAAGCAAAACAATTTCATAATGTATTAGAGGGTTTTTAGTGGGATTTTTACCAGTTTTATAATCAGATTTCAGATCTGATCTTTGAGTGTTTGTGGCGTCAATAAAAATCAGATTTTTGTATGTTTGAACTCCTAAAATTAGTGGCAGTCATTTGTGATAAAGAAATAGTTTTTGGGAGCATTTATGTGTATTTTTCCATCAAACCCTAGTCGTCATTGTTGAAGATTTATTGCAGCAGTTAGGCTGATCTTGCATGGTCCTATATTTCATGTCCGAGTCTGATTTGGGCCCTAGAAAAATCTGTTTTGCATACTATTGTTGTTACCTAACTTGTAAGTAATTGCATGCTAAGTGTTTGACGAAATGTCAAATGAGTCAAACTAGAAATTTGGATCAGATTTGGGGAAGGGATCTTTCATAAAATCAACAACAGACTAGCCAAACCGAGGGCTAGAAAAAAATAGCAAACCCTTGCCAAAAATCACCAAAATGGAGATTCCGGCCTTATAAAATATGCCAAATGAGATTATGATATGAAAATGCAAAAATATGTTCACCAAACCCTCAAACCCTACTCAAGGTAGGTCACTCCACTAGAAAGAAGCCAATATCAATCTGAAAATGATAGATCTCTCCTTAAATCAGCCTTATACACCAATTCCCAAGTCAAGATGAAGGGTTTTCGTCCTTCACTCAACCTCTAGAAGGGTTTTCGTCCTTCTAGGCAAACACACATGAGGGTTTTCGTCCCCAAGTGCAAGAACAAGGAGCTACTAGCTCACAATGCCCAAGTAAGATAAAATGCACCAAGTCTAGATCTCAAATGAACCCTCTAATCTTCTTTTATATCCTCCTTTTGGCGCCAAGGCTTGGAATAGCAAGACCGACCTCTTAAAGATGTTATTTTCCTTCATTAGCTTCCATTAATTAATTAAAACCCAGCCGACCTGTTATAAGAAAGAAAACACTAAAAGAAAATATAAAAATATTAGAAAAACAATGCACGAGGAAGCTCAAGGTTCTCCTCCATCTTCTTCACTTCTTTGCCATGGAGAAGGAATGACAAGAAGACCAAATATTAGCTCTCAAGTGGAAAAAGGGGACATTACAGTCCTCCCTTCCCAAAATTGCTTGTCCTCAAGCAATTGCAAGTACTCGGATCCCAAATGAATCTCAACTACTCATTCTTCTTTGTACCTGCACAACTCTCATCCATACATTGGCTGTCCCAAAATACCATCATGCTGCCCCAAACACTGTTGTAGTCATGCATTTTCCACTCAAAATTCAGAATTAAAGTGGCTGGAATCCACCTCAAAATAACCTTGCATAAATCAACATCAAGTGTCAACAACAATCCCTTATGGCTGGAAATCCATCTGTGGAAGTGATAAGGGGCTGGAAAAGTTTATGACAGTAGTGAAAATAACATGGCAGCAACTGTCATACTTCAAAATTCTTACCAAATCAAGAAATGATAGCAATCTAGGGGCTGAAAATGACCATATAATGACTGTAACTTTACCCCCAACTTCAGCAAACTGAAAATAACTCAAGTGCACAGCCACAAACTCTATATGTAGCTCAATCCCCAATCCATTCTTGGTGAATGATGATCACGATCAACTTCGTGGCAAGATGTACACTACTATGCACTAGTGATCCTTGAATAAATTCATTGGGTGCCAAGCAATGTTGTATAGGAAACATTTGAAAGCCAACATCAACAAGGAAATCATATGGCTTACCCACTTTATACAATAAACACCTTGCTGCCCCAACAGTGATGATTGCCCTTATAATCTTGTTCTCAAGTGTATGACTTGGCTTCAAAGAGTGCTCCATAAATGGTGAGCATTGGTTCTCCATCATACCATTGGTATGCATGACATAACATATAAGCTCTTTTCCTAACCACATGCATGATGTCATCACTTCATTACACCTAGAAACATGGAATCTTTCAATGAACTTACCTTCCGTGGCTGTTATAACAAGTTTCCCAATCAACAAATCACCATTAGCACATTGGAAAGTGCTTTTCCTTTTCACTTCCGGATCTTCTAATGCCAAATCTGAGTTGTCAATACTCATGCTTGCCATAGACAACTTTGAACTGTCCCTATTTCTCATGAGATCAGATGTAAACATCACAAAATCAGATCTGATTATCTTTGTTGAAAGTGGAAAAACACTGGGTTTCCATACCTTAGAGTGCCCAACATGGTGACTTTGAACCGGTAGTATCCCTTGCTTTGCTATCACGGTTTCCCCCAAAAACTGAATCCATTGCATCCCACATATGCTAAAACAATTTTGACATTGTACCCAAACATCCATGCACCTTTTGCTATACCATTCACTACTTGCAAACTGATCATGAGGATAAGGGTACAACATTATCATGAAATGGAGCAATACAACATTGATATCATACCTTACTGATTGAGCATGGTGGAAACCGAACTGTATGGGTAGGCTGATAGGCAATGAAATAGAAGACTTTTTGGACCATGTGCTGCCCTTACTCTTTTTACAACTCAGAATTTCTGAGTTAGAATCAGCCCTCCAAAAATATATCAAATGCACCTTACCTTCATGGACTTCTAGCAAATCTGATTTATCTTGCGGATGGTGGAAGAAAAAACATGATAAGGCCATAAGAAAGTGTATGTAGTCATCATTCCATACCAATGTAACTTCAGCTGGCTTAGTTTCAAAAAAATCATTACATACCTTGCACCTTTCCACGAAATTTGACAACATGAAGATGCTATGGGTGACCTTGAAGCCTTTGAAATCATCCTTGCTTGACCCCAACCTTCTTTCCCATTCTCCTTTGACAATTTGATGCATATGGCTGCCCAATCCTCCCAACTCTTCCATTTTTATGGATCCATGGGTTAGCCACATAGGAAATGAAAAGTTAGGATCATCGTTATGACCCCCACACTTCATGATAGAGTTCTCTTCCATACTGATTTTAAAATCAGATATTCCTCCCTTTGAAGGACTCATCATAGCATCTATATGCCATTTGTGAGAACACCATAGAAATTGAGCCCAAGTGTCTATATGTTCTTTGCAAAAACAACACTTCTTACCTCCTTACCCCTTGAAGTATGATGTGCACAAAGGTGTTCAATCAACGGAGACAAAAGAGGATACAACATACATGAAACATGAGTACTCCTAACCATAGTTAGAAGACTCCATGAGTATTGGCCGAGTTGGCGAGTACTGCTTTAAAGAAAGCTACAAACGAGTACTGAAAATACAAAAAGGACTAGGTAGTGATATTTTACAAATAATGAAATTACCCCTATTAATTGTATTTGTATTCAAATCTAATAGAAAACACTTTTTGCAACAAATGTATTTTTATGTTGTTTGACCCCCACATTCCATGAGTATTCGCGAGTTTTTATTGCCTCCCTCAATTTTTTTGGGTCTGCCAAGTATTCGCCGATTATGAGTATGTGAACTATGCTCCTAACCATCCGTCCTTGGTAGAAAATGTGAAAATGATACATAGGCAAAAACTGAAATACTTCATACTGTGGGCTGCCCATAAGATTCAAAAATTATGAGTTTAAATCAGCATTCCTTCTTGACATGATTTCCTTGTCGGATGGGATAATTTCTTCCTTGTGTTCGTTCCCAAGCTGTTGGTGCTTGTCTTGGGTAACTCTTGGCTTCTTGCTTGGGCTGTGATATCCATCAAACAAACTCCCTTTGTTTGCTGTTATAAATGGACCAAGCGAGTTGACTGTTATCATTTCCACTTGGGAAATGGGTTCCATTCATCCCTATTGCTACCTCTTCTTGTTCACAACCCCTCTTTCACCTCTATAATTCATCATATGCAAAAATATCATCATTATTAGTCAAACAATGATCAATACTTACCTCACAATGTTGACCATCCGGAGCAATAATGGAAGTAGGGGCTGATGCATGTACTTTATGATGACTTAAGTGAAAAAGGTGGGGTAATGTTCTATTTCTTCATGGGGGTTTCTTAAGTGGACTTTTTGGCCTAGGAGAAATAAAGTCACTTTAAATGACGATTAGAATATGACATATCTCCAAGGGGGTCGAATTACGGTTTTATGGCCACTTTTATGATGCAAAAATTATAAAAGGTGGTGTTTGGGGAGGAAAAAGATGGAGGTTCATTTTGCCATCTTATGTTGGAGCTTTCAGCTTGCTTTCCTTGCTAGTGGAGGCGAAATTCCGTAGGAACCCTAGCTTCGGTAGTGAAAGATCTATCTCTAGCTAATAGAGCACTCTTCGGTGGTGAGAGATCTAGCCCTAGTTTGCTATTGTGGAGTTTATTCAGATCGGGTTGTTAGATTTAGAGTTTCAGAGGCTTGCTGATCCAATTTCAAGTCCAGAAAGAGAAGACAGCCATATTCAGTAAGAGAGATCATTTATTTTATCAGTGGAACTTCTTGTCATTGCATGTTGATGCATGCTACATGCATGTCACTACATGTTGATGCATGTTGATGCATGCTACATGCATGTCATTGCATGCTTGATGCATGTTACTTGCATGTTGCTGCATGTTAGTTTAATTTCAATAAAAGTGAAGATATTGGTTATTTTTGATTTTATACCTTGTTGCCTTAACTGTACTTTGCTGTCATATTTTTCTATATACTGCTGTCATAAAATCAGATTTTTATTTGTGAAAAATTTGCTTGGAAATCTTGAATATCAAATAAATCCGGAAAGGGGATATTTCATACTTTTGTGCTCCCATGTTCCACAATTTTGCTAAACCCTTGTGTCACCATGGTGTTGCTAGGAAACCCATCCAAGTGGTCAAGTGTGGCAAGAGGATTGGAGGTTTTTAACCCTCCTAAGGGCTGCCCCTTCTCACCAATCAGTTGCTGCAATTTATTATCCATTTTTTTGTCCTTAGGGCAATAAGCATGCCCATCATCTCCCAACGAACTTGGGGTTTTGGTTTCTTCTTCAACAAGCCCCATAGCCACTCCTTGCTTTGCCAACAAGATGGGGCTCTCTTCTACTAGGGTAGGGGTATTTTCCCCAAAACCCTTGTGCATGCCTCGAGGCTTGGACCGAGTTCCAATGCCCACTCTTTTGTTTCCAAATTTATGAATTCTGAAAAGGTTGGGGCATCATGGATCTTCTCCAAAAAGGCTTGATATTCTTCAAAGTAAGTTGCCACCTTGTTGACCTTGGAAACCCTAGGTTCTTGTAATTCCCACATTTTACACACCCAAGTACAACAAGAAATACCGGGGCAATTTTTTTTTTTTTTTTTGACTTACATTGCTCACTTCACACAACACCGTAAGGGCTCCAAGTACATAATTCGACTCACATGCGACAATCACATAAGTCACGGACTCACATAGAAACATGCAGACGACTTCGGCATGTCGATGCCACACTTTTCCCCAACGAACGAATACTAGCAATAACACGACCACAATAAAAAGAGACTTAAGGATTGACAACCCACAACACAACATTACCATGGTTACATCTAGAGTACGTGAAACATCCTACATGTTCTGAAAATTCGTCTCACATTTCACTTATTGTTCGACCAGTTAATTTTGCTCTTTACCCTTATGACAAATCTTCATAACTTACATAAGTATTCACCATATTTCAAAATGCCTACAAGATTCTAATTCTCTCATTCTTATGTTAAGATTTTGCTTCTCAAACGTTTATTTAAAGGCTACAGTCTTACCCATACACTCGAGCGAAAGTGACTTGATGTCCAGAACGAAAACAAGGATTTGACGGAGATTTAGACACAGGGCGGCTTTTCACCAAAATATTTCTCGATTCACACTATATTTATTTCTCTACCATTGTTATTATAATTTGAAAAACTTATTGAATTCCTATAAGATTTATATATAGCTAGGTATACATATCTTTTGTTTTCTCAAAGTTTGGTCGCACTAAGGTAACTTATATTCTTTACAACGCATGAAAAGGTTTAATTAAGTTATACAGACTCCAAGATTGACCTTAGTCCTAAACTCCAATCTCATGTGCAACATTATATGATATGCTCTTATATCACACTAAGGTCTCGTTCTTAGCATCGTCTCGAAACAAAGAGATACAAAAGCACTTGTCTGACATCTTAAAGAAGTACACGGCTAGGAGCATAATAAACTACACATGAACACAAGGGATCTATGTACACGAAGATCCCATGTCACTACACTTCACGATTCCGCATAAGGAATATTCTTTATTCCTTAATGCCATAAATGACATAACAAGGGATTAAGAGACAAGATTACAATTTCTAAGGTTCTCTAGAATTAACATCCTTCCACTCAATTTTGCATACAAGGAGTTAAAATACAGTTTCTACCCACAAGTTAGCAGACAAAAACCACTAGGGTTTAGTTTAATTCCAATATGCACCTAGTGATCTACGCCTCTACTACATGTGATTTTGAGGCAAGTGGACATAATTGTACTAAACCACATTCAAGAGAATGCCAAGATGATTTTGATAGAAACCAAGGTAGCACCGCTTAGTCGATCCTTCGAACAAGGACTCATAAGGTGACTCCTAAGGTGGTCTTCAACACTCAGCCTGGTATCGGACCTGAAGAGAGTACATTCTTCTCGCGATTGCCAAAACTAGAAGGAAACCGCATACTCCAGATAGGTTGGACCATGACATTCCTAAATATGGGTTCGCGACACTGTCACTGGACATAAAGACTATGACGGTAAACTCCAACGAGGGGTTTTGTTTACCTAACCTATGAGGTCTCATCAGGTGCAAAGGTTAAGGTCGTTCTTTGGTTTTAAATTTCTTATATGGTAGGAAGGGATCACACATACAGGCAAGTTATGCACGAATATTTTATTAGGGTTGAGTGTTCCCATTAAAACTCATTATTGTGTTTGCAAGGTAAGAAGGTAACCCTATAATTAATTTAATCATTTATTAAATACTGAGAAGGTACTCCAATGTATTAACTTCGACTTCAATTTACTAAGTATAAA
Organism: Taxus wallichiana var. yunnanensis; assembly: GCA_018340775.1. NCBI lineage: Eukaryota > Viridiplantae > Streptophyta > Pinopsida > Cupressales > Taxaceae > Taxus > Taxus wallichiana. The sequence goes on from CM031243.1 coordinate 740,012,264, forward strand.
CCAAACACCTTTTTGCCACACACAACTAAAAATCAAATTGAACTGGTGATTAGAAGTACATTCCATAAGTATCCTTAAAAACTAGCATATCATGCATGTTAACAAATCTCATTTATAATTTTTTTTCAGTTACAAGAGACTACATTACACAGTTATTCATTTTACAATGACCTATAAGAGTTACAAAAATAATAATTAAATTTCACATCGCCTTCTTCGTCGTCATTCATCCATCCTGCAAAACCCACGTGAGCATGATATCAACGATAATTCGCTGGCATGGCATCCACCCTAATCAATCATAATTGTCATTTTTCAGTTTCCCATTTACATCAAAAAATAATTACAATTTGCCAATCGAAATAAAAAGTCTATAAACATGTATTCCTTGCATTTCATTTTTCTACATTTTATAAACCCAGGAGAGAGAAAGAGAAAGGAAGAGAGAAAACATCATTTTGTCAAAAGTTCCAATACACACAACAAGTTTCATTTTAGTGTTTTAAACAGTTATTTACGTGTGTTAAAAGTTTCTAGGGTGATTTGGCAACCTTTCGAGGGTCCTGCAGTTTTCTATTTTTACATTTTCTCACTAGTTATAAAACGTTCAAAATGGGCTCGGAGGCTAAGAAACTGCTTCCAAAAGTTATCTTCCAATGAACACGCACACCACGACTAACTTTCTACGTGTCCCCAGATATACCAGGAGTTCATAGCAACTGTGAATTGAAAAGGAGCACACGGTTTGCGTTTGGCGGCTAGTTTTCCGGGGTCACTGGTCGTAGTTCACCCGGTTGTAAAATGACAAAAGTTAGCTCGAGCGCCCAGAAAACCGCATCCATAACTGACGTTAGATGGAGAAGCACGCAACGAGACATCTCCTACTAGTTCCCCTATGTAACGAGAATTCATCAGAGTCAACGGGACTGAGAACTAGACAACCATGTTCAAACAACGACAAGTTTTCTGGAGTGACAAGACAAAATTGGACCAGTTTGACCTCATCAAACTACGACCGAGGCCTACAAAACAGCTTCGCCAAACTATCCCGAAAAGTTCTCTTGCCTATACTTGAATGTCCCAGGCATTTGTCTAGCATAATCGCTAAAATTTTGTGAAGACGGAAGTGATTTCTCTTTCCAGGTTTCAAATGGTGATCCAAAACGAAAGCCAACTTTCTAGTTTTAACGACTTTCTACTGTTGTAAACCAGTGTTACAGGGCTCCTATAAGAGCGTCAAAAGGATGTCATATGATCGTTTCGGTCAAACCAAAAATCAAGGCGACTCCTCGTATACCAAGGTACACGAATGAGACTTCACATCTCGTTTCCAGAGTTGCGTGGGGTACTTAGAGAGCCTCCGAAGATTGCAAAATTTAACTATTTTAAGCAGGAAGAAGGTCAACTTAATCAATGGAGAGTCAAATTTGTCTGGTCGATAAAACGATGTTGAAGCGATCAAAAGAGTAAGAGTTTTCTAGGTCCTCTCGAAGCGAGGGTGATAGTTCGTGGTTTAAAGAAGGCGAGTTATACTGGCTTCAAGAGTTGCGACACGACACTATATTGTTTTGCAATGAATTGAAGGGACATTTAACTATATTAAAAGTCCTAATGATTTAAAATTCTATTTAATTGCAAAAGAGAACTAAAACACGAGAATTATGAGAGGTAAGGGAAGAAGGACCATGCCTGGGGAACGAAGTCGGTCGAAGCCGCAGGCTTGGGTTCAGTCTCTTGCTTGGCACTTCGTCAACTAGACCACGAGCATCCCCAGCTCCACCATTTAACATACATGTCTTCTGGATTCGACCCACCACTTGCTGAGCATGATCAAAGGGTTTCTTATTGTTGTTGTTTGGATAGGATGATATCTTCCTCCTTTTGTGTGTAGCCTCAAATCTTGCAACCATTAGACCAAGATCTTTGAAGGCGTTTAGTCAAACACTTCACATGCCTTAAGCATGCCTCCACATTTTGCACATTCTCATGTGCTCATCAAAACCAGCAACATAATGATTAATTTTTGGCATGATTCTACAAGAGGCACTCATGCCAACGAAGTATTTACAACCCTCATGCACTGAACATGCATGGCTGAAAGCCAATTAAACAAAAATGAAGCTTACATGGTCAGGGTTTGTTCCATAAGTCCACATCTTTCTGAGGCATTCTGTCAGGCAAATCACAGGCCTTTTCTTCACATCCATGTTGTGCATATGCTGCCATCATGGCATTCCATGAGACAACATTTCTTTGAGGCATTTTATCAAACAGTTTAGCGCCTTTTTAACAAACCCATTTTTTTTTTTATCCTGCTATCACTGTAGCCCTGGAGGCCACATATCTATCAGGTATTTTGTCAAACAGTTCACCTGGGTTGTGTATGCCTTCACATTTTGTATATGTGCTTAACTGGGCACTAAATGCATTTGTTTGGAAAGGTTCCAAATGCAGTTTCAACAAAGCCATTTTGTGCAAAACCCGAAATCATTGCAGTCCATGGAACTGCATTTCTGCCACGCATTTAGCCGAACAGGTCGCATGCATACATGTTTTACATACGCCTCTACTATGGCACTTGCAACTGCAACAACTGACAAGGTTCCAAGGCATTTTTGACCTTGAAGAGAGCCCACGCAGGCCTGGGCGCGGGTTGGAAGAGTGCTGGCCGCATTGCAACAAGAAAGACCAAAAACGCCTTCGTTTTTGCACCATTTTCCACGCGGTGAGAGTGGCGCGGCCTGGGCGCATGCTGGACGTTTTGTGGAGTCTGGCTTGCCTGAATCACAGTGTTTGAATGTAAGTTTCCAAGGCCGTTTCAATAAACTCATTTTTTTTTGGTGCACAAAACCTGCGCCCCAAGCCAGCCGCCCATTCCAAATGCAGCGACCAAACCCTAGCGCAAAATTTTGGGGCTTTTTCCGCCCTTCTTCACTTGCCCTAATCCGCCCCCACAAACACGATTAATTTAAATTTTAGTTCTTTTATTTTATTTTTGCTTGTTTGTTTTAACCAGATAAAAACACAAACAAGCCTAAAATGAAGAAAAAGATAATAAACACACAGTAACGATCGTCAAATTATTAATAATGATAACACGAATTTAATAATAGTAATAATAATAATAATAACACAATTTTATTAACCGTATTACTAAAATTCGCCCGACAACGAGGAGTAATACAATTAATAAGCACAGATCGACCATAAAATTATAATATTATTACCAACATTATTATTACGATTTTACGGCTTAAAATAATAATAATAATTATTTATCCTATTAATGTCGATTTAATTCGACAAACTCGAAAAGCCGAGAACCAAATTTTCCTTTACCCGTATAACCGTCCATGACGCTACGGGGTCCACAGCTTGGGGTGTCGACAACAACCCGAAGGGCAAGAAAGAGAGGGGGAAGGTGAAAAATCTTCACCGCAGCTCCTGACAAGGTCAACCACGGTCAACGAGCACACGCACACCACGGGCCTCCCAAGATTAGTAACAGGGTTTGCGGGTTAGGGACTAGGAACATTGAACGGGGCATTACGGTTCTTCCTTGAATGTCCTTCCTCCTTGTAGGCTTTGCATGGTGGAGGCAAGATAATCCAAGGTACTTGCTAGTCTTCCTTGAGCCTTCATCAATCTATCCATTGAAACCCTAGGTCTTGAGAATCTGTGCTTTGATACCACTGTAATGACCCTTTCAAGGGTTTAGACCAAAAATAGGAAATTAGCTCAAAACCAAAGATCTCCAAATCTGATTTTTTATAATCAACTGAAATAAATCTGAAATCTGCAAACTACCAGGGCAACAAATTATTTATGGAATTCAAGTCCACCTTTCACCATGCAAATCAACAAATAATGCCACAAAATAATTACTCTATCCACGACAATATTTATGAATCACAAATACATCAAAAGATGGATGAAATATCAATTTACACAGCTGGAATTAATTATTTAAAATCAGCAGCAGACTAGCCAAACTAAGGGCTAGAAAAAAATAGCAATCACCAAAATGGAGATTCTAGCCTTATAAAATATGCCAAATGAGATTATGATCTGAAAATGCAAAAATATGTTCACCAAACCCACAAACCCTACTCAAGGTAGGTCACTCCACTAGAAAGAAGCCAATATCAATATGAAAATGATAGATCTCTCCTTAAATCAGCCTTATACACCAATTCCCAAGTCAAGATGAAGGGTTTTCGTCCTTCACTCAACCTCTAGAAGGGTTTTCGTCCTTCTAGGCAAACACACATGAGGGTTTTCGTCCCCAAGTGCAAGAACAAGGAGCTACTAGCTCACAATGCCCAAGTAAGATAAAATGCGCCAAGTCTAGATCTCAAATGAACCCTCTAATCTTCTTTTATATCCTCCTTTTGGCGCCAAGGCTTGGAATAGCAAGACCGACCTCTTAAAGATGTTATTTTCCTTCATTAGCTTCCATTAATTAATTAAAACCCAACTGACCTGTTATAAGAAAGAAAACATTAAAAGAAAATATAAAAATATTAGAAAAAAAATGCATGAGGAAGTTCAAGGATCTTCTCTATCTTCTTCATTTTTTTTCCATGGAGAAGGAATGGCAAAAAGACCAAATATTAACTCTCAAGTGGAAATAGGGGACATTACACAACCAGATTATAGAAGTCCTTTTGCTGGGAGGCCATTCTAGGTCCTTGTTTTGGCCAGCCATTCTTACTTTAAGAGCTAAGTTTTGATGAGAGAGAAGCAGATGTTCACCCATGGAATTGATAACTTGCACTATTTCATCAAGGCTGTGTCCTTCAGTTTGGATTTCCCATCATTTACACTTGCTGAGCCCTGTTGTCTATTGGTTCCCTGAACAAAGAGATGCTGTCCGTGTGTTCTTTCAAGCATATCCTCAAGAATTTTCATCTTTATGGGAAAAGGCAGGTCCATATTGCAGATTGTTGAGATGTGGCAAGGCTTCGTTTAAAAACTCTAGCTTTCCTGATATCTCCACTCCTCAAATGCTTATGGAAGGATACAAAATCTGTCTTGGACTGTCCTCCTTGATTGTCAGTTCTTTCAGAGATAAACTTAGACTCCTGGTGGACAGAACTGTTGATACAAACAGAGGTATTCTCACTGACCTTATTAACACCATTACATGTCTCCCGTGGAAGGGGAAAAACTTCTCTTGTGCAAGGTTGATCTTGTGACAGGTGTGTTGGTGTGATTCTCCGGGTATTATCTGATTGCTGGTCATTGCTAGTAGTTGCTTTGACATCAGAAGGATAGGTTCACTACTCGGCTTTTAGAGATAAAACTTCATGAGGAGCATCCCTTTGACCGCATGGAAGACGAATAAATCATAGAAGATTAGCATCATCATTGGTACCATCATTGAGAGTATTTTGATGTTCATTGTCTGAGAGATCCTTGTCAAGGTACGTCGACAGAACTACGGTATACAGTATTGATTAGATATGAAATCATTGGATAAAGACAGACCCTAGGTACATGTGTACAGTTCCTCTTGTATGGGACTAGTCTGCATTAAAGGAGGATATTTACAGGTCCTATGCACAGCTTTACATGACCTCTAAATATGGGGAAATGATTAGACTGCAATGCAAAGAGTGATAACAAGTTCAACATAGGATAAATGTGAAAACTCACAATTTATTTTATTCAAAGAAAGCTTTCATAAATAGTAAATGCTCGTGTTTCATACACATCACTTTCTTCTTTCTTATACAAGCTTCAGTAAGCTTGTCTACACAATTTTCATATGGGATCCAACGGTCCAAACCGCTAACCACACAACTGCAACATTACTAACATAAGTAAATTAATAATTTAACATTAATTTACTATCTAACATAACATAATGTCTAACTTTTAAATATAAAGTACTCTAAAGAATTTTATATCCTAAGGGGATGTCTCACACGTGAGTTGCATGCCCTTGCTATCATACTAACAACTAAATATAATTGGGATCACAAGACCTAAAACACCACCTCTGATCCAATGGGGACCAAAAATGATCTAGAGCAACATGACTATAAAGCCACAAAACAATACCTGCTGCAACCTGCCACTTGGCCCTATGTACATCTGATCCAATCCCGATCAATTGGTATTGACACCATGTCTGTTGTTTCTCCACAGCCTTACCTCTTTTGTGTACCCTATGCCTATTTCTTCTCCAAAGCCTGGTCCAACACGAAGATGAGCACCATCCTTGGGAATACTCATCCCCTCTGATCGTCTGTTCGTGTACTATAGTATGAGCATCATCCTTAGGAATACTCTATCATATTGATCCGTCTAGAAGATAATTTGGTACCTCATGTATGGAACATATACCTTTGATGCCTCAACAACGCCCACTTTGCTGAACACTACTTGCTAGCAACCCTTATCAACTGTACAATCACTGATGATAATCGAAACTAATACTTACCTCCTTATGAGATGAGAGGTTAGAGAAGCTATGCAACAAAAAAACTACTAGACAACTGGTCTGCTCTTCATCAATGATATCAAAATGGATTGAGAAAACTCCAAAATCTCTTCCTCCCCATCAGACGAGAGGTGAGAAGCTATGCAAAAAAACACTATCGGACAACTGGTTTGCTACTCATCAATGATATCAAAAAGAACTGAGAAAACTACAAACACACAAAAAACTCAAAATTGGTGAAACCAAAGTCACCACTACATCACTTTCCCTATCTTGGAGTTAGCAGCATACTGAAGATGGGACGGTCTCTAGCTTTGTTAGTTTGATTGATCTCGATGGACCTGTAGCCCACAGGATACTACATTCCAACTCCAACAGTACCGGCAGCATAAAGTTATGGGATTACATCCTTTTTCACTACACAGAAAGTACCCATTTTCAGATGCAACATAGACAAGGTGTCAAATACAATCCAAAGTGCGCCCACTTCACATTGAAATACGTTATTATTCCACTTTTTATCATACTTTTTCAAGAAACTCTAAAATGGAGACTTCAAAACCAACAAACTCATTATTCTGATGGACTCGGAATGGGGAAAATCCTATTATATGAGTGGTTGGATGCTCATCTCTTTGCGAAAAGTAAAAATGATGAAAAACACATTCATAGGCTTGGGCACGTAAAAATGACAGAATTTTTATAACTTACTTTCAATTTTATGGGAATGGAACACTTGACCTCCAATGTGCTCAACAATTCTTTGGAAGAACATTAAACTATTTCTACTACAATACTCTGTGATAACAATGCTTAAGTCACACTTATATTACCATGCCCAAATTGCATGGGTATGATTATTTGCATGCAGATACTTAAGAAAAAAACTTTTGGTAGGACTTGAACCACAGACCTCCTAAATTATAATAACTTAATTAATTAGCAACTTGTCAATATATATAATTAATTAGATAGCCATATAAGATATATAATGGAAAACTAATATATATCCACATATATTTTTCAGCGTGATCAAAGTTTGAAAGCTATAAATAAAGAGAGATTTACACAGAACAACTTATTTTCATGCAATAGAAAACTATACCCAGATTTGCAAAAATCACACCATTGTACCAATCTTTTTATTCTTTTTCAGCCAGCAACATTCAGACACACTTTTGGAGGGTGAGATATGTTTTAAATGCCTTTTCACAGTGTTGTTACCAATTCACCTATGGATCCGGCAATCACAATTTTCTGAGCTCGAATATTGTACCCATAAAGATTTTATGTTGCAATTTTAGAATAAAATATTCGGGCCAAACGACTTTAAAACACATTTTTTTGTAAGTACACACCTGTTCTGACACACTGAAAACATTAACTCCCTGCCATGCTTTTCAATGCTTCTACTCAGAAAATGGTGTTCTCACACAGGTGCAAAACCCATCAGTGGCATATTGTAACACTCCAAAGATCAGACTGGCAAAACCTCATGCCATGCTCCTATGCAACCTTCAGGCTCTAAATGCAATCTTCAAGCTTACTTATTTTTTTAATGCTTCTTAAATATTTGAAAATATTAAATTCAATGCCTTTTTAGTCTTTTCCATGCCTTTCAAATTTTTGTGCAGATAATCCAATCCTTCAGGAAAGTTTTCCTCACCCCAGGCAGATTTGCAAAACTTTGATTCCTTTCCAGGCTGAAAATATCAAAACCTTTGCTAAACTTCTAGGCAAAAAATAATAACTTCAAAACCTTCACTCAGGCAAAAACAACCACCAAAAAAAACTTCTTCAGGCAACCAAAAAAGTAAATTATTTCAGAGATCTTCTGCATGGCTCTTCCATGGCTTCCTCAAGGATCCATTACCATTGAGTTCTGATGCCACTGATAGCCATTTCATCATAAGATAAATGGGACAAGCTACATGACTTATTTTACCCAAAGAAAGCTTTCATAAATGGTAAATGCCGGGGCTTCATACACATTACTTTCTTCTTTCTCATACAAGCTATTAGAAACTTGTCTACACAGTTTGCACACGGGACCCTACAGTCTAAACCACCAACTAATTACACACCAATTACATTGCTAACATAAATTAATTAATGAGTAACATTAATTTACTATCTAATATAGTATAATGTCTAACTTCTAAATATTAAGTACTCTAAAGAACTTTATTAATCCTCAGGGAGGTGTCACACATGTGAGATGTAGGCTCTGACTAACATACTAACAACTAAATATAATTTGGATCACGATTACCAAAAAGGAGTTGGTATCAAGTGTATAATACACAACTCATATGAGTTCAGGTGGAGCATAAAGATGAGTCCTAAAACACAACTCACAGAGTGCAATTGAAACAGAAATGATTTGCTCAAAAGGAACTGAGCTTCATATTCACCAACTCTAAATACATGTTACACGAGAAAGAGCCGGGATCATTACATAAAAATTCCCTCTCCTTTCCTACTTCTGCCTTTCATAACTGAAAGGAATCTAATATGTACTTACCAAAAGTTAAAACCTTGTGGTAGATACAAATTTGACCAGACACCAGATGCTAACTGAAGTGGTATGTACCCTCACATAAATTACTAGGATACAACACATAATGAACTAAACAAACATAAAGTTCTCACCACATTTCCACATTATCTATGCATTACGATGACATATAATGGAGTTTTTTGAAGGAATCGGCATTCACTGCTGGGTCGCCCATGTCTACCTTATAAGAAGAGGCATTGAACGGCTATGTTCTAGATTGCATGCTATTTTCACACTGTTTGAGGAGGAAAATGGAATGACACGAGTGGTTGATAACACTCATCATTATGCCGATGTTGGCTGATGTCAAGCCATACATATGCACGAGTCCCCATTGCTTGATTTTTTCTTACTATAATTGTAGTTTCGTTGACGTTTTTGATGCCATTATGATAATTCTCTTTCATTTCTGTATATTTTCTATTTTATGCAATCATAATGATTTCCATACAATCACAAATAAAGCTGATGAAATAGGGAAACAATGTTTGAGGAGGAAAATGGAATGACACGAGTGGTTGATAACACTCATCATTATGCCGATGTTGGCTGATGTCAAGCCATACATATTCACAAGTCCCCATTGCTTGATTTTTCTTACTATAATTGTAGTTTCGTTGACGTTTTGATGCCATTATGATAATTCTCTTTCATTTCTGTATATTTTCTATTTTATGCAATCATAATGATTTCCATACAATCACAAATAAAGCTGATGAAATAGGGCAACAATGTTATCAGAAGTGTCTTTGCAGTCACACAACTACTTAGTCCAACACCTTAAATGGGTTTATTAGTTCCAATTAACATTTTTTATGCCTTAACTTTACAACATTATGAGATGGTTGCTGAAGCAGGAATTTGGGGATTTATTGACCATCCGATAAGATTTGCAATAACGACTCTTTTCCTATAGATATGCTTCTACTATGTTCATAAAGTTAACTAAAGCATATATATTTACTTGTGTGATTAATTTTCTTGGACATAATTTGTTTCTCTTTGAAATAGATTTGCTGTTGAAGAATATCTCATTTTTACTCGAGATTTTTACTACCCGCACACAGCATGAGGCTTGTCTCTTTATTAAAGCACATTTGACAAGCTGAAACTTGTCCTTCTGACATTTTCCACTACTCTGACTCTTAACTTGCAGGTGCAAAAGAAGATCCAAAAGACGATATCCCTAACATCAATAAAAGTGATACAACTAGAAACAAATTAACAAGTGAGGAATCTGAATTCGCCAAAAGCTTTTAGATATTGTGTTTATATTGGAAAATGGCTTGGAGTCTGCCAAGGAAGAAAAAAAGGCTTCTATGTCAATTGAAGATGAGAAAGGAGTCCTTGACAAGCTTATTCCTTCATATGATGGGCCTTACAACTCTTATCTGATGTAAGCCATTTCTAGGGTCTTGGTGTTCATTTATTTATGTCAAAGAATTTCAAGGTTATTATACATGCTTGCATATACATAACCATAGAAAGGCATAAAACTTGATGAATTCAGATGTTTTTTTTTCAATTTATTTTTTGCAGTTCGTGGTGTAGATAGATTTGTTAAACTTGAAATATCTATAGAATTACTTCATCAATTCATTTATCTGTGATCTTTATATAGAGGATATTTTTTGAGAGATGAATGTGGTTGAATTCTGCCCTTTTAACTCATAAATTTAACTGCACTTTAGGAAATTAATATCAAGTATGGTGAGCATATTCTTATCGTGTCTACTGAATTGGTCTTGACTCTTCCGTGCCTGGAAAGAACAACAACAAACTAGCAAAAATATGCAGAAAAAGAAAGTTAGCATATGTTTCCTACTGAAGACCTAAGAATACAAGGCAATCAAATAATACATTGTGAGTCATTGATACCTATGTTGATGGGGAAAGAATTATGACCATCCCCACCCTTCCATAGGTGTCCCCATTACTCTGCTCAACACCAAAGAGCAATTTTTGTCAAATCCTAGTTCTAGGAGTTACTCACTAGTGGCTTCATACACCATAATAACTCTGGGTCCATGGTGGCTATCCTTTGCACCTTCAAGCTCTGTACCTTACCACCTAGGTAAGACTAAGAATATGGTTCAAACTTCATGCTTGAAGGTATAAGAGTTTGTCTTTCATCCACAGTTTGGTTCTATCAAATTGACTGCACCTCCTTTCTTTATGTCTATTATCTCACACATGCATACATATAGTAATTATGATGATAGTCAGGCCTGAATAATTAAATAAATAAATGATAATTCTGGGAGTGGCTCAGTAGTGGCTCCACTTGCTACATCATAACTCGAGATGTGTAAAATAACTGCCGTTAACATATGCAATCTTCCATGCTTACCACCGAGGATTGCAATATCAACAAGGTTCATGCCTGAAGATGTGAGCTTGTCCATCACCTCCTATTTGAATAAAATTTAGGACACATCCTTGTACTCCTTTTGCTTCCTGCAGATAGATGCATATAACAACCATATACTGCAAGTATATGTTAGGAAAACAAATATATACATGAATGAACAAACAGGAGTACACAGATTGTATTCCCAGAGGCATTGCCAGCCAATTCTGTAGGCACTAAGAGTTATCCATTTCCAGACAGGAACACAGGGCTATTAGCCTCAGACAGAGGGAATGCTCACATGGTCAGCAACCATTTGCTGCATAGTACATATTGAACTAAACTGCCCCATGCCAACCTAAACTGGATAATTTAGGTTTGTGAGCTTTTACTTGCCAAAATAATATTCCTACAAAATGCAAATAAAAGCAGCCATTATAGGATGCATTTCATTCACAGACCCGACAAACTTGCATGCAATAAAAATATCAAGAGGAAATGAGCTATGGACAAACCGTACTTACAAGTTAGAGTTATAACCATTCAGAATTAGAAAATAGCAGGTGGCATACATTTATAAAAGATAAAATACTAAAGCCTTCTCCAAACAAACGCCTACCTAAACTTGTAGATTTCCAGAAACAATAACTTGTTGAAACTAATAACCAAACAACTGAAAAACAGTGGCATGAAAAAAACAGAGGCCTTTTCATCATGTTCAGTCATTGCTGCTGCAGTCATTGCTGCTGCACGGAAGGTCTGCTCTTTATGATCTTGCATGGGAATGCTAGCCAAGTCCTTATACCAAGTGCCTTCTTTTCCCAAGCATACATGTAACTGCAATTCATCAAAAGGATTCCTACAAAAGTATGCTTTGCTTTTACATGAAGAGGACTTGAGTGCCTTTTCCCTTCCATTTTGGCCCTTCGCTTCATTAAACACTTAACATCATAGTTACCAGTTTAGACAGAATTTGTCAGTGAAACCCCTAATTTTTTTGATGGACCAAACTAGTTCCCACAGAACCTGGTTAAATTTTCAATAAAAATTAAGAAACTCTAAAAAACATTAAAGCATCAAAAAATGAATGAAAATATATAGCTAATTTAGAGGCTAGACACTATGTGGCAAAAGTTGAAATAAAAATTAAGAAAACATACAAAAACATCAAAAATGAATGAATATGGTTAGTTTAGAGTCTGAACACTACCATAAATAACAATACTTACACAGTTTTAAAGGAACAAAATAGGCAGGGCCGGGAGAGAGAGATTCAAATGGTCCATGGAAACCCATAACTATGTACTGAAAGTTTCTTTTCTCATCAGATCAAACAGCCCTTGTAATCCTCTCCACTCAAATTCTAGTGTTATTGATGGATGTCCTGTTGTCCTGAATTTGAGACTGATAGTTAGTGATGGTAATACTTCTTTGACTGCCTCCTGCGACGGTAATGATTCCCTCCTACGACTGTAATGCTTCCTCAACTGCCTCCTGCGACGGTTCCTGCAACTGTTCTTGCCCTTCCTCGACCGCAAAAGCTGTCCCGCAACTTCTCTGCTGGCTTTGTGGTCTTGTCCTGTGCATTTGGCTATGTCCTCGTAACCCTGAGCTTGAAACGTTGAGGTCAAATTCCTCTTGAGCTCCTCTGTGCAGTACACCGAGCTCGGACGTGCCTCTGCGACGCTCAACTGTCCACGATCTCACCTGAGAACCTCGACTGTTAGCCTTTCTCTTTATGCGACTCATGACCTTCTTTTGCGAATCGTGGCCTGTTGTTTCGTGGCCAGTGTGCACAAGGTTCATCTCTGAACCTCCCGGTTTCACTCGCCATTACACGTTCTCTCGGGCTCAGCTAATTGTTTGGCTTTATGCCCACACCAATACTCCAACAACTTGATCATCTGGGGGACTCCCCTAGCTTTCCCCTCTCCTTAACCCCACTTCAGGCAGTCCATCCGCCAACAATGTCTCCATCCAGTTCAGCTGTGCAGGCAGGTGATATCACAGGGAGGACGGAACAAGGACAACATGAGGGAGGGCTACCCAACATAATTGAGGAATTACTACACAGGCTGGAAATCATTGAATCCTCCAACAGGGCTCTCCGAATAGAGGTCTTCGAGCTCACTTCACAGATGGAGAAGGTGGAAGCAGACAATATCTCTCTACGAAGATCACTGGCAGATCCCACGTCATACCCCACTCCCAACATCGTCAACGACCAGTTACAAGTTGAGATTCTAGACCTTAAACACAAACAAGAAGAGTTCAAAACCCAGCATGAAAATCTCAAACAACAAACAAACTCTTGGGCCCAAGTGGTGAAGGGAAAGGGCACAGTTCCTCCTCCTCTGACAACAATAGAAGAAGTGGTGCAGGCAAAGTTGATAGAGGAACGAACCAGGCGGGCTAGGGAACTCAACCTCAAAGTGAGAGGGCTGCCCACACCTCCCCTTTTTCGGACCTGATGGCCATAAGGTCTAACTTTCTCACCGAAAAATTGGAGCTTCCAAATGTGCAACTTGACAGGCATGGCTTGGGCTAGACTCAACACTTTTCCTTCATTTTAAATCAGTGGAAGATAAATTTAGGGCACTCAGAGCCAAGTGTAAGTTATTCTCCCTTCCCAATAAGGTCTTCCTTGATGAAGACCTCATCGAGCCCAAGTTGCTGAACTCAAACAATCTCGTGAAGTGATGATGACAACTAGGAAAATAGGTAAGTGGGTTGTAATTCACAATCTCAGACTTGTTATCCGAGACTCCTTCCCCCGGTTGGGCTCTCGGGTCCAGTCCCAAATGATGGTCTCGCTAGCAGAGAAGACGAACAAGGGCATTTCCATCACATGCTTTGGAATGGTAATGGGTTATTTTAGTCTTCTCCAGGTGTACTATATGACATTTTGGGTTCTTCAGACCTTTTTGTCACAGAGACTCATGAGAGCCCTATTCATCCTCTCCCGGAGATTAGGGGGTATCACTGGCTCTTTGTTTGTAGGCAGGAGACTAGGAGTTCTAGAGGTGTCAGGGGCTCTGGTGAGGTTATTTATTTGGTCGAGATATTTTCCGTAATGTATTTCGATTGTCAATGCGGATGAGTTTGCCCGCTTCCTTTGGGTCAGGATCAGATGGACTTCACCCCACTGTCAAAGACTTTTATATAGCGGTTTGCTATTTCCCCCTAGCTTCCTCTCCTTATGCCATTCATAATGGCCTTGATGGGGACCCCTTCTTCAACCTCTACACAGGTATTTCTCAGTTTTTAGCGATCGGGGAGGTCTTCACTTTGGGGGATTTCAATGCGCTGACCAAAAGCTCCAGGTCCCTCTACATGACAAAACCGGTGATGTGCTTTGTGCTTTTGAGGTGGATCCAACTCCATTGGTCTTCAAAGAGAGTCGAAGATTCTGCGGGACCTTTGACATCCTATGGCCGACATCTCTTACAATTGGGAGAGTCTCATGAGCTGCTGATTTTGAACGGTATTTTGTGTTTCCCGACTCTAGGTTCTTCACTTGTACACCTCACTGTGGAGGTGCTAGTGTAGTGGACTACATCTTAACTTCCCCTAACTTGGTTCCTCACATCCACCGCCTGTCTTGTCTCCCCATCCCTCTTGCTGATCATGCTACCCTTTCCTTCTCCCTGCAGGTTGATCCCCCTAGGTCTTGCCTCACTTTCGCTGCCCTCCATGCATTATTATAAAGTTCGGTGAAGGTGACCTTGAAACCTTCTCATCCCACCTCCGTCAACTTCTCCCTCCTGAGCATCAGTTCACCTCGCTCCCCACAAACAAGTACAACATCCTCTCTTCCATTATCCATGAGGCTGCCTCTAAACTCCTACCCCCACGTCACCCTCACCCTTCCTAACAAAAAAACTTACCCCATGAACCAATGGTATGATGAGGACTGTAAAGCCCTTCACCGAGCAGCTTTGCCTTGCTTCGTTCATGCTCTCCCATCCTTTCCCTCTCTCAAGTCCACTTATCGCCATCTCCTCCGCCATAAGAAACACATGTTCTTCTCTCGACAGAGACGGGAGCTCCGTGAGTCCCTTTACACTCCCCCAACATTTTTGGCATACCATTCTCCCCTGCCATTCCCCACTGCAGGACTTGATCCCAGCTCCTTGTTTGCTCACACCTCCACCCTCTACGATGTCCCTAGCCAGCCCCAGATCCGAGTGGTTTCCCCACCTTCTGCTTGTCACATCTTCACCCACACGAATGTTAAAAATGCCATCTCAGCCATGAATAACAACAAAGCAACAAATGAGGAGGGCTTCCAGGTAGAACTCTTCAAGCAGGGACTTGGCATCCTGAACAACTATTTAGTGGATCTCTTTAACCAAGTGGTTTGTATAAGCTTTTCTGGGGTCTTGGTCCCACCACATTATTCACCCCATCCACAAATCGGGTCCTACCTCTGATCCCAACAACTACAGAACGATCATGGTGGGTCACACATTTACCAAACTTTATGCTACCGTACTCCACATGTGACTCTCAGAGTTTTGGACCGAGAATCACTACGAGCTAGGGGACAAGCAAGTGTTTGACTAACCTACCAAACCACTGACCACATTCCCACTCTTCGGCCATCATCGAGGAAGCACGTCACCGCTCTTCCAAGGTTTTCTGTTGCTTTGTCGACCTTTGGAAAGCCTTTGATTCTGTTCCGTGGAAGCTCTCTTCTTGAGGCTCAGAGAGATTGGCATTTCCAAGACTCTTTTAGCTGCCATCATGCGCCTATATGAGGAGGTTTTGGGCCGTCTTCGATCGCTATTGGGTTCTCTGACTTCATCAGGAGTACCATTGGGGTCAAGCAGGTTGCCCTTTGTCTCCTACATTGTTTAGTATTTATATGGATGAGTTGGAGGATTTTCTTAGGGATCACATCCAAGAGGGGGTAGTTGTCTTCTCCATCGGTTCTGATCTATATTCTTCTTTTTGCGGACGATGTGGTCCTTCTTGCCTCCTCGGCGGAAGGTCTATAGAGATAGTGGATGCTTTAGCCCTCTTTTGCGACCACAAGCAACTGATAGTTAACCTAGGTAAGACCAAAGTTATGATCTTCAATGCCTTGAAGACATTTGAGTTTCATTTCTTCTACAAGGGGAAGAGCTTGAGATCACCAACTCTTACACTTGGGAGTACTCTTTTCTGGACCTCGCTTCATTTATGATCGACACTTCAGCCTCTAGTTAATAAGGGATATGGCTGCTTGGTGATATCGGAGAGACTGTGCTTCCGCCATCACTTCCAGGACACCATGTTCAAATTACTCCTCTTAGACTCTCTTGTTAGGCCCACGGTTCTTTATGGCTCTGGTGTCCCCAGATTTCACCATGAAATCTGAGACTACCCTATCCGAAAAAATTTCGTACTTTTAAAATAATGGGTCGTTTTGTGTTTTTATTGCCAGAAAGTTCTTGTATTGTGTCAAGATATTCCCAAAGAGCCATATTAGCCATTTTCGCCAAATACCCAGATGCCCAAAATTGTTATATTCTGTTGTTGGGATTTGCCTACGGGAAATTTGTATTTAATTATTTTGAGCCCCGTTTGAGGCAATTTGTGCTCTGGTTTAACTCTGTTGTGATCATACATATCATTATTCCCATATACCAGTAGAGTTTTAACTAGGAATGCATTCTGGACTTTATTTGTGACTTTTGGCAACGTTTGTATTTTTTGTGTTTTCCCGTTTCATTTTTTGTGAAATCTCTCTGGGTCAATTCCTTTGCCGGTTTGGCCTGATTCTTGGCTTGAATTATGTGGAGATCACATACGCACGTTGTGCCAGAAGGAATTCGCCATTGGAGGTCTGGTTCTCTGGGAAAAGACAAAGTCGTCCACCAAAAAGCTTCTTCTGGGCTGGCCGCATTTTTGGAAAAAGAAGGTTTGAAGTGGATCATGGGATTTTGGGAAGCAACAGGCAGGTGGGAATTTTGTACCTGCCTAGCAGGGTACTTTTTCCCATGGAAGCAACGTCACTTAAGTCACAATGGGAAAATTAGAGGCAACAGGCAGGGGAATTTCTTACCTGCCTTGCAGGGTAAAAATTCCATTGTGGAATAAAAGAAAAATCACTTAAGTGAATCATGAGATTTTATTGCCTGCCTTGCAGGGTAAATAATCCCATTATGAAAGTCAAACGACTTAAGTGAATCATGGGATTTTCAGGGCTGCCTTGCAGGGTAAATAATCCCATTGACATCTAATTTTAAAAATAGAAATTCTTTATTCCAAAAAGTGCGACCCACCTTGGGTGAATAATAAATGCATTAAATAAATATTTGTTAATATTTATTCACCCAATTTTGGCGCCCAGGCTTGTGGAAAAGTCAACAGAGGTAAATGGACAAAAGGAGGTTGAAAATAGACTGTTCTAAAATTAATGCAGCCCCTATATGTCAAAAAGTGCGCCCCTTTTGGGAGATAAATAATACTTTTTTAAGTATTAAATGATTAAATTAATTCCTATTTTCAGTGGCTAAGGTCAAAGCATACTGTGAGGCTTGAGTTAAGTGGAAGCAGAAGTCTAAAATTAAATAAATTTATTTTATTTAATGGCAGCCATAAGCATGCACAAAATAGGCGCCCCATTTGAAGAGTGAAGCTTATTAATTAATTAATTAATTGCCAGTAATAGGAAAGACATTAATTAATTATAGAATCATAAGGATTATATAAGCAGGGGTTGCCATAAGGATGAATTAATTAATTCACAGGCAGAGAAGTGCAGCCCAGAGGAAAAGTGCGCCCCATTTGAAGAGGATTTTTGCTCAAAAGAAGGTGAAATTAATGTTGAAAGCTTCTAGAATTGGCGCACAGGTTGAAGGAGGTTGATTTGTGTCTGGATAATTGTTTGCATAAGTGATACAGGTGCTCAGGTGAAGTTGGTAAAATTCATGTTTGCTTTGCATGCAAATAAAACATCAATTTTTGGGGCAGCAGGCTTGAATTATGCAGATTTTTATGATTAAAATCCATTGTTCATGGTCCGGTTGCCATCTTTGTCTGAATTAATTGCAGGAATTCGTTACAGGTGCTTTACAAAAGAAAAGGAGCTTAAATCAATGTCCAATACATTGAATATATCCTCCGAATCTGAAGAATTATCCAGATCTGCACCAGTTTTGAAGAATTCCGGTCGAATAAAGAGAAGAAGAATTGCTCAGACAAAGATAGATACGGCCATGACAAAGCAGATGAAAAAGAAAGCACAACGACATCATGCATTACTTCCAGATTTGTTGACACCGGAGACACAGATCTAGATCCAGATCTCATAATTGCAAAAGCTTCGACAAAAATTCATCCTCTTGTTTCAAATGCAGCCCATGAAGAAGCTAGTGTGTGGAAAATTTCTTCCAGGATCTTGTGCATGTGCTTCCAATCTTCCAGTTGAAGCCTTCATTGAAGTTGCATTCACCCGGAGTGCTTTCCAGAATTTTTAATTGCTCATATGCAATTAAAAATAAAAATGATGAGTTATTTATGGCGAACATTGCACTGATGCATGTACTGGAGAAGAACTGCAAAAGCTTCAAGGATAAGAAGGAAGACATGTCAAAGGCAATACCCGCAAGCTGCTTCTTCACTTCCAGATCCAACCTCAGTTTGCTTCCAGATCTAGTTTGAATCAGCTGCATGCAGAATATGAAAAAGGACAAGACTGCAACTTTCCTCTTTCTTCTTCTTTCTCTTATTTCTCTCGACAAAATAATTGAGTGATCAATTAAATTATACAACTTAAGTGATTGGTTTAAAAGCCATTATTTGAAGAAGTCAACTACTTGGAGATAGGTGACAGGCGTACAAAATAGAAGGTTCTATTTTGAGTTGCAAAATCATGCATGTCATGCAAAGAGGAATTCCAGGAGGGAGATTGCCGATTGTTTCCTTTCCGACTTGTAATTGCCCCTCTACATTCTATAAGTAGAGGAATAACCTTCGGGTTAATGATCAAAATTTATGCAGAAAGATTCTTGTGTTCCAAACTTTGCCTTTGAACCCTTGAGAGCCACTTGAAGCAAAGGAATATACAGGAGCAGATTTCTGGAGAAGTTTGTGTCATGGTGTATTGTGTTTTGCTTTTTATCTTAGATCTTTTAATAGACTTTGTGTTATTTCGCATCTAGATCTAGAGCTACCTTTGCTTAGAATTCTATGTTTATATCTATTGGTTTCTTCTATGTGCATGCAATCAACTCGCTTATTTATTTATTGGGATGCACATCTTCCCCATTTCTTCTCTGTGTTTATTTAATTCCTTTCTTCTATAAATATTTCCTTTCTTTAAACAATTATGCTTATTTGCTTTGTCAGAATTTTCTTATGGTTCATGCATGATAGTAGGAAACTCGCCAAAACCAAAAACTCGCTGCACTCCCAAAAAAAAAAAAAACTCGCTAAAACTCGCCAATATTCGGCCAATACTGAATATTCGACAACTTAAAAAATACTCAATTTTTTTAAAAACATAAATTTTAAGCAACACATAGCTACAAAATGTATCAAATGAGCCCATAAAATGTTGAGAAGTGTTTTCATTAGATTTGAATACAAATACAATACAAAATCGCATCATCATGCAAATACGACAACCGGTCGATAAGTAATATGAATTTATGATGATTGACATCAAAAATATCATCATAAATTTCATATCTATGCAAGTTACAATATACAATAAATTACATTTTCCTCTTCCCAATCTAGAGAAATATTGGGAGAGGGTCTAGTGCCTCTCGGCTCCACTAGTCCCCACACTCGGCCGCGTCTCCACGCTCCTCCTAAGAAAGCCGCGAATGCCTCGATCCTCGGAACTAGATGGTGGTGCCGGTGGCTCCTCTCGCCGCATGTTGAGATCACCTCCAAAGATGTCATCCACTCCAATATCTCCTGAGTCCTCGCTAGTGCTTCTCCTCCATAGCCTCCTCTCTCAAAAGAAGCAATCTCGTCCCGCCGTGAATGCAGGTTTTCCTCTTCGCCTACCCACTCACCGTATGGATCTATCTCATCCAAATCAATGAGCTCCTTCGATGTCGCCTCAACTTTTTTTTTGCGGCCGAGATCAGATTGCACAAAAAACCAAGTCGCTGAAGTCTGAGTTTTTTTGAGTCAACTTGTTGCGCTTCTTCGTGTGAATGGCCTCAAACAAACTCCAAATAAGGCTCACATCCGTAAGCGCTACAAGGTTGAGATAGAATTTTGAGGGCTAACTTTTGAAGATTTGGGGTATTCCCTCCCAATCCTCCCACCAAGAACCTACAAACATTTAACAAGATAATCAAAAATTTATAATTAATTAATAAAATCAAATATGTAACTAATAAGTAACTTGGTAAACATTCTAAGAACTTGGTATTACCCGTGACCGTGTGGTTCTCCTCGAATAGCTAGCATCGCCGATGAAAAGAGTCTCCCCTACCATGTTCAGAATCACTGCAGCTCTAAAATAACGAGGTCCCTGCCTCAACATCCGGTATCATCCTCTCAATACATGTCGAAAGGCCCTCCATAACCTCTCCATTCACATCTCGTGAAGTCAGAGTAGAAATACTGGGGTTGAGGTAGTACTCGCCGCATTTAATAGGTCAGGGAGCTTGATTGCTCCACCTCCGATCAATAATCTCCCAAAAGGGACCATATCCGACGATATCCCCCCGTAATAGTTTTGATAGACTCTTTGTCCTATCCATGGCCTCATATACAAACCCCATGGGGTTTTGCTCCCATCAACCAAACGCAAAACTCTCACCAACGGCTCGACACCTACACACAAATTAAAATGTAAGATCGCAAACTTACAAGTTACAATACATATTAAAAATGAAATAAAAAGTGAAAAGTAGAACAATGTATTTAATATTTATAATTTAACAAATTAAAATAAAGGAATGAAATATAAATCAAGTTTGAAATTACTTCGATGATCTCTATAGCTCTCTTCGCAAAGATATCATCAAAACTATCTTCGCAACCCTCTCTCCATCACTTTCTTTGAATATTGTGAGTCTAGCCATGCTTGACTCACAAACATTTGTTTCAATGATGTCAACAAACTAGAAATACTTTCAACGTCAAGAAGTTGTTGCAGAAACCTCAGACACCGGCTCGAACAAGTTCTTTCCCTTCAGTGTGTACTCTCATCAAGCTCGTAACCCAAGGGTGATCAGATATGTACTTTGCTATAGATCTCGCAGATCTTCTACAACCGCCTCACCCAATCAATTTTGCCTATGTCCTCCAAAAGAAGGTCAATGCAATGAGCTGCACAAGGAGTCCAAAAGAGTGATGGATGTCTCTCCCGCATAGTAGCCTCAAAGTGCTACACATATGTCGCCGCATTGTCTGTAGAATAACTTGCACAACATTCTGTACACCAACCTCTAATACAACTGTCTCTAACATAACACTCAAATTTTCTGCATTTTTATTATGTCAGAGGCATCAATAGATTTTAAAAACACCATCTCACCGTTTGAAGCTGCTAAAAAATTAACAAGGGTGCGGTTCCTTCCATCCGTCCACCCATCTGAAAGAATGGTGCATCCGAATTTTTTCCATTGTTTCTTGTGCTTTCTAGATGGTAGTGGCCTCATGCAATCGCACCTCAAGTAATTTTCCGCTCAAATCTTTTGAGAGGGTGCCTTGTACACTTTCCCTACAATCACAACGCTGTCACCAAGTACTCCCAAGATGGGCTCTTTTCCACATCAATGGCAAAGGTTGTTGTTGAGTACCAAAAATTTGCACAAGCTTTATCCACTTCCTCGTGCATATCTTTGTTCCAGTAATGCACCATCCAATGAAGGTCAGGCTCCGTGTGTGTTCCTTGCCACAAAATAACTCTAGATGCCTTTGCTCGCTTAACTCGATGAAGATGAGCCTCTTCCGGCTCTTCCCGATCGTATGCGTGGACCACAGTAGAGCCCACAATTGTGTTGCCGCATCATCGCCTAAATTCTCTTCCATCGCAGCCCCGTGTCTAATAAATTGTGCTATGGCCGCCTTCAACCTCAAGGTTCTCTAGTTTTTTCTCCTCTAACTCGCCACCGCTTTAATCTCTCGCGTTGCTCTTCTGACACGTTGGGGCAAACTGTAACATCTCGGCAAGGAATAGTTGAAAGGTGATATTTCAAACGATTGATGCCTCCATTCATTTTCTTGTTACAGAAAGTGCAAAGAATTTCGCCCGCACAACTTCCACGTACAGCATACTTCCATGCTATGGAACGGGCATTCGGAGGAACGGTCCCTGCTAGTGATCCAGATGCCGAACCTGATGCCGAGCCTGATGCCATTGTTAAACTCTAATCTGTAACACAATGCACATTTAAAAAATTAGAAAACGTAAACTTAATTTAATTTTAAAAACAAAACATGCCTGAATAACAAATTTGCGTAAGTAAAAAAAATACATTACAAGCATTCAATTTTACATTACATGTATTTAGAATTACACAACGAATCGATTACAATACACATACATAAAATTTAACTAATTTACAATGAATTTGCGTTAATTAAAAAAAAAAAACGTACCTCTAGCTGCAAATGAGTATTAAAAATTTACAAGTATTCAATTTTACATTACATGTATTTAGAATTACACAACGAATCGATTACAATACACATACATAAAATTTAACTAATTTACAATGAATTTGCGTTAAAATAAAATAAAATTACATACCTCTGGCTGCAAATGAGTATAAAAAAAGTACAAGCATTCGATTTTACATTGCATTGATTTAGAATCACAATAGGAATCTATAAAACCTAAATAATATATTCAAAATTTGGAAAAACTTCAAAGAATTAAAAAAAAAAAAAAAAACCTACCTCCAAATGCAAATCTCCAAATTCTCTCCTCGAATTTGCTCCAAAATCCACTCAACACAAGCAATGCAAGCTCAAATGGTTGTGTGAGTGACAATGAGGGAGTTGAGGGCCTTAAAAAGAGCCAAAACCGTGTAAAAAGAATGTTTTTTGCGTGTGAAAAGCGTGTATCCGTGTACGGCCCGTCCAAGAGTATTTAGACGGCTCGCCGAAGTTTTGGCGAGTATCGCCGAGTTAACTCGGCGAGTACTCGCCAAAACTCGGCGAGCCCTGTTTTGGCGAGTTTTATGGCGATTTAACCGGGTTTAGGTTTTTTTGGCGAGTTTTTCAAAAACCGGCGAGTTTTCGGCGAGTTTTCCATCTATGGGTTCATGAACTCGAGTAGTTAAAGTAAAACCCCATATAGATATTAACATACTTTAATTGACAAATCGACACTGAGCCTCACCAGAAATGAGGAGATTTATCTCATGATTGCCTAGGTTTTGTGCTTATGCGAAAATCTAGCCAACAGAAGCTCGTGAGGTTTGGGGCCATCCTTACTTGAGTTTGAAAGGGTCAGTAGTGGAGAGAGTTTAGATCCTTCTTCTCAGACGTATCATCAAATGCAAGGAGACTGCTTCCCATAATATCATTCAGCGGCACTTTGGAGCTCGTTCCTTTAGGTTGGAAGCAATTTTTGGCCTTGTCTCCTCCTACGTTGTATTCGATTCGTAACCTTGCTGATTCCTCCGTGGAAGGCCATTGCATTCCTCTCAGTAGATCTTGTTGTTGGTATGCCAGAGTGTCACGACTTCTTAAGTCTATTGGTATTTAGACATATCACCTCCCACTGCATGCTTTTCCTTGGATGCTCCCGCCCATCTTCTTCCGGTAAGTAGGATATTAACAAAATCATCGAGATGATATCTTGAGGCAGCTCATTCAACGCACTTTGGACCAACTCCCATGGTGGGTTACGTCCGAAGATGGCCTTCTATGCTGCACATTTTCTTGAGGTCAACAATGGTCTTATTTCTCGGCCCCAATATATTTCCCGACATTGGATGCACACCCTTCGCATTTCCTTGGGTCAGTTCAGGGTTGGTTCTCATAGGCTTCGGGTTGAGTGTGATCACCAGATTGACCGTTTTGAGTGGATTTGCCAGCTTTGTTCCCTCCAGAGATCGAAACGGAAGAGCACTTCATCTTCCGGTGCCCCATCTACTATGAGATTAGAGGGAGATTTCACTACCTGTTCAGAGAGAACGTCCGACATTCACCGATTTCTTCAGATACTATGATCAGAGGTGCCTTGCTCTCTATCTACATGAGGCTCTTAGGCTTCAAGAGGAGACCCTTCAACCTCCTTCTAGGTAGACGACTACTCAACAATCACTTCCTTTTTCACAGTGCTCTCCCCTGGAAGGGGCACTAAGCGGTAGAGTGTTACCAATCATGATTGTCATATGAGATTTGTCCTGGACTCGAGGTATTATTTCACAAACCAGGGATGTCCAAACACATACGAGGTCGAGACCATCCTCTCATAGATGGCCTTTGAGATCCACTAGACGTACATGGAGAGTTCTTCCCGACCCAGGCATCGGCACCCCAGATCTTCCACAAGCCCCGATTCCGGACTTCAGCACATTACTAGCTTCTTTTAGTCGGCCTTGAACATTGATTGAGGGGATCTCCTTCTTGCCTCCTCTTCCTTCCTTTCCTTCCTCTCTGCTGCACGGGTTTTGCTGATCTCCGCAGGCTTTTTCCGGGCCTCTCCTTTTGCCCGTTCTTCTTTCTCTTCTCTTTTTTTCTGGTTGTATTCAAGGGACCTTTTGGTCCACTGGCTGAATCTTGTTCACTTTCTTTGTATTGGTGCAGTCCCATTGACCTACTTTTGTGGTCATTCATTGGACATTTAATATATTTATCTTATCTTATCTTATCCTCTCTTTAAAGGACCTCGTATCCTTTTAGTCTTGAGAGTAGGAGAAGTTGTCATTAAGAAATATTGTTTTTGGATAGTTAATAATGGTCAAATTGCTAATTTTTGGATTGACTCATGGGATGGTCATCCACCACTTATTGCTCAATATCCTGACCTTCATCAAGTTATGGAAACTCTTCATGCAAAGGGTTGGGTAAAGGTTGCTCATTATTGCTAGCCTACCATACATCATTGGGAGATGGGAAAAGATGGATTCCTCCTCATCAATGGCCTGTCATCCAGGACCACAATTGCAGATGGTTGAGCAAATTCTTCAGACACGATAACTTTCATTGTCAAAAACAATGGACTCACTAACATGGGAGAATGGTGCTACAGGTTTATATTCAGTTTCAACTGGTTATGTTTCTCTTTGTAGAGTCACTCCCCATCCCTTAAGGGATATTTTCACCCATCTCTGGCAATAAGCTATTTGGCCTAAGGTCAAATTCTTTGTTTGGTTGTTATTAAGAAGAAGAATTCTTACAGTGACAAGCTTTTGAAAAGAGGGTTCTATGGCCCTTTTGGATGTTTATTATGCTTGGAATTTGAATAAATTATTCATCTTCTTTTTCTTCAATGTCCGTTTGTAGCGCTTTATGGTAGTGGTTGGTTGAGTTGTTTGGGTTTCCTTGGACTGGTTTGCAAGCTATTGAGAAACCCTTTAGGGAGTGGGGTAAACACACTAAAGATAGTCATAATTTGGGGTAGGCTCTATGGAGTGGAATTACTCTATTGTTATGGAACAATTGGAAAGAACGAAATAGAAGACTATTTCAGCAGGAAAGTAGGGACATCTCTTGGGTTTGGGAGAAGATCAGGGTGAATGTAGCTGAATCTATCAAGCACCAAATTTGGCTGCCTCACTCTCTATCTACACAATGGCATAATCTTCTAAAAAACTTCAAATATGCCCTTCAAATGCTACAGTGGTTGTCTCTAAACCAAGAAAGAAAAATCAGACTTGAAAGTAAGTGGTCTCCACCTCCTCCCGGAATTGGTAAGCTGAATATAGATGGTGCTTCTAGGGGCAATCCAAGGAAAGAAAGTATAGGTGGAATTGGGAGACTTTCGGATGGATCTGTGGCCTTTTTCTTCTCAAAAAATCTTTGGAATGCCGAAATAATTTAGCTGAAATAACAACTATATCACTGGGTGTACAAGAAGCCTTGAAACTTGGATGATAGAGAATTCATGTTGAATCTGACTCTTTGGTTATAAAGAGATTGCGTTCCACCTATACAACTTATCAAGGTGTCAATTGGAAATTGTGTAGAGAGAAATACAAAATTCATTATTTGAAAGATAAGTTTCGGGAAGTTGCCTTCCATCATATTCCAAGAGAGCTCAATAAAGTGGCAGATGCATTAGCCAATTGGGCCCTTGATTATTGGAATCTAGCTTTGTTGTCATGTGTTTTTGCAAGGTCAAAATTCAAGTTGAAAACATGACAACTTTACCCTAGTGTCAAAAAATTTGTTTGAAGCCCCTCCTGAAGCATCCTCTGGATCATTCTGCCTTTTGTGTCATGACCATCTCGTCCTTGAAAACCTTCATAATGTGATGTACAACCTTTCCAAGTGTTTGAAATGTGATCATGAGGTCATTCGGTCCATTCAGTTGAATGTTGTCAAAAGATGAAATCTCTAGTAAGCCTAGAAAGACTATTTTTAGCCTTTTTGGGACAGGTGTGCCACCTCTGAGAATAGGATCAAGTCTTTGAGCTTTGTACACATTCCCTATGCTTAGAAGGTTGCGCCCTTAATGGCACGATATGGTAAAGAATTCAAAGGTATTGAGATCTCTCCCGAAACACTCTCCAAAAGTCCATCAATTAGTGAATCTCCATCTACGGGCGCAACATCGTCGACATCCGAGTAGCTATTTTCTTACCTTTCTCTCTTCTCCACCCCCTTCTCTCTTTCCTTCATGTTCTATTTCTTCATTAGGGGTTGCACTTTTCATTTTCGTCTTTTTCGTCTTATTCATTAATGTGACTATAGTTGAAAATTGTAATAAGTTTCCCTCAATTAATAAAAAGGGGACTTAATTTTCTTTCCTAGGAATGCAAAGAGTCACAAGTTGTAAAATACAAGTGAAAAGACATGTGGGGGTAGGTGAAGAGTCTCTTTTGAAAACTATATATTGTAGTGACTTCCTCACTTCAAGGGGTTGTCAATTTTGTGAGTTCATGAGTACAAAGAACAAAGCAAAGATAACATTTCTTCTATTTTCCTTTCCATATGTTTCCTCCTTTCTCATTTCACAACTTTGTAAACATGTCAATCAAGAAAGGTGTTTCAACTTTTTGGATGAATGAATGAATGAGATTTTATGCTCATAGTTTATTTTGTCTTGATATAATTAGCAAAGTTATTCTTTCTAATTGTGTGTTGATATATCTTTGGTTAATAATTGTAAGAATCTGATTTAGCCTACTTGCAATATTAACTCTTAATTTCTCACTCCCACAATCCCACCTTCCTTGCAAATTCCTCCCTTGCACAAAATTGCAAGCATTTGCCGTAGGTGTAGTGGAGTGTGCCTGTTGGATCCCCGACCTATTGGCCAACCATAGAGTTATTTTTATTCACATATAATAAGGGAGCCTCCCCTTTCAAGTAGGAGGGACATTGTCCCAAAGCATTGGTGAAAATCAACTAATTTGTCCTAGCGACAAATTATTTCGCTAACATTTTTGGTGCCCATCATGGGGCAGATTTTGTTGTCATTGCACCACATTTTACTCCACAAAATACAAAAAAATCAGATATTTAAAAAACTCAAAAATTCTGAAATTTGAAAATTCTTTGAACCTTATGTCTTCCACTAATGGCTATTCCTGTAATCCCCTGTCCTAAGACCTGAACTTCTTTTCCATACCCAAGAAGATATTGTATCGGACTTGAGGGAGGCTATTTGGCATAATAGAGTAAACTTCTTCCATTACCACGCTGCTACAAGAATTTTAGATTCTGAAGAAGAACGTGTAAAAGCCTTGGAAAGAGCAAGACAAGTTCAAAATCAGTAGAGGAGAGCCTAGAAGAACCTTGTTTGAATTATACATTCAAGCTGGCTGACAAAAGGTATACAAGATCCTCAAGAGCTAGTGGTGTGTTTGATCCTAATTTTGAAGAATTGCAAGCTAATTTCAGACTTCATATTAGTCAAATTGCAAGGAGAACAGGTTAATGGTATTTTTAGAATTTGATCCTACTTTGTCTCTTGAGTACTTTGCTGATGGAGTCCTAGTTGAACCATTGAACTACATTCCTCCACAGAGGAAGTTGTTGAAGAAGTCTTTGAAAGAGTTGAAGCGGAAGAAGAAGAGGTCAAGAAGAGGAGCCACTAATGGTTCAACAAGCACCGCTTCCCTGGGGCCAAAACAGAAGTCCACTAGCTCTCACTTCGCCTTTGCATGATTTGCCAAGAAGCTCAAGAAAGAACTTTCCCAAGTTCTATGGTGATAGGAAGCAACACCCGGATGACCACATTGCAGCATTCATCACTGCTTGTGGAGTGCTAGGAGTTGGCTATGAAGATGTATTAGTTCGACTATTTGTAGAATCTTTGCAAGATGTAGCTGCAGATTGGTTCTACCATTTGCCAAGTAGGTCCATAACTAATTGGAATGATATGAAGACCAAGTTTGAAACTAGGTTCAAACCTGCAGAAGATGCTCATGCACTTTTGGCCCAATGGTCTCAATTAAAGAAAGAGCCCTTCGAACCAATGAGGGAGTTTGTGGAAAAGTTCAACAAAATGCTCTATAAAATCCCCGAAGTTGCTTGGCCTATGGAAGACAACAAGCTAAGATTCTTTACAAATGCTCAACTTCCTGAGGTAAGTTTCATGTTAAGGAGAACTCAACTAGCTAGTTTGGATGAGGAACAAAAGCTTGCGATCGAGGTAGAAGATGATTTGATCATGTCGGGAAGATCAAAAAGGTCCAAGTAAGGAGAAAGGCTAAAGTTCAAATGTGGGAAACACTTGATTCATTAATTGGAAGTTAGCTAATGATGTCCTATCTCTTAAGAAACATTTGTCTTAAGCTTCCATAAAAGAGATACCCCTAAGAAGAACTTCCCAAATAGACAAAGGATTGGTCCACCGCCTCGAAGACTTGCTTTTGAGGCGCTCCAATAAATGCAACTTGTAATGCTGAGGAGGAAGAAGATGAAATTGAAGAACTGGAAGAAGAGAATGAAGATGGTAATGTTCTTGAGATTGAGGAAGTAGAAGATGAAGTACAAGTTAACTTCATTGAATATTCTTCAAGAGAAGATGATGATGAGGAGTTACAAAGTTTTTCATGTGCAGTATTTACCCGCTCTCAGGCTCAAAAGGAGCTTCTTCCTTCGTTGTTGCGAAAAAGAAGAAGAAAGATGATCCTCAGGTGGCGAATCTACAAAACAAGATAATTAATAGAGGATCTCCACTCCCACTTTCTATGGAGTCTGCGAAAGAGAATCCCGACCCCTTAACGAGTAAGAAGCTATTTGCCATGCCAAGTAAGTCTTTTGGTACTTCTCCTAGCTCTAATTCTAGTATCTAAGACCAATCTTGCAAAAGCTTCAAATGCTCATTCAAAATCAGCCACTGCTTCTCAACTAGCTACTCCATCTGCTAAAACTACCCAAACTTCCAAAGTAGTAGCTCCACTCTGCAGAACATCCGTTGTCCTCGCTTATCAAGCTCATCCACCTCTGCTCCGTTTGATATCATTGAACATGTGAACAAGTCTAAAGTTCAAATTTTTGAATCTGAATTTTACAAACACATCTAGAGCAATTTGAAAGGCTCGTCAACTACATCAAGGGTGGTAATCAAAGCCCAATACTTTGGTTCCAATTCCAAAGGGTTACTTCTGCACCACCCACTCCTCCAACACAAACATGCTTGCCCTAAGCGCATCCAAAACCAACAAAGTAGAACCATTCTACCTTTCCCTCCTAATTAAGGGCCACCAATTGAATATCTGCACAATAAACTCGGGGCTTCGATAATGTAATGCCAATAAAGGTTACAAATGCTCTTCGACTCACCTTGACACGAGTAACCTGGTTCTTGCTATTCTATGGAGTCTAAGGAATTCCCTTTGGTAGGAATCTAGACTGCACGGATATAGTGCGTGTATTTCGATCTGCACGCTAAACGACAAATTTTTAAAAATCGCGGGTACGGTACGCTTTTGGGTACGTTTTATATATATATATATATATATATATATATATATATATATATATATATGTATATAAATTATAAATTTAAATAAGCATTTGCATACTTATTGAAATTTAATACTTAGTCATGGTGCATTTACACCTATATTTGGCGAAGTCTTTCTTTTCACATTACATCATGTAGTAGCAGAAGAGGTCTTTTACCACTCATCTATAACAAATCAATTTACAAAGTATCAAATTACTGATACATTGCTTTTCAAAATAAATAAGTATTTAGATTGTACATTCTAAGGAAATGATCAAGAAAACAAGTGTGGTAATAAAAATTATCTGAAAGGAAGGAGTTGAACATGGCAACTCCATTTGCTTCATATTTCTCTATCACAGTTATTTATCTTAGTGACTGTGATAAGATTCAAGGAGTTTTGATTGTTCATGGTGACCTTCCTTGATCCACTCAGCACGATAGTATTGTCTGGCATATTTCCCGAAACATCATAACTAAGCAGGAAAAATATGGATCCAAGCTGGCAGGTGGGACGATTAGTCCGAGCACGGGAGAATACTCGCCGAGTTTTGGAAAGCTATCCAATATTTTTAATTACTAATCTGTCTACAGGCGATCAAAGCTCATGATTCTTTCAGAAGATTGCAAGAAGTTGCTTGGTCCAAAAAGGTGCAAAAATGGATTTTATGAAAATAAGAAAAATATTGCCATCAATGCGTAGAGCTCGAGAAAATATACACTTTTAGAAAAATGACACCTGAAATGGAGCCACATAATGAAAGTTATGGCACATGCAAGTTTTTGCTGCTACATCTTCTCGGACCCTTTCCAAAAATGGCAATTTTTTTCTATGCATGTGATTTTTCACCAAAAATCCAAAAAAGGAAAGAAACATTGTCTTTGGCAAGTTTTTTTTGGACGGGTACGTCCGGAAATGTACCCACAGACACAGGGTATGTTACGGGTATGGCAACGCACTCACTTGCACTGTAAGCACCTAATGTACATTTCTCCTGTGTGGGGTACATTTCCCGGACGTACCCACAACGTATCCGGTCCTTGTGCAAGATGCTTGGTACATTTCAGCCGGTACGAGGACCTATATGGCGTTTCCGTGCAGTCTAGGTAGGAAGGATTAAGGATGCACAAGTAGCCCTTGTAGACTTTCCAGACAAGAAGGTTTTGTTGACCATTTTGGTAGCATACATTCCAACATCTTTTGGCATGTTGTTGAGCAGGAGTTTTTGTAGAGATTTGGGTGGTGAGATACAAATGGATTGGTCCTCAACAACCATTCCAGTGAAAGGAGACATGAAGAAGTTGTTACCCATGCGAAAGATGAAGTACACTGTTCAGAAATCAAGACCCGAAGGCTGATATATTGTTTCAAGGCGAAGTGGACTGGTAACTACTTAACTTCCGAAAGAGACGAGAATCTGCCTTTCCGCACAGAAGATGAAAAAGACCAACTATGGACAACGAAATTTGATAGAAGCTATTTTAGTGTAGGTTAGAGATGACATTGTTCTCGACTTCTCTCCTAATGTGAGTTGCTTCCTTTTCCTACAAATTACAATTTGAAAACACCAATAATATTACGGAATATGAATCCCTTCTTCTAGGGATGGATGTTGCTGAATCCATGGGTATCAAGAAGCTAAAATGTCTTGGTGATGCTGAGTGATTGTCAAACAAGTGAGGAATCAATATCAAGTCAAGAACCCGAGGCTCAAGCATTACAAAAATAGAGTATGGGATTGCATCGAGTCTTTGATACTTTTTCAATCCAAGCTGTCCCTCGTGAGCAAAACGGGAAAGTTGATTCTCTTGCATTCTCAGCCTCTCTTATGACCCCACACCCGTCCTTCAATAAGGACAAAGTGACTGTCGAGATGGTGTTCAGGCCGAGTGTGTCGGATAATGTCAATGGCAGTATTCAATTAGGACAATCGTCTTCTCTCTTTCTTGGAGCAAAGAGATAACTTCAACAATCTTTTCTATGAAGGAAGTGACGCTCCGAATCGGGAGTCCGCATTGCGAGATGAAGATAAAGAAGGGATTGACGGGTTGACTCGAAAGGGCCATCAAATTAAAGGGAACAAGATTCCAAAAGGCTTCGTGTCTCTTGAAGACTTGTTTGATAAACATGACAGATTCATCAAGGAAAAAGCAAAGGAATCCTCTTGGTGTCCTGCTGATTTTGAGAAAGAAAATATTGGTACCCTTGAACAACTAAGAATGGTAAATATTGGAAAGTGTTGTTCACCGAAGAGAAGAGAAGCTTCGTCTCATTGTTGAGAAAATATTATGATGTTTTGGCATACTCTTATGATGAGCTCAAGTCTTTCAAGCCCAAAGAGATGCATCATTCAATACCACTTAAGCCCAGAGGCCAAGCCTTTCAAGAAAAAACAGCGGTAGTACAACCCGAAGATTGCATATACAATAAAGGAAGAGGTCTTGAAAATGCTGAATGTAAGAATCATTTTCCTATTCACCACTCCACGTGGGTGGCCAATATTGTTCTAGTTTACGGAAGAAGAGCTGAGAAATAAGGATATGTGTTGACTTCCGGAATTTGAATCAGGTCTCATTAAAAGATAACTACCCACTGCTATCATGGATCACATCCTACAGGTAGTCATAGGATTTGAGATGCTTTCGTTGCTTGATGGCTTCTCTGGATATAATCAAGTTGAAGTAGTGGAAGAAGATAGACATAAAACAACCTTCATAACTCCATGGGCCACTTTTGCCTACAAAAGAATGCCATTTGGCTTATCAACGCTGGAACAAATTTTCAATGGGTAATGGATCTTTCCTTCCAAGACCTCAAACACTGCATCGTCATCTATCTTAACTACCTCATGGGCTTTTCAAAGAAGCAAGGAGATCATATGAAACATCTAGAACAAGTGCTGATTAGGTGTCGACAACATGGAATCTCTCTAAATCCCAAGAAGTGCATCTTTGGTGTTATGAAGGGAAACTCCTTGGATGTCCAAGGAGGGAGCCAAAATTGATCCAGAGAGGATAAGGGCAATTCAAGCACTGTCCTTGCCCACGAGTAAAAAGGGAGTTCATTCTTTCTTCGGCAAGGTAAACTTCCTCCGTCGCTTTGTCCCAAATTTTGCGGAGAACTGATCAAGCACATCACCAAAGTATGATGAAGCCTCAAACAAGTTTCAAGTGGAATAATGAAGGCAAAGTAGCATTTGATGTAATCAAAGAAGCAATAGCCAAGGCTCCTACTCTGGTATGTCCCAACTTTGATAAAGATTTCATTTTGTATTGCTATGCTTTAGAACATACACTTTTGGCCATCTTAGTTCAAAAGAATGAAGAAGGCATTGAAACACCCATTGCTTTTATGAGCTGCTACCGAAAGATCATGAGTTGAGATACAATCAAATGGAGAAGCATGCCTATGCCATGGTAAAAGTAGTAAATAATTTCAGATTCTACATCCTCAACTCCCGCATTGTGGTGATGGTCCCAGGATCTGCAATCAAATCAATTCTAACTCAACAAGATCCAGGAGCTAAGAGAGGCAATTGGGTGGCTAGGATCCAAGAATATGACTTGGACATCCGACCTTCGAATCTTGTTAGAGGAAATGGATTGTGCCGGATTAATGGCCGAGGATGAAGCCCTTTTGACTCAAAAGGATGCAAAGGAGTGTCTATGCTACGAATGTTTAAGGACTTGCCCCAAGTGCTTTTTCTAAACACCACCAATGAGTGGTATGTTGATATTTCATACTTCCTCACTTATGGAGAGTTCCCAGCTCATCTTAACTATAAGCAAAGGAGAACTCTCAAGCTCAAAACAACTAGATATGTCATCTGGGATCACTTGCTATACAAGAGAGGACAAAGAGCAACAAGAAAAGTTGCTAAAAGCTTATCATGACCAGGCTTATGGTAGGCATGTCTTTGCCATGGTGACTGCTCATAAAATCCTTCATGATAGGTATTATTGGCCTACCTTGTTCGCAAATTCTCAACAATGGGTTTCAAAGTGTGAAATTTGTCAACAATTTGTTGAAAGACCACAACTTGTTGTGCTTAAGGCTCTCCACCTAGTAGCTATTGAAGAACCATTCCAAGAGGGGGCCTTGATTTCATTAGAGTTCTCAATCCTTATTCGAGCGCAGGGCATGCCTATGTACTCACGACAACTGACTACTTCACCAAGTGGGTGGAGGAAATTCCGGTCAAACAAGCCAATTTTGAAACGGTATTTAATTTCATCAAAGAAATGAAGTGTCCTACTTCCTAGGATAATTATGACGAAGACCCTTAGCCCATTTTGTCCTCCGATGGCTAAGGATTTAATCAAAGAGAAGACTTAAGTTATAATATTTTATTATAAAGTGCGAAAATAAAATAAAACATTATAAAACACTTATAATAAATTATTATGGACTTAATAACAATTTAAAAAATAGAAAAAACAAACAAAAGGGAAAAGAACTTAGTAAAAATGAATTATACATGGAAAAGTGTGACTTGCTTATGGAGCAAAAGTAAGTGATAAAAAAGGGCAACATAAAGAAAAAACATATGGGCCGAATGATTTTTCTAGGCAAATGCGACTTGCACTAAGAAATAGAAATGGTGGGAAAAAGGCATTTAATGAAGAAAAAGGTGATTGGCTTTTAAGAGTGGCCATTTTGGGTCACAAGCACTATTTTGGCAAGTCGACTTGCCTTAAGGAGGGACACTTGAATATTTCTCTCATTTCTGATTTTGTATGAAGCTTCAACTTTGTTAAAAAATATTTTTCTAAAGACGAAACTCTTTAAAAATACACTATTGAGAACGAAAATCCTCAAAGAGTTCAAGGGGATTCTCCACCATTGGGGTTTCCATTGTGCTTCAGTGGATTAACAAGTATTTTCACTTTAGTTCCAGCAGTTGTTTGAAGGAGATTTACAGATTTTGGATCAAGGGTTTGGAGTAAAATTTTAGTTGTGTTCTTTTTTTATTTCTCTAATGTGGAGTCACCCACTCTTAGTCAAATCTGGTATGTTGAAGGCTATTTTTGGAAGCTATTAATAAAGCTGAATTTTAGAGACTGAATCAACCTATTCTCTGAATGTTTGGATGGTTTACATTGTTATTTCCAGTCAATTTAAGGGCAGCTTGTTTGCAGACTTTTCAGAATTAATGCAGCCTTATTACACTTCAAAAATGTGGGTTTTTCTTCATATTTTGGCTTTATAAAATCAATATATCAGATCTGAGTTGAAATAGTTTTACATGCTGATTTCTATGAGCTTTCAATTCTGCCCTAGTCGCATTTTTCAAGTTTAATTCAGATCTGCATTCAAGTTAATTGCTTTATCTTTTATAAATTGTCTTTGGGGGTTTGGGATTGGCCTTAAATCCATTTGGGGTCAAAAGTGTCCTTTTGGGGACATTACAGTGGTATCAGAGCATGAAATCCTCCCAGCCTGTGAGGAAAAGAATCAGAAATCAGATCTGAATGCAATCAGCAAAAATCCATATAGTCTATCAAAGAAGGACCACTCCAAAGAAGGTGACTATGGAAGAGCATGATCAAAGGGCTCCTCCCAATGATGCTCTTAGCTACATGCATGAAGTCATCACTAGAAGTCGAGAGAGATGCAACAAACTATGAGGGAGAATCAAAGAGAAATGTGTGATGCATTTACTAGCTCTATTCGAGACTTGGCCAAGATTCTTCAAGGGAACAATGCAACTATCAACAATGGAGAAGGAAGCTCTATAGGGCCAATTAAGACTTCTTCTAAGCCTACACATTAGAATTTCGAGCTAAGTTTCTCCAAAGAGAGGAACCAATTGAAGAGGAAGCACAAAATGATGTTGATGATGTGGAAGCATGGGGTGATGAGTATGTACAACTTAGTTTCAAAGTAAGAGAGATGCTATCCTTCAGAGACTTCTGCCAGGTGAAGAATAACAAAGGTATAGGGAGAAATAGAAGAGTTCACCAAGAGTCACCAAGGAGAGACATTCAACAAAGGTTGGGTAAGGTAACTCTTCCTTCATTTGATGGTACAAATAAGTGTTTTGCTAGGGCTTGGTTACAAAAATTAGATACATATCTTTCCTTGAATCCTATGTATGAAGATGAAGCACTTAAGTTTGCAACTTTGCATTTGGAGGGAGTTGCACATGAGTGGTGGTACCATGGCATCATCACCCAAGGGCATGGCTCTATCACCACCCTTGAAGAATTCAACATATGTTTGACAAAAAGATTTGACAGATGGATCCGGATTTGCATTTCAAGGAGCTAGCCCAACTCAAACAGATGGAACTCTAGATAAGTATATTTCTAATTTTCAAAGAATTGCAGTAATGGTA
Source organism: Taxus wallichiana var. yunnanensis (assembly GCA_018340775.1). Lineage (NCBI taxonomy): Eukaryota > Viridiplantae > Streptophyta > Pinopsida > Cupressales > Taxaceae > Taxus > Taxus wallichiana. The sequence continues at coordinate 740,048,996 of CM031243.1, forward strand.
CCTGATATTAGTGAAAGAAGGCTTGTTTTATTGTTTGTTGAAGGGTTAGGAGAACCATTAAAAGGCCTTGTTAAAGTCTTTAACCCTCCATCTCTTCAAGGTGCCATTAAGAAGTCATTAGACTTAGAGAGTTCAATCCCAAAAGGGAAAAATCTGCAGTTTGGGCAGCAGCGAGCAGCGCCTTTGGGGCAGCAAAAGAGCACAATTGAGCAGCCAATAACAACCCCAAATGATAAGCAAGGAGCAGCAGTTAGTGGGCAACAAAGAAGAGCACAAGAATGGGAAAGAAACATGTTTGAAATTGAAGCAAGGAACGAGCTAAGGAGGAAGAAATTATGCTTTGATTGTAAGGACCCATGGACACCCAACCATCGTTGCAAAGGTAAGGGATCTATTCATTATATTGAAGTTGTTTTAGATAATGATGAGGATGAAGATAATGTTGATCCAAAAGATCAAGCAAAGGAAGATGAGGTGGTTGTCACAAGTGCTACTTTAGCTACATTGACAATGTTGCCTAGTTTCTATGCTTTCCATGTGAGAGGTGATCTTCTTGGGCAAAAGATCACCATATTGATTGATAGTGGAGCAACACACAACTTCATTGATGAAGATTTGGTTGCTAAATTGGGTTTGCAAGAGGAAGACTTCCAAGGATTCAATGTGATTGTGGCGGATGGACATTCAATCACATGCACCAAGAAGATTCCTCAACTCCAATTCACCATGGGAGGTCATGAGGTAAGTGATGAGTTCTATGTTGTTGGTATTGATGGTTTGGATTTAGTACTTGGTGTACAATGGCTTCAATCCATAGGAGAATTCAATCAAAACTACCAAACCATGGAGCTGAAATTCAAAGTGCAAGGCAAGGAAATTGTTTTGCAAGGTATGAGGAAGGGAGTTCCTCAAAGAATGGCAGCCAAGAGCATGATTGGAGTAATCAAAGAAGGGCAGATTGCACAATATGTGAGTGATGAAGAAAGGAGCATAACATTGCAACAAATGATTTATGAAGAAATTCAGCCTTTTGTGGACCTTGGTGTCTTTATGAGGTATGATACATGCAAAATAATGACATATATGTTGTGTATTCAAATTTTTTTGAGAAGACTGATGATATAGATGATAAAATCTGCAACTTGCATTATGTAATGCCTTGGGTACAACCATGTGTATATGAACATCTTGTAAATGACATGTGGTGGCAAGTTTTAGCTCATCTAACAGGTACAAGTGCTAGGATCTTAAAACGTTTCAACATGTTTTGTCTATTGTTCATGGCACTTAGACAAAAGAGTTCATAATTGCTTGAGGGCAAGCAATCTTGGGATGGGAGGATTGAAATGTTTCGCTTCTTAGGATAATTATGACGAAGACTCTTAGCCCATTTTGTCCTCTCGATGGCTAAGGATTTAAACAAAGGGAAGACTTAAGTTATAATATTTTATTATAAAGTGCGAAAATAAAATAAAACATTATAAAACACTTATAATAAATTTTTATGGACTTAATAACAATTTAAAAAATAGAAATAACAAAGAAAAGGGAAAAGCACTTAGTAAAAAATAAATTATACATGGAAAAGTGCGACTTGCTTATGGAGCAAAAGTAAGTGATAAAAAAGGGCAACATAAAGAAAAAACATATGGGCCAAATGATTTATTCTAGGCAAATGCGACTTGCACTAGGAAAGAAAAGTGGAGGGAAAAAGGCATTTAATGAAGAAAAAGGTGATTGGCTTTCAAGAGTGGCCATTTTGGGTCACAAGCACTATTTAGGCAAGTTGACTTGCCTTATGGAGGAACACTTGAATATTTCTCTCATTTTTGATTTTGTATGAAGCTTCAACTTTGTCAAAAATATTTTTCTAAAGACGAAACCCTTTAAAAATACACTATTGAGGACGAAAACCCTCAAAGAGTTCAAGGGGATTCTCCACCTTGGGGTTTCCATTGTGCTTCAATGGATTAACAAGTATTTTCAGTTTATTTCCAGCAGTTGTTTGAAGGAGATTTACAGATTTTTGGATCAAGGGTTTGAAGTAAAATTGCAGTTGTGTTTTTTTAATTTCTCTCATGTGGAGCGACCCACTTTTAGTCAAATCTGGTATGTTGAAGGCTATTTTTGGAAGCTATTAATTAAGCTGAATTTTAGAGACTGAATCAACCTATTCTCTGAATGTTTGGATGGTTTACATTGTTATTTACAATCAATTTAAGGGCAGCTTGTTTGCAGACTTTTCAGAATTAATGCAGCCTTATTACACTTCAAAATTGTGGGTTTTCCTTCATGTTTTGACTTTATAAAATCAGTATATTAGATTTGAGTTGAAATAGTTTAACATACACGCTGATTTCTATGTGCTTTCAATTCTGCCTAATCACATTTTTCGAGTTTAATTCAGATCTACATTCAAGTTAATTGCTTTATCTTTTATAAATTGTCTTTGGGGGTTTGGAATTGGCCTTAAAACCATTTGGGGTCAAAAATGTCCTTTGTGGAATTCCTAAGAAGATTGTAGTTGATAATGCAACATACTTTTCATCTATGGAGTTGACCGAGTTTTGTTACGGCTATGGAATCTCACTTTCACATGCATTGGACTACTACCCGTAAGGGAATGGTCAGGCTGAGTCAAGTAACAAAAATACAATGATAATTGTCCGAAAGCTAGTTGATCAAAATCAGAGAAATTGACATAAAAAACTCTATGATGCATTGTGGGAAAATAGGATTACCCCAAAAAGGCAATTGGTATGTTATTATTCCAGTTTGCTTTTTATGGGATCAATGCCAAGATTCCATTCATTGTTGAATCGCTAGCCCTCCAATTAGTTAGAGAAATTGAAGATGGCCAATTTCATGATTCTCTTGACAAGAGAATCTTGTATCTTGAAAAGTTGAGTGAAGACAGATTCAAGGTGGTTGATCGAATAAAGGAACATTAGTTGAAAGTGAAGAAGATTTTTGATAAGAAAGCAAAGGCAAGAGATTTCAAAGTTGGGGATCTTGTCTTATTGTGGGACAAAAGGAGAGAGCCAAAAGGAAGTCATGGAAAGTTTGATTCCTTGTGGCTAGGACCATTCCGATTTGGGAAGCTTGTGAAGAAAATACTTTCCACCTCTCATATCTTGATGGCACGTATTTGGAATTGCCTCGCACCGAGCAAAGACTTGAAGTTGTATAAATAGTGAAAGTGGTTTGTCCCCGCATGTACCATAGGTGATTTAGGATATGTGTTTCCCTTTCCCGTTGTGTGTGTTTTTCCTTTCCAGTGTGGTGCGTTTCCCTTTTGTAGTGTGTGAGTGCATTCATTCATCCTATTTGTTTCTTGTAATGAGATTCTGTATAGCCCAATGGATAAGGCATTGGTCCACACTGTATATTGAGATTTTGGAGTTCATGCTTATCCTATCTTCACTTCGTTTGATCCAGAATAAGTCCCCAAGTGAGAGCCAATTTGTTGTCATGTGTTTTTGCAAGGTCAAAATTCAAGTTGAAAACATGACAACTTTACCCTAGTGTCAAAAATTTGTTTGAAGCCCCTCCTAAAGCATCCTCTAGATCATTCTAGCTTTTGTGTCATGACCATCTTATCCTTGAAAACCTTCATAATGTGATGTACATCCTTTCCAAGTGTTTGAAATGTGATCATGAAGTCTTTCACCTATTTAGTCTAATGTGTTCAAAAGATGAAATCTCTATTAAGCCTCGAAAGGCTATTTTTAGCCTTTCCGGGATAGGTGTGCCTCCTCCAAGAAGTGGATCAAGTCTTTGAGCTTTGTACACATTCCCTAGGTTGAGAAGGTTGTGCCCGCAATGGCACGATACAATAAAGAATTCAAAGGGATTGAGATCTTTCCTAAAACACTCTCCAAAACTCCATTAGCTAGTGAATCTCCATCGGTAGGCGCAACATCGTCTACATCCGAGTAGCTATCTTCTTTCCTTTCTCTCTTCCCCACCCCTTTCCTCTCTTCCTTCATGTTCTATTTCTTCATTAGGGGTTGCACTTTTCATTTTTGTCTTATTCACTTTCGTCTTATTCATTAATGTGACTATAGTTGAAAATTGTAATAAGTTTCCCTCAATTAATAAAAAGGGAACTTAATTTCTTTCCTAGGAATGCAAAGAGTCACAAGTTGTAAAAGACAAGTGAAAAGACATGTGGGGGGTAGGTGAAGAGTCTCTTTTGAAAACTATATATTGTAATGACTTCCTCACTTCAAGGGGTTGTCAATTTTGTGAGTTCATGAGTAGATAGCTACAAAGAACAAAGCAAAGATAACATTTCTTCTATTTTCCTTTCCATATGTTTCCTCCTCTCTCATTTCACAACTTTGTAAACATGTCAATCAAGAAAGGTGTATCAACTTTTCTGGATGAATGAGACTTTATGCACATAGTTTTCTTTGTCTTGATATAATTAGCATAGTTGTTATTATTTACAATTGTGTGTTGATATATCTTTGGCTGATAATTGTAAGAATCTGATTTAGCCTACTTGCAATATTAACTCCCTCACTTAATTTCTCACTCCCGCAATCCCACCTTCCTTGCAATTTCCTCCTTGCTCAAAATTGCAAGCATTTTGCTGCTGGTGTAGTGGATTGTGCCTGTTGGATCCCCGACCTATCGGCTGACCACAAGGTTTTTTTTTAATTCGCATACAATGAGGGAGCCTCCCCTTTCAAGCAGGAGGGACATTGTCCTAGCAACAAATTATTTCGCCAACAAGCTTGTTATGATCCTTTGTGTGTATGGTGGTCCGATAAGCTCCAACAAGATCTTAGACAAATTTTTGAGTTAGATTTGTACTAATGATTGTTATGCATGAACATGCTTGTGTCTAATGCCCAGGCCTAGACTAATAGTTTTTATGCCTAGCATAGTAGAATATGTATCCTTTGAATTTTCCATAATATAAATTTCTCCTTTTTATTTAATAGTTTTTATGCTTGGCATAGTAGAATATGTATCCTTTGAATTTTCCATAATATAAATTTCTCCTTTTTATTTATTAAAAATAATTCAATAAAAGATTAAGAAACTCTAAAAGACATTCAAGCATCAAAAAGTGAATTAAAATATATAACTAATTTAGAGGCTGGACACCACCCAGCAAAAATTGAAATAAAAATGAAGAGAACATACAAAACCATCAAAAAATGAATGAATATGGTTAGTTTAGAGTCTGAACACTACCATAAATAAAAATATTTACATAGTTTCAAAGGAACAAAATGCGCAGGGCTGGGGGAGAGACTTAAATGGTCCACAGAAACCCATAACTATGTACTGAAAGTTTCTCTTCTCATCTGCTCAAACAACCCTAGTAATCCTCTCCACTCAAATTCTAGATTTATTGATGGATGTTCTATTGTCCTGAATTTGAGACTGATACTTAGCGATAGATGTTTCTGGTTTCCTTTTTAGCAATGAAACTATTTGCTTCCGATTCAATCCAAAGTTGTTTTATAAGAGAAGAAGAAAGAAAATACATAAATGGATATGGAAATGATCATATAATTTTTCTCATGATATCTATACTCTTATATTTTCTGAACCATTCCCACCATTTTTGACATCCGGAAGTTTCTAAAAATTTCCCCTCTCAAACCTACCACACTTTCTGAATATGGTAACTATGCTTCTTACCCCAAACATTTTGTAGCTACTTGCCGTAGTTTTAATTTTCATTACGATTATCCTCCTTTGTTTTGTGTGGAAGGAGGTGAGTAAAGATTATCCTATTCTTTACTAAGCGCATGTGTCATGATTAAATTTTCCATATTCACTAGGTCCTCCAGGCTTGCTTCTCCTAGGGACTATGAGTATGTATGCTTTCTTTTGTAATCTGAGCTTCCTTGATAACCCCAATTATTGTGTTTGTCATAAGAGAATCTCAGAAAGTTATTATTAATAGTTGAAGTTGTGATTTGCTGTGCACATTTGTTTAAACGCTAGGTATTAAATTTTGAGGACAGATGTTAAAGTATGTTTGAGTGTCAACTTAAACACTTGCATTTGACATAATTCAGTTTAGTCTATTTTATGCAGAAATATGTTTGTTGCAATCAACATTGCAGTTTACCTCTTCGGGCTTGCAAGCCCAGTTAGAAGTTCGGATATGGGGAGTGTGTCCCTGCCTCTGCTTTATGGAGCAAAGATAAATGAGATGATTTTGGATGGACAATGGTGGAGGTTGATAACACCAGCGTTTCTGGTATGCTGGAGTACTTTCCATTCTAATCAATCATTAACAAAGAAGCGTGCTTCTTGGATTTTTCTTTTGCATCATAAAAATGTAAACTTTGATTTCAATGGATATAACACTGAATTTTCTGCAAGGTGGATGCAACTTCCAGAAACTATGTAGGCGTCTAGTATCATCCCCGACCTTCATTTGTTTCACACTACCTGGGATTATTAGAATATGCTTTGATAGATCTTTGTAGATAAAAAATATGTAGCAAATCAGCACATCTATCTATTTGAAAAGAGAAAGCTGAACTTAAATTTTTTTAAACTTGTGAAAATCTTTTCTACTCTGATCAGCTTTTCCTTATTTTTAACTATTGTTAAGGTAAAGTATTGTGATCAAGAAATTGCTGGACCTGCTGGGGTCTGGTTTATTATCAATTCATTGTGTGCCTTTGAAATAACCCTTTCGGGTTATTATTATATTTTAATATTTTTTGAATAAACTTGCAGCAGACTGAAGTATACGAACAGTGAAGAATTATCACCAAATATTTATGCCAAATCAACTGAAAATGATCTTTAAATATTATTAAATTGATTTCTAATAATTTGAGACAGATTATGACCCAAATCGACTTAGTATAGGCAAATTATGCAAATCTGGAAATTAATTATAGACTGTCAAATCGCAGCACTTCTATCTAATTCAATTTGGCCTCAAATTTGCATGGAAATGTGTGTAAAGTGTAGTTTAAGCATTTTTAGACCCAAACGAGATTTGAGTGAATTAACTCAACTTATTTGCTCAAAACAATTAATTATAAGCACATAGGCAAGTCGCATTTCAAGGAAATTGCACAGTTTGAATCAGATTTACAAAATAGCACGAAATTGAATAATCTTCAATGAAAGCTCAAATGTTTTAAGTCAATTCAAGAGGGTTTTGTCCCTTGAATGGACCTCTAGTGGGTTTGACATCCCAATAGGATTTTATGAGAAACAATCTCACAATATCAGATTTCAATATTCAAATGTCATGCTAAAATGAACCCCCAAATCCCCTATTTATAATATCCAAAGGTCAAAAGACATGACCCTTGACCTTTTCATTTTCTTGATCAACCTTTTAATTATTGTTTTGTCTTTTGCTAAGTCGACCCCCTTATTATTTAATAATTATTTATTAAAATATTACACAAAATATGAATGCTAAGTCGCTGCCTTCTTTTTTATTATTTTCTTCTCTAGGCCACGAAGAGGAATGGCCTGAAAACTCCTTTTTCGCTGTCATGTGGGAAAAAGGGACATTACAGCCTTTTAACCTTTGCAACCTTTACATCTGATGGCTTAAATATTACATTCACATATGCATGCCACACGCTAAAAAAGGTGTCCTGTCTGCAAAATACCCAATTTCACTTAAACTTCACAAAGGTTTGTTCAATTAGTTGTTGAGGTGAATTACTTTCTGATGCGCTTTGTGTTTCAGTGAAGTTTCATATTCTATGCATGCCACATGCTAAAAAAGGTGTCCTGTCTACAAAATACCCAATTTCACTGAAACTTTGCAAAGGTTTGTTCAATTAGCTGTTGAGGTGAATTACTTTCTGATGCACTTTGTGTTTCAGTGAAGTTTCATATTCTATGCGATGTTTCTCCTAGCCTTCGACAACTTTTTGGTTAGAAATTCTTTTTCTCACCAAATCAATGTCAGTGTTATCCTTAACTTTGTCCGGTGACATAAATTTATCCTGTACAACTTCAAGATGGTTGATGCTTTCCAGGAGAATGATTCCGTTGTTCCATTATGGGCTCTTAGTGTAGTCTTGGGATAGATTTTTGAAGATTGTTTTTTTAGATACTACAGGAGTTAATGACCCAACGACCTGGCACACTTCGTGGTGTGCTAATGTAGGCGAGTCCTCCCAACCGGCTGTGTAAATGCAAGGGTAACTGGTCCCCTGGGGCCTGGGGGATTAGAACCTGGGTGGGTGGGTGGCGAGCACTCAGGCCCCACCATCAGGCCACACCCTTGAAGATTGTTATTCATATTGCTAATGTGAGACATTTTTAATTTGGCCAAAAGATAATCCTTCCTCTTATGCTATACATATGTAGAAATTTCCTATCACATTCATCTAGGGGTATTAATTCTGGTTTCGAATTGATTATAAATGGGAATTCGACCATTATGGCACCTTCGTGTGGTGCCCATTGTATTTATTTTAGTATCATTTGTGTTTTCGCTTGTATTGTATAAAAGAATGACAAAGCATCCAACAAAGTTACTGTTGGTCTCTGGAAATGAAAATATATTTGTTTGAGATTCTGAGGTTTCTGACTCTTTTGTTTGCAGTTTTCTGAGATTTATGACTATTTTGAGATAGACTGATTGTTGTTAGCCATGGAATTGTTGACGGAAAGAATTTAATCCTGCTCTAATTCCATTGATATGGATTGCCCATCAACTCCTGCACGGAATGAAGACAGAAGGCAACAAGCTAATTTTCTGCACGTGCATTCCATACAAGCTAGTAACCAAACTATGATTGGTCTGGTATAAGTGGAGGCCATCATCAAGCCATGAGTTGGTGATGAGTGACCCTTGGCATCCATGGCCATAAGGCATCACTGTTTTGCTACTCCAGCTAACTCTGGTTCCGTAACCCAAACATACAAAAAGATCTCGAAAAAACAAAAAAATCAACTACCTACTTGAGGTTCATGCGATAATTTGTTTCATTTATTTTCAACATGTTGCATTCAATTCTTGCAACCATTCCTTGATAGTCACTGGAGCATAACCCTCTATATCTATAGGCTATAGTAAAGCTCTTCCTTGACTCCAATCCCATCCCCTTTCCGATGGGATGTGTGCCCATGTACCTAGATATTGAGGGAAATGGTTGGATCCGAACCATCTCTTAACTATGTGTGTGAATATTATTTAAACATAGCGGATCAAATATTGTCCCAACCAGAAGGTATTGTACCAAAGGAGATTCCAGATCCCAGTATCGTTCATAGGACTATTGACCTTGTCCAATCATTCCACTGTCAACAAGACTGTTAATTCATATACATTTACGACTTCATCTATGGGACTTTTGGATCATGCATATCCTTCATCTTTGCCATAATATCTTGTGGGATTCCTAGCTGAATTGTTCATGGTGACCACAATCCTTCACAAGATCGTTGCCCCAATTACTTGGCAATAGTATTCTTAGTCAAAGTCAGTTTCAACCCCAAAAGTACAACAGTTATAATTTTCACATTTTAACTTTAAATGTTCAATAACTTGAATCCAACAGGGTCAACATCCCTTCAAAGACCAATCGAAATCAGCTAAAGTACTTCAGACAAAGCAGAAAACAGTATCTGCCGTCCAGTCTAATCACTGTTGTAGAAAGTCAATGCTGTTACAGCATTCTCAACACTACAGAATCTGGTTGGTGCTAATAGGTCAACAGAGCAGATCATCACTTTGGCTTAGTTCATGCAGCAAGAGACAATATTTATGATGATGATCAAAACACCCAAGAGTTAACACTGTTACCAGAAATCAAGCACTGGTACAGCTCTGGTCAGTGCTGCTGCTGACATCAAATTGCTGGTACAACCCTCTTTTGCATTCGAAAGTGTAGTGGAGATTAGAGGATGTAATGTTTCTAAATTATAGGTCAATTGGGTCACCAATTGATCCATATATGTAAACTGAATGCTATTAAAAAGGCTGATATAATGCAAATTTGCCAAGAAACTTAAGTAGGCCAGTCAGGAGGGAAAAAGTCATTGGTTTGTGATCCAATTTGAGTGGTTTTGATTTGTAAATGTCATAAAAGTGGTTATTTTTAAAAATGATGTAATTATCCCCTAATAATGAGGTTGGAATGAAAAGAACAAACAATTTGCAAATCAAATGGTGCCCTCCCCCTCGCAATTTCATCAAATTCAATTTTGATGGTGCCGCCAAAGGCAACCCAGGCAGAGCTGGCGCAGGTGGTATTTTCCGAAATTCTCTTGGTCAACCTATTCTTGGGTTCACAGAAGCTCTGGGCATTTGTTCAAATAACCTTGCTGAAGCCAAGGCTCTTTGGCGAGGACTTAAAATTGCCAGTGACAAACAATGGACCAATTTGCTGGTGGAAGGTGATTCCCAAATGATCATCAATGCAGTCAAGAAAGGGAAAGCTGATCACTGGAATTTACACCATATTGTGGAAGATTGCACACTGTTACTCAATAATAGGAGTATCTCTCACATTCCCAGAATTGCCAATAAGGCTGCCGATAAGCTTGCCAATATTGGGGTTGAAAATAAGGTTAATGATAAGCTCATTCTTATCTTACCTATTGATATAATAGCTAAATTGGGAGATTTAATTAAAAAGATGGGTTATCCACATCAACACAAGTGGTTGATGTGTTGTACCCCACCTCCCTCAATAATTAATAATGTGGATGCACTTGAGCTACTTCCCACGTAGGGCTTTGATGGGCATATCCTTCAGACACGTGTGGAAAGATCTCCCTTGCATGCAGGCAGAGCTATTAATACTCACTTTGGTCGAGCCCTTCATAATTTTCTCAGCTTTGCAAATAATATGGAAAAGGGCAAAAACAGTGATAAGGTTGAGATGAGAACTAGAGCGGGAAGGGCAAGGCCACCGCAAGTAATACTATTAAGGAGATGCAGGATCATCTGGTGCACAAGTACAACATTGACGATGTCCATTACTCTTTTCTGGGCCTTGTTAATGATTTGAAGCTCCGGCAGCTTTTGAATTCGAACACCTTCTTGACAAGGGCACGAGGCTTACCACAAAAGAAGCCATGGAGTTTTGGCAGAAGGTTCTTATTGACGGTGTAAAAGATCCTAAGCTATTAAGGTGGATGGCAACAAACCTGCTAAGAGCTCAGCTTTCTACTCGTCTTGGTGACACGACCGCCATTGAAGAAGTTGTAAAGGCCATGAATGACCTTGGCCAATCTGTCGCTACTTGACACGCTGAAAGTTGCTTAGATTATAGGTGTGCAGACTGTCTTATTTGGCACCAACAATGCTTTTGCCAACCATGAGGACATGGAGCAACTCGGTATTGATGTCAGGCTTCACTTGGCCCAGTTCTGGTAACTCGTCAAGGATTTGGCCATGGAAAGCCTGCAACAGGGGAAGAAAATCAATGCCATCTGTTATGTCCTCAACATTCCTGTGGAACAATTTGAAGTCTCCAATTTGGCCAATTCTCTGGCTCTTCTCTGGCCGCTTTGGAAGACGAAGCTAGGAATGCGAACACCCCCATTGTCATGGTCATTAGTTCCTCAGAGGAGGATGGCAAATGATTTACTAGTTTAGTTTGTTTTTGTTAATAGTATGGTATAGCTCCTATTGGCATCACCGTCTGTTGATGGTTTTTGAAATTAAAGTTGCCCTGATTTTTCATGTTTTTTTATAATATAATATATAAAATAGTGAGGCCTCGAGCCTCTTTTTTTGGCTGATAAAAAAAATGATGTAATTATTATGTCGTAAATGATTATATAGTGTTATGAATAATAATAAGATTTGAGATGGTATTATCCTCAATCTTTGTTTTGACTGGTATATTCTGCTTGGTATTTAATTTGAGATTATCCTTCATTGTCTTCAAAATGTAGTTAATGGTTTCTATAATGTTCCTTTCCAAGTCAAATAAAAACAATTTGGGGTTTCCAACAAACCTAAAATCTGAAAATGTAATATTCTGAATTTTATTGTAAAACCCTCAAAGAAAAATACAGAATTTTGGAAATTTTGATTTCTTTCAATAAAACCCTAAGTTTGAAAATAAAATTCAGAATTTTGATTTTATTTATGAAATTCTGAAACACCAATTTTGTAGAAACAAATGGCATAATTTTACTACAAATAAGCTATATAACCGCATTCGTCGAATCAGAAGGTGAAAAATTGAAACTCGCCGATTTAACAAGGTAAAAACAATTTGTTCAAAATCACGAATTAAATTCGTATTTAAATCAGACGTGAATTTTTTATAAAATATGTTGTAAAATCACGTTTGAAATTTGTTGAAAATCGTTCCAAAAAACTTAATTCAGTTTAGGGTTTTAACTGTTCAGGTTTTAGGGTTTCCATCTTTAGCTTCCGCAACTGTTAGTGTTTGCAGCCGCCATTGCTATCATTCTTTGCAAGGTCGAAGTTCAAACTCGATGTTGGTGTTAGCAAGGTCACGACGCTTCGGAGGCCAGGTGTGAATTGTGTAGTGTGTACTTGAAGTGTGAACCAATCCACTGGTTTAAAGTCTCGTTGCCTCACCTTGCCTTGCCACTTGCCACTCACCACTCGCTAGAGTTGCCATCACCAATCAGGTTTACGTTTTTGTTTTGTTTTATTTAATTTTTTTATAAAGTTTGTAATTAGTTATTAAATTTTTCACGTTTTATAATTATATTAAAAAAATTAATCTTCTTAAATTTTAAGTTTTATTTAGCTTTTAATTTTTTAAAGTTATATAAAATCGTTGTTAATACATTAAATTTTATAATAATAAATTAAATGTATTTATATATATCTAACATTTTATAAAATATATATAATATATAAAATTATTATTTTTATAAAGTACATATTAATATAATGTATTTTATAAAAATATACATTATATTGTTAAAATATTTTTCGTTTTTATATATTTAATTTAAATGTATATTTCTTATAGTCTAATTTAATCACGATTTTTTATGAATTTGATCCTCGACAAATTCAAACATGAATTTGAATGCAGCAACTTAGCAAATAAGTGCAAAAAATTATAATTCATTCCAAGCAATGAGCTGAATACAAAGTTGTAAAAATAACCCGGAAAAAGGCTTTAAATAAAGAATACCTAGGATGGAAGTGTGACGTCAGCCCTAGGGAATTCCCAAAATGAAATCAGAATTGTGATGTCAGCCTTTAGGAGAGAATCAAAACATCCCGAACATGGACCAGGGCCAGAGATGGAACTCTCTTCACTAATTTTTGATGAAGATCAGACTTTTGGAATTTCTAAATGATGCCTTGGCTGAAATTGCTTTGTCAAACGGATGTGAAGCTCAATTGCAATCCTTTAATGGAGATACCCTAGCAGATTGGAGGGTTTTCGTCCTCAAATCTGGTTGCAATAGAGGGTTTTTGTACTCGATTGCTGAATACACAAGAGGGTTTTCGTCCTCTAATGCAAAAGTTGGAGCAGCAGCTCAAACTCTTAATGAAAATATAGATAATTGCCAAAAGATGATCTCAAATGACCCCCACACTCTTCTTTAATAACTTTTCATGTTATGTTCCATGATGGAAAACTTCCAAAAGCAACTTTCTGTTTCCTATTACCTCATTTTGATATTGCTTTATCAAAAAGTAACTTTAATAATCATACAACTTTTCGAAAATTAATTTTTATAATAATAAGACATAAATGTCTTTTATAATGTTACTTTTAGACACTTAAGCTTATATTATTAATTTATTGTACTTTATTTAAAAGGAGAACACGACAATCATTCCCCCACAAAAAAAAAAAAAAAAAAAATTGTTTGCCCTCAAGCAATTGCAAGTTCACTCTTCAACTCCTTTAGATTGAACCTTTCTGTGAATACCAGGATCCCAAATCAATCTCAGGAACTCCTCACCATGCTTTTGTTGCACCACTTTGATACAACTAGGAAGCTGAAAAGCCTTTGTGAGCTGCAGACTTGGAACTCCCATAACTTGGATCCCATATCATCCTTGGGAATTGGTGTGACCAACTGCCCCAATTTTCAAACTGATATGTTTCTTGGATTGGAACATTCCTCTCATAATCTGAACTGACATCATAGGAATGGTCCAAGTGCTTACCTCCTTTGGCTGAAGTAGAAGCTTTTGATGGATTTGCCTTAACACCACCAATCTTGTCAAGTGCCTTTCCATAGCTGTCCTGTAAGTCCATCTCATATGATAATGACTCAACCTTGGGAGGAGTGATAGGTACTTCTTGGGCTGAAACCACTTCAACCTTGGACACTTGGCATCTAACATCTAAAGCATGTTCTTCTTCTTCTTCTTCTCCATCTGACACTACCTCAATGTAATGAACTTGCCCTTTGCCAAGGCAACGATGACCGGGAGTCCATGGATCCTTGCATGTGAAGCACAAGTTCTTTCTTCTTAACTCATTCCTTGTCTCAATTTCTCTGCTTGTTTTTGGCAGCTCCTTTGGTTGATTTGCTCCTTGTTGTAATGGTCTCCTTGGCTGTCCAAAAGTTGTTGTTCCAGGCTGCCCAAAAGATATTGCTCTTGGCTGCCCAAAACGGTGTTCTTAGCTCTAGTATAGGCAGGTTTTTCTTGAATCGGTGTTGTATATGCATTCATGGGTGATCTTGTTGATGTCTCCTTCCTTTTCTATGCTCGTTCCTTGTTTTCAATTCATAATATCCCATGAAAGACATGTTATGGTGGATTGTTGGACTTGGAGCTTGATGCCCTTCTTGAAACCGTTCCATCCCATCCTCCCGACAGGCGGTGGTTGTTGCCCACCTTTAATGGAGCTTCTTCTTCCCTTTGCAAAAACTTAGCTTTGAAAGTCTTCGAAGGAGGGTTGATTGAGGCTCTTTCATTGGTGGAAGAGCTGCCCTCTCATGGGTTCCCCTTACTCTTAGTAACACCCTTTATAGATTGAATTAATTCTATCATAGATACCCTCATAGTTTTGGAAGCTTTGTTCCATCTCCCTTTGATTCCGTACCATTAAGTCCTGTGAGTAACTCATCTCATCCTAAGGGGGCTTGTATGTTTCTGCTCTCCCATGGTGTTTTTTGTTGGTGTTCTCCTTTGGTAATACTTGAGGCCTTCCTCACCGATGTGCATTCAAATCTGACTTCTCCTCATAGGCTGGGAGAATTCTAGCTCTAATACCATTGTAATATCCCTTCCTTGGACAAATAAAGATAATAGCCTATGAGGAGAACTCAAATTATCTTCCGAGGACAAACCATCGTAATGATCTACTTCTCCTCATAGGCTATTGTGCATGGTTATTTGGTGAGTTTTAAGCTCCTATACAGTTCACCCTAGGGTTTTAAAGAATATTACATAAAAACTCAGATTTCACTTCACTTGGGTTTGTGTGGTTTCCTCCTTTTTCAGTTTCAGCCCTTGAAAGGGACATTACATTTGACTTTCAACAAGTTTGTTTGTTGCCAAATCTTGATAAATTCAAACAGACATCACTTGTTGAAAGCATAATTGAAAATGTTCTTCCTGTTCGAAAGAACCCATCAATCTTCAAAAGATTGAGTCAGTTCTAGAGAAGAGTGGTTTTTACGATAGCGGTGAAAATAAAATTGAAAGAAATACTTTGGTAAATTCCAAAATCTCGAGTAGTCCGAACGATGATGTTGATGCTTGAGAGACATCAATAGAAGAAGAATACCTGGACCATTCCTGTGTTTGCAGATTGGAAAATAAAAGGGATGTTCCCTGTAATGTCCCTTTCCTGGACAAATAAAAACAGTTCGGGTTTTCCAACAAACCATAAAATGAGGATAGATCATGGAGTATGAGTACCATGGTGTGGCATTGTACTTTTAATAACTTATTTCTAGTAATATAATTTTGGTTTTTTAAAAAAAAAGTGAAAGTGTAATATTCTGAATTTTATATGAAACCCTTAAAGAAAAATAGAGAATTTTGGAAATTCTGTTTTTTTCAATAAAACCCTAAATCTGAAAATAAAATTCTTAATTCTTATTTTATTTATGAAATTCTGGAAACAACAATTTTGAGGAAACAAATGGTACAATTTTATTAGAAATAAGTACATAACACTACTTTATTCCAAGCAATCAGTTGAATACAAAGTTGCATAAATAACCTAGAAAAAAGTTGCAAATAAAAAAGCCCTAGGCTGGAAGTGTGATGTCAGCCCTAGGTAATGCCCAAAATGAAATCAAAATTGTGACGTCAACCTTTAGGAGGATGCCCTAGCTGTTCTAGATGAAAATCTAGAACTCTCTTGACTGATTTTTGATGAAGATTTGAATTTCTGAATGATGCTCTGACTGAAATTTATGTCAAACGAATGTGAAGCTCAATTGTATCTCCTTTAATGGAGATACCTTAGCAGATTAGAGGGTTTTCGTCCTCAAATTTGGCTGCAGTGGAGGGTTTTTGTCTCAATTGCTGAATACACAAAAGGGGTTTTTGTCCTCTAATGCAAAAGTTGGAGCAACAACTCAAACTCTCAATGAAAAAATATATAATTGCCAAAAGATGATCTCAAATGACCCCCACATTCTTCTTTTATAACTTTTCATGTCATGTTCCACGATGAAAAAGTCCTAAAAGCAACTTTCCCTTTTCTATTTACTAATTGAGATTTTATGGAATCACATGTTCCAGAAACACAACCATACAAACCGATAGCAGCAATTGCTCCACAATCAATGGATATTCAGAATCAAATGGTAGTTTTTCAGGCCAAGCCTAACAATGATAATGTTCAGCCAGGACTAAAGAGCTATCAAAGGAAAACTAAGTTTAATGAGAAGTTTCAGGAACAAAATGAATCAAGGTCCAAAGGAAATGGAGGACCTTGGAAAAGCTTTAATAATCAAGGAAAATACTAAGTCATATCAAGAAGAACAATCTTTAGGGGTGGAACAGGAGCAACACAAGAAATTCAAAAAGAGATACTAAAATAAAATGGGAAGGAAATCCAATCAGCTTAAAATACAACAGGAAGGACAAAAGTTGAGTAATTCAGGAGCAATTAGAGATCTGACCCAATACTGCAAAAGCCTTCTCAATGAAGATAATCACATGGAATATAAGAGGTTTGAAGGGTTCCCCTTCAAAGTTTCAGGAGATTAAAAGAATGATTGCAACACAACAACCTTCAATGGTTAGTATTCAGGAAACAAAAGTATCTATGAATCTCATGTCATAATGGCTGATAATATGTGGCCTAGAGCCCAACATATTTCTATTAATTCCTCTGGTGCTTCTGGAGGTCAAATTATACTTTGGGACCCAAGATCAATTTCTGTTCTCAACTCATGTGCTATGAAAGGAATGATTTGTTTACATGTATATGACAAAGAGGAAAATCAGCAGTTCCTGATTTGTAATGTTTATGCTCCTATTTCTGTAGAAGAGAAAAGAGACAACATATGAAAGGTATGGACTATATATTCCGACTTTTCCTCATATTCCGGTCATACTAGGAGGAGATTTTAATACTATTCTCAACCTGTCAGAAAAGAAAGGAGGCAATCCTCATTTGGATGCTAGCTCAAATGAGTTAAATCAGTTCATACAAACTCATAATCTAGTTGATGTGCCTACTGAAAATGGGATAATGACATGGTCCAACAGAAGACAGGGACAACATTGTATTCTTGAAAGGCTGGACGATTTCTGATTTCGGAAGAATGTTGGCTAAATGGAGATGCTCCTAAAGCATGGATTCTTGATAACAACGGATCTGATCATTGGCCTGTATGTCTTGCAAATAGGCAAAACTCTTCGTGTAAAAACACCTTTCAGATTTCAGTTAATGTGGCTTCGCCATGCTGATATCCATGATCTTGTTCGGCAATGGTGGATTGAAGGAGTCCTAGGTATGGAACTAATATGTTTAAGTTTGTCAAAAGGCTGAAATACCTTAAGTTCCAACTTCAGAAATGGAATTGGACAGGTTTTGGGGATATATCAAAAGAAAAAGATAAGATCCTCAAAGAGCTGGAAAGAATTAATGAGGTACACCGTACATCAGGTATTTCTATGGACCTCTTTAAGAAGGAATGCAGTCTGAAGGCAGAACTCAATGAATGGGAAATCCACGAAGAAATCATGTGCAAACAGAAATCTAGAATTCAATGGCTTAAGGAAGGTGATAAAAATTCAGCATTCTTTCATAAGTCATTATTAGCTAGAAGAGCTCATAATTACTTTCATTTTTTATCTAAAGAAGGTGGGGCTAAGGAATCTTCAATGAAAGGTATGAAACAAGTAGCTAGTCAGTACTTTCAACAATTATTTACAGCACAATCTCTGGATGAGATAGCTCAACAAAAGCTTTTAGATCTGATTCCCAAACAAATCAGCCAGAATGATAATGAAGAAGCTGACCCAACCAGTCACAGAAGAGGAGCTTAGAAAGATAGTATTTCACCATGTAGAAAGGCAAAACCCGGGGCCAGATGGATTTCCAATTGAATTCTTTCAAGCCTTTTGGGAAATAATTAAATCTGATCTACTACAGGTGGTGGAGGAAGCGAGGACAGCCAAGACCATTCTCAAAGAGTTGAATAAAACTTTTATAGCTCTCATACCTAAAGCTAGAGAGGTTGAAGATATATCTGGATTCCGGCCTATAGCTCTATGCAATGTGGTGTACAAGATAATAACAAAACTTATAGCAGAGAGATTGAAACCTTTTCTTACAAAAATTATATCACCTGAACAAGGTGGATTTGTTCCAGTAGACATATTCATGATGAAATTGTGCTTGCTCAGAAATTTTACATTCAATGGAAATTCAAAAAATGCCGTCAATGTTCATCGGTTGGATTTATCTAAAGCTTATGACCGGGTGGATTGGACTTTCCTCGGTAAAGTTTTGGAACACTTTGGCTTCTCACCAAACTGGATACAATGGGTCACAACATGTTTTTCTTTTGTATCCTTTGTTGTTTTAGTTAATGGATCTCCGTCGAATTTTTGGAGCATCAAGAGGGGTATAAGGCAAGGTGACCCTTTATCCCCTTTTCTTTTTATCATTCTTGCTGAATGTTTGGGAGATTGAGCAAAAAGCATGTCAGGAAAAGAATATCAATGGAGTGAAATTGGCCAAAAATGTTCAACCTTTATCAATCCTTCAGTTTGTGGATGACTCTTCTATGATGGGTCAAGCTAATACAAAAGCCAAGCAAATTCAAAAGACTCTTCAAATTTTTTCATCGGCTACAGGTCAGAGTATAAATAATGCAAAATCCAATATTTACTTCTTCCATTGCTCTCAACGACAAGAAGAACAAATTCTGAATATTCTACAATTCCAGAAAGGAATACTACCAGTGAAATATTTGGGTATTCCTTTAGCTCCCAAAAGTCCAAAAGATTGGAAATGGTTAATTGATAGATTTGAACAAAAAATCCTAAAATGGACAAACAAATGGTTGTCTACAGGAGGAAGGATGACTCTTATTAAGGCGGTTCTCCAAGCGATGCCGATTTATGTGGCGTCCGTGTTGAATATTCCAGGTACTATTTTAAAAAGATGGATTCCATATGTCAAAAATTTCTATGGAGTGGGGCTCAGGAAAAGAAAAAGTGGACACTTGTTAAATGGACATCTCTCTTGCAAACCAAAACAACGAGGGGTTGGGCTTTTGGTTATCCACTCAACAAAATATAGCTTTGGCAGCCAAGCTATACTGGAGGCTTATTGTTTATCCTGACGATCTATGGGCTGTTAATTTCAGAGGTAAATATGCGGAAAACAGTCGATCGAGAAGATAATTAGGACAACTCTTCCTAATAATGGATCTCCAACATTAATGTTTATTAAACGCGGAGAAAAATCTGATTAAAAAACATCTTTTTGGATAGTTCACAATGGTCAATCTGGCTAATTTTTGGATAGACTCATGGGAAGGTCAACCCCCAATTATAACAATCTTCCCTCAACTTCATCCTATTAAGGAGCAAATGCAAGCTAAGGGATGGATTAAGATAAGCCACTACATTCAGACAAACATTCAGCCTTGGGGTAATGAGACAAGATGGAAACCTCTTATGGATTGGCCCACTAGGATAGAGTATGAAGATCAAAATTTGTTGAATAATATTCGGCAGGACGACCTCTTCTGTTCTCGTCCGAATGATGAGTTAGGATGGGGAGGTAGTTCTTCAGGGGAATATGAAGTTGCTTCGGGATATACATCCCTCATTAAAGTCTGTTCTCATCCTCAAAAAGCCTTGTTTCAGCGTATATGGCAGCCAGAGATATGGCCTAAGGTAAGTTTCTTCCTGTGGCTTATCATTCATAAAAGGCTTTTAACTGGAGATAGGCTACAAAAAGAGGTTTCAGGGGTCCATTTAGATGTGAACTTTGTACTCAAGATGAGGAAACATTGGATCATCTTTTCTTTCAATGCCCATGGGTTTCTATATTGTGGAAACAATTGGCTGGGTTGTTCAAACTTCAATGGAATAGTTTGGGATCCCTTGCACAGATTAATGATACTTGGAAGAAAACAATTCCTAAAGGACAAAATTTGCTCTCCAGCTGTTTGGAGTGGTATCTCACTTCTTCTATGGAATACGTGGAAAGAGCGAAATTATAGAATATTTCGACAAACTAGTAGAGCTGTTATATATGTTTGGGAAAAAATAAAAAGAACTTGACAGAGAGCCTCAAACATAAGGTTTCTCTACCAGATCAACCCTCTCAAGAATGGGAGCATATCTATAAACAACTTTCTTTGGATCCTAAGGAAGCCACCATGCCTCGCTTTCACAAAAAAGAGAATAGGGATTGAAAATCAAGTGGAAGATGAGAAGATTTATGATGGGATGATAAATACAGATGGTGCTTCCAGGGGTAATCCTGGAAGAACAACTATGGGAGGGATTGGCCGTAATAGAGAAGGAGAAGTCCATTTCCTCTTTGCTGAAAATTTGGGAATTTCTACTAATAATGTGGCAGAAATCAAAGCCATCCGTAGAGGAATACAAGAAGCTATTAAAATAGGATGGCGGAAGATCAAGATCCAATCGGACTCCAGAATCATGATGAACTTATTGAGTAATTCTAATAATGGATATCCTCCTCAGTGGAGAATTGCCAAGGAGGTTTGTGAAATACGAAATCTACAGCAGAAAGTCCAAGAAATTCAGTTTACCTACATCCCTGACAGAGAGGAACAAGGTTGCAGATGGATTGGCAAATTGGGCTCTTGACAACAATGATATCCTTTGCTATGGGTTACCTCCTTTATGGTGGTCTACTAAGATTCAAGAAAATTGCTTTCCCTCAAGCAATTGCAAGTTCACTCTTCAACTCCTTTAAATTGAACCTTTTTTAAAAGCGAACACCGGATCCCTTGATCTCACCATGTTTTTGCTGAAGTTGAAAAGCTTCTGTGAGCTGCAGACTCGGAACTCTCATAACCTGGATTCCATATCATCCTTGGGAATTGGTGTGACCAACTGCCCCAATTTTCAAACTGATATGTTTCTTAGATCGGAACATTCCTCTCATAATGTGAACTAACATCATAGGAATAGGCCAAGTGCTTACCTCCTTTGGTTGAAGTAGAAGCTTTCGATGGGTTTGTCTTAACACCACCAATCTTGTCAAGTGCCTTTTCATAACTGTCCTGTAAGTCCATCTCATATGGTAATGACTCAACCTTGGGAGGGGTGACAGGGACTTCTTGGGCTGAAATCACTGCAACCTTGGACACTTGGCATCTAACATTTAAAGCATGTTCTTCTTCTTCTTCTTCTTCTTCTCCATCTAACACTATCTCAATGTAATGAACTTGCCCTTTGCCAAGGAAACGATGAGTGGAGTCCAGGGATCCATGCATGTGAAGCACAAGTTCTTTCTTCTTAACTCATTCCTTCTCTCAATTTCTTTGCTTTTTTTTGGCAGCTCCTTTGGTTGATTTGCTTCTTGCTGTAACGGTCTCCTTGGCTGTCCAAAAGTTGTTGTTCTAGGCTGCCCAAAAGATGTTGCTCTTGGCTGTGCAAAAGAAGGTGTTCTTTGCGACAGTGTACTGTGTAGTGTTTTCTTTGCTGTGCAAAAGAAGGTGTTCTTTGCGACAGTGTACTGTGTAGGCAGGTTTTCCCCAATCGGTGTTGTATATGCATTCGTGGCTGATCTTATTGACGTCTCCTTCCTTTTCTATGTCCGTTCCTTGTCTTCAATTCATAATATTCCATGAAAGACATGTCATGGTGGATTGCTGGACTTAGAGCTTGATACCCTTCATGAAACTGTTCCATCTCATCCTCCTGACGAGGCGGTGGTTGTTGCCCCCCTCTAATGGAACTTCTTCTTCCCTTTGCAAAAACTTAGCTCTGAAAGTCTTCGAAGGAGGGTTGATTGAAGCTCTTTCATTGGCGGAAGAGCTGCCCTCTCCTGGATTCCCTTGTTCTCAGTAGCACCCTGTATAGCTTGAATTAATTCTATCATAGATGCCCTCATAGTTCTTTGGAAGCTTTGTTCCATCTCCCTTTGATTCCATACCATTAACTCCTGCAAGTAACTCATCTCATCCGTAGGTGGGGTTCTATGTTCCTGCTCTCCCATGGCATTTTTTTGCTGGTGTTCTCCTTTGGTAATACTTGAGGCATTCCTGACCGATGTGCATTCAAATACTTCTCCTCATAGGCTGGGAAACTTCTAGCTATAATACCACTGTAATATCCCTTTCTTAGACAAATAAAGACAATTTGGGTTTTCCAACAACCCCTAAAATCTGAAAGTGTAATATTCTGAATTTTATATGAAACCCTCAAAAAATACAGAATTCTGGAAATTTTTTTTTTTTCAATAAAATCCTAAATCTGAAAATAAAATTCTGAATTCTGATTTTATTTATGAAATTCTAGAAATAACAATTTTGTGGAAACAAATGGCAGAATTTTATTACAAATAAGTGCAGAAAATTATACTTTATTCCAAGCAATCAGCTGAATACAAAGTTGCAGAAATAACCCGGAAAAAGGCTGCAAATGAAGAAGCCCTAGGCTGGAAGTGTGACGTCAGCCCTAGGGAATGCCCAAAATGAAATCAGAATTGTGATGCTACCTTTTAGGAGGATGCCCTAGGTGTTCTGAATGAATATTTGGAACTGTCTTGACTGATTGTTGAGGAAGATCTGAATTTCTGAATGATGCCCTAGCGAAAATTGGTTTTAAAACAGATGTGAAGCTCAATCATAACCCTTGAATGGAGATAACCTGGCAGATCAGAGGGTTTTCGTCCTCAAATCTGGCTGCAATTGAGGCTCAATAATACACCAGAGGGTTTTCGTCCTCTAATGCAAAAGTTGGAGCAGCAGCTCAAACTCTCAATGAAAAGATAGATAATTGCCAAAAGATGATCTCAAATGACCCCCACACTCTTCTTTTATAACTTTTCATGTCACATTCCATGATGAAAGAGTCCCAAAAGCAACTTTCCCTTTTCTATTTCCTCATTGATATTGTTTTATCAAAAAGTAACTTTTTATAATAATAAAACTTTATCAAAAGTTACTTTTTATATTAATAAACATAAGTGTCTTTTATAAAGTTACTTTTCGACACTTAAGTTATATTATTAATTTATTATACTTTATTTAAAAGGGAACATGACAGTTTCATTATGAAGCAAAGGTCTAATCTGGGTTATAATTAAATTTTATCACTCAATTCATTGCACAATATTAACACATTGAGTTCATTGGCATGGTTTACAACTTTGCAACTGTTAAGGGCCCATCATTTGAGGACGATTTCATGAAGAAAAGATGGATTTTATACTACCAAATATTTCTGTTAATTGTCAGCTGATGCCTTTCTCATGGAATCCCTCTGTTGACACATTGTATTGGAATTTTGAGAGCATATTTCTGAAATCTGGACTCCATAAATGTTTGTGATGGACATGGTCCTTTGAACACTGGAATGCTGGAACATTCAATGAGCTATCCTTTAGTTTTATTTATTTACATCTGATATAATAGTCATACAGAAAATGGTTGGCTTCAAAGGAAGCATATCATTGGTTATGTTGGCTTGTTGCCTGTTGGAGTTGCTGCATATGAATTTGCATTGTATCAAAGCTATCCCGGAACTGAAGAAAGGATTCATCTCTATTGAGATACAAAAGAATCTTTTTATTGCACACTTTTGATGAAACTTTTGATGATCATCTCCAACCCTCAATTGGGTAGCCTCAACTAGGATGTGCTTCTATCGGCTTCATTCATATTTTGTGTATTATTCTGCAGGCAAGAGTCAAAGTTTTTGAATTTTTAAAGACACAATTTTTAATCTTCTACTGCTCATTGTTTTTGCCTCGAATTTCAAAAGAACCTTCATTCTTCAAGTATCACACCATGACTTTGCTTATTTCTGTGCTTTTGAGAGCACATTCTCGATGACAGTTTTCACATGTCATCTATTATTTGCCAATTTACTCAGAAGGCAACTTCATTCTTTGTAACCACTGTTAACTTCTCTCAAACATTTGATAAGCATAATATGGTGTAGCGCGGTGTAGTGCTCTTGTGTTCATTGGTCTGGCTTATAGGACTTGCAAAAGTCATTCTATTAACATTCATTAACGGCTTTTGAATTATATTAATTCAACCATATGCATTTGTATATACAGATACAATCTATCCAACTTTTTATATAATAGTCAAATTACATATAGTTATCATCAAATGTCAGCTTACAATGTGGCATTAAGATGCGTATTCGTTCTACATTGTCTGCATATATTCTTTCTACTGTTTGGTTTAGAGGGTAAGCATGCACACAATTGAATATTTGGGAAGCCATTCTCATGCACCGAAATTGAAATTTGGCTTTTTTCTCCCTGACAGAAATTTAGTCTTGGGGTTCTATCAATAAATAAGATGGTATTATCAGTTAGATTGATGAAAAGTAGCACACATTGATCTGCTGATTGTAGATGACACCACTTGGCAATGGAATTGAGGATTCCTATTTGAAGATTTCTGCATCTTCTGTATTTTTAGCTGTTGTGCCCTTTCCGGAAAATACATGGATGATATACACTTATAATCATCCTGGTTATTATTCAAATGCGTAATAGGAACAATCAAGCCGTAGCAGTCATATTTCCTAGCATTTGTTATTTGTTAGTCATATGTGGTTACTTCCTAGCACAATAAGCATTTACACTGTAACTATACCTTTAACTTAAAAGAGGTTAGATAACTTTTTATATAGCTTAACAAATAAAAGTTAATTGTGCAGGTTAGATTTTTGTTTATATATCTTAACAAATAAAAGCTAATTGTACCGGAAGAGATTTCTGATGTTTACTTTTATGTAAACAATAAATGGGTTGTACCTTGAGATATTCAAAAACATTGTTTAGGACAACCAAATATGGTTATGTGGTCATTGCTTAAAGTTTGGTCTTTCAAAAGGGCTTGATAGCTGGAATACGAGTAAAGGTTGTTTTAGAGATCTCAAATATCTGAACTTAGTGAAGGTACAAATCTGGAACAACAAACTAAAGCCTTCATTTTCTAACCTTGTCATGCAATTTATTTTCATAGGAGGCATCATTCCAAAGTTTCTTAATATTATAAAATAAGAAATTTGACATGAAAGTATATCTTATGACAATCAAAATACAAAGGATGTAGGCTTGCGCATGAATTTGTATGAAAGGAAATTTGTTTTTAGAGTTATGGAGAATTTAGTATGCTGCAGTTTTTATATTCTAGGTTTTGTAATTATGTTTTCTTATTTGGTGTTTGGAGTAGCTAATCGTGAATGTTGTTTTGTTCCTTGCATTGCAGCATTCTGGATTCTTGCATGTTGCCTTTAGTTCCTGGGCACTTCTTACATTTGGTCCCCTGGTTGATAGAGCTTATGGATCACTTGCATTTTGCATGATATACTTTCTTGGAGCATTTTGTGGAACTTGATGAGCTTCTTCCATACACCAGATGCTACTATAGGTGGTACGGTAGGTGGTGAACTCAAATTTTGTAAACGTTCTTTTCTATATTCAATAAATAAGATATATCTCACATGTAATTGCTAATGTTTTGAGAACAATGGAACAGTTCTACTATTTCCTTATTAATAGAGAAACATTACTGCATATTTTAGTTATGAAATTAAGAGATTGGTGCAGTACTGAGTCCCTTGTCCCTTGTCTGTTACATTGAAAAATGCAAGATAAATTATCAATGCCTTAAAAACTCTATGTAATGTTATTTATGCTAATGACAAACATAAAGCCCTGTTATGTTTCATGGCCTTCAGTAATAAGATTCTATTATTGTCCACAACCAATATTCTTGTGCTTTGTGGACAAACAAACAGGATAACAAAAGCAAACACGATGCCTGAACCTGATATCATCTTATAGACACAATCTTCCATATTTCTGTATTTTTTAAGAAACATTTTTTGTTTGTATTAAATTATAACATTCTTTAATGCTAAGAAAATATGGACCTCATGGTGACATTGAGCAGCTAGCAAAGGGAAAATTTAATATTTGAAAAAAGTGCTGTTTGTATTGTTAATATCCTGCTTTTTTTCCGGTTTGAGGCGACTCTTGTTATTTGTAGATACCACTTTCTTGTTTTATTTGTTTTTGGAGATGATTTGTCACCATGTGACTTTTTGGAACTAGCCTCTTCATCATTAGTTGTTTCTGAACTGGTCTTGTTTTCATGTTTTTGGACTAACTTCCTCTTTCACTGCAAACGGTATGAGCATAATTGCAAGTGCAATAAAGAGACGAGGTTTCCTCAATTGTACATTTACTGTACAGTCTATTATATTATGTATTTACAGATTAGAATGACATACAAAGAAGCTTCTAGACATAAGGAAGCTTCTAAGGGAAGAAAGTGAAAAGGAAGCTTCTAGAGAAAGGAGGCTTCTGAGAGAATAACGATGTGCATAAAGGTATGTACAGCATTTAAGAATATACAATAAGCCCATGTTACAACTTTAAAACATTTAACGAGTACACTTATCCCACATGACTATATTTAATAAAATGCACCAGCTGATGTGGCTAGTGTCTCATCATTTCCTCTCCACTTAGAGGAAATTGTTCCCAATTTCAACATATGACAAAACCACTTTGTAGCTTCAAAGACGAGATAGCAAAATATTGAATCTAGTGGATTACAGAGTGCATGCAGACCACAAATAGTGATGATGGAATCTCCATATGAATAGAATCCAGATGTTGAATCAGAGGAGCTCAAATACCTGGGAATGAAATATCTTGGAGGATGAAACACTTTGTCAATGCCAAAAGGATCCTCATATAATGATTTGGGCTCAGAAATTGATAATCTACATGGAAGAAAATGTCAATACTATGAAGATGGTGATGTAGTTGTGTGAGAATTAGATTCACAGCATAGAAATCATTCATGGAAGTCACTGAATGAGAAGTTGTTGCGTTTCCTCCCTTTGTAAGAACGGAACCTATGAAAGGCAGTGAAATCAGAGGAGAAGATGCCAACATTGAAAATATAAAAATTCCAGTTTGGATTTGTAATGAAGCTTGCTTAGGATCAGGAACTGTTGTGCATTGAGATCAAGGAAGGAAATGAAATGTATGGAGTAAATCATCCATTTGCAAAATTTCTGATTGAACCAAGGAAGAAGAGTGAATTGTAGCTGGAGAGATGGATTTGCTTACAAGTGAAATTTGTTTTATTACAGTTGTTTTGTCCAAAACTATATCTTCTCCATGGGTTGTGCGACTCTTTGTCCGAGGAATGCATGATGCCTTGTGCTTAGGATGGTGAGGATCTTGTAAAAATGATAGCAAAATAAGATCATCAATTTTCTTGATAACTGTAAGATATGAAGATGAAAAATCGATTTTGTGGGCAAAGCCACGTTGCAGTATGGAACCATTGTGGCAATGTTGTCTGGCTCTGCATGTGGTTGATTTTGAAGAAGCATAATCTGGAACACTCTTATTTTTTCTTGCACTAGCTTAGCCTGGTTGTCAGCATGTCCTGTCAGAATTTGTTCAAGAGTGACAGAATGATTTGCAAGGATCTCCTCAAATGTGTTATTATGAACTGATTCTTGTGAGGATTGTTGTGAGGATTCCCTTGTAGCTTCTGGGGCCATTTAGATCAGGTATGTAATCAAGAAATAGGATCCACCAAATGTGTTGCTGCCAATGATCTTCACACAAAATCTATAGGCAATTAGATTTTAAAATGCCCTTCTAAATGAAAATACAACACTTGATTTGCTTACCTAGATTGTGAGATATGATTTTTTTTCGTCCTTTTCTATTTGGGTTGCAATTGGAAAAAGATAGTACAACAGTTTTGGAGGGTCAACTTCTCAAGGTCTTAGAGACCTCAATACAGCTCAGAATTTTTAATGTAATGACCTGTTAGAGAGCTCTTGAAGAGTACTTTTGACGGTGCAAGCATCATGTTGATCGGACACTTTTGCCAGAAGAAATCTGCATTGCAAGAGGCATTTTTCTGTAAACAATATCAGGAAAATTGCTAGAACACCACCACTAAAGTAACTCCTCAAATCTGAAGGTTGCTGAAGAGAGTTGATCTAGTGGATTCTAAGCACATATCTAAAGGTTTTAAAAGCAGATTAGAACATTTTGAGCTCACATCAATAGGCCTCGAGTGCAAATCGGAAGGTTTGAAACATAGATCTTTAAAACCACAGAAGCCAATGTTGGCAATGGTGGATATGAAGCTTCTGGAGTCTGATTTCCAAAAGATTGGTAATGGCGAAGAATTTTTAATTAACTCTTTCAATCCTTAGCTGTGAAGCTCTAGAAGTTGGTGATGAGGAGATCTAGTGGAAGGTAAGGAGAGTAAATCCTCAAAAAGACTAGATCAAAAGTCTCGATCAAGGAGAAGCCTAGGGGTGTAAACATCTAGTAAGGGTTGAAGGATTAACCCTTGAAAAGACTAGATCTTTAGGCCATGATTGGCCTCAAGATCGAAGGCTGTGAAACCAATTGATATGAGCACAATTGCAACAATAAAGAGAGAGCACATGAGATTTCCACAATGGTACATATGCCGCACACTTGTATTGTGTATTTATAGATTACAATGATACACAAATACACTTTTAGAAAAAGGAAGCTTCTAAGAGAAGAAAGTATCTAGATGTTAGAAGATTTAGTATAACGGTCATAAATTTATGTCAAGTACTTATTATTACAAAAGTACATTGTCGAAGGAAATATGCAAATAAAGAAAATATAACATTGTGCTTTATGAAAGTTTGTAATAAGGGTGCATTTGTTAACCTTGTAACTAAAGGGTAGTTGGAATTTTCTTGGTCACCCCTCTCTCTCTTTATGTGTTCGCCCATTCTATTTCTGATTTGAATGAAGAACACACAACACAACTCTCTGTCTTCAGTTTTTAATTTCTCTCTCATAGTAAATATAGCCATAGGTGCAAGGATTTCGGAAAGATGAGGATGTGCTGAAGAGGAATTGTTTAGTCAAATTCTCAAGGAATAATCCATGATAAATATCAAAAGCCCTGAATTATGGCAAAACAAAACTAGCATGAATTCTTATCCATTTTGTGAGGTTTGGAGGTAGAATTTCAAGTGTTTGTACTTATTGTTGACACATGTTCCTAAGGAAATATTTTCACATGATCATAAAGAATTGTATAGACCATGCATACAATTTTTTTGACTTTTTCCCTACAAAAATTTAGTTTTGTGAATATTTTATCACTTTCCAATTTTTTGTCTTTGACACATATTTCAGTTTAGTGATGGGTAGTTTTGGCTTTATAAATATAATCTTTGCATCAATTGGTGAGTTTCATTTCACATAATGTTTTTTTTTTTTTTTTTTGTTCAGATTTCATAATTTCTGAAATTTATAGGTAGAAATCTGAGATTCAGTTAGCCTTGATTTTTCTTGGTGTTTGGTTGTTATTGCTAACTGTGGCAATGGGAAATTTGAATAAATTTAGTGCCCTACACCTAAAGGTTTGATGGCCAAAATTTCTCCATTTGGAGGACTAAGATTCTGAACATCTTTCTGTATAGGGAGTTGGATGGGGTTATCAGTAAGGAATTCCCTAAAGGCCAAGAATAAAGCAGAAGAGACGACATTCAATCAAAATAAGAACATTGCCTAAAAGAATAGGAATGCTTTGATGCTGTTTAATTTAGCTCTTATTGATGAAATGTTGGCTGACGTATCAAGTTTCCAATATATTGCAGAGGTGTGCAAGAAACTGATAAGTATGTGATTGTTGATATTTTGAGAGTACATAACTTGAGGAATTTGATTGTTTCACTTAAGATGCAGGAATGGGAGTATCTTCAACAACATTTTTCACGTTTTTGAGGATCAACTAGCAACCATCAACCACAAACTAGACGAGGAAGAATTTGATGACATGAACCAATGACAAGCATTGCACATAACGGCTCCCAATAATAGAGAGTGCAATAACAAAGGAGTTACATACTAAAATAAGACCACCCCTAAATAGCAAGTCAAGTTGACACATCAACTTTATGTTACGACATGAAATGATAAATTATGTTATTACTAACATTCCTCCCTTAATTCATCATGGTCTTAAGAGATCAGGAGAGATATTCTTCAAATGCCTCAAATTTATTCCGTGCAAGTGACTTTGTGAGGATATTTGTATGTTTTCTTTTGTTAGAAATGGTGGAGTTGAATGTTGTGTTGCAAAACATGCTCATGTATGAAATGAACTTGTACCTCAATGTGCTTCGTACATTTATGGAACATTGGGTTGCGAACAAGCTTGATAACACTTTATTGTCAACATACAGGATGGTTGGTTGCTTATGTGGTACTCCTAGTATTTCAAGTACGCAATGTAACCATATTGCTTCGCAGACAACACCTCTTGCAACACGATATTCCGCTTAAGTAGAAGATTGAGAAACAAAGTTTTGTTTCTTTCTCCTCCATCATATTAGACCAAATTCCAATGAAAACACATATCTAGAAGTGGATTTCTTGTCATCAATATTATTTACATGATTTGTGCCCGAATAACCTGTTAAGAAGAATTGTTTCTTCTTATATTTTAGGCCAAAATCCATGATTCCTTTGATGTTCCTCAAAATCCCCTTCATTGCTTTCCAGTGACTGATTTTCGGCTTTTGCATGAACCGTGAAAGATAGTTGACAACAACATAGCCGATGTTTGGTCTTGGACAAGTCAAGTAAATGAGGCTCTCAATCAATTGCCTATAAAAAGTGGCATTTACTTGTGGTGATGGATCATCGCGAGACAATTGAAGCTTTGCCTCCATGGTGTAGCAAATGGTTTACTTGTCCATCATCCGAAACCTCTTGAGCATTGTCTTGGCATATTTCATTTGGGACACACAAATGTGGTGCTCCTTTTGTCATACTTCTAGTCCATGACAATAGGCGCGATGTCCAAGATCCGTGATGTTGAACAATTGATTGAGATCTTTCTTCGTTGCATCGATCATCTTCACTAAATTGCCAGTGATGACTAGATCATCAACATAGACAATAACAATTACAATCTCCCCCTTGTTTTTGACATAGAGATTGGGATCATATGAATTCATCTAGAACCAGTGATGAATGAGATGTTCATCAATTTTGATATACCATGTGCAAAGAGCTTGTTTGAGACCATACAATGACTTGATGAGTCTACACACCTTTTCTTTTTCCAAGTATGACAAAACCTTTTGGTTGAGTCATGTAGACTTCTTCCTACAAATCTCCATTTAGAAAGGCACTTTTACATCCATTTGGTAGAATTTCCAACCAAATTGAGCGATTCTATGAAAATGTCATCTTGATAGTTTCGATCTAAGCCGTGGGAGCAAAAGTCTTCTTGTAGTCAATGCCTTCTTTTTAAGTGTACCCTTTTATTACAAGCCTTTCCTTGTGCTTGTCAATACTACCATCCACTTTGCACTTTGTCATGAAGATCCATTTCGCAATCGATCGCATCTTCCTAGTGGAAGATCTACAAGCTACCATGTGTTATTTTTCATTAGTGATTAATATTTTGCATTCATGGCATCTTTCCAAGGTATTAAATATAATGCATCCTAAAGCGTAGAGGGCTCAACAAATTCAACAATTATACTCCTTAAGTCCAAATTGACCTCATCTTGAGCCATACAATGAGTTCTTGGTCCACTAGTGGATGTGTCTAGGACTCCATCCAATTTAGCATCTCGTATCACATTAGTATACCATTTCGGCATATGTTGAGCTATTCCTATGGGTGTTGGATCTGCTGGATCATCACCATCATTCTCATTATCATTGTCATCATTAGAACTTAAGTCACCTTTTGCTTTTACGACAAGGCTAATTTGTTCATTAGGTGAGCTTGTGGAAGGTGGATTTGACTCACTCTTCTCATGAAACTCAACATCCCTGTTGATATAGATTTTCCTAGTTTTTGGATCCATGAGTCTAGTAACCCAATGTCTATTCACTATACCCTAAGAAGATGTATTTTTCTGATTTCATGTCTAGTTTTTCTCTTCTTTTTGGGAATGTGCATGCTTGCCTTACATCCAAAAACTCGAAGATGAGCTATAGATGGTTTATGCCTTGACCATGCTTCTTGTGGAGTCACTCCATCAAGATTTGTAGTGGGAACACGATTTAGTAGATAAACCGTTGTTTTTACCAAAGGTTCCATGGAGCCTTGGATTAGGGGAACGGGTCTTGGAGACGGGGTACCAAGGGCCTAGGTTTGGGGATAGTGGGGGACAACAAAACAAATATATATGGTACTTGAAAAATTAGTTATAAAAAAATGTATAAGGAACAACAAATGAAACTTTGAAATACTAAACACATTGCATTGAACAATGAAAATGTTGAATATCAATATATTAATATTCATATTCAAAATGATGATTACATTCAAAATTCAAATACAATTGGTCAGTGGCTCAATGCCTCTAATGAGTCTAATCATCCCCAAAGTTTGTGCCAAACTCCTCATCACTCGAATTGTTAGACTCCTCAAGGTCAAGCTCCTCCAAACCAATTCCAACCAACCTTGTCTATGCCACATCATCATCAATCTGAGATGGCTCCTTTGGCTCTACATCCCATCGATTGCTGGAATCTCCTTGTATATAAGCGTGTTGCGGTCAATGAGATGTAAGGTGCTATGTACAACTACAAGCTTCTCCACCCTCCTACAGGTATGATTATTCCTCTTCATAGAGTGGATGAAGCCATAAGTAGACCAGTTCCTCTTAGAAGCAGAAGAACTAGAAACTTGGGACAAGCAAGCGAATGGCTAGTGTGGTTGTCAAAGAATTAGGCCCATGCATAGTCCACCACAAAATTGGGTCCTCTTGTGCCATAGTCTCCCTATCCATCTTGGCCTCTTTTGAATATCCCCTAAGAGTGGAAAATTTTGTCCACTCCATACAAATAGTGTTGGCATCTATAGAATTGTACATTTTGAATAGCCTTCATGAACCCCACCTTCACCTCAACAACTTGTATAAGGGTAACTTTGCTAAACCTTTGCACATACCACTTCGGGTTCAATGCATAGGCAACCATGTGCAAGGGGGTGTTGAGCTTCTCCCATCTCTAATGAATGATTGGTTGAATATGGTCATTGTAGAATTGTAATGTAGGGTCTTTCTCTTGTACAATGGCCTTCATTTGGCCAAGCATATTGTCAATGCACTCATACACCTCTCCAAGGCTAGGTGCATTAGAGTCCCCATATCTAATGACTCTAAAGACTGGAGTAATGAAAAAGACAATGTATTTCGCATCAGCCCAAAATGTGTCACTCTTCACCACCTCCTTCACCCTCTTCCCTTGCTCATGCCATAGTTACCTAAGACTTCGGGACGACAAAAATTTCTAAATTTTGGGGACGGCGAGGAGATGGCTAATTAAAAATATATAAATATTTAAAATATAAAGATATAGTGACTAAACTATATAAATAAGCTGAAATAAAACCATTTGAGATTTAAATAAGGTGAAACTTGAACTCATAAACATCAAATACATTCCTTAATACCATAATATCAATATGTTAATGTCATAAATTGAAAATTCATAATACATATTTGAATTTTGAATTTGAGACAAGTTGAAATATATTATAAAATATAAAAGTAAAACCATTCTAAATTACGATTGATCAAGTGACAATAGCTGATATTCATATCATTAATCTCATAGCCAAATACACCAACAATTGTCTATTGTCAATATTACAAAAAAAGAGGACAACTACAAGTATCAGCCTAAAAATCAGAATCACCATCTGAAGCGATATCCATGAACTCCTTGCTGGAACTAGCATCCTCGTCCTCAAAGGTAAGCCCAATCAATCCCCGTTGCATGTGTCCTTTGTAATCTGCCTCGGCTCTTTAGGATCTACATCGCATCGTAATGCTGGGATCTATTTGTACTCAGGTGTCTTGCGATCCATAAGACGCAAAGCATTGTGTACAACTACAAGCTTCTCCACTCTCGCAGAGGTAAGCCTATTCCTCTTAACAGAGTGTATCGAACCATATGTGGACCAGTTCCTCTCAGAGGCAGAGGAGCTAGAAACTTGGGAAAGGAGGCGAATGGCAAGTGGTCACTATAGTCCTGGAAGCCCATATAGTCGCCACCAACTCATTGGCTTCTCTTGTGCTATTGTTACCCTGTTTGCCTTTGCTGATGTTTTGATATAAAGTGCTTATAATATGATTTTATATTGTCCTTTTATAATTAATTTTTATGATAAGTTTCCCTTTCTAAACACCCTTTAGTTGTCGGGAAACATAATTGGGCTAAAGCTCTTCGACCGAGAAGGGGATATTACAATCCTCCCTTCCCAAAATTGCTTGCCCTGAAGCAATTGTAACTCATTTGTCCAAGTGCCAAGTGCATGAGACAAAACATGCTATCGTGTTCCAAAACTTTTGGCTCTTGTACTGCCAAGTGAGATAGATCTTGCCACCATACACCTCTCTCAAGATGATCATATACACAAATTTGCATCAAAAAAATTATATTTTGATGCTACTTTTCCTTGTGCTTTCATCTCTCCACTATATTTTCACATCAGAGAATTATGTAGGAAATTATTGCTCACTGAATACAAACTTGAAAAAGGAGGCAGAAATGGAAATGGAACATTGAGATCATGTTCCCCCCTCAATGTGAACTTTCCACTTATTCACACAAATCAGGAACTCTGAAATCATGTTGCACACAACTGAAATTGGAACTCTGAAAAAGAAGCACATTGGAAATCAAATACTGAAAGCAAACTCACAAACACACTATCACCACAACTTGGTGTGGCCCGTCGTTGGCGATTGATGAGAGGTCATTGATCGACCTCCAATCTTATGTGCCTCTGTTCTCCAAAGTGAATGATGTTGCTTACTCAACAAATATGATCATGTTGCTCAATTGTTTCCACATTGTGATTATTATTTTTTCCGTCCCTCAATGTGAAACCCTTTATTTTGTCGAATGTTGGGTAATACTGAAAATGCATCCGTAAGGCAATTTTTTTTTTTTTTTTTTTTTTTCAAATTTTGATATCCTCGACTATTTTGACTAATAAAAAATGACAATAAACAAATATCCTAAAATCACCTATTTGACAACAAGACTCAATTTGCTAATTAACTTGACATAAACAAAAATAACACTTTCGTATTGTCGTGAAAACTTATATTTTGAAAATATTGACACTTTGAAGACTAAAATAAAACGACATCCTATGGCTCTTGCCAATATGATATTTTGCCGACTTACATCTTGAGCACAAATTTTTGACTCTTTTACTACTGACAAGATGAAGACTTGACTCACTAAGACTAACTACTTTGACTATTGACACAATGTCGGTTGACAAACTTAATGATAATGTAGATTGACTCTTTTACATAACACAATTAATAATAAATAATCCAATTAAAGGTTGGGTTGACTAATCTAGATTTAAATGACATAAGAAATATTTATAAGCTTTACTAACACCAATTAACAAACAATCCTAATAAGACCCACACCTTTCTCCTAAAACAATGTATTGTGAAACTATCATACCTTGTGTCTTGAATCATGAGGCAAATGCATGAACTAAACAAATAAAATTCCAACCTTATAGCTCCCTAACACCAAACGTGGAGCACAGACTGAAATGTCAATGACTGGTAGATTTTGGTAGCTCCAATGATGAATAAGATGGTGTTGAGCGTGACGTGGATAGTTGCTATTTGAAACCATGGGCTTTTGCTTTGAGGCGATTTAGCAGAAACAGTCTTTATATGCCAAATGGTCAAGTTATTTGCTTGAAGACCCTCAAAATTTTATGGGCCAAGTGCGGATCCACCACAAATCACGTTGAGATTAGAAACAATCCACCAGGAATGCAGGCCTCAAATAAATTATTGTTGCAGATTTGCAGAGAGCAGAATGCTGGAAGCTCATCTGAGGTGAAGCAACTGATTTGCATGGATTTATAAGGTGGAGATTTATTGGCACTCCCAAAGAAGGTAGACGTAGTTGATGAAGACTGTAATTTGTCAGATTTGAAATGCCATACATCCAACAATACATTAAATACGGATAGTATGCTGATCATGGTAACACGCCATGTCTGATTCGTAGCAAAGACTTTGGACACGTCTGACAGGTGAATGATCTGATGCTGACTTGGGTGTAAGAATTTATATTCCCTCAAATGGCTGTGAATCCCCATGCTTCACTATAGCAATGATCAGATCCAACGAAGAACAGGTCGACCCAAAATATAGAAGTTCTACCCAATGCAAAAATAATCATTAAATAAAGTGAATGTTGTGTAGTATTCCAAACTATCACCAATGTGGGGCCAAAATCCAGTACCCCAATCAATGCAAATTTGAAGCAATCTTTGGCATGGATGGGCAGAAGGCATTTAGAACTATAAAATCAACATCTCGTACTTTTTCTAAATACGTACATCTAACTAAAAAAATAGTTAGAAGAATACTATGCTGTGATACCAAATGTAAAAACATGGACAAAGTTAACATTACTCATCCATGAGGCGACTGATGAATGCCCCTTCTAAATCAATTTAGACTTCCATTGACAGGAACAAGATTAAATCTGCTCTGATATCAATGTTTGGTATTGCAGGATTCAAACATAACAGACATTGATTAAATGCAAATCATGGCGAATACACACAATGTAATAGTTTCACTCTGTAATTCAAAATAGAAATATACAAATATATAGGAGGAGTTTCTCCTACATTCAAGGAGAACAAACTCCGCAAATCTCTCCAACACACTATCCTACGAGTGTTCTCACAACCACCCAATATACCTCCAAATTTATTTACGTGTGTGGTTATAACAACTATTATACACGTAAATCATATAACTAATTAATCAACAACCCTCACAAATATATAAACTATTACAATGGAGCACTATTATAAAATGATTTCCTAACATTCAACATTTGTTAAATACATTTGAAAGCTTACCAAAGGTTGCTATTTTGGAAATTACAGCAGGCTGCAATCTCATGCAAGTGTCCATGGAAGCCTTCTCTCCATGTGCAAGTTTCTCCTTAAGGTCTCCTTTGACTTCTTCACTTGGGTATAGATCTCATTTGTCTTTATGCTCCCTTTGAATTGTTGTTCCGGAAGGGACAACAAGCTGAAAATCAACATCCACCTTCGTAATTTGGCCTTCAACCACAAAGCTCTCTTCCTTCACATGTAGATCTGAATTTTCCTTCTTCATGGGGCTAGACTTCATGGTTTCATTTCCTTGCTCATCCTTGTTGTCCCGCACATCAAATCTTTCTAGAAACTTTTGTGTGAAATCATCAGGGAAGTAATGGATTCAACCCCTTGGGTCTTCAACAGATGATGCCACCATTTGTGTGCTATTCCATCCATGTATCTAGAGATGAGCATGAGGGCATCATCCTGACACATAAGATTACATTGCAAAAATGTCTCAAATTCTTTCAACCAAGATCTAGCAGAGATTTCCTCAATACCATCAAAGAAAGGAAGTGGATATTTCTC
Source organism: Taxus wallichiana var. yunnanensis (assembly GCA_018340775.1). Classification (NCBI taxonomy): domain Eukaryota; kingdom Viridiplantae; phylum Streptophyta; class Pinopsida; order Cupressales; family Taxaceae; genus Taxus; species Taxus wallichiana. The sequence goes on from CM031243.1 coordinate 740,087,060, forward strand.
ACCTCTGTCCATGCAAATCTGATTTCCCCTTCACAGGCTGGGAGAATCATTGCTTTGATACCACTATAATGTCCCCAAATGGACACTTTTCAACCCCAAATGGATTTTAGGCAAAACCCCAATCCAAAGAACAAGTTCTATATAATTTATAAAATATTTCAATGCAGATCTGAATTTTATATGAAAATGACGACTTGCATAAGAGAGGAAAACCCACCAAAAGAGATGCAAAACCACTGAATATTTAATGGAAACAAATCAACAATTTTTGTAAAGATGGAATCATGAAGAAAATACCAGATTTGAGCTTCAAACAGGCTGAATTTATTTTATTAAAATCTGCAGACAGTTGCCCTCGACACAACTGAAAATACCACTTCTTCCACTCCAAAAATTATGAAAAATAGCTGATATGATCTCTAAAAATCAGACATACGAACAACAATAAAAATCTGATCATAAACAGCTTCAGAAACCCATAAACTAGCTCCTTAGATAGGTCGCTCCATATAGAAATGGCTGGAAATGAAGGGAAGGCTCAGCAAAAATTCTTCTTCAAAACCCTTGTATAGATATGCAATTTCAGCCCTCAATACCGCTGGAAAACTACTGGAAAATCAACTAACTCCTTGATATGCAATGGAAACCCCTGTGTGGAGAATCCTCTCAACTAGGAGAAGGGTTTCTTCCTTCTACTAGATCCCTTAGAGGGTTTTTGTCCTCAAGAGATTATTTCTAAAGGTTTCGTCCTTAGAAATATTTTTGTAAAGTTCAAAGGCTTAGACAAAATTCAGATTTGTATAAAATAGAAAAACATGCCTTCAACAAGCAAGTAGACATGCTTTTATAGATGAACTTGGCCAAATAGCCACCCTCATCTTCCAATCAGATTTCACTCCCAACATTTAATGTTTTTCTCACCCTTTTCATCCTCCCAAAGGGTTCGCATTTTCTCCTAGGGGAGAATAATAAATATAAAGTGACTTTACTTTTTTTTCTTATTTTACTTTATCACTTTATATTATTCTTTTCTATTTTTAACTTGACTTTATCATTAATAAATTGATATAAAGTGGTTATAATATGATTTTATATTGCCCTTTTATAATTGATTTTTATGATTAGTTTCCTTTCTAAACACCCTTTAGCCGCACGGAAACATAATTGGGCTAAAGGTTTCAACCGAGAAAGGGATATTACACTCCCGAGGCTTCAAAGGGGATAATTTCGGTCTTTTTATCAATGGTGAACACCCTCTTGGAAGCTTGCAGGAAAATTCAAACCATTTGGGAGTTGTATGGGAGAGCAATGAAGTTGTCCAAGGTAGTTTAGGAAGATTCTATGGAAATAATTTATGTCGGGAACAAGTTAAGAAAAACCGGGTCTTTTTGGGCAAGGCACTGGGAAAAACATGTTTCAAAAAAGCTAGTCACCTTGTTCGAAGGGTTTCAAGAGCCTCGTGAAGTGTTGGGAGCTCATATCACAAGAATTGGAAAGATGACAAAGCCTACTTCATGGTGTAATAATCAAAATAGAATTATGGGAGTGTAAAAATGTGGAAAACTATCCATCAATGCAACAAAAGATTCTTTCTACAAGGTGGAACTTGTTCAAGGGTTTCAAATACCTTAGGAAGAGTTAGGAGCCTAACCAAAGGTCAAAGTGGAGTAAATTTGACCTTTTCATGGTCCATGTGTTATATTTTAAAATACTCATTCGGGACTTTGGCGGTAACTCAACTTATTGGCACACACACATGGGAAAAAGTGGAAAGTGGATTGAAAAGGCAAATTGCAAGCTGAATCAAGTCTTGAAAATGGTGGGAATGGACTCAGTGGGTCCTTTGGAGTCAAAATCATATAAGGTTGGCCCTTGAACTCCATGTCTTGCTCTCGCCTGACCCAAAATTTCACTCCTTAGTCTATTTTCATGTTGAGATTGATGACATCAGCATTCCAAGAAGCTTGGGCGGGTTTTGGAGGCTTGGTGTCCCTTTGTCCCTTGGTGCAAGGGGACATGGGGGACACAAAGTGCATTCCCCCTATGGATGAGTTGCTTTCGTCACTTAAGTGACAACTTAAGTGGTTAGGTGGAGGTTATAAACTCACTTTAAGTCATTTTTACCACTTTTTCATGGAGGATAGACCCTTGGCAGCCATTTGAACGTGTGATATCCCCATGTCCCTTTGTCCCAATAACTAAGGGGACATGGGGGACACAAAATGCGCTCCCCTATGGAGGAAACTTTTTGTCACTTAAAAGTGACAACTTGAGTTTTGGCTTTATAAATTTTGACCCCCTCCTCATGAGAGCTTCACCCATGGCGCATTTTGGAGAGGTGGATGTCCCTTTGTCCCTTTATTCCCCATTTTTTAGGGTGCAACCACACCTCTAACCTCCACCGACCCAAGTTAAGCCAATTTGAGTCTAAGTTGAGTTAAGGTGTGCAAATGGGAGGGAAAATAAGTTTGAAAGGGGGAAAACCATTTTAATACAACACTTAAACATTTTTTTGCCTCTTTTGTGTTATTTTCTCTCCTCCATTGCTTCTCGTGTGTGTTATGCTACTTAAGTTTCTTTTGACACCCTCCATGGAAAAACCTTCAATTGCTCATATCTCCAAAACCCCATGTTCGTTTGCCATGAAACTTGGACTGTAGATTCCTTACAAAAATGCCTTTAAGAAGAGTATTTACATGCCTCCATTGATGCTTTGTATCATTTTCTACAGCCATTTGAAATATTCAGCCAAAAATGTTTCCTCGGATCTACGAAAACCCAGGCTATTAGATTTCTTTGAAAATTGGAGCAAAACCTCTGTAATGTCCCCAATGGACATTATTTTACCCCTAAACAGATTTTAGGCAATCCCACTTTAAATATGCATTAAAACTTTTAAGACCAATCTGATTTTGTTCAGAAAATTCCGACACCGGAAATAATGAATAACTTCTAAAAATAATAAGCCAAATCTCTTTTAAGCCTCATTGTCTATAAATATTATAGAACTGTTTTTGTGTTTTTCGAAAAAGCAATTCATTTTGCCCTAAAGTTTCTAAAATTAATATCTTTTAAAAGTCATTATGAGCTGAAACTTTGGATCTTGGGCCAAAAATATGAAGAATAAATTAAAAATAGTTTTCGCAAGCAAACACGAAACCCTAATTTTGCCCTAAAATAGATTTCTCAAAATAAGGCTTAAAATTGACAAAATAGTAAGTGTCTAGGGATATTGGTTAAAAAGGAATCTTACTCCACAAGGATTTGTTGAGCCTCATAAGCATTAAGACACAAAAAAAATATCAATGTGTTTGAAATATCTTTCCTTCAAGTCAACTTCTCCTTATAAAGAAAGAAGAACCTACAAAATCTTCAGTACCCAAGTTTCGATGGATTTTTCATTAAATGCTTTTTTCCAACAACTTTTTCCTCTTAATGCAAGTTCACACTTAGTAAAATGGGCATTTATCCTTTCTATGTTCCCATTCCCCTTTTAAGGCAAGTCACCTTTTCACCTAGGATGGAGTAATCTTTTTTTGTTTGGAGAAGACCTTTTTAATAATTATTAAGTCATATAAATTATTATAAGTGCTCTATACTTTTATTAATGGCAAAATAATTGTATAACTTAAAATCCTTAAAATAGACCAAAGGTTTCTATTCAAAAGGGGAAACATCTCCGTGTTAAAAATTAAAACTTTTAAGAATTTTGAGCCAATAAGAGCAATGTATTCTAAAAATCCATGTTTTGAGCCTCACTTTGTGCTCATAAATAGAGTATCATTCATTTTCGAGTTGTTAGAAAACATGGGAAATCATCTCAATTTCATATGTTGCAACTAAAATAGACTTCTCAAAATAGTGTTCTTAAACACTCATTCAAATCACCTTTAAGGAGGTGCGTTGAGCCTCATCTCAAGAAAAAGCATGTGGAAGTTTGCAATCACTTCATGTCTCGATGGATTCAAAGTTCACACTTGGGTTGAGGGAAAGAACTTTTTGTTTGGATTCATGGTCCAAAATCCCGAGTGGATTCAAAAAGAAAAATTCTTCAATTTTTGAGCAATAAGAGCAATGTGATGATCTCTTTCTCGACTTTGTCTCAAAAGGAGTATCATGGATTTCTCACACTGTTGCGTCTCCTTCTCTCTCCTCCTCCCTCTCTCTCTCAACATTCTATTTCTTCATTCCAGGTGGGATTGTACTTTATGGTTCTTTTGTCCTATTTACGTAAGTGATCATTGTAATTTTTTCATCGGAAAAGGCCCCCTCTCTCTCTCTAACATTCTATTTCTTCATTGGGATTGTACTTTATGGTTCTTTTCATTAATAAGAAATTGGGACTTTTTTTAATAAGAAAGGGACTTTTTTTTATTCATAGAGGAATGTGAAAGGTCACAAGTGGTGGGAATATGAAAGGTCATGTGGGGGGTAGATGAAGAGACACATTGTAAAGCTATAAATTGAATGACTTCTCCATTCCAAAGGGTTAGATTTTCTTGGTTGATAGCTCCCATTGTCTTACTACAAGCAAGAAACTACAATTCTTCTATCTCCTTGTCTTATGTTTTCCTCTCCATCTCAACTTTACTCCATGAGCATGGTTACTTGTGTAATATTATGCAAATGAACTTTGATTTACTTGTGTTTTGTTCCTTGTTCCTTGACATGGTGTCTTCTCATTGTTAACTTGGAAATATTTTGGTTTTATGTCAATAAACTCAGCTTGCTATTTATTGAGTAAAACCCCCTTCTCACTTTCTCCCCTCTCCATACACACACCTTCCTCCACCTCCTTTTGGCAAACAAGTTTAGTGGAGTATTCCCATGTGATTTCTAGTCAAAGGCCACCTGATGGTTAAAGCGGTATATATATTTCCTTGTTTTCAATAAATGGAGCTTGCCCCATTCCTAAGCAGAGGAACCTAGTCCTAGAGCATTGGTGAAAGCCCTAATTTACCCTTTTGACAAATTATTTCGCCAACAATAAGGTGTTAGATGCAATAGTTCAAAGTGATGGCATTATCCATTAGTGCGATCCACAGGCACCACCGATATCGAATGCTACGATGAGTTTGAAAACTTGTGTTTGTGATACAATTTGCAATTGGAACAATGGTACAATTTTTAGGAAAAATTACAAATTTACAATGCAATTTTGCAATATGGGAAAAATTTCCCCAAAATTGATAGTGTTTTTGACCAAAAAGTTCCCGCTATAGCGGATTTTTTTGAAAATTTTGTTTGATTTTCCTCAATTATTTTGATTTTTATTGTGTTTTTGGGCTCTAAAACCTCTTTTGAACAACCAATATTTTACCGTCTTTTTTTAAAAATCTTGGAATAGCACATCTAAAGGCATTAGGGTAACAATGTCTATAGGTTTAAAGCTCCTTACTAGGTCAAGGCAACAATCTCCCTCATCCACAAACACTCAAAGATCCCTTCCCCAAGTATCTTAACAAGAGAAAACCTCAATTCAAGCATTGTCAAAGATGGTTGTCAAACTTAGTTACATTAATTCAAATATCACATGCTAGGTGGATAATGATGTGCGGTTTGAGGCCTCTTCATAGCAGTGCCAATGTTGGTAGTGCAATGGGTGCCCACAACCCAAATAATATTTGTTTTGCAGGACTTCTCATCCATGGCTAGGGTTTGAGATCATGATTGGAGCATTCAGAGAGCTTTGCATGATTATCGCAAACTAGGGAATGCAAAGGTACTTCACAATCTCCTTTTTGAAGCCTTGCTTGTCAAAAACAAGGGTATGGCTGCCTACGAAGCTATTCTTCCACCACCTTTGAATTGCTTTGAACATTGGTTTGTGGCGAAGCGAGTTGTCAATGTGCCATTTCACCTCTGTGTTCAATCTCAAACATAGCTGATTTGTAAGAGCTCGAAGCAAGGGGATCAAATTCAACTCATCAAGTTATGGCCAAGTTGATCACAAGGTCGATGGTGTTCAAGCTCAACTTTACAATGAAAGAGCTCACCAAAACATGCACAATGTTGTCGTCTCTAGTATGCATGACCGGGTGCACTTGAACTTGTGATTGAGCTTGGAGCAGAGGTCGGGGCCAAGCAAGGGTTTGTGAACCTATGCAATATTTTGAGCCCGGCAATGCAATGTGCCAAGTAAGAGCTTATTGATCACTCTTTGTAATTCTCCATTATTGCAAATGCAATGCACTTTATACAAAGTGCTGGAGGGAGGGGGATCGGAAAAGACTTACCAAGATGGCTTGAGAACGAGGGTGCCACGGGGCTCCTCATTTCTACCCTTCTTGAAACCACCTTCCTTTTCCCTTTCCTCTCATAGGTTTTTTTGTTGTAATACCAATTGATGACATGAACCAAATATGATTCATATTCAAGACTAGAAAATGATTACAAGAGGTTTATTTAACCACATCCATTGCACATAATTGTCCCCTGAAAATAGGGAGTGCAATAACACAAAGGAGTTACATACTAAAATAAGACTACCCCTAAATAGCAAGTAAAGTTGACACATCAACCTTTCTTACATAGAATTGGTAGTAGTCGTTCATCGTATATTTTTCTTTCATTTAGTACATTTTTTTAATCTTTCAATCAAACTATCATAGGTAATATGTATTTTGATAAGATTTATAGCAAACTATTACATAAGGATAGTTGAATAAGTAGTTTGGTTTAAAGGAGTCTACCGCAAAGATTTGTGGTGAAGACATTTCTATGGAGGCTAGAAATTATAGTCTTATAGCAAAGGGGTTTTCTCAACAAGAGGGGATATACAATGAGGAGACATTTGCCCCTAAAATCAAGATGAAAACAATCATATTGGTAACTATCATTACTTCTCAATTTCATTAGTAAATGTTTTAGATGGATTTTATAAGTGCTTTTTTGAATGTTGATTTGATGTAGGAGCATCCTAGGTCCAAGGAAATCCTACTCAATTTTGCCCAAGTATGGGTGGAATCAAGAATAAAGACGTGTGGTGTAAGGAAGAGGAGGCGCAACGTAATGAGGGGATGATTACGTGGAACTCAGCGCAATGCTTTGCAAGGAAGAGCACAATGCATCAAAGAATTGGTAAGGTTCATAGAAGGGTTGATTGCACAAAATTTTTGTAAGGAGGGAAGTGGAGAGAATGACGCGTAAAAGAAGGATGCGCAGAATGTGCGAAGATATTTGCACTTTGGATGGATAATTAAAGGTGCGTAAGGAATTTGTAGGTTTTGCGCAAAGGAGGAAGTTTGTAAAGGATGTGCGAGATGAAGGAATGAAGAGACTTAGCAGCTGGCGAAGGTCTCAACGAAGCACGTGGATATTTTTGAGAAGACCCAAAGGTCCAGAGGCATTGTGTGAAAGAAAGGAAAAGGTGAGGTTCAATCAAATGAGTGCACAAAAAAATTATGGAGAAGCATGGCAAAGGAGTGCGATGAAAGAGTGCATGACAAAATGAGTAGTTGGCGGATAAGATAGGGATTTTAGAAGGTGTTTGACACGGAGGTTGATAGGATTTAACGGTTAGAGGAGCTTTCCGACTAGAGGATATGGAATAAGCAGAGGCGCTAAATTTCAAATTTGAAATGAGCGGGAGAGTCGAAGCGTCTAGAAAGAGCTAACTTGCCCCAAGGATATTTCAAACAAGGAGAGAGAAGTGGGAAAATCAGCAGGGAAACGCTATAAAAGGGGACGAGTTCATCGTTTTGTGGCCGCTGAGAAGAGAATGAGAAGAGGTTGTGGAATGCGCATGGAAGTGCAAAAGCCAACCGAGAGCGGCAAAGTCTTTGTAGGCTATTAGAGCCGGGTCAAGAGTGTGACCAGTTTTAGGCTAGGTCCTTGGGAGAACACCAAGAGTCTGTAATAACTCCATGAGAGAGTGTTGGAAGCTCCATCGAGGTAGATCTTTGTAGATGTCGTAAGGCTTTTTTTTATATGTATACAAGTCTCGCAACTTTGTGTAACCCATTGTGCGACTTTGTAGATTGCAGGGAGGATGTGTCATTGTCAAGTGGTATTAGAGCAAGCTACTTTCTTGCGAGTGTAGATGGTAGAATGCCCAACGTGAGGCAGCTAGCGCAAATGTTTGTGTTCTACATCATGAAGAAAAGTTGGGTATAGAATGGACAAGAAAATTCCAGTGTAGTGGCGAAAGAAGTTGATGATCTTGCATGAGAAGGCAAGATGCCGTTAAGAAGAAAGGACTATTCGGATGCAGCAGTTGTGGAAATGTTGGAGAAGGTGATGGAGGAGCTAAATGGTGTAAGGACCAGATTGGAGGATGTAGAAAAGGACAAACAGAGGAGATGGGGTATTGTGGTGAGAAGTGCTTAGAAGGAGGTGAAAGAATTAGTAAAGAGTCGGGAATGTAGAGAAGAGTGTGCGAAAATAGAGCTAGTGGAGCGCGAAGGAGAAGACAAGGTGTGCGCAGAGGCACAACCAAGATTGCACAAGTAGATTGCAAGTATGGAGAGGAAGCATATGTGGGAGCACCGCCCAAGAATGCACGAGAGAGCGCATGAAGAGAGATCACAAGATGAGCAAAGGGTGACAAGAGAAGTCGTCCAAGAGAGAACAACGGTGCATAAGAATATTGCACTATCAAAGGAGGTTGCTTTAGAGGAAATAAGATGGTCATTACAGATCATGAGCGCACGAAGGATTGCGCGAGGCTGTAGATAGAGGTGGAAGAGCGAAGAGAAGAAAGGTGGGAGAAGATTGCACAGCCAAGTGAAGAGAGGCTTGCAAAATGTAATGTCCCCAAATGGACACTTTAACTCTTCCAATGGATTTACCACAAATCTGATCTTAAATGAACAATATAAAAATATAAAGATGCATATCTGAATTAATTCCAGAAAATGTGACTTGCCTAGAGGATGGAAATCATTCAAAACTGAAGTAAAACCACACTTTTATTATCAAAAACAGATCAGCTGATTTTATTATTGTAAAAACACTTGAAAAATACCAGATTGGATCCAAATAGAAGGCTGAAAATTTATTATAAAATCTGCAGATGCATAGCTCATAGACACACAAACTGAAAATACAAATTCCTTGGCCCAAAAATTATGCAAAGTAGCTGATCTTATCTCCAAAAATCTGATTAATGAACAACAAATCAGATCTGATCAGAACAAGCTCTAGATCACTCCAAACAATTCACAATATGGGTCGCTCCAATGTAGAAAGCTGGAAATCAAAGGTAGAACTCAACAACAATGTTCTCCCTCCAAACCCTAGCTCAAATTAATGCCAAATCTGCAAATCAAGCCTTCAATACTGTTGGAAAACACAAGAGAAGAAGAGTTTTTGTTCTTCTTCCAATGTTAAAGAGGGTTTTTGTCCTCTAGAGCTAACTACAAAGGGTTTTTGTCCTTTGGAGTTGTTATGCAAAGCTTACAAGCTCACACCAAAATTCAAAATTTTTCATAAAATAAAAGAGATGCCTTCCCTTGCAGCAAGTCGACTTGCTTTTATAACAAATCTTGGCTTTTTAGCCACCCATAACCACCAATCATATTTCTTTTCCCTCATTTAATTCTTTTTTTTGGCCTTTTCCCTTTCCTACATGGGTCGCATTTTCCTCTAGGGAAAAAAAAACATAAAGTAACTTTCCTTTTATTTTTATTTAGTCATTAATAAATTAATATAAGTGCTTATAATAAAATTTCTTTTATGCACTTTATAATTAATTCATTAAGACTAAGTTTCCTTTTATTCATCCCTTAGCCGTTGGAAACAAAATTGGGCTAAGGGTCTTCGACTTGTTATTTTAGAGAAAGGGACATTTCAGTCCTCCCTTCCCAAATTGCTTGCCCTCAAGCAATTTCAAACTTGGATGCTCCAAAATTGCTACCTTCCCATGTAGCATCCTCAAGTGGTAGACCCTCCATTGTACCAAATACTCTCTTGATGACTCTATTCCTTAGCTTCCTTTCACGAACATCCATGATAGTTTCTAGTTCTAGCACCAATTTTCCCTCATCATCAAGAGGGGGCAACTCCATGGAAGGAGTGATATGCTGTCCTAATGCCTTTTTGAGGCATGAAACATGAAAGACATTATGAATTTTGCTTTGTGCGAAAGTTCTAGCTCATATGCAACATTCCCTACCTTCCTTATGACCTTGTAGGGACCATAAAACCTTGGTTTTAGCTTTTCAACTCCCTTCCCTTTGAGGGAAGATTGTCTATAGGGCTGCAACCTCAAAAAACCATATCTCCTACCTCAAATGACCTCTCAACTCTTCGCTGATCTGCATACAATTTTTGTTGATTTTGGGCATGTAAGAGGTTGTCTTTGAGTGCTTTCATGATGTCTTGACTCTGTTGTACCAAATCTCTAGCCCTTGGAACTCTACTATCCGGAATGACAACATCCACAAAAGAAAAAGCATCATAACCATACAAAGCTTTGAAGGGTGACATACCAATAGACATGATAGGAAGTATTGTAGCAAAACTCCCCCAAATACAACCATTTGATCCATGTTGATTGTTGACCTGTAACAAAACTCCTTAAGTACCCTTCTATCCATTTGTTGACAATTTTAGTTTGCCCATCCGTTTGGGGATGGTAGCTTGTACTAGGAGTCAACTCGTGTTGAAAGATGAAAGAGTTCTTGCCAAAAAGAACTCAGAAATTTGTTGTCCCTATCACTTACAATGTTCTTTGGCAGCCCATGAAGTTTGAAAACTTCCTTAAAAAATTCCAACCACTAGTGGTCCATCAAACTTAGTGGGAAGAGGAAAAAATGTGCATACTTAGTCAATCTATCCACCACAACATAAATAACACTCTTACCTTGAACCGTGGGAAGACCGGTGATGAAATCCATAGAAATACTCTCCCACTTTTGATTTGGAATTGGTAGAGGCTGCAAAAGACCTGCTGGAAATTCATGTTCTGCTTTGCTTTGTTGGCATGTAAGACATTCCCTTATGTGTTGAAGTACTTCCCCTTTGAGTCCTTTCCAAACAAATTTTTCTAATTTGTTTGTATGTCTTAAAATAACCTTGGATGACCAGCCAAAGGAGAATCATGCATAGCTTCTAAAATCTTATGTTTTACCTTGGATTTTGGAACCAAATAGACTCTATTTTTGTAGAGTATGATGCCATCAACCACCTTGTACTTTCATCTTCAATTTCTCCTTCTAGGACAACACTAGCAAACTGATTTTTTACTCTGCTGTTATAACAGCCCTCCAATCTGCTGTAATTTTTGTCATAGAACAACAATATGGTTTCCTTGACAATGCATCAACTACTATGTTATTCTTTCCTTTCATAAATTCAATTTCAAAATCAAAGGACTGAATTTTACTCACCCATTTTTGTTGTCTTTCATTCAAATCAGTTTGGTTGAGAAAATACCTCAAACTATTATGATCTGTCTTCACTACAAATTTGCCACAAACTAAATATTGCCTGAACTTTCACCAATGCATGCATGATTGCCAACATTCTTTATCATAAATAGAGTACTTTTTCTCAACATCTTTGAGCTTTCTACTTTCAAATGCAATGGGATGCTTATTTTGCATCAAAACAACCCCAATACCATCCTGGATGCATCACACTCAACAACAAAAGGAATTGAAAAATCTGGAACAACAAGTACCGGCATGAACTCATTACCTTTTTGAGCTTGTCAAATGCTTGTTGGGCTGTTGGTGACCAGCTGAAAGCTCCATGCTTTGTCAAATTTGTCAAGGGGGTGAAAGTTGTGAAAATCCTTTCACAAATCTCTATAATAGCTACAAAGACCCAAGAATCCCCTTAGTTGAGTCAATGTGGTGGGAGGAGGCCAATCCATAATAGCTTGGATCTTTTGTTGATCCACTTGTACTCCTTTAGCATTGATGACATGTCCTAGATACAAAATTTCTCCATTCCAAACTCACATTTGGATAACTTTGCAAAAAGAGATTGTTGTTCCAAAATGCTTAAGACCATGTCTAAGTGCCTCAAATGCTCTTCCCATGATTTGCTATACACCAAGATATCATCAAAGAATACCAATACAAATTTTCTCAAATGCTCCCTAAAAACATGATTCATACATGACTGAAATGTAGCGGGGGCATTGGTTAACCCAAATGGCATCACTAGGAATTCAAAATGACCAAAATGACATCTAAAGGTTGTTTTATGAACATCTTCATCTCTTACCTTAATTTGATGATATCCGGATCTTAGATCAATCTTTGAAAAGAACATTGCTCCATGCAACTCATCAAGCAACTCATCAATCCTTGGTATTGGGTACCTATTTTTGATTGTCTTCTTATTCAATAATTTGTAGTCAACACACATCCTCATGGTCCCATCCTTCTTTTTCACAAGAACAATCAAGAAGCAAAAGGACTAGAACTTGGCCTTATGTGGCCCATGTCTAACAACTCCTTAATCACCTTCTCTATTTCTTCCTTAAAAGCCCTTGGATGGCGGTAAGGAGAAGACATAACCGGGTTGAACCTGGTTCCAACTCAATAATATGCTGAAATCCTCTATTAGGAGGCAATCCATGAGGTAAATCTTTGAACACTTTATCATGCTTATCCAAAATAGATTGAATATCAACATGATAGGACTGTTGAGATGAAAAAGAGGATGTGTTTCTTACCAAGCAATGTGCAGCCCATGCAATCTGCCCTCTTTTGAAGGACCTTTCCATACTTTTGGTTGTCACAACTTGTGGAGTACCATTCCTCATACCTTGCAAAATGACTTCCTTGTCTTGCACTTTGAATTTTAATTCCATGGTTTGATAATTTTGAGTGAACTCACCCAAAGATTGCAACCATTGTACACCAAGGACTACATCTGTTTCACCAATACCAATGACATAAAAATCATCACATACCTTATGCCTTCCTAGAGTGATCTCTAGTTGTGGAATCTTCTTTGTGCATGCAAGAGAATATATCCATCTCACTGTCACATTGAAGCCTTGAAATCTTCCACCTTCAATCCCATTCTTGTCACCAAGCTCTCATCAATGAAATTATGAGTAGCTCCACTATCTATCAATGCTTATGATTCTTTGTCCATGAAGAACACCTTTCACACAAAAACATAGTACCTAGGTGCTCTAGATAAAGTGGCTAATGTTCCATCCGTGGGAACCACTTCCTCTTCTTTTGCTTGCTCTTCTTCTTCTTCATGATCAACACTTTCCTCTTCATCTTCTACATCTTGAAATCACTTCAATATAATGGGCTGCCCCTTTTCCAAGGCAACGGTGGTTAGGTGTCCAAGGATCTCTACATGTGAAACATAACTTTTTCCTTCTTAGCTCATTTCTAGCCTCTATTTCCTTGTTGTTTTTAACCCAATCTTTTGCATCATATTTGTCTTGAAAAGACTTACCTTGCTGTCCAAAATTTGGTGTCTTTGCCCACTTGATGAAGAAGTCTTTGGCTGTCCAAATAATCCCTTTGGCTGCCCCAAAGGTGCTGATTTTTTTGTCCAAAAGGTGTTGTTCACTTGCTGTCCAAACTGCAGATTTTTACCTTTTGGGACTGAACTTTCCAAGTCCAATGACTTCTTAATAGCTCCTTGTAGAGATGGAGGACTAAAGGCTTTGACTAGGCCTTTTAGTGGCTCTCCTAGACCTTCAATAAACAACAACACAAGTCTTCTTTCACTGATATCCGGCACCATCATATAAGCCTTTGAAAATCAGAAATATACTTATCTAAAGATCCTTCTTGCTTGAGTTGGGCTAACTCTCTGAAATGCATATCCGGGTCTATCCTATCAAATCTCTCTGTCAAACATTGACTGAATTCCTCAAGGGTGGTGATAGAACCATGTCCTTGTGTGATTATTCCATGGTACCACCATTCATGTGCAACTCCCTCCAAATGCAAAGTTGCAAATTTGAGGGCTTCTTCTTCATACATTGGATTCAATGAAAGATATGTATCCAATTTCTGTAACCAAGCTCTAGCAGAACACTTATCTGAGCCATCATAAGAAGGAAGAGTTACCTTACCCAACCTTTGTTGTATGTCTCTTCTTGGTTGCTCTTGTTGAACTCTTTGATTCCTTCCTGATCCTTTGTATTCTTCACTTGGCAGTAGTCTCTGAAGGATAACATCTCCCTCACTTTGTAGCTAAGGGCTGCATACTCTTCACCCCATACCTCCATGTCATCAACATCATTTGGGCTTCCTCCTCAATTGGTTGTTCCTCTCTTTGGAGAAACTTGGCTCTGAAAATATGATGTGGAGGCTTGGTGGATGTCCTAATTGGTCCAGTAGAGCTTCCTTCACCATTGTTGGTTGCTCCTTGATTTGTAGATATATTGTTCCCTTGTAGAATCTTTGCCAAATCTCTGATGGAACCGGTCAATGCTTCACGCATTTCCCTTTGAGATTCCCTCAATACATGATGCATATCTCTTTGAATTTCTCTCATAGACTGCTGTAATTCTCTTTTAACTCCTTGTGATCACTTCATGCATGTAGCTTAGCTCATCATTAGGAGGAGCTCTCTTGATCATGCTCTTCCATTGTCACCTTCTTTGGAGTATTCCTTCTTTGATAGACTATAAGAATTTTCCTAGTTGCATTCAGATCTGATTTTCTCCTTCACATGCTGGGAGAATCATTCTGATACCACTGTAATGTCCCCAAATGGACATTATAACTCTTCCAATGGATTTACCACAAATCTGATCTTAAATGAACAATACAAAAATATAAAGATTCGATCTTAAATGAACAATACAAAAATATAAAGATGCGAGATATGAATTAATTTCAGAAAATGCGACTTGCCTAGAGGATGGAAATCATTCAAAACTGAAGTAAAACCACTCTTCTATTATAAAAAAAGTAGATCAACTGATTTTATTATTGTAAAAACCATAGCTATCATGTTAGTACTAATCCGCAAAAGATTCGGTTTGAACCAAACTGTTTGGGTAAAACAAATTTATTTGGAAGATTTGGTTCAGTATTACTTTTGACCCACAATTTTTTTATTTGACATAAATAAATAAAAACATAAAGTGCATAAAGCCAAAAACCTAAAACATATAAAAGTTGAAAACGTTAAAAGAAAAAGATGTAGATATTAGAAATGCTTTGTGAATATTGAAAGTCGTAGAAATTAGAATGCACAACGTAGAGGAAAGTGAACACGAAACCAAGTGGAAACCAGCGGAAATTAGAAGAAACGAGCGGCGACTAACGACGAAGACATTTCCACCATTGAAGACACCTTCGCATGCAACTCCATTAAGCATCTCGCATTTTCCGGGTAAGTCGTGGTTATGCCTGTGCGGTTGTGCTTGTTTGCTTGGGAGGGGAATAGTTTTTAGGTTTAAAACTTCAAACTTTTATAAATTTCTAAGTTTAATTTTATACGGGCTAGGCTAAACTTAGATATAATTTTATAAATATTTAGGGCTAAAAACTTAAAAGTTTAAAACTCCACACTTATACGGTGGAGTTTTATGTTTTTAATTTGTTAAAAATAATAAATATAAAACGTAAAATGTCTTACATTTAAATTTTTAATTAAATAATTAAATTTATTTATTTTCTATAAAATTATTAATTCGAACTTGTTAATTTAATTTAAAGTTTAAAATAAAAAAATTACGTTTTATTTAGTATTTATTATATTTCATATAATATTAATAAGTTTACATAATTTAAGTTGTGTTTTATATATTAAGTTTTATTTTATTTTAAAAATCAAAATATAATATATTAAAAATTTTATTATTTATTGAACCGTTTGTTATTTATTAATTTGTTAGTAAGTAAAAAATGCTAAAACTTGTTAAACCGTAATATTTTTAATTTTGCAGGTTCAAAGGGTAGTTGCAAGGTAAAGGGAAAGACAAGTTGGTCAAGATGTCTAGCAGCAATCGTTCCTTGGAGATGAAATACATCGTCCAAAGAGATGATAATAAACTACATATGAGATGCACCTTGTGCAATGGCAATATTACAGGCAATGTAACTAGAGTTCGATACCATTACTTGGGAGGATCCTCAGATGTCAAGCAATGTCCAATAGCAAATGTGAATTCAGAGGAAGTTGAATATAGAGATTTCATACATCAAGTTCAAGCTAAATTTAATGTGAGTCGTGTTGGATCATTAGCTTCAGAAGCAAAGAAGACTAAAATCCAACACTCTATCTCACAAATGGGCTCCTTCAGCAATTCAAATTGCCCTCCACCATTTTCACAAGGAAGTGAAAGTGCAAGCAGAGTGGAAAAGTCACAAGGTTCATTGAAGTCCATGTGGAGGCCACAACAAAAACATGAGGTAGACAGGTTGGCAGCTAGATTGTTTTATGCGGAGGCCATCCCTTTTAATGTAATTTGTTCCCCACATTTCAAGTCTTTCATAGATGCAACAATTGAGTTTGGGAAGGGTTACACATTGCCTTGTTATGAAAGACTAAGAACTAGTCTTCTTGAAGAGGAGGTGTCATCCATATCCAATGAGCTAGATGAAATGAAAAAAGTTGGAAAAGAACAAGTTGCACAATAGTAAGTGATGGATGGTTTGATTCAAGGCGAAGGCCGCTCCTAAATCTTTTGGCAATATCTCCGCAAGGTGCAATGTTTATAAAATCAATTGATACAAGTAATGAGCAAAAACTTCTCTTTTTATTTCCAAATGCATTGAATCAGCCATTTTGGAGATAGGAGAAGATAATGTTATTCAAGTTATTACGGATAATGCAGCCAATTGCAAAGGAGCAAGAGAGATACTCATGGATAGATTTCCTCATATCTTTTGGACACCTTGTGTAGCCCATGTGTTGGATCTTTTGCTTGAAGATCTATCAAAAATAGAATGGGTAAGTAATATTGTGATTGAAGGAAAACAAATTTCTAAGTTTATCCTCAATCACCGGTTGACATTGAACTTGTATCATTCTTTTGCAAAACGTGAGCTTCTTTCCCCTGCCGAAACAAGATTTGCCACCAACTTCATTACTTTGCAAAGGGAGGTAGAGGAGAGGACAACATTAAGAAAAGTGGTGGTTACTGATGAATGGGCAGAGTCAAAGCTTTCCAAGGAAACCCATTCAAAAGAAATTGAAAAAATTATCTTAGGGGACACATTTTGGGAGGGTGCTAAGAAGGTTGTAAATGTGTTTGAGCCACTTGTTCGAATTTTGAGAATGGTTGATGGTAATCAGCCATGCATGGGTTTTGTATATGAGGGCATGGATAGAGCAAAGGAAGAAATCCAAAAGATACTAGCAGATGATGTTGAAGAAGTCAAGCGTATTTGGGAAATCGTGGACAAACGATGGTTCATGCTACACCGTCCTCTACATGCAACAGCTTGTTATTTAGATCCTAAATTAGTAGAGGTAAATCATGATGCAGATGAGGAGATAAAGAGAGGTATACTTAACCAAAAATAGTGATACATGATGAGGATGGGAAGGAAAAAGCAAGAGAACAACTTACTATTTTCAAGAACCAACTTAAAATGTTTGGTGAAAAGGAAGCAAGGGCAAGTAGGATGAAGTGGGAACCATCTAAATGGTGGCAGACTTATGGGTCTTCTACTCCAGATTTGTAGAAGCTTGCCATGTGAATTTTTAGCCAATGTTCTTGTGCTTCTGTTTGTGAAAGAAATTGGAGTACACATGATTTAATCCACACAAACAAGAAGAATCGATTAGGGGCTCAAAAACTCTCTGATCTTGTTTTTGTGCATAGCAATTTACGATTGCTTACTCACTCTCTTGCAAATGAAGATGACAACTCTCGCTTGGGAGAAGCATGTTTTGGAGATGAAGAAAATGTTGCTGATGATAACCCTACTACTGCAGTATTAGATGAAGATGCTAGTGATACTTTTGATGTAGAAGCAGGATTTGATGTTGCAAATGTTTAAAATTGCATTTTAATTTTTGGTTAATGCTCAAAACTTTGAAGTTTGAGCAATGGATAATTCTCATTTCTATATTTTATATCAATATGTATGAACTATAAATTTTCATTGTTTGAGTCATAAATATAACTCGTAAGTCTTAAGTTTAACATGGATTTTGTTATGCATTTATTTGTTTTAAGACTTTAGTATACTTGTATGTTTATTTATTTGTATGTGTGATTGATTTTTTTAAAGTATGGATAATTATTCATTTTTATATTTTTTCAAATTTATAATTTTTTGAACCATACTAAACTGAACCGAACCAAACTTTTTGCAAAATTCCGAACTTCCGAACTTTTTTCCATGTCCGAACAACCCGAACTTTTCGAACATGGTAACTATGAAAAAACACTTGAAAAATACTAGATTAGATCCAAATAGAAGGCTGAAACTTTATTATAAAATCTGCAGATGCACAACTCACAGACACAACTGAAAATACAATTTCCTTGGCCCAAAAATTATGCAAAGTAGCTGATCTTATCTCCAAAAATATGATTAATGAACAACAAATCAGATCTGATCAGAACAAACTCTAGATCACTCCAAACTACTCACAATATGGGTCGCTCCAATATAGAAATGTAGGAAATCAAAGGTAGAACTCAACAACAATGTTCTCCCTCCAAACCCTAGCTGAAATCAATACCAAATCTGCAAATCAAGCCTTCAATACTGCTGGAAAACACAAGAGAAGAAGAGTTTTCGTCCTCTAAAGCTAACTACAAAGGGTTTTTGTCCTTTGGAGTTATGCAAACCTTACAAGCTCACACCAAAATTCAGAATTTATCATAAACAAAAAGAGATGCCTTCCCTTGCAAGTCGACTTGCTTTTATAACAAATCTTGGCCTTTTAGCCACCCACAACCACCAATCATATTTCTTTTCCCTCATTTAATTCTTTCTTTGGCCTTTTCCCTTTCCTACATGGGTCGCATTTTCTGTAGGGGAAAAATAAAAACATAAAATAACTTTCCTTTTTATTTATTTAGTCATTAATAAATTAATATAAGTGGTTATAATAAACTATTTTTTTATGCACTTTATAATTAATTCAATAAGACTAAGTTTCACTTTTATTCATCCCTTAGCGACGGGAACAAAATTGGGCCGAGGGTCTTCAATTTGTTATTTTAGAGAAGGGACATTTCGAAGGTGACCAAAATCATAGTTGGAATCGAGAAGGAATGGCAACAAGTGTGCGGAGTGGATCCGAGGAGTGCGCAATCAAGAATGAAGGGCACACAAGAGAGAGAGTCCCATAGGACCAATGTGCACAAATGATTTCACGAAAGGCGTCCCCTGGAAGAAGCACAAATGGGGTGCAGAATTAAGTGTGCGGAAGAGGGAACTCAATGGAAAGGTAACAGAGTGTAGGAGGTTGCGCGGATGAAGAAACTCCCAAGAAAAGAGTTGAGGATAAGGATAAAGATAAAGATGCACATGACAATGGGAGCACCATTGCGAAGGAAGAAATAGAGAAGAAAGAAGTAGTTTCCTTAAAGATAACCAAAGCAGAGCAGCCCACGAAGAGGTTGTTAGAGTGCACGTGAAAAACATTGCATTGAAAGGGGAAAAGACTTGCGAAGGTCTCAAGGAAGTGGAGTGTGTAGAAGAGTGCACGAAGGAAAAAGAGTGCAACCGAAAGGAAGAATTGCATGGAGGAAGAGAAGTTTCCTAAAGGCAACTAAGGAGGAGCGGTCCAAGGAGGAGACTGCAAGAGTGCATAGTGTAAGAGTCGAACGAGAGAGGGGACGTGCAAAAATGGAAGGGTGCGGCGAAGTGATTAGAAATTGCAAAATGATGCCGAGGATGCTTTGTAGGCTATAAGGGAAGAAAGGGGGCAACAAGGAGCTTGTGAAGTGTTGTGCAAAAAAGAAAGCACCAGAGAAGAGGAAGAGGGAGAGGAGATGTAGCCCGTAGCCATAAAGGAAGAATCCATGACAATAAAGGCACAACAAAGGAGGGAAGATGATGGAGTATCCATAAGGAAGTAGAGGAGAGAAATCTGCAAGCGAGATAATGGTTATTCCATTGGCAAGCAAATGAATTGTGGCCAAATAGGGTTTAAGAGAAGGAGAAGCTCGCGCTAATATATCGGACAAGGAGATGAAGATTGCGCGGAGAAATTTGCAAAGCAGAGAACCCTAGAAAACCAATGCATAATGAACACTAAAAAGGGTAAAGGCAGAGAAGATCGGGAAAAACACTATCGAAGGTGGGCCCAAGCCCACGAGTGTGCGAAGAAATGGATGCACAATAGAGAGAAGTGCAAATAGGAGGCAACACCATAGGCTTTGCGGAGCCCAAAAATGATCTACGTAGGAGAATAACAAAGCCCTGAAGGCTTTAGGTGGAGGTGGACAGACAAGAGTGAGCGCAAACTCGCGAAGGATTGGAAAGGGAGATCCATTTGGAGGTGGTCCGTCAATGGTGAGCAGAGGCTCACATAGGTGTGCAAGATAGCACTAAGGAGTCACCAAAGAGTGACTAAGGATTGGGAGAGGCACCGAAAGAAGCACGGAGGCACCAAACATGCTTATTGGATGAAGAAGCCGAGACTATTTTCCCATATAGTGCGAGAGGTGGTTCAACCACTTAGTCTACTTGAGGTGGAACTCAAGTTTTCAATACCTTGAGTGTTTGATGCAGGAGCATCCCAGGTCCAAGGCAATCCTACTCAATTTTGCCTAAGTATGGGTGCGTGCAAGAATAAAGGTGTGTAAATGAGGAGATGATTTCATGAACTACGTAATGGTTTAACACAATGGCTTGGAAGGAAGAGCACAATGCGTAGAAGAATGGGCAAGGTGCTCAGAAGGGTTGCGTGCGTGAAAGTTTTGCGGAGGAGGGAATCAAAGAGAATGATGCACAAAAGAAGGTTGTGTAGGAGTGCGTGGAGATCTTTTGGCGTTGGATGGATAATGAGAGGCGTGGAAGGAATTTGTAGGAGTTTTGTGCAAGGGAGGAAGTTGCGAAGGATACTGGATGAAAGAATGAAGAGACTTGGCAATGGCGAAGGTCTCAACGAAGCATGTGGAGATTTTTGAGAAGGCCCAAAGGTCCAGAGGCATTGCGTGGAAGAAAGGAAAAGGCAAGGCTAAAAAAACCAACACGTAGTAGAATTATGGAGAGGTGTGGCAAAGGAGTGCGAGGAAAGAGTGGGCGATAAAATGGGTAGTTGGCGGATAAGACATGGATGGCAAAAGGTGTTTGACGTAGATGCGTGTGATAGATTAAACGGTCATAGGAGCCCAATGACCTGAGGACGTGGCATAAGCGGAGGTGCTAAATTTCAATTTTGAAAGTGAGCGGGAGAGTAAGAAAGCATCTAGAAGGAGCTAGCTTGCCCATGTTAATTTCAAACAAGGAGAGAGAAGCGGGAAAAAGAAAAAGCCACACGCTATAAAAGGGGACGAGTTCACCATGATGAGGTCATTGAGCGAAGACCGAGAAAAGGTCGTGAAATGCATGTGTAAGCGCAAAAGCCAACTAAGCGCGGATAAGTCTTTGTAGGCCGTTAGAGTTTATTCAAGAGTGTGACCAGTCTTAGGTTAGGTCCTTGAGAGAACACCAAGAGTCCGTAATAACTCCATGAGAGAGTGGTCAAAGCTCCATTGAAGGTGGATCTTTGTAGATGCCGTAAGGCTTTTTGTATATGTACAAGTCTGCAACTTGGTGCAGCCCGTTGTGCAACTTTGTAGATTGTGGGAGGACCCGTCGTCATCATGATTTGATAGTGATGTATATGACGCAACCAAAAAGGTTTTGTGGTTGTTGGCGAGGGAAAACATGTATGCATGTTGGTGAAGGTGCTCTATGAGTTGAAACAACCTCCAAGAGCATGGTACACTAAATATGATCATTTTTCGTAATTTCGGGATTGAGATTCTTTTTGATCCCAATCTTTGGTAAAAAGTTTGGTGTATGACATAATCGTTATTTGATTATTAATTTTTGTGGGATTTTGTCCATGTGCGTGTAAGTTATCTCAAGATGACGTCCATGAGTAGCCATTATGCTAATTGTGTTTTTCCTCATATATTTTTGTAATTACATAATTTTTATTTGATTATTATTTTTTGTGGGGTTTTGTCTGTGTGT
Organism: Taxus wallichiana var. yunnanensis; assembly: GCA_018340775.1. Classification (NCBI taxonomy): domain Eukaryota; kingdom Viridiplantae; phylum Streptophyta; class Pinopsida; order Cupressales; family Taxaceae; genus Taxus; species Taxus wallichiana. Next base: position 740,109,097 of record CM031243.1, read on the forward strand.
GTAAGTTATCTCAAGATGACGCCCATGAGTAGCCATTATGCTAATTATATTTTTCCTCATATGTTTTTGTAATAATCATAAGGCAAGGAGACCTACTTAGCAGACAAGTACCTCAAAACATTTGTTAGAAGGGGGAGGAATAGGGAATGTAATCCACCACTATGGGCTTCTCTCCCTCTAACCTCTTTTCCCATGGTCATTGTTTATGTGGATGAATAATCGTTATACGAAGTGAGACCAACAATACTAACAAGGTAAAATCAAGTCTCTATTTTACTTTTCACATGTCAGACCCGTGTCTTGTATTTTATTGTTTAGGGGGTTGAATTCTTGTGAGCTGTGTACATGCAAGGGTTAGCTTCATAAAACAAGGAAAAGAACAACAAAAAATCCTTAATCTAAACCAAACATAATACTATAAGATTGAGCAAAGAAGAAATCAATACCTAAGCATAAAAGAAATGCAAACCTCTCCTTGATGCATGGATTTGCTCATGGATTGTGGATGCTCAAAGGATCCTTGTGCAAGAATTCTGGTAATATGTACCTATGAGGATGATTTGGATGTTTGATTTCTTGATGATATTGATGAACGAATCCTTAAATGATAATCGTGCGAGAATAATGTTATGTTAGATTATTCCCTTATTAAAGGTTTGAGGGATTTATTTATAGATTTTTGGGAATGAATTAGTGGGATTTGAGGTGGATTATTAAATTATTTGTTTGAAGATAGTGGGGAATATTTTATTATCAATAGTGGCAGTAGGTGTTGAATTTGAGATAGTGGAGGTTGGTGTTGAATTTGAGTAAGTGGAGGGTTATTTTATTGTTGGAGGTTGGTGAAGACTTTGGGATAGTGGAGGACTGGTAGAGATGAGTGAAGACTTTGAGGTAATGGATGATTATTTAATTGTCAATAGTGGAGGTTGGTGAAGACTTTGGGATAGCGGAGGATTTGGTGGAGATGGGCGAAGACTTTGAGATAATGGAGGATTATTTAATCGTCAATAGGAGAGGTTGGTAAAGACTTTGGGTTAACAAAGGATTTGGTGGAGATGGGTGAAGACTTTGAGGTAATGGTGGAATATTTAATTGCCTTTAGTGGAGGTTGGTGAAGACTTTAGGATAGTGGAGGATTTGGTGGAGATAGTGGGAATCTTGGAAAATGGAGGAGAAAGTGGAATTTGAGGTGGATGAGATGGAGGAGCGTATTACAATTATTATACAAGTAGTTGTAAGATTTGATAAAATGGGCAAAAATGTGATTAGCTAATTAATTAGTTATCGCATTTTGTGGGATTAAAATGTGATGGATGGATTAAATTAATTGATGTGGTGGTGCTAGGACATGTCTAGCCAAAGTGATGTGAATTTAGGATGGCTACACGAACAAATAGAGATGTGTTTGATTTTTAGCAACATCATGCAAGATGACTACTTGAGAGATTCAAGATGACTTATTGAATGCCAATGTTGACCCTTATTGGAGGCTGGTTTGAAACTAGCAGCCTCCAAGTCATGGGTAGTTTTCAGCTTTTGTATGATTAAATCAATTTTCTGTACGGCTGTTCTGTATATATAGAATTAAAAAATATAGGGAGATTTTAGAGCTGTAATACAGTTGTCATGATTTGCTGTATGGCTGAAAATAATTTACCGTATCTAGGAGTATAAAATGGCTCACAAGGACAGACTACTTTACGATTGTTTTATAGCTGTGATCAATATTTCCTAAATGCTTCTATAATTTTTCTCATGGGTAGTTTTCAGCTTTTGTATGATTAAATCAATTTTCTGTACGGCTGTTCTGTATATATAGAATTATAAAATATAGGCAGATTTTAGAGCTGTAATACAGTTGTCATGATATGCTGTATGGCTGAAAATAATTTACCGTATCTAGGAGTATAAAATGGCTCACAAGGACAGACTACTTTACGATTGTTTTATAGCTGTGATCAATATAACCTAAATGCTTCTATAATTTTTCTCTAGATGTGGCGAGAATGTGCTAAATTGGATACATGATGAAAAATATAGATATGGTGTGTGATGACGAGTTTCATCATTTGTTGTCGTTATCATCATATCCCAATGGTGTAACCAATATACTCATATTATATATTTTCAGAAAGTGCTCGAACTCTATTTTCAGTTTGATTATTGCTATAATTAACATTCTGTGATTTTATCTCACAGTTACACTGCTTTCCTATATAGATAATTAAACATGGGCTTGTGTTCTTCTCTAATGTAGGTTGCAAGCATATCTACTTAATCTGATGCTATCAAGGCTGTTGGGCTTTAATTTAATGACATTTAAAAAAAAAATCATTTGCTAATTATGGATACTTGTGGCAAACAGATCATAGATGCATTTTTTCGTAGAACTTATTTTTACCGTACTAATAAATTATGGATACTTGTGGCAAAGGGATCATAGATGTGTTTTTCATAGAGCTTATTTTTACTTTACTCTGTTACTAGTTCACAATATTGCAGCAATGCCTATACTTTTTATTCTGTTTATGAAGCATTTTTGTTGGAAACACGCAGGGTCCAGTATTTGCCATTATTGGTTCTTGGGTTGTATATCTCTTTCAAAATAGGGAGGTGATTGGAGAGGACACAGCAGACATTATGATTCAAAAAGTTTTTCTTGCCAGCGTTCTAAGTATTGCCTTGAGTTTTCTGACCCCTATCGATGACTGGTATGTGTGTGATCAATTTTATCCACATTTCTAGACTATCTAATAATTTCATTTTTGTTTGAAATGTTGCTATCATATTCCTTTTTATGTTCTTAGAGTTAAATTGTTTTCGTTAGTTATTTCTTCTAGGTTTGTTGAGAATATGGTAAGACAGTTAGGGATTCTGGTAACTTGTTGTCTCCAGTTTTTCCCATTTTCATTTTCAGATTCATATTTGAGAGTGTTTTGATTTTCTTTCAGGCTAACTCAATTGTTATATCATGGCAGGACACACTTGGGAGCAGCGTGTGCAGGTCTCTTATTTGGGATTCTAGTTTGCCCCACTGTGTTAAGTAATGTGCCTTCCAAAAACTATTATCTGAACCCGTGGATGAGGGTCAAGGAGGATTTCTTCTAGCCAGAAAGCCAGACCCTGGGAGATTATTTACAGTATTTACTCTTTTTGTGTTGCAAGTTTAGTTACTCTCTTCTTTGTTCTTGGTCCTGTTACTACCGAATTCCACTTATCAGACATGAGTGACAACTTCTAGTTGTAATAACTATAATATGATGCTCAGCCTCTGCTTAAATTTACAATTTTCAGCAGTCGATATGACAGGAACATTTAATGGTATCATAAAGTGGCCAACTTTCTGTGGGTTTACACCAAGTTTATTAGGTAAACAGTTTTCTTTATATACCACACAAAAATCAGATAGTGCAAGTTAACTTACATATCAGGGACTATTCTTGAGTGTACTTCTATGCTGTCAAATACAAAACATGAAATAGTATCTGTACCTGAATTTGCAGTGATATGTCATCTTAAATTTATAGGAAACAAGTTTAGCCTCATTGTTAGCTGATTTCATTTGCAGTGGATTTCCACTTACTGAATTCCTCTGGAGTCATCGAGTGCCAGTACAGTAAAGAAGTGTTTGTCTGTCCACAAGCAACAAGAAGTTTGGCTACTTAGGAAACACAACTTAGGCCTGGCTTCCTTCCCTAAATCATGTTAATCAGGTCTCAGTTTTTTTGCTAAAAATACTGGGGTTAAGGGACCCTAAACCCAACAGGTTTGGCTAGCTGCCAACCCACAGGTGGTATTTACTCACCACACTGAGATATCAAACGGAAGAATATAGAATGCAAAAGTCAAACAAACTGAATGATCAGCTGCATACCACCATCATTGCATCATTGAGCCATATCTCACTAATCTGCAGATAGATTGATCCAACTAAATGACACCCTTATTTTATTATGTCAATTGATCACTGTCAATCCATAAGGAACACAGATTTTCGCTCCTTTCTTTACTTATATTTCCAATCATAGCTGACAGACAAACTTTTATTCTTATATCCACCAAAGTTTTCACTAGAAACAATATTCCAAACATCTAAACATAGCAGTGGAGCAGAGAATCTTACACTCTGCCTCTCTCTTTTACTTTCGCTCACTCTTTCTTCAAACTTGAGCTGACAGCAAGCAAAGGGAAGAAGGGAAAAGCAAGCAGCCACGATCACCATATTTCTTCAAAGGAAATTAAACTGTAAAATCAAACCTCACTAAAATTCATTTTTCAGGACAGCTCTTTTGTTCTCTTTTCTCTTTCTTTTGAGCAAACAGATTCATGCAAAGAAAGAGGTAGGAGCACGCAGTAAAGCTCAAACACTTCAAACTCGAAGAAGATCCAACCAAAATACCAAACCAAATTATACAAATCAGTCTTTGACTCTTTTATAAATACCAATAGAACTCATCAAATGCGAGAGAAATCTGATATAAGCTGCTGCCATCATGTGAAGAGTTTAACAAACTCACCTCTCACTGTTCAGCGAAGAAAAACTTTCAACAAGCCAATGTACAAAAAAACATTTAAAACACTTACAGCAGAAATTAAAAGAAAACACACTTCTTTATTCTGAAATTGTAGATCTTCACAAGCTTTTCTTGACTTTTTCTTACAAGAACATTGCTCCAAAGCGATCTATTTATCCTTGAAGACTAACATGCAAACATGCTTATTAGAGGCTATCTAGACTTAACTAAAAAAGCAGAAAATCATAAAATTACTAGCATAAACTAAAATAATCTACAATAACCTTTACATGGCTTTATTTGTCCTCTAAATAGACTAAATCATGCAACTAACTAAAAATATATTTATCTAGCATGGATATTTCTCTAATATCCTCTATTTATTTATTTTCTTCTTTTTTAATTTTATCTAAGGTGCTCCAAATATAGAATGAAATCTGATTAAAAAATAGCTGCCACAAAGTGTTCAAACAGCAGCATTATCCACCATTGCAGCATAGAAACAGCCTAAAAGGAACAACTAAGGTCTTAAAATCTTTAGTTACAGTTGTCCTACATATTGGTTTATCTGCCATTATGCACAAGAATCAAGAGTCTAATAGCTGAAATATCATTAAATTTAATCAACAACCATATGTTGAGCCTGAGCAGGGGCCTCAACCTTATCATCATCTGAGTTAGTCCTTAGGAGCAGAAACAGCTATCAGGTTCACATAATGGGCCCAGACAATAGCATTGACAGCAAGGTATTTAGTTTGAGGTTTTACTTCCTTAATCTTACCTTGGGTCTTCCATGGTTGGCCATACTATTATAATAGTGTGCCACAATAGCCCTCTTTCATCTAAAAGGGCAACCTTAGATAGTCACTAATTCACTGATAAAGTGATTGTGAACAATGTCGTATATATTTATCCTGCTAAAAGTTTGCTCCAGGTCTTGCATTATACAACAAACCACCTCACCCAATTTTTAGTTCACCATCTTTTGAAATCTCCATCATGCATCTTATTTACTTGATTATCTAGGATCTCACATTTAGGTTCCTTATAAAGCCCATGGATTTGATCACTAAACTTCTCACTCAAACTGGTTGCATTTGGAGTACCACCTCCAGTCACAATGCAAACCCTTATAGTAGAGCCTTCAATCATAGGACTTCAATTGTGTCTCAAGACCCCTTTGTTGGGGGAGGAGTCGAGCGTTTTCCCTTTCTTCTTAGCTTTCATGTTATGATAGATCTCACTTTATCGGGCAAGCAAGGAGCTCAATTATTATTTTTCATCAACACTCTATAGAGTTACTCGGAATAGCCATTAATGTAGTGATGAGAGTGATTTTCAGCAATGCTGTATATGTTCGGCTTGTTAAAAATGTTTTCCAGTCTTTTGCATAACATAGAACACCACTTCATCCATTTTTAATCAACTATCTTTGTCGCTTTCCATACCGACTACGACACTTATTTAGCAAACATCTCACACTTGAGTTTCTTAGAAGCCCATGGACTTGATTGCTAGTCCCGACTAGATATAGATGGATATAGCGCCCCCTCCTTACCCTCTCTAACCCGGGGGAAAACAGTATAAATACCATACTCTACACGCTTCCCCTAGTTGAGAGGTCGTCGGTTAATTGCTATCGCTCACCCGGGCATCACCCCGCCCCTTTTCTTAGTAGGGGCATTCATCCGGGAGGCCATATATCCACGTTCGTTCCCCTACGCACATAATCCTCTCCCAAGCCAATTCGAGAACCTGAGCCCTTTGTCGGCCGACTCGGTGAATAAACCCGAATGAACACGCCTACCCCGGGCCCCCACCCCGGGTGGGGGCCCCCCCTATCTATATGAAGTCCTCACTAGAATTGGCTAAACTTAGCACTCTTTTGAACCTCTTTTCCCATAAACTTGAAAAATAGAAAAAAATAGGGCACTTAGGGTAAACCTTAGTGAAAACCTAGATAAATTAGGGCATTTAGTGACAAATTGAGGAAATTACAGTAATTCTATCAAATTGGAGAAATTAGGCCAATTAGTGTGGAAATGAGGAAATTATGATAAAATGTGGGTAACTAGTCAAAAGAAAAGAGAGTTGACGTAAGGAAATTAGGGTTGAATTAGTGAAAATTAGGGAAGTTAAGGCAATTAGTGACAAATTGAGGAAATTAGGATAAAATTTAAGTAATCATTAAAAAAGTGGGCAAATAATTATTACTATAGGGGTTAACTAGGCTAGGGTGTGTGGTCTGTAAATTTTGTGATTTATTGCTCTCATTCGTAAATAGTGAACACTTAAGACACTAACTATGGAGGGTTCAACCATATCCATAGCTGCAGTATCTTGTTTTTGAGGTACATGGAGAATAGTTTCCATATGCTAACCTCTTACTAGGCAATACGAATTATAGATGACCGATGGATTCCTACGATCAAGTCTCTTCTAAAATCTAGGGTTCTTTTTATATATTAAACGTGCACGGAAATTCAAATCCATATGTAGATGTTAACTAAGCTCTCTAGGTATTGGCGAGTCCTCTCACACCTTACTATACATGTTGAAACACACTTAGCCAATAATGACAACTCTATGCGATATTTTAAAATCCCTAGCACATAGTTTCTATTAATAAATGAGGAAACAAATTTACAAAACTATATCATTACTTGCCTTTTTCTCTCCATAAATACCTTGCTTCATTTGTTTTTTTCCAAACAAATTTCAAAACCCTTATTCTTACCTTGTTTCGTTTCCTAATTATTTTGAAAAACCATTATCCTTTGCTTCTTTTCCAAATAAGAATAATTCACCCTTAATCTACCTTTCACGTGTCTTTTTTTCAATAATGGCATCTTCATCAATTTACTAATGGAAACACTCAACAAAATGATGATCCATGAGAGTTGTTGCCCTAGTTACTAATGGAAACAATCAACAAAATGATAACCAATTAGAGTTTTGATCTTAATTTACCAACTATTGTGTTCATTTAACCCATGGCTTTATGTAGGTTGACCTAAATATAGGCATTGTAAAACTCAACAATGATGCTATGATGACATTATGATGCCGTCACTAAGGCACCGTAGAAAAAGTACCTTAACGCCTTCATGAAGGCGTATAGATTAAGACACCTTAACATCACCTTTAATGAATGTAATAAGGTTTTTAATATTGTAGTAAGCGATATATACTTAATGTTGCCTTAATGTGCTGCGATGTTAGGGTGCCTTCATTTCAACTTTTGTTTATCAAATTTATTAAAAAAACATGAAAACACTAGTGTCTAAGGTTCACCAATAAATACAACTTTAATTAATCAAAATGTAGTAGTGGTTTGATAGTACCAACACATATATGCCATCTTCACACTTATAGGATTTATTAAATAATTAAATAATTATTTTAATTTTCTAAAATTCTAAAATTATTTTAATTATAGTTTATTCTTTTAACATATTTTTCCAAAGTAAATTAAAAATGCCCAAAAACTTAGCAAAAATTAAACAAATTTAATGTAGAAGTGAGTTCAAAAGAAATGCAACCAAGGGTATATTGTGTGTATATAAAAATTTAGTTAACCAACAACCGTTAAGGAAAATCTAGAACTTCCATTGCACTAAGACATCATGATTACACATTTAATGACCATTAATAATTTGAAAAAGTTTATATTCTATTAAGTTTGGCCAAGAAAATGGTAAATTGATCATCATTATCATCCTCTAGATAACATGTATCAAGACCATGATCATCATGTCTAATATGAGACAAATAAAAACCTTTGTAGTATTGTCTTTGGATTTTATCTTCTTCATAATCTTCATCAACATAGTGAGCCTCCTTCCTCGGTCTTCACAACCAACACATTGTTGATCTTCATCATTATATTTCACATTTGGGTATTTTCCAACTAATTCATCTTCAATATTATTTACATGTCTCGTTGTCACTTACCAATAAAATTTCAAAAAAATTATGAGTCATGAGAAAAAATCTAAATGTTTTGGTTGCCTTCCCCTTGTCGAACCATCTTTAAAAAGAATTAGCCATATTTCTTGAGAAAATGCCTTTCTATTGGCTACATCGGTTTTATATGGAACAATTACTTGAACTCGCCTTCGTTACGTGCTTGGACGATTTGATTGATCAAAGACTATTTGGTTGGATAAATCGGACATTCGATGAACCACTAGAATGTTCCCTTTTTCTCTCTCCTACCTCGATTCGTTGCCTTAACCAATAACTTCGCAAAAAATAGTTGGATAAATCAAACATTCGATGAACCACTAGAATGTTCCCTTTTTCTCTCTCGCACTCCCGATTCGTTGCCTTAACCAATAACTTCGCAAAAAATAGTCGGATAAATCAGACATTCGATGAACCACTAGAATGTTCCCTTTTTCTCTCTCGTACCCCGATTCGTTGCCTAACCAATAACTTCACAAAAAAGTGTTGTACTGACATGCTTTGGCTCCGAGGGAACCTCCAAATAGTTCTCTTGTTCCTTCGTTTCCCTACATCTCCACACAAGCGGACAAGAAGCTACTATCCCGTAAATTGGAGAATTTAAGCATTGTTGGAACAGTTCCTTCGTTCCTCTACTTCCTCAGTAACTCTGTCTTCACCGAATTAAAACCATTTAAATCAAATAAATCGGTTATGGCTAACACAATTGGAACCATTCCCTCGTTCCTCCCAATCTCTCGAATGATCGATTTAATGGCAATAAAGGGCATTTTAAATGAGTATTTATGAATAGTGCAAATTAACTTCGCTCATTCATTTCACATTCTCTCAAGTTGTGTCCGAGCTCCGCTCCGTTGTTGTCACACCTCGATAACCATTTTCTTGTTTGATATCCACCATTTGTCAATCATTTTCAAAATTTCACAGATTGCATTCGGATCATGGAGAAGTCGCCTCCTTTTTCATCCGACAAGTAAGAATTTTCACCATAGTTTTCCCTTGTTTTACTTTCTTTCTTGCTATGGTGCCCTTCTACCCTAAATTTGCCCAAAATTTCTTGAGAGGACAATTTCTCTCCTACATGTACTTCTAATTTTATTAAAATGAAGTTCCATATGTGGGCTATAAGCCAATTTATTCCATGGAGACTTTTGTGCCAGAAATTGGTGATAGTGATATGAAACACATGGATCTGGCATAGTTTTGGGGAAGAATGAATGATAAAAACCCGACTCCACTAGCCCAAACAATTCAGGGGTTTTTGCGTACTTCGGTCTAGTACACTATCACAATTTTGGCCCGTGCCTCATGTTTTGATCCTCAAACCAAGGAGTTGAGAGATCCTCAAGGTCAACTCATTGCCCAACTAGATGCACATCACATCAACTTAGCCCTTGTATTCCCACTGTTGATAATGCCAAAATTTTGACCTTAGATGAAGCTCAAAGGGAATTTGACTTAACTCCCAATAAGTATCAAACCATGGTTGCAAAGTCCTGGTTGAAAACCAAGAAAAAGGGACCTTCAAAGTTACCTAAAACCCTATATAGGAGTGATTTCATAGAAGAATTATCAAACATCATTACCCCCCTAGCAAGAGTGATGGGTTTTCCTTCTACCAAGGAATTTCAAGATTGGACGTGCATTTTCATTAATCTAATTTGTGAAGGCAAGTAGGCATTGAATTGGGGAAAAATTATTTGCCAAAATTTGACTCAGTAGCTCTCACAAGTCCATGAAACAAAATCCTTCTATATGACGTCCTATCTGATGTATACTATTGTTGGGTACATAATATGGATTGGTTTGTCAAGTTAGGGTAGTAGGCAGAATGCCCCAATCTATGACTTCTACACTCAATTGACTTTTAAGAATAAAAAAGTCATTTCAAAAGGGTTAATGATGCCTTTACCATGTTCTTAGTCAAATTGTTGGAAGGATGTGTCACTAACAAGATTTCTCTATAGGCCAAACGACCGTGTATCGTATATGGAAGCATGTCTCTTCTCTTTGTACTTCAAGTACTAGTCAAAACTAGTTATGTTTTATTTTCAAAAAGAAAATTAAATGTAAAAGTCATTTAAGTGACTTAAACTTGGGTATATATAAATATATATAAATCTTGTTAAAGGCAAAATATTTCCATAATATGTGAATGTGTGTATTCTGTGTATAAATTTTATCAACATGCAAGAGTAAAGTAAGATCTGATTTCTTTTTATTTCAAATGTTATTTTCCCTCCTTTCATTCGATATTTCTTCAAAATGGTTTTTGTTCTAACCTCTTTTTTTGTGTATTCAATTTTATATGCTCACACAATTAAATTGACATCCTCAAAAGAAATTGCATTGAATAATCATATTCTCAGTAAATATCTTAGGAACCATTTTACTCTGAATAAGGGAACCTCCCCATTAAAGAGGAGTGATTGTCGTCCCCTGAACTATTGACATTTGCCTCCTTACAAAAATTTTTGCTAATGGTTTTTTGGTGCCCACCATGGGGCACATTTGTACTTTTTGAGTTATGTCCACTAGTTAGAAGTCAATTTACCACATCTAGACAACGAATGATTTCAAGGAAGTTTCTAAACTGGTGAGTAGAGATACACCCAAGCTAGCAAAGCGTAAGAGTTAAATATCTATCTTTTCGGTTCCAACAACAACATTCTTTCAAGTTATCTCCGAAAAGAAAGGAAAAGCAAAAAGGTTCGTGAGTGCACCACCCAACAAAAGGAAGTCTAAACATCCGTCTCGGTAAATCCTTGGGCTTTTTCGGAATCCCCTTTGCAAACGATCTTGGATGGTTGCTCTAGTAGTCCCATGGTGAGAATATTGGGCCTTTAGCCCTAGCCCAACCTCTTCATGACTTACCTAAGGAAAGTTTGAAGAATTTCCCAATATTTAAAGATGACAAAATTCATCTGAATCAACACTTGGCAACATTTTATGTTGCATGTGGAGTACTTCGGATTGTTCGTGAAGGTATTTCCACCAGGATTTTCGTTAAAAGTCTGCAAGATAATGCCACAAAACGGTTTTATCATTTACCTCCCAATAGTATTACTAATTGGAATTCTATGAAGACAAAGTTTGAAGCCAAATTAAAGCTCGCTAATGATTCTCATGCCCTCTTGGCTCATCTTTCCCTCTTAAAATGGTAACCTTATGAACCTATGAGAGAGTTTGTGGAAAAAATTAATAGACTTGTGTATAAAATCCCAATTGTTGCTTAGCCAACTACTGAAAATTTAAAGTGTTTCTTCATAAATGCTCAACTCCTTGAAGTAAGCTTCACATTACAAATGGCTAGATTACCCAACCTTTGGGATAATCATGAATTAGCTATAAGTGTAGATGATGATATTATAATGTCTGAAAATTACAAAACGAGCCCACCAAAGTTAAAGCTTCAACATCAGTAGGTCTAGTTCTAATTAGTCGGTTCAAAAACTAGCTAATGGTTTGATTTCTCTAAAAAAACAACTCTCGAAATGTCCCATAAAGACATCCCTAGGAGGAATTTCGTTTGTAAAAACCATTTGCCTACGAATCAACCTAAATTATCCATTGAAGCTCCTTCATCAAAGGCTTGATAAATACACAACTTGTGAGATTTAGGAAGTGGATGAAGAAATAACTAAAGAAGAGGTTGAAGAAGTTGAAGAAAAAAAAAAGAAGCTAATGAAATAGTTGAAGACTCAAAGACCGACTTCACCACCTATAAGTCGAGGAAGATGATTGTGAGGAGGTAGTAGAAGATATAAATAGTGAATCCTATGCAATTATGACTAGAGCACAATTAAGAAAGAAGAAAAATGTTGTCTAGTTAGAAAAGAAAGAAAATGCCAAAGAAGCTCCAAAATTCATAATTGTGATTGCAAAGAGAGGATCTCCTATACCCACAACTAAAGAAGTAAGTACTTCTATCTCCCCTTTTGTATCTAAAGTCTTTGTAACTACCAAACGAGATAAACCTAAAGCCCATGTTGTGTCTAATTTTGAGGCATCTACTTCAGTGATTTTGACATAGTTGATCATATTAAGAAAACTAAAGTCTAAATTTCTAAAGCAGAGTACTATCAAACTCATCCTGAAGCCTTTACTCAAGTTACTAAATTTGTTAATGCCAAGTCATCCCAAAGTACTTCCTCTTCCAAAGGCATTTTACCTACACCTAAAGCCCCATCTCCACAAAATTTGTTGGCTTCCACTCCCTCCACATCATAAAATTGATCCTTTCTATGTAACATTGTTGATAACAAAACACAAATTAAGTAATTATATCATTGATTTTGGTGCCTCCGATAATCTTATGTTTGCGCAAGTAGCTCATGCACTTGGCTTTAGTATTACTCGAGCTTTTGGCTTATGTTATTTCATGGAAACTAAGGAAGTGCCTCTAGTAGGATGCATAAAGGATGCTCAAGTTGCCTTTGCATCTTCCCTAAAAATGAAAAATTATGGCTTCTCATGGAATTATTTTAAGTAGAACTTTTTTTCGTAGATGTGGGAGAAGAAATACAAATGGATTGGTCTCATGCTTCAATTCCATCATAAGGAGAAATGAAGAAACTAATGCTTAAGAGACAATTAAAGTATACTTTCCGTAAAAACAAATGATCGTATAACAAAAGTTTTATATCAAGATCTTGGTGATGGGAACTATATGGTCATGTCTGATTCAAAATTGAGTTCCCAAAAGACTTTCAAGATAATTCAAATACCATTTGGGTTCTTGAGTGTGATCGAAGTTGTTCTTTTGTTGGTTCAGGAGAAGGGGTGGTGTTTATCTCACCTTTTGGAAAAAGACATCCATTCTCGTATAAATTGCAATTTTCCAATACCAACAACACAAATGAGTATGAAACTCTTCTGCTTGGTTTGACAATAGCTAAAGAAATGGGGGTTAAGAATATCCAAGTACAAGGTGATGTTGAACTTATGGTAAAATAGGTATGAGTCTATTTTCAGGTTGAAAACAAAATGTTGAAACATTACAAGAATAAGGTGTGGGACTCAATCAAATTTGTTGAAGCTTTTTCAATTGATGTTGTATCAAGAGAGAGTAATTCAAGAGCACATGCTTTGGTAGTCTCAGGATCAATATTGGTGACTCATCCAAATTTTGATCAAGACAAATATACTATTGAGATGATCTTCAAGCCTAGTGTATCTGTTAATGTAGAGAACCGATAATTTTTCAACAATGATCAACAACTCATTTCCTTTCTTGAATAAAAATACAACTTAGTTGTATTTTGAGGGAACTGAAGCAAGATATAGAGATTCTCTTTCATCCAAAGCTGAAGAGGGAATTTAATGTGAAAATGATCACGAAGGTTGTATTAATTGAAGGGAAATAGAATACCTAAAGGATTGGTTAGTTTGGAAGATCTTTTTGACAAGCATGATCATTTTTATCAAAAGAAAGGATCAAAAGACACCAATCAATCAACTGAGTGTGTAAAGATTAATTTAGGAACTGAATAAGATGCAAACTTTGTCAACATTAGTAAGTGTTGCTCAATTGAAGAAAGAAATAAATTTGTGAAGCTTGTGAAAACTTATATCAATGTGTTGACATATTCTTACAAAGATTTAAAAACCTTCAAGTAAAGAAAAATGCAACACTACATTCCTTATAAGCCTAGTATTCAATATTTCGGATAGAAGAAAAGACAATATCATCTTGAAATTGCTTGGGAAAATTTATCAAGAAATTCAAAAGATGTTAATGCTAGAACCATTTTCCCATTCATCATTCAATTTGGATTCAAAATATTGTGCTAGTGAGAAATAAAAATGGTGAAACAAGGATTTGTGTTGACTTTCAAATTTGAATCAATCTTCTTTGAAAGACAATTACCCTCTTCCTATCATGGATCCGATCCTACAAGCAAGTAGTAATTGGGTCGAAATGCTATCCATGCTTGATGGCTTCTCATAGGTTATAACTAGATTGAGGTTGATGTTCAAGATCAACATAAAACAACCTTTACCACTCCCCTGGGAACCTTTTCCTATATGATAATGCCTTTTGGAATCATTAATACCGAGGCTACATTTTAGAGAGCAATGGATCTATTCTTCATAGATTTAAAGAATAAGTGTATTGTTGTCTATCTTGATGACCTCACAATTTTTTTCAAGGCCAAAAAGGATCATTTTCAACATCTTAAGCTTGTTTTGCAGAGGTGTAGAGACCATTGTATATCCCTCAACCCCAAAAATTCCATGTTCGAGATAACAAAAGAGAAACTTCTTGGTCACATTGTTTCAAAATATGGGATTAATATTGACCCTAATAGAATACAAGCAATTCAAAAGATTTCTCTTCCAACCAACAAGAAAGGTGTTCATTCTTTCTTTGGTAAAATAAATTTTCTCAAAGATTTATTCTATAACTTGTTGAATTGACCCCACATATTGTTGAAATGATGAAAGGAAAACAATCCTTCCATTGAGTTCAAAAGGAAATAAATCCTTTGATATGATTAAAGAATTTATTGCAAAAACTCCTATTCGGTATGTCCAAATTTTGATAAAGATTTTATTATCTATTGTTACGCATGTGAGCATAGTTTATTTGCAATTCTAGTTCAAAAAAACAATGAAGGAATTGTAGCTCACATTGCCTTTATGAGTTATTGGTTGAAAACACACGAGTTTAAGTACTCTCATATGGAAAAACATGTCTTTGTAGTTGTCAAGGCAGTCAAACAATTCAGGTTTTATAGTATGAATTCTCATTTTATCATTTTTATTCCTAACCCAACTATCAAATCTGTTTTTTAATCAACAAGAACTTGGTCTAAGAGAGGGTTGGATTTCCAAGGTGCAAGAATATGACATAGATATCAAGCCAACTAAACATGTACGAGGTCGAGGTCTGTGCCAATTGATAGTTGAAGGTGGATGCAAGGATCTTAATGATGGAAAATATGAAGAAATTCCAACTTTTATATTTGTTAGTACCACATATGAATGATATTCTAACATTGTAGTTTTCTTGACATACAAAGAATGTCCCTCACATCTCAAAGGTGTGAAGGAGAAGAGAAAATCAATTTCAAAGCAACAATATATGTGTTGAGGGAGAATTCTCTTTTACGGAAAGGAATTGATGATCACTTTCGAGATGTGTTGACAACGAACAACAAAAGAGATTGTCCAAGGCATATCATGATCAAGCCTATGGTGGATACTTTTATTCTCCAATGAATCGCCTGTAAAATCATTCATGTGGGTTATTATTGGCCCACTCTTTTCAAAGATGCAACTAAATGGGTGTCTAAATGTGTGGACTGTCAAACATTTGTAGGTTGACCCAAATTAGAAACTTTTCCATCGAAACCTCTAGTTATTGAAGAACCATTCCAATAGTAGGGACTTGATTTCATTTGTACCTTGAATAAAAACTTTGTTTCCGGTTATGCCCATGTTCTAACAACTACATGTATTATTTCACTAAGTGGGTAGAACCATTTCTTGTGGAGATTACAACTTTTGAAGTCATATGTAACTTTATCAAAGAATTTTTTTTTTTTTGGAATACCTCACAAAATTGTCATTGACAATGTACCAAATTATTCCTCTTACAAAGTAATTGACTTCTCGTATAAAATTTCACTATAAGCAAAGTCTATAAACAATAATTTGGTCACTATAGTGAGAAAATTGGTAGATGATTCATAAAATAATTGACATAAGAAGTTGTATGATGCCTTATGGGTTGATCATATAACACCGAAGGTAATTGGTATGTACCCTTTTTCAATTGGTGTATGGAATTGATGCTTTGAGTTTCCTATAACACCGGGAATTACCTACCTTATAACTAGCTAAAAATTTAATGGTAACACTATTTCAAAACTTAGATAAACTCATTGTGGTTCATTGAAAAGGGTTTTAACATTTCAAAAGTTACATGCTATGATTGTGCCATGGTGTAGTTACAATACACACTCAATTTGTTAGGAAATAAGGGATAAAATATGCGGAATAATCCCTCATAGAATCGCAACAGTAGAAACTAATATGCAAAAATTATTACAGATCTCAAATAAAATTGTAGAATAAAATAATGCAACACAAAGAGACAGTATTTAATGTGGTTCACCCAATTTGGGCTACGTCCACCGAGAATCACTTGCTCAGATTTTATTACAAGCCACCGCTCTCTCAATACAATACCTAGATCCATTTGGAGCTATGCTCAACAAACTCTCTGACAGAATTCATACCGAATTCAAAGCACATTTGCAATGTTTTTTCATTATACCCTAGCATATGCATAAAACCATATAAGTAGGCAACTACTTCAATAGTTTTACAATCCCATGAGTATCAAAACCATGGGCCAAAACCAGCCCAAAAACCTATGGGTCAAAAATCTCGCCCATATGAGAAGAGCACATTTCTCGATATGTCGGGTGCATTTTTTTGAGGCCAAAAAAATAATTTACGCCCAAAAAAATTCGAGGGCGCCCCTCGAACCTCGGCGAGGATACATGAAAAGTGTACAGTCTTCAACACTTTCACACATGAAAATAGGCTCCACAACCTAACAATCTCCCACTTGAAGACTAGTTTTCCTCTGAGCAATCTTCTCAACCCTTCACTAGTTTCTGTAAAGACCAACCAAAGCCGAATCAGCCGACACTAAAATTTTCCTCCATAATTTCTGTTTCATTAATGTATGTATTAGGAATAGGATGTTGTTAAGTATAATTAGTAATAGCGTCGATAGAAGATAATGGCGCCTGCCGATGCGATGCCGCCAATAATGTATAGTACGGTAATAGTCACAAGTACAATAAAATGTTGTGGTAAAAAGTAAATATTTGTCGTAAGTGGTCCTGTAATGTTAAAATGTCAAAGTTGGGGTAAGTAGAGAAGTATGGTCTACATGATTAGGAATTAGAAATTTTATATTGGTAATAAGGACAAGGAGTGAGGTCATAAATTTTGTGTATTTTATTTGTAAAAAGTCTAAAAATATGGAACCCATGTGAAATGATAAGGTTTATCTTATCTTAAAAGATAAGCTTACATACGTATGCAGATAAGAGTTAAGGTATGGAATATGATTCGTCAGAGTGGATTTCTTATCCTATCTTAGAGATAAGATGGATAAGCTCAGAAGTTCTATAAATAAAGAGGCCACCCCCTCATTTATCATAGAAGGAAGTAGTGAGAAATATTGTATGAGTAAGTGTGTAAAGGAAGCCATCATTTTGAAGGTGTGTTAAAGAAGCCATTAAGAGGTGTAATTGTGAAGTTTCTCCCATAGTATTGGTGGAAGGAAAGTGAAGTCAGTAACACTTGAAGTACCTCATGGGTGAGATTGTAACAATTTCATGTTAATATTATAATTTACTCGATATTTCTATCATCATTCCTTCTTATCATAGTCTATGGTATTCTTGTGTTATGTTTGTTGTTGTGTTTCTAGATTACATCCACCAAACTAAAAGTTGTGCATTAGTAAATAATCATAGCACGAGGAGTTCCGGTGAAGAATTATCATAGTGCCGATTGGTGTTAACATTTTGGTTCCGTTCTGCGGGACCATTCCTCGTTGGTGGATTTTCCGGAGAGATATTCCCAATTAGTCAAAAATCATTTGGAGGGTAACCTTGTTTTTCATGTGCATAGTAGTTACCATGATAAAGTCATTTTTGCATGAATAGTATTTACCACAAGAAAGTCACTTTTTACCATGAATAGTATTTACCGTAGTGAACTTCACTTTTTTACTCATGAATAGTGTTTACCACAAGAAAGTTAGTTTTTACCATAGTAAGTCAAGTTTTATCATAGTTTACCGTGGTCATTTCTATTTTCTATTATAGTGATTCTAATTATTTGTGCACATAAGTTTTGTTGATTGTACTTGTGGGTTGGTATTTCACTGTGGTTACTTTTGGAAATGGGAAGATTCTGTTTTTTCAGCCCAATCTAATGAAGATGCTTCCTCTTTCATTCAAGAGTTTAAATGATCTTGTATTTGTAATGGCCTTATAAGAAGGGAACAATGGACTGAATTTTTTCCTACCTTTTTGGATGGTTCAACCCTTAGGTGGTTTGAAACACTAGGTGATAATATGAAAAACTCATGGGATTTATTAACTGAAAGTTTTCTTGAAGAATTTGGTGAAACAACGAAATATGCGAGATCTCATGATTGATATCACAAAGCTATCCCAAGGAGAGAAGGAGAAGATAAGGGATTATCATGCTCGTGTTCTAGAGCTAAGGAGGAAGCTTGATGCCCAAATCCGGAAGGAAGGATTAGCGGATGGGTTGATGAATGGTGTGGATAATCTCCTCTGTAAGCACTTCATTCTTGGGATGAAGCTAGAGATCAGACAACGAGTGAAGTATGACCGCCCAACTACCATTGAACAAGCAAAGAATATTGCAAGAAGGCAAGAAGAAAGCATGGAAGAGGAGCCCAAAGAAATTGTTGCTAAAGTAGAGCCTACACCAACACCTTTGGTTTAAAATCCACAACCACTCTCGGTGAGCACAAATATTTCTCCTAGTACATCTACTGAGTATGAAGATCTACTCAAGAAGATGGGTCAGTTAACTATTAATCTTCTTCAAGGAAAATAATTTAGTTCTCAGGGAGGAGATAGAGGTCCAAAAAGAAATATTTTTGAAGTTGTATGTTATGGTTGTTATAAAAAGGGTCATTATAAGTATAATTGTCTAGATAGAGCTTCTACATTTGGTACAAGAGATAATGATAAAGGAAAAACACCTGTGAATTATTTTGATGTAGTAGATAAGAGCATAAATAATGAAGTAGATGTGTTTGTAACAAAAAAAGAAAGAAAGAAAAAGATAATCAAGATGGAAATGATCCTAAGAAGATGAAAGGAGAAAATAGTAAGAAACATAGGAGAAGAAAGTTGGGTGTGCATGATTTTCTCGATTTCACGGGTCAAGGACCATACTCCATCTTAAAGATCTGTCTAAAAGGCCTGCAAATATTACATATGGTCAACTCTTGGCTATGTCTTCTAGAAGAGGCGGGAGCCGCGAAGTGGACTCAATGCTCGATGAAGGAAGGAGGTTGAGGTCCATGTTTTGGAGGCAGAGGCGAGATCCACTACGCTCTCCACAAGCTGAGGTATTATGTAATGGTATTTTAATTCATGATGTCTTAGTTGATGGAGGTGTTGCGATTAATGTAATGACCGAGTCAGTAATGAATATGTTGGGTTTAAAATTGATCGCCCTCAACACTTCATGTTAAGGTCATTAAATAAGGGAAAAACTAAACCAAAGGTGTAGTTTCAAATGTGACAATATTTGTTATGGGTGTTGTATGTGTGGTAGACTTTCGGTGATGAAAAATGGTATGTTGCATACCCAATATTGTTGGGAAGACCATGGCTAAGGAGAGTTCATGCAAGAAACTACTTTGGAATGAAGGCTTCATGACACTTGGACGTGGTAGAGAGAGGGTTCAAAGATAAACGTGATCCTCGGCATCATAAGCGAACATGTGGATTCAAGTGATGAAATTGATGATTGGACATCCTCTGATTACTCTAGTACTAGTGAAGTGGACACTAAAGATGAAGAAAGTGAGGTTGATGTTTTGGTCATGGATATCCTTCCAGGTCCACACCAACTCATGACCCCATAAAATTATCTGAAGAAGAAATTGATGATCGTCTCCAAAAAATAAAGATTGGTGATGTTGTGATGGAGAATGAGAAGGAATCCTACCTCCAGCTCTTTCAAGGTACATACACATATTCACTTTTGATTACAAGGAACTCCGTCAAGTAAGTTGGGTAGAAGATTCTATTGAGTGGTAGATGGTGCTTAAGCCCATAAAGAATATGCCATATAGAATGAATCCTAATTTTTCCAAGACTGTAAAAGAAGAAATAGATAAGTTTCTTGATGCAGGATTCATATTTGTTGTGGAGAATTCAGAATGGGTTTCTCCCATTGTGATTTCAATAAAAAAGAATGGGAAACTACACATTTGTGTTGATTATAGGAAGCTCAATAAGGCAACAAAGAAGGATCATTACCCTCTTCCATTCTTAGATCGAGATATTGGGCGAAGTAATGCTAGCCATGAGTGTTATAGTTTCTTTGATGGATATAGCGGATACAACCAAGTTCGTATAGCGAGAAAAAGATCAGTTTGAATACCACGTTCACCACTCCTTGGGAATGTTTGCTTATAGAGTTATGCCTTTTGGGTTGTGTAATGCTCCGGCAACGTTCCAGGTGTTTGATGAATAGGGTTTTGAACCCTACATTGGGAACTTCATCGAGTATTTCTAGATGATTTTTCATCTATGAGAGCAAGATGGACCACTACACTGATGGAGACATCATTTCAAAGGTTAGATTAAGCACAAGCCTCATTAAACCCTACAAAGTGTGTCTTTGGATGTTCTAAAGGTGTTTTGTTAGGGCATGTTGTATCCAGAGATGGTATAGGTACGATCCCGATAAAGTTTCAAAAATCAAAGAGTTACCATTTCCTATGAATAGAAGTAAGTTGAGATCATTTTTAGGCCATGTGGGTTACTATAGAAGATTCATCAAGAATTTTTCAAAGATTACACACCACTAACCCAGTTCTTGAAAAGGATGTTACTTATAAACCAGAAATAAGGCACATGAAGCTTTTGAACAATCAAGGAAGCCCCGTGTCTTCACCGCTTTAAAGAATCTAGATTGGAGAAATCCATTCATTGTAGGTACACTGATGCCTCGGATGCATGCACTAGGAAGTGCTCGAGCCAAAAGGATGAAAATGGGAATGAACATCTAGTTTACTTTGGGAGTAGACAAATGAGCAAAGTCTTTGAGGTAAATTATCACTGTAAATAAAAAGAGGCTCTAGCTATCATTTTTTGCTATAAAGAAGTTTAGAAATTACTTGCTAGGGTAAAAATTTCTAGTTGTAATATCATTAGGCTCTAAAATATTTGTAAATAATCCTAACCCATCGGGGAGGATAGCAAGATGGATAATTTTGCTACTGAGAATTTGAATTTGATATTATAGATAGGCGAAAAGAAGCATGTCAATGCAGATGCACTCTCTCGAGCCTATGATGGTTTAGGTTCATCTTGTGATGATGATGATTTCCCAGATGCAAGTATTGCATTGTTATCCTTGACACAATCCCTAGTGAATACATAGATATTTGGATTATCTGAATGAATTCAAGTTTCTGATAGTGCCAATGCAAAGACTAAGAGGAAGATTACTCAAGCCACTCATCGATATTCTATTCTCGCATGGAGTATTATTTCGAATAGGACACGATGGACAAGATCTGAGAGAGCGATTGGACGTGTGATCAAGGAAGGAGTTGATAGAAGAATTCCACAATGGTACATGTGGAGGAAACTTCTCTGGACAACTTACAACAAGAAGGATCTTAGATGCGGAGTTATCACCGGCCCAATCTTTTTAGAGATTGTTATAATTATTGTAAGACATGTGATATCTGTCAAACACATGGTAACCGTAAGACTTCATCAGCTCCATTATGCCCTATTCTTCCACTTGGTCCCTTTGAAAAGTGGGGAATAGATATTGTAGGTCCACTTCCAACTACCCCACACCAAAATAAGTATATTGTAGTTGCCACAGATTATTTAACCAAGTGGGTTGAAGCTAGGCCATTGAAAACAACTTCCATGGATGAAGTGACAAGGTTCATATATGAACGCATTGTCACCAGATTTGGTTTCCCATTAGAAATTGTAACAGATCAAGGAAGCCACTTCATTAATGAGGTGGTAGAAGCCTAGTCAATAAGTTTTCTATTAAGCACGGAAGGCAACAACATCTGAAGCCATGCACAAATGGACAGGTGGAACGAACAAATTTTGTGTTGTGTCAAATTCTAGCAAAGATGCAGCCTTGCGGTACATAAGTGGGATAAAAGGATTCATGCAACATTGTGGGCATATAGGGCAACATCAAAGTCAATAAAAAGATACTCCCCATTTCGGTTGGCTTATGGCATTGATCTAGTTCTTCCTATTGAGTTTGATATTCCCACCTTGTGAGAGTTATGAAAAATGAAAGGATGGATGAAAATGATTCAATAAAAAGAAAGGTTGGTACATCTTCATTTCTTTAGAGGAAATGAGGAAATAATGAAGGATACTGAAGCTATAAGAAGAAAATGAAGCGAGAAGGAATACTTTGATCAAAAGATCGTTGGTCTCCATTTCATGTGAATGACTTGGTTCTAGTATATGATTCCGATCTGAAAAAAAGAAGACAGAAAATTTCTTCCAAAATGGATGGGGCCCTACAAAATAGTAGTTGTGCATAAAAATGGTACGTACGAGTGGAGGAATTGGATGGCACTCCCATTACGAAATGGATCAACCATGACAAGTTGAAGATTTTCCAAGCACTGAAATAGTCTACTCGAGGACGGAGTAGAAGCTAGGAAGGGGAAGATGTCGACACTAAAATTTTCCTCCGTAATTTCTGTTTCATTAATGTATGTATTAGGAATAGGATGTTGTTAAGTATAATTAGTAGTAGTGTCCGATAGAAAGATAACGGTGCTGCCGTGGCATTTGCGACACCTCCAATAATGTATAGTATGGTAATAGTCACAAGTACAATAGGAATGTTGTGGTAAAAGTAAATATTTGTTAAGTAAGTGGTCCGATAATGTTAAAATGTCAAAGTTGGGGTAAGTAGAAAGTATGGTCTACATGATTAGGAATTAGAAATATTATATTGGTAATAAGGACAAGGAGTGAGGTCATAAATATTTTGTGTATTTTATTTGTAAAAAGTCTAAAAATGTGGAACCCATGTGAAATGATAAGGTTTATCTTATCTTAAAAGATAAACTTACATGTACAATAAGAGTTAAGGTATGGAATATGATTCGTCAGAGTGGATTTCTTATCCTATCTTAGAGATAAGATGGATAAGCCTGGAAGTTCTATAAATAAAGAGGCCACCCCCCTCATTTAGCATAGAAGGAAGTAGTGAGAAATATTGTATGAGTAAGTGTGTAAAGGAAGCCATCATTTTGAAGGTGTGTTAAAGAAGCCATTAAGAGGTGTAATTGTGAAGTTTCTCCCATAGTATTGGTGGAAGGAAAGTGAAGTCAGTAACACTTGAAGTACCTCATGGGTGAGATTGTAACAATTTCATGTTAATATTATAATTTACTCGATATTTCTTATTTATCATCATTCCTTCTTATCATAGTCTATGGTATTCTTGTGTTATGTTTGTTGTTGTGTTTCAGATTATATCCACCAAATTAAAAGTCATGCATTAGTAAATAATCATAGCACGAGGAGTTTCCTGATGAAGAATTATCATAGTGCCGGATTGGTGTTGATAGAACACAGCTTCAATTTTTCCTTGTGACCACCTTGGTCATCATGTCTACAGGATTTTGACTGTATGAATCTTCTCCAGCTTCAACTTCTCTTCCTCCAAAGTTGTCCTGATGAAATGGTACCTTAACTGTATATGCTTCGTCCTAGAGTGGAAAGCAGAGTTCTTAGCTAGGTGTATAACACTTTGACTATCACTATGTAACTTTCCTTCCTCCTGCTTATGCCCCAACTCCTCAAGTAATTGTTATAACCAAATCATTTCCTTGCTTGCCTCTGTGGTAAAGCAACATACTCAGCCTCCGTGGTTGACAAAGCCACCAACTTCTATAGTCGTGAAATCCAGCTTACTGCTATTCCACCTACAGTGTAAACATAACCTGTTGTGCTCCTCCTATTGTCTACATCTCCAACCATATTTGAATCTACATAACCACACAAAGTGGTGTTTGATCCACTGTAGCACAAAATTTTCCCCATGGTCCCTCTCAAATACTAAAGGATCCACTTTACTTCCCGCTGATCTCTACCTTGATTACTCATAAATCTACTCATCGCTCCCATCTGCATGGGCAAGTATCGAAGCCTAGTGCACACCATGGCATACATCAAACCACCAACCACCGATGAGTAAGGTACCTTGACATCTGGTTTCTCTCTTTCTCTCGTCTTAGGACACTCACTTTGATAACTTGAAATGGCTTGCCAAAGGAGTCCCAACCGGTTTAGCTTCCCGCATATTAAACCTCCGTCTAAGACCTTCTTAATGTACTCTTCTTGAGATAAAGTTAGCTTCCGTTCTTCTTATCCCAAGATATCCTCATACCAAGGATTTGTTTGGCTGCCCCCAAATCCTTCATAGAAAAGGATTCACTTAGTTGCTTCTTGAGTACTTTTATTTCCTACATGTTTTTACTCGCAACCAACATGTCATCCACATACGTAAAAAGATAATATAACTGCCATCCTCAAATTTCTTTGTATACACGCAATGGTCATAATGAAATCTAATATAACATTGCTCCATCATGAAGCTATCAAATTTCTTATACCATTGACGTGGAGCTTGTTTCAAGCCATACAAGCTCTTCTTTAGTTTGCACGCATCTCCTCTTTACCTTTGACCTCATAGCCCTTTGGTTGCTGCATATATAGTTCCTCCTCCAAATCACCATGGAGAAATGCATTCTTTACATCAAGATCTTCTAAGTGCAAGTCTTCATTGCAACTATTCCTAGAATAGTTCTAATAGAAATCATTTTTACTACGGAGAAAAAATCTCATCAAAATCTATACCTTTTTATATGCAAACCCCTTGACCACCAACCGGGCCTTGTATCTTTTCTTTCCTCTTTCTTCCTCTTTGACTCGAACACCCACTTGTTGTGTAATGCTCTTTTCCTTCGGGTAGCTTTACCAATCCCATGTCCGGTTCTCCATGAGAGCCTGATGCTCCTCATCCATGGCTTGCTCCCACTTCTTCCTAGCATCTACCTATTACTTCATCAAAGCTCTCTGGCTCTCCACTATCAGTGAGTAATAAATAATAAAGAGAAGGAGAAAAATGTTCAGGTTCTCTTCTTACCCTAGAAGACCTCCTCAATATAGGAGTTTGGGGTTCATGTTGAGGAGGTTCCTGAACTTATTCATGTGTCACTTTTCCATCTCGGAACATCCTCTATCGCTGCATATTCTTTCTTGGATTCTTCCCTATTTTCCCGCAGAATCGCTGCTTATACATGACTTTCTCATTAAAGACCACATCCCTAGATCGAATGATTTTCTTGTCCTTAATACTCCAACATTTATATCCAAAGTCATCACCACCATAACCAATGAAAGTACATTTTTCTGACTTAGCCTCTAGCTTGGTCCTATCATCTTTTCTATATGAAAAAACACCTCACACCCAAAGACTCTAAGAAATGAATAATCAACTTTCTTACCATACCAAGCCTCCTCAGGTATGCCTCCATCTAAGGCACTTGAGGGTCCTCTGTTTATCAAGTACACAACTGTGCTCACCGCTTCTGCCCAAAAAGAAAGAGGCAGTCTTGCATGTAACCTCATGCTCCTAACACGTTCCATTATTGTTCTGTTCATCCTTTCTGACACCCCATTCTGATTGCGGAGTTCCTGGAACCATCTTTTGCTTACGGATTCCATTCTTAGAACAATAATCATCAAATTCATTGTTGATATACTCCCCTTTAGACATTTTAGCTTAAGCCTGTTTCATTCTTTACTAAGGCTTTCCATTTAACAAAAGTGTCAAATACATCATATTTGTTTCTAATACAATAAACCCAAACTTTTCTTGTTGCACATCAATAAAAGTAACATAATAACTTGAACCCCAAGAGATGATACCCGAGCCCCCCCACACATCGAATACACTAGCTCTAACTTATTCTCTTTCTTTGTAGGTCTAACCTTGAGAAACCTTACTCACTTTTGTTTCCCCATATATGCAGTCCTCACAGAGTTCCAAACATGTTTCTGTATATCTAGGAAAATCCTTCTTTATGATCTCCATGCCCTTATGGCTCATATGACCAAGCCTATAGTGCCACAATGTTGTATCTACTTATGAAGCCACAAGATTACAAACATTAGTGCTATAAGTGGTTAAATACAAGGTTCCAACCTTCTTACCTCTTGCCACCACAAGAGCACCCTTGGTAACCTTCCAAGAGTCCACTGTAAATATCATAAGTACAACCATCACTTCCCAACTGCCCTCCGATATCAAATTTCATCTTAATGTAGGCACATGTCTGACATCCTTTAATAGCCAAGTATTCCCATTCTACATCTTAACTTGAATGAACCTTTCCTAATTATGCTACAAGGCTCATCATCACCAAGAAAAACATGCCCAAAATCTCCTTGAACATAATAAAAAAAATAATGCCTATGTGGAGAAGCATGGAAAGAAGCCCCTGAATCTAAAACCCAAGATTTAGTAATATTGTGCAAAGAAAGAATCAAAGCATCCTCGGCATTCATTACCTTTGCCACATTTGCCTCCTTGTTTTCTTCTTATTGTTTCTTCTTGTCCCAAAGCTCCGAACAATCCTTCTTTGCATGCCCAGACTTTCCATAGTGTCAACATACTATCTTGCTTTTAGATTTTGACCTTGCCCGATCCTTTGATTTTCCATGGCTTCCTCTATTCTTCTGTCTCCGTCTAGTTTCCATTGTCAAAGCATTCCCTGAAGTAGAAGATTCACCGATTTTTTTCTTCAC
This sequence comes from Taxus wallichiana var. yunnanensis, assembly GCA_018340775.1. NCBI lineage: Eukaryota > Viridiplantae > Streptophyta > Pinopsida > Cupressales > Taxaceae > Taxus > Taxus wallichiana. Next base: position 740,136,206 of record CM031243.1, read on the forward strand.
ATTTCCTCGCTTAGAATCACCCCTACAACATCCTCAAACTTCAACTTTGAGTTAGTTAAAACCGAGTTGCTTACCGCCATTACCAAGCTATTCCAACTCTCAGGTAAAGAGCACAAAACTAATAAAGCCATAACTTCTTCATCAAATTCTATTATAACCGAAGCTAGCATATTTACAACCGTATTAAAATCATTTAGATGATCTGCTACTGAACCATTCTCAGAAATCTTCATATTAAACAACTTTTTCATTAAAAATATCTTATTAGAGGCAGAGGGTTTTTCATACAACTTCCCTAATGCATCCATCAGTTCTTTTGTAGTCTTTTCCTTTGAAACATTAAATAATACCGAAGATGCAAGACACAACTGGATTTTCCCAAGTGCCTTCCTATCCAACAAATCTCATTCCGCATCATGCTCGAGGGTTTGTTCACCTTCTCAGACAACAAAGTATAAAGATCCTTCTGATAAAGGTAATCTTCCATCTGCATCTTCCAAAGACTAAAATTCTACCCATTGAATTTATCAACCCTAGATCTTCCATCATCTACCATAGCTCCCACTCAAGATAAAACTTTCCCTATAATTCAACACTTCAACAAACCAAACTAGACTCTGATACCAATTGTTAGGAAATAAGAGATAAAATATGTAGAATAATCCCTCACAAAATCACAACAGTAGAAACTAATATGCAGAAATTATTACAGATCTTAAATAAAATTGTAGAATAAAATAACACAACACAAAGAGACAATATTTAACGTGGTTCACCCAATTTGGGCTACGTCCACCAAGAATAACTTGCTCGATTTTATTACAAGCCACCGCTCTCTCAATATAATACCCAGATCGGTTTGGAGCTATGCTCAACAAAATCTACTGAAATTCACATGTGAATTCAAAGCACATCTTGCAATGTTCTTTCATTATACCCTACCATATGCATAAAACCATATAAGTAGACAACTGCTTAAGTAGTTTTACAATACCGTGGGTATCAAAACCATGGGCCAAAACCAACCCAAAAACCTATGGGTCAAAAATCTCACCCATATGAGAAGAGCACATTTCCCGATATGTCGGGTGCATTTTTTTGAGGCCAAAAAAAAAAAAAATTGTGCCTCAAACCCTCGCTATCGGAGGTTGCGCGCCCCTGAGGTTCGGCCCTGAGAACGAACCCCAACAAGGATACATGAAAAGTGTACAATACTCTTAGTGTACAATCTTCAACACTTTCACACATGAAAACAAGCTCCACAACCTAACAAAATTTTCCCATACAATTCCTATACACTCTAAATCACTCACTCTAATAAATGTATAAGTTTTCTTTATGCAAAAGATCCTCATTCTTCTATATTTATGAACTATATAACAAATCCATAATACACTATTGTAAAAGTTTTGGACATGCTAAAACACAACAAACGTGTTTTTGATAGAAAATGCTAAAATGTGTCTTCCTCCATAATAAATCCCACAAAAAGGATCAACAAATTTATTAAAAATATGACTATGAGGTCAAAGAAACTTTCTTCTTTCTAAATATATGATTTTTCAAATTTTCTGACTAGTATAAGGTTTTCATCCTTATTATTTTCTAACTATGTCTTTTTATAGCTCTATTTTTTGTATTTATACATGTTTATCTTTCATCGTGTATCTTTTTTTTCACTTATCCAAATTGAATAAAAATTATACAGTCCCAAACTAGGACTAATTCTATACATATTAAAAATATATATATAATTTTGATATTTTTGAGGTAGTTGGGGGTGGGGCGGGAAGTGACATGGTCGATACATTATTTTTCAAATTTCAAAATCTTTGTACTTGGAAAATCATAAAAAAATAAACACCTACTAGAAAATATTAAAAAATTCTATCCCAAACTAGATGATTCATATCTATCTTTCTACCAAAGGGTTTTCAAAAATACTAAATAGTGCTAACAAATGGGGGTGCGGGAGATGACCAACTATCTACTATGTTTTTTACAAAAATAGGAGCACCTATTGACATTTTAGCTCATTAACCCACTTACACTTAACCATTTAAAAAAATAGTAGTTTAGAAACTAGACTCGAACTACAATTCATGTTCTTACAACATCTTCACTTTTTTAGTGTAACTATCTCAAATAACCTATACAAGTTGATGTTTCTTATTTTTCAAAAAAATCCACTTTAGAAACCCTTTTGGCCCCCATTTCCATGCACTTACCATTCAACCCTTGGCTTGATGCAAACTCGCCTAATGCAACTCTGCAACAAACAGTTCACCCTTAATAAGGAGCTCATTTTGAGCTTTGTTAGAATGCAACTCTTTGTGAATACATGCTTACAGATGCAGAGAAATGTAAAATCACTAGGATCTCGAGACCTTCAACTCACCTATCAATTCTTTATGCAACTCATTGCAAATAGACTCCTCCATTTGTAGATGTAGTACTAAATTTAGTTGTTACTAAGTAGGTTAGCTAGATTTAGTTGAGAAACCTCTATTGGGGAAAAATAATTTTTTAATTTTTAATTTTATTTTATTCTCAACCATATTTCTTCCGTAAGAAAGTTTAGAGGAGGAGGCAGGGTGCCTGGTGGGTCTTCCTTTCCCAGTGCTAAAAAAATTCCTTTTATTTACATAGAATATTGAACTAGGGGTTATGGGGATGCAAGGTGGTTCTAGGAACTTCTTTGGAGGTTAAACATACTCTCCGGGCGCAATTTTCTTATCTAATAAATCTTGCACTTCTACAACCTCATATGCTTTCACATGCTCTCCATAAATCAACTCGATACCAAATGACGACGACTTGGAAACATGAAGGCATCATGTGAGTGTTTTATTGATCATAAAAGCCAATTACATAATGTAAGGAGTGTTGCAATACTTATAGGTATTGGATAGCAACAAACTAACCAACATGGTTACAATAACTTCCAAAATACATTTGGAAAGCATAAAACTGAAGATACAAACAAATATGATGTTGTACAGTGCATAATAAATCAAACATAAATATAACTAAACCAAATATATGGTTTTAACCATATAAAAATATTAAATAATTAAGTTACCTACCTAGCCATAAGTAACAAACAAACTACCAATGATAGATTCTTAAACTACCTATAGTAAAACAAGTTTCACGTAACATGGTGGATTATTTTGAGTGATATAACTCCCTTATGTTTAAGTTATTTTAACTTTTGTTATATTGTCTATTGATCATTTTTGGTATGACACGTGATGTCATAATTTTTTAAAAAAATTTGACGCTTTACAGATTGAAGCCTACGAGGAGGATGATAATAACTAGAAATCGCATGCGAGAAATGTGATGTGAACGCCAAAAGGGATGTAGTAGAAGAAATAAATGTGAAATAGGGAAGGAATCTAAAAAGCGTAGTTGTGTTTGTTAAGGTATTTGATTTGTCAGTTATATGAAGGAAAAGAGAGTGGAATAGAAGTTAAAATTAGTACGATGGGTGGTGGTGTAATGTGTGGTAATGTTAGAGAGGAGTAACTATTTATGGTGATTGTTTAAAGGAAAGTACCTGAAATGTGAGTGAAGAGAATGGGAAAAATTGGCAGAAAATGTAGTTGACATGAAGAAAAGTTTTATGCAAAGAATAAAATTTGATGGGAACAAGAGAAGCAAATTCCCATGATATAAACACCAACCAAAACATATTTACAACAGGGATGTGAAGGAGGATCGCAAGTGGGAGATGAGGGGAGTCTTTATGGTTATGTTCCTTCTAGATCTATAAGCATCCGCTCATACTAGGTAGAGGGGTTTGGGGAACCATTGCGAAACTCTAGTTTCCTACAACCACATGACATATTTGTGAATATTTTAAAGGGGTAAGGACCAATTGCGTAGTCATTAAGGCAATGTATTGTGGAGATATTTGAAAAAAAAAAGAGTGGTTGATCAATAATGTTGAAGTGAATAATTGTTTGCAATTTCAGGCCTTTTTATGGGTAGTTAGAACACACATATATGTAAGGGTAATTCACATGCGTGTCTAAAGTTCCAATTTAGAGACATCGATATTTTGACTGTAAATGGTGTGCGAGGGTTACGATTTCATACACATTTGAGATTAGGGTTTCTCTCTAGCTATAAGGGTAATGATTAAGAGTTCCCTCATCAATAGTCTTGATGGTGTCATCTATCAATAGGCATCGGAGTCAAGGATTGCAATTGGATGATGTTCAATCTATTAGATAAGACAAAGACACGAATGAAAATTTAGAAATAAGGTGGTAATTAAATACCTACATGTCCCACACCTATTCCATGGTTGAAATTTTTCTTACCAAAATAATATTTGTTATTTGTGTTTCACATTATTGTCTTCATCTCACTTTCATCATTCATGTGAGTGCAAGTTGTGCTTAAAGAGTCAAAATAGAAAATGTGGGAAATCCAATAGGTTACTCATTCAAAACCCAACCACAATGCTTGCTCCTTGGTTGCCCCCTTCAAGTGTAAGGTTGAGTAAATGTAGGAAAGAAAGAAATGTGCAAACAACCATCTATGATTAAAACTTACGATTCTTGTCCCCAGTTGACGGGTGAATGTGAAAACATGGTATTGGGTGGTCATGAGCCTCCTCCATAATGTAACCTTATAGTTAATGAAGCTAATTAGAAAGCAAATTTCCATGGCCGACATGTTTCCAAATAGGTGATGTCATCTTGAGCCATCGATAGTCCTAATGGTGTCATCCATCTACGAGCATCGGTGTCAAGGATCACAAATGGGTGGTCTTCAATTTGTTAGATAAGACAAAGACATGAATGGAAAGTTAGAAAAAGATGGGAATTAAATACCTACATGTCCCACACCTATTCCATGGTTGAATTTGTTCTTACCAAGATAATTTTTATTATATATAGCTAGCAAGTTAATGATTAAGGTTTTCTCGAACAATATTTCGATGACATCGGCCATTAAAATCTGCTAGAATCAATTATACAACAAGAGTAGGGATCATAAATCGGACAATTTTAACGGAATAGATTCTCTTCAATCCTTGGTAACTAAGGCCAATAAATATGTGTAAGCTTCATATTGGATAAAAAAGACCTTGTTTATAAAAATCTTTATGTTTACTTTTGTATATATATGAAAAGGAATTGGTATTTTTTAAAAGGATATGATATGTGAAGTAATACATATTTGTAAAAGCAAGAAATTGGTTTAATATAAAATTTGTTAATGGATGTGTATTGACATCTCTCCCTAAATACTAAAAAGTTTTTTGTCAACCAAAAAAATCAAAATACCAAACCACACACTATTTTTGGCTCAATCATTTAAATTGGAGAAAAGGGGGTGGAGCAAGTTACTATTAACAATGGCCTCCCTTGTGATTTTTGGGTAGTTAGAACACATTTCAATTTAAGGGGAATTATCTTCTTTGTGTCCTGATACACTTTAGAGATAGGGATATGTGGAGTGGACTCATCATCCCAAGTCAAGTCATTGCAGTTGTTGAATTTGATAACCACAAAACATAGGGTCGATCATGTGGTTTTGTGTCATCTTTATAGACCATTATCTTATGCCATTCTCCATGCTCTCCTAGGAAATAATAGGTATCATTTGTAAGATTTTTCTTGTGGATTTGTAGCCAAGACTTTATAATTTTATGCAGATATGTCTTGGTCATTATTAATGAAGATTGAATCTAAAAATGGCACAAAAAACTGCAGTTTATAATAATGTAAATGTTTCAAATTTATGTAAGGTTTTTCCCATGCAAAGGCTTGAACGATTGCCTTGAAATCAGCAACAGACCTCACAACAAATTTTCTAAAAAACAGAGCATTGTTTTTCATCACTTCATCTTCTAACCATGCCCTGTTACTTTCTATGGTCTACACCACAACGTCAACATTTTCCTTCTCAAGATCATTTGCAATCAATAAAAATTTACTATTAGAATGCAAATAGTTGCTTTTTTTTCTATTACTGAAATAAGACTTGTTTTATGAGAGAAAGAGACTATTTCACTCTTTCCATTCAATAAATCTAACCCCAAGACAAAATGAAAACATAAAACCAAACCATAAAACAAGTAATATTTTCATTATCTCCCTCATCTCAGCTAATACGATTGTCAATAGAAATTGTTGCCACAAGTAAAAATGGAAAATGATTGTCTCTACTATAAGGTCAGTAATGTGGATATGCAATAAAAAAATTTTCGTTCAAAGAGGGCAGCAAAATTTATGCTTTGGCTCAAGCCATTTGGCAGTCGAAAATTTGAGGCCTGATCTTCAACATATTAGAATTACAAATATCCTAAATTGTAATGACCGTGATTTACTTCTTGGTTGGAAAAGACCGAAAAATTATGTGTTCCCGAGTTTAATCAATAGTGTAGAATTCATGATTTTTCTTCTTAAAAGCCCAAGCATTGTGTTGAGATACCAAAGTTGAGTGACAACACAATACTCTTATTATTATACTTTGGACAAATATATAACTAATTCATGCACAACAATATTTGTACATAGCCACTACCTTATTATTTTGCACAAATACCACAAATTAATCCTTTACTCTATTTTGAAGCACATAATTTCAAGCATCTCATAATTAATTCAATAAGCATTTGAAGACACCAAAGCAAACCTTGTAATTGAATAAGCATCTATAAAACAATTTAACGAAACATGAAAGATGAAAAACATATTTTTGTTTGCACTTAGAATATGGTTGGTCTAAAAAACCAACGAAAACTTGTTGCACTCGCCTTCAACTAAGATGTTTAAATCTAAATAATTCTAAGTATTTTTTTAGGATTAGATATTGTTTATATATGTCATGGTTATCTGAAATGCTTCTCAATAAACAATGAAGAGGAAAAAGAGGGAGGCATGTGTGGATATATATGAATGAATGAATATATGATTTTGATATTGATTACCCAGTAACTATGAAAATAAATCAAAATGGTCTTTAAAGAATTATTTTTATTTTACTTTGCAATTTGCATATGAAAGGAGGTTTTAGTAACAAAGATAAAAAAGATGTAAAGAAATGCAAATGACATTACAATAAACAAATGAATGGAATATATGCACATACATTATTTAATATTTCTTGTGTGTGTGTGTAGTGTAATGTAAACGTAAGAACAATTGACTCTTTTTCAACAATGTGTTTTTAAATCCAAATTTGATAATGTGCACACTAAAACATAAAATATACAATAGTATTCTCATTATCGATTTTTACATACCATGAACTAAATGGAACTATAACATTAAACAACTGACATATCAACATCTAGTGTAAGCAACAACTTTCTCGACTATACCAAACGTTACTCTATAGCTCCCAAGTTATCACATTCAATACATTTGTTTTTTTAACATGTACGATTACATATTGCATAATGATTCCAATATTGTTTGCATACACTGTAAACTTATAAGTCAATAATGTCAAGTTGTAATTGCCAAATAGGTCATGGTATACAAAATATTGATATTGACAACAATTCCTCTCTTTTTTATGCTTTGCATGTATTTTCATATATCTGTCAGAGGATCTTCATTAATAAAAACATAGCAATATCGATTCCGATTACGGGTATTCACTATTATTCATGTTGATAACTTCTGATCATGAAGCAAGAAGGGAGAAAAAAACATATTTGACATGCCCCTAAAAGCCACTAAAAGGAAAATTTTGAAAATTAATACCGAATACCAAAAACAATATTTGTGTTACATAACCTTGTATGGAGGAAGCCACATAGACACTCCATATCACAACAAAAATCACCACAACAATTAATCAAACAAAAAAATTGTCCCTACAAAATTACAGATCCGAAAATGAGAGTGATATTTCCCAACAATTTAAAACATAAAATTGCCAAAACAATATGTAAACTTTAGCCCTAACAAAGGGAATCTAAAATGATTCCAGTGTCCTACTTTTGGTAATGCACACCAAAGCTTCGAATATGGTTGGTATAAATATAGCCTACATCAAATAGGAATCTCTTGTCCATATTCTCAAATGAATTTTGGCTTTTAGTGGCTTTTACATGTATCTTGTATGTGCAAGTCTAAAGTGTAAATATTGTTCTCGCATATATCACCGGTAAAACTATGGATTTTTTTGTTCCCCTACTATTTTGTGGGGCATTTTTGTATTTCATTGGTTTTTGTTGCGGTAGTAGTTACGATATGAAGTGCCCACGTGGACTTCCACCATACATGCTTGTGAGGATGAAGGTCACCTAAGGTAACAGGATTTTGTTTAAGATATATTGCACCTCAATATCCGTTTATCTGCAATTCACGTTACTTTCACTGGAGTTTTGTTGATTGTGATTTACTTATGCATATCAAAATCAACCCTTGGTTTAAACCTGGCATTGCTTTTGATAGAGATGCATTATTGTAATTTCCTTTGCAAATTTGTCATGAATGGCATGAAGCAATGTACATTTCAATGTAAAATTTATTACAGTATGGCCTTTCAGACCTCCACCATGGAAGATGCTCTAATAACTTCATAGGCAATCTATAATTATGATGATGTAAAGGAAAACCAATTTCAACAAGTCCCACACCTCATGAACAATTGTCACTGGGCTATAGAATAATGCTTCCCTTTTATCCAAATTTAAAATATCGTCATTCCTACATTTTTTTAGACTATAATAGGCCTTCCATCTTTCATAACATAATTTCCCAAAACTAATATACCAGTTCAATTTATGATGAATTGACATTACATTCAAATAGTGAAATCTGAAATAGACACACAATTAATGCACCACAACAAAATATTGAATTCACTTCTCCAAATCCAAATCTCACACAAACCATTACAACAAAAAGATCTTCACAACTACTTAGAAGGTTAATAAAACCTTAACCACAAATACAATTTACATACTTCAACGAAGCATTGTAGTAGACTTCCCCATGAGACAAAATCTTCATACATGACACTCAAAATATAAAAAACTTTATGTGCAAAACTAATTGATTATTAGATATTGTCATAGGAAAATAAATTAACATGCATTTGGATCTTAAACCAGGGTTTCCTGGGAAAATCTATAATTATCCTTGAACAAAAATGAAATTATAATATAAAATAATGAAACAAAAGTCCATATATTGTGTAATGCTTAGAATAACTTGGACTTTGAGTCTAAGTGGTTAGGATTCAGAAACCACATTTTAAATATAAATAAATAAAATTCCTTTTTGCTTGGTAAATCTTGGGAAAGGCTATGGGATGACATTAGAGAGGTGTGGGTTTACAATTTCTAAACATGGGTCACACTGGAATGTATCATGTCATAATCATTAAACCACAACCTTAAAACATGTTTATTGCAGTTAACGATCGTTTTATTACAATGGGTAGATATGTACATAGCTTTGCGCTCTTGTGGGTATCCTTTGTTACCATCACACCACAACCTCTTCAACAAAACATCTAAACTATTACTTGTTATAATTTATATTTTTTGTATACTTTATACAACATTGCACTGAATATAAACCTATAGGTTAATAACCTAATGTTCAAATGCACAAATATGTCACAACAAACAAAATATCGTTATTCAAAACAACATATTTTTCCATTTTAATGGAGGATCTGATAGAAAAATGAAATAACATTTGAGAAGAAAATGTTTCGATTTGTCCACATATTCATTAAAAGAAGCCAATAACTTTGGCATTGGCAGAATCCGTTATATGTCTTCCAAAATGGATGAGATTTCTCTAGAGTCAAGCTTCCTTAAAATTAAAACAGAACCGATGGTGACTAATGTTTTAAATGCCACCATGATCTAAATATCAAGTTAAGCATGGAAAACATGGAATTTTTATGTAGAGATCATATTTCAAAGGAACCCCATATTATCTATGATCTCTTTCACCATAAACCTTATGTCTAAATTTGAAATAATGATCCATAGAAAAACTTACCCTAAATATTTTGAACAACTAACACTAAACTATGAATGTTTTACCTCATGATATTCAATATGTGTTCATGTAGGCAAGGGAAATCCCCACAAACACAAACCCTATGTACAAAGATTCAAAACAAAGGAAAAATGAAATCTTTAAATCTGTAGGCCTTTACAGTATACCAAAACACACACAAAAACAAAATCTTGTTGCCCTAGATCACCTGCATCCGCACAAGGTTGCATGCGGGAAGCTAGGTGGGCACCTCATATCACAACAGCAGTCACCGCAACAAAAACCAATCAAACACAAAATTTCCTCCACAAAATTCCATATATGAAAATGTCAACGATAGTTCTCAACAATAAAATAACAAGGGAATAAAAATATTGATAATTTTAACACATATATATATGTATAAAACAATATTTGCACTTTACATATGTGCATATAACACGCCCAATCATAGGCATATGCACAAGCCTGCATGGAGGAAGCCATGTGGTAACCTCATATCACAACAATCACCGCAACAATGACCAATCAAAGAAAGAATTGCCTCCACAAAATTCTAGATCCAACAATGAGAGCAATGGTTCCCACCAATGAAATAACAAGGAAACAAAATGTATCCATAGTTTTGATTCAGATCAACATAAATAAATTAGAATTGTTTGGTTATGAAGTTGAAACAAGTGAAACATGCACCTATAACACACCTGTAAAAGACAATAAAAGACAAATTTCGAGAATTACTTACAACTGGTGAAAACAACAATACCTTGCCTATGTTTTTTAGTAATAAATTTATAATGGTATATTTATTTATGTTTTACCAATAAATATGGAATTAACATTAACAATGCACTTTGCATTTAAAATGCCTCAATTCATTTTCCAATAGAAAGGAAAGGAAGATCCTCACACACAACACCTAAGGATTCACATATAACAAAAATGAAAAGTTGGAAAAAGATCACACATACATGACATAAGCCCTCTCTTTACAAAAAAACTATTTACACATGTTTAAATAGAGCTATGGTTTAAGTTCGCGAGGGTTAGAGATGGGAGAAAATACTATTATATTGGAAGTGAATAATATTGTCTTGATACGTATATTGGTAGTGGAATGGAACCCCAAGATTATGCTTTTTTATTTGCCTAGTTTCTCTAGATTTCAAATTTTCACTACCCAATTGCTCACGTACGGTCCAAAAGCCATGGAAATCACTTTTAAATACTAGGTTTGGAAATACCATGAATAATTACTTTGACACAACTTAATTCTACCTTAAGCTCTATCCCTCGCAAAGAATGACTCAATGGGTTTTTATCCCTATTGCAGTGTCCACAAATAAAATTCACAGATATAATTTTCATATATTTTTATGAAGGTTTTCATTATCCTTCGCTGCCATATCTTTCATTTTTTTATTTACATTACCCAACATTTGCAAAATGATGGGAAAAAATTACACAAAATAACAAGAACATGAGTTTGGGTTTATTTAAAAGAATAGATCCACACCATACATAAAGCACAAACAATGGAAACACAAAAGCATAAGAAAGCAAGGAGAGAACCCTTCCTCAGCATACACACACCTCCCACATTCGTCATTGCCAACTCTAGTAATGTATTAGAAGCTCCTAGCTTAACTGTAAAAAAACCCATGACCAAAGGTTATCCTCAAATATTCATCCATCATTTCTTTCGGTCCATGAATTTGAAATAAGGACCCAAACAAAAACTTACCCTAAATATTTTGAACAACTAACAAGAAAGTGTGAATGTTTGACGTCACACACGAAATCAAAACCTTGACCCGATGTAGAGGAAGACACGAATCATAAATGTCATTTGCAACCTTGTATACAATTCCAAATAGTTGTTCCAAATTATCGCGCAACATATACGAAAATCTATGGCTCAATTCATCAAAGGATGTTGATACGGTCCAAAAAAATCTATGATCTAAATTTTTGCGTGCAACATGACACAATTAGAGGGGGCAAGTTTCTAGCTGTGAAAACGCCTTTCAACTTAAAAATTGGAAAATTACAGAATTTGCAAGTATAACCGAAATATAAAATATATTAAATATAAGTTACCATACAAGTCGTAAAGAAATTGGACACGTTGACAACACTATTTGAGGACAACCATAAGTGACAGAATCTGAGTTTTCACGGTGACAAGACAAGGACTAACAACTTACATGTAAATATCTAGGCATGGTAACCACCTAGCAGTTTTGAATAGATAGGGAAGCCTCATATATCCGATCCCCTCCTCCGCTTTTGCTAGGTTTCCTCCACATTGTTCAACTCATCATGCACCATTTATCTAATATGCATAGTTAAAATAGTTATGAAAATAAATGAATTCCCGATATATAACTATGAAAATAGACAATCAGTCTCATAACAAAGAAAAAGAGAAATTCATTATCGATGCCCTTGGCTACCATATTTCGAGCTCACAAGAACTCGCACGTAGAGATAAGACATATGTTCAATCAAATCATATATGTTGATTCTCTTCCGATCATTGAGAGAACCCAATGAAGGGTTATCTACATTGGTGTCACCCAGATTTCATCTTGAAATCTGCGACTACCCTATCCAAAAAAAAATCGTACTTTTAAAATAATGGGTCGTTTTGTGTTTTTATTGCCTGAAAGTTCTTGTATTGCGTCAAGATATTTCCCAAAGAGCCATATTAGCCTTTTTCGCCAAATACCAGATGCCCAAAATTGCTATATTTTGTCGTCGGGATTTGTCTGCGGGAAATTTGTATTTAATTATTTTGAGCCCCGTATGAGGCTATTTGCACTCTATTTTAACTTTGTTATGATCAAACATGTCATTACTCTTATGTACCAAAAGGGTTTTAACTTGGAATAAGTTTTGGGCTTTATTTGTAACTTTTGGCAATTTTTCGTGTTTTTGTGTTGTCCCGTTTCGTTTTCTGTGAAATTTCTCTAGAACAATTCCTTTGCCGGGTAAGCTCGATTTTTGGCCTGGAGCAGCTGGAAAACATATATGCATATTATGCCCAGAGGAAGTCGCCATCGAAGGTCCGGATCACTGGAAAAGTGAAGTCGTGGTACGTGCGAAAAGCCCTACGGGGTTGGGCACATTTTTGGAAAACAAAGGATTTAAGCTACAATGGGAAAAATACAAGTAGCCGGCAAGGTGAGAATTTTGTATCTGCCTAGCAGGGTACTTTTTTCCGTGATATAAAATTCACTTAAGTCGTAGACGTTGCAGAAGGCGGGAATTTATTGCTTGCCTTGCAGGTAAAATTCCCATGATAAAATAAAAGGAAAGTGACTTAAGTGAAATCATGGGATTTTAGTGCCTCGCTTGCCACATTGTCAGGTGAATCAATTTTGGTAATCACATTGTAAAAAATTCTAAAAATCGAATTATATGTGCAAAAAAATGCGCCCTTTGGTGAGAGGATGGCAGCCTTGAAGTGATTATTTTAATTAATCTATTCTTCTAAAAAGTGCGCCCAAGCTTGGAGGAAGTCAACAGGTCAAAGGGGGAATAAAAGAAATGGATTAAATGCATTAAATTTAATTTATTTAGTGGTGACCCTTTCTTTCAAAAAAAAAGTGCGCCCCATTTAGGAGATATTTAATGATTTTTAAGGCATTAAATCATTAAATTAATTTCTATTTTTAGTGGCTATGGTCAAGGCACACTGTGAAGCTTAAGTGAAGTGAAGTGTGAAGGATTAAATTGGATTAATTTAATTTATTGGATGGCTGTCCTTAAACATGCTATTTTTAAAAGAGAAGAGCATGATTTTTAATTAATTAATTGCCTTTAATTGTTAGGGCAATTATTAATTATAGAATTGTGAAGGTTATATAAGCATGGGCAGCCATATGGGTGAATTATTTAATTCACAGGTAAAGAATTGCAACCGAGAGGAAAAGTGCGCCCCCATTTGAAGAAGGATTTTGCTCAGGCAAGGTGGCAACAAGGCTAAAAAACTTCCAGATTTGGTGCATGCTTTAAAGAAGGTTGATCTTTGTCTCGCATAATTGTTTGCATAGGTGTTACAGGTGCTCAGGTGTTGTTGAAAGGATTCATGCTCTCTTTATGTGCAAATTAAACACCAATTTTTGGGGTAGCAGGCTTGAAAAGTGTAGATTTTTACAATTAAAATTCACTATTCATGCTCCAGTGGCCATTTTTGTCTGAATAAATTACAGGAATTCATTATAGGTGCTTTACAAAGGAAAAGGAGCTTTTATCAATGTCCAATACATTGCATATATCCTCCGAATCTGAAGGATTGTCCATATCTGCACCAGTTTTGAAGAAATCCGGCCAAGTAAGAAGAAAAAGAATTATTCAGACAAAGATAGACAAAGCCATGGCGAAGAGAGATGAAAAAGAAAGCATGATGGAGTCATGCATCACTTCCAAACTTGCAGACATAGGAGACACAGATCTAGGCCCGAAACCTCTTTCCGATTTGATTGATAGATCCAGAGCGGGAAAACTTCACTCATGCATGTAGTTGAAAGCAAGTGGAATTATCGAGTCAGCAGCTTTTCCATGTACATCCCATTCTTTAGAGTTTGTTATGGAGTGCGCTAGATCTTACCATCCTTCATCCAGATCAGTGCGTGATGCTTCGGGAAAGACAATAATTTATTTGGATGCAGAGTTCATCAATTATTTTTTGAAGATTCCAATGCGAAAGGTGGTGACTTCCATTAGTTTTCAAGATGCCGGCAGTAGGTGGGAGAAGTATAGAGCTGATTGCGTGAGCATAATGAATAGCCGATACATGAAGAAGCCTAGATCTCCTTCAAAGTTCCCGAGAACTCTTCCACGGTCCAATTTGGTGCAGGAGGTAGATGATGTTGTCAAATTGCTATGCAAGATGAATGGTGAGGCGAATGCTTACACTTTCCATACATGGATGTATGCTTTCATCAGGACCATTGAAGTCAACAAGGTTGATTCTATAATCAATTGGTCGAAAATTATTAGCAACAACATTGGTGAGCAACTCCGGAACATGAAGCAAACTTTCAGCTTCAAAATGACTTCCTACTTGGTGTATGTTGCAGCTTCACAAGGCATCTTTTCCAAGTTGGATAGATGTGGTGTTCTTTCTAAGGACCCCATTTTTGAGTGCTACCCGCAGCTTACTGTACCTACATGCGAGAAATATTTCAAAGTGGTCAACGATGAATTCTTCTATGATTTCATTTGCAGGCTAGACAAAGACTTGAAGGCCAATAGGGTAAGCAAGGAAGCGTGGGAAGTTGTGTCCAAGATTGGCAGTCTATTCATTCAATTTGTAGATTTCACATACCTCAAGGTTACGAGCTTTTCTAGAGAACCAATAAAGATGCCTAGGTATCTGAATGATAGATTGATCACCATGGAGATAAGCAGAAACTTGTGGAGTTACACGACCTTCATCGAAGCGGCACAAGTCTACGGGCTTCTTCCCAATCACTATGGGATATTACGAGATGCATTAGCATTCATAGAGCTCGGGGATGGAGGCACAAATGTTATCCAAGTATGAGCAAGAGTTCTTCCCCACGTGCGGCTGAACTTCGATCCATTTGGAGTAGCCAGGAAGACAATCTCCCAGGAGTACGCACATGTGCCTTCATTAGAAGATTTTTGGATGAAGTGCAAAAGTGAGTACGAGGTTAGAAAGAGAGATTTCAGCAGGCTATCAGCAAAGCAAGTGTTTGACTTTGGACTAGCGTGGATACCTGTGGATCTTAAAGATGATGGGAATGTGGTACTTGACACTTACCATCAAATGGGAGGAGATAAATCCATACTGCAGAATAACATAGGAGGTTGTAACACAATTGAAGAAAGGTCGGGAGATGTGTTGGTGAATACTTCAAACTGGTTGCTGACGAAGGGATATTGCCTTGATGAAGCATTGATGAATCAAGTCACGGGCAACTTCGGCGCAGGAGATTCCCTCAAGCGGAAGCACGGAGGAGAAAGCAACAGGAAATCTGAGAAGTTGAAAGTGCATAGAAGATCTCAATCAAAGGAGAGGATCACTTCTACGACCATGACTTTAGCTCCGGTTTCTCCAGTACCTAGTACTTCACCAACTATTGCACCACAAGGAACATGCTTCCATGCCTCTACTGAATCCAGCGACATTCATCTTCTCCCCTCAGCCACTTCGTTCAGCGCCTGTTCTAGAGGATACGTTGAAGCTGCAGATGGTGGAATTTGAAAGGGCTTTGTCCTTGGATGATTCAGAAGATGGCAGCCATAACACTGTGGCACTTTCTGATGGAGAGGATGCAGTGCGAGAGATGGTAGTACACTCAGCGATTTCTCACTTTCCGAGAAGTAACTTCTCGGAATGGTTGGCTTCACAGTTGGTTCCAAAAGCAAGAATGGAGATGAACTTAGAGAGCATGACTTGCAGCTACTCCAGAATCTGGGTGGAAGAGACAGAAGGCCTAAAGTTGCCAAAGCAACTTCTAGGTTGATCATCGAGGATTTGGGAGAGAAGTTTGCTGAGATATCAATTTCGGTAGAAGGAAAGATAGAGGAGGAGCTCATGATAGAAGATGTGACAGTAACCAAAGTACCCCTCGGTCAAGCCACCACTGAAGGATTGAAGTAGGACACACAGACATTGATGGATGCTTTATTCCTTAGGCTTGACAGTGAAAAGGCGGAGAAAGAAGAGCTGCAAAAGCAAGTATCTCAATTATGTGAGATCATAGCCAAGGTTGCTAAACCTTCCATTCAGCCCATTTTAGAGCAGGTGAGTGATCATCTTATGCAGGAAATGGAGGATGCAAGCAATCAAGTAAAAGCTATTGATGAATGGAAGGATTTGATTATTCGTCAAGCTTCTGTACAACTTGGAGAAGTGCCAGCCCACCTAAAGGTTATGGATGATGCAGCAAATCAGCTGAAGCAACTGATGGCGAACATAGAAGGCATGAATACAGTTGCAGAGAGTAACCTAAGTATTTTGGCCGAGATCAACAAGCTGCCGGGAGATGTATTGATTACGGAATAGATTGTATCGGATGGTCACCGAGAAGGTGAAGCAACTAGAGTTTGCAGTATCTTTCCGTTTGGAAATCTGCAGAGTTTTGCTGAAGAGGATGCAGGAACTTGAGAGTAGGACATCAGACTTACTAGATAGTGTCATCTCTTTCACCGAGGAGAGAGTGGACGGGAATGTTACTTCATACGTGCGGATAGTCTCAACTAAGGTGCCTAATTCCTGGATGGGTCTCTTCTGATGGTACAAAAGAGAACTGATAAAGCTACCAAGCCTTTCATGATGAATTCTATCAGAGACTGGTGATCTGTGCAGAGTCGGACATTGTGAGGTTTGGGCTGAGCTTGGAAGATGTGCAAGCGTGCATCAAAGTGTTGAATGAAGGGTTGTTGCAGTTTAGGACATAGAAAGAAGTAGTGGCTAAAACAGATGGAAGGATGTTGAATTACATGTTCAAAAGTATATTCGATATCGAAACAAGAAGAAGACATAAGTGTTACAAATGACATGACTTCTTCTATTCTTTCTTCTTCTATTTTTATGTTCCTAGATGAAATTGTAAAACTTCTAAGTTATTAGTTTTGTAACCATTACTTAAGTCATGTGGAACCATTCTATTAGTTAAGTGATACATGTGTCACTTAAGGAGAAGATAATTGAGGATGATTGCCAATGTTGTCTTTACTTGTTGTTTATGTTTTAGTTCAGTTTGAATTTTCCATTTGTACTTTCCCTCCTACATTATATAAGTAGGAGAAGAACCTCTAGGTTAGTGATAATCAGAATTTGTAAGCAACAATCTTGTGTTCTAGACTTTGTGTTGAACCCCTGAGAGCAACTTGGAGCAAAGGAATACAAAGGAGTAGGTTTCTGGAGAACTTTGTGTCACGGTGTACTGTGTTTCTTGCTTTTAAATCTTAGATCTCTTAATAGACTTTGTGTTATTTTAGATTTGGATCTAGAGCTGCCTTTGTTTTATAATTCTGTGTGTTCATATCTATTAAGTTTCTTCTATGTGCATGCAATTAGCTCTGCTATCTACTAATTGGGATGCACATCTTCCCCATTTCTTCTTTGTATTTCCTTTACTTCCTTCTTCTATAAAATACTTCCTTTCTTGAATAGCTACTTACTTGCTGCAGAACTTCTTAGTTATGGTTCATGAACTAAGTGGTTAAAGTAAAACCCCTGATAGATAATAACACATTTTTATTGACAAATCTGACACGGGAGCCTCATCGGTTAAATGAGGGAGATTTATCTCATGACTGCCTAGGTTTTGTGTTGTGCAGAAAATCTAGCCAACATACATAATCGTGGTAGTGGAATACAATGCATTCCACTTTACCCAAAGGAACCCAATCGAAATTTCTTAGCGAGAACATGAAAGTCCGCGACGGCCTTATTTTTTGATGTTTTTATTCTACGATGTTTCCACTTTGTTACTATGTGGGAATTTCATATGTGGCAAGTTTATCTTGTTCAAAGGGCAAGAAGAGGAGCCTTCTCTTTCTTTACTTCTTTTTCTTTGGTGGTTTGGCGTGTTCAATGGTAAACTTTGATAGTCTTGCAAAACAAAAAATAGGTGCCGTAGAACTGCATAGGTAGTGTAAAATGTAGCTGCGACAAAAACTACGAGCATGGTAGTGGTATGGAGGTTTGAAGTGAAACCACGGTTGGAGGATGTAAACCGGTTCATAAAAACAATAGTTAAGATTCTCTTGTGCATCAATGATCATTGAAATTCCTCCATATGCTTGTGCCATGTCAAACGCAACCAAACACAATCCAGGAAATGCGTACGTGGACGGTTGAGATCACTGGAGGTTGTTGATACAAACTAAGGTATGGATGATCGAGATTAGTTAGCCCACTAACATGCTATCGAGAATGTGCTCGGTTTTCTAACCGAGAAAACACCCTTCAATGTAATTAGGTAGAGAGGATAGCAATCATTTAGCCAATAGTGTTTGTGAAATATCATGCTTACCATTTCTAACCTTATAAAAGTAAATTTTTTTCTCTTATTTGGTTACATGTTATTATTTAAGTTTAGTTACTTGATTAAGCTCAAATGTAAATACACTAGCCTAATCTAATACAAGTTTGTAGTAAATAAATGAATACTAAAATATTGAAATAATACCCAAGCGAGCTAAGAAATAAATAATGAAACTCTAATGTGCATAGAGAGTTGGAATAGCCTTATGTGATTCGAAGAGGTTGTTCGATTGTGTCACAAAGGTGGAGACTAAGTGAACAGAGATGGAGAACCGTCACACAAAAGCCTGGAAAATTGCAGATCTAGAAGATTTCACTGGACTAGAGTGCACTCCGGAGAAGGATATGGGTGCCAGTGGGTGCCCTGGGTCTCCGTAGTATGGGCGCACTTGGTTTGTGCAGATGCTCAGAAAACCTCCTCTGAGGTGTTGTAAGAGGTTTGCACTTGTTCACATTTTGTCACGTGTATGTTGTTGAACTCCACCGAATGTCTCTGTAAATCTAGAATGAATGAATCACTTGTAAAACCCCAAACAAAGCATCAAACCCTAAAAATGAAAGATGCAAATGAAGGATTATCCTCAATGCCAAAAATGATGGACTTATCACTAAGCGCTACACTACATCTCGGACCTCCAATGTAGTTTGTGTGTGTGGGTGCGACATTGTGTCCTAGGTTGCTCTAGTGTCACACACTTGAAGTAATGAGCGAGTAACTAGATGTAGAATGTAAATAATGTGTGCATGGAAACAATAGACTCCCATCCTATGATGTGTGATAAAGATGAGCCATTCTTGTGTACCTTGTGATGGAGTTAGATGGATGCAAATGGAGCTGTAGATGCCTTTGATGGATGCAACCTTAGGTGGTAATAGTAGATGCTTAGTGTTTGGTCCCTTATTATGATCACATAACTTTATATTTATATGATTCCCTTACTTGAATTTTGTAATTAACCTTGAAAAGGCTTACTACTAAAATGATAAGATTCTCAAACTACAAGAAAGGACCCAAAAAGTGTGACCAAAGTACATAGGGGACAAAGGCACCCATATTGGACAAGGGCACTGGTGTGACATCCCGGTCTAGGCGTTGGTGTCCAGAATAACAAATACCAAAAGTGAAAAGACAGACTGAGCAAGTACCAGTACAAGACTGAAAGTAGAAGCATAAAGCAAAGAAAGGTGGCCAAAGACATGGGTTAATTAATACTTTTCTTATTTCGGAACCATATGAATAGTAGTATGTAATCGAGACTAGATAATGACTCAAAGTGAGTGATTTTGTGTTTACATTTGCCCCTAATTTATGTTGGTGAGTAGAATGCTCGGTAATATAAAGTAGATAAATATGTGTATCTGATATCCATGTATATTTATGTTTAAAGCGTGCGAGGGACTAGACAAGCATGGAGTGATAAAAGATGGAGCGTGGACACTAAAGATGCCAAAATGTAAAAATGTGATACAAATGAACCTAGGCGGAAACACGTGTGTAAATGCCGATGTGTGTGATATACATATTGTTAGTATCATGTTGATGTTTTTGTTGATGTTGTTGACTCGCTTGCTTCCCATACGTATGAACTGCAAAAAAGAAGACGATCAAGTAGTCAAATACGCATGTATATGATAAAAGTGTGTGTAAAGATGTATGTATGTATGTAAAAAGTGTGTAAGGAAAGTAAGAACATGAAAAAGGAACATGTGCACCTGATTAGTGATGAGAGAAGAGTGTAGAAAGGATCATGTAATCATTGATGAAGTGCACATTTTTTAGGTGATATAATGCCACTGGCTGAAGAAGTATAGGGAGGAAAGTCTAATTTATCCTCCAACCTTAAACCACTTTCCAAAACTATAGAGATCTATGCACTGTCTAGTTTTTTCTCGCAATCCAACACCACGACATAAGTAGTGTAGAGAGGAAGATCTGGTGTTATCCTCTAACCTTTAACTATTCCCCAGAATTAAGCACCACTACCGATGATGTGTACCAACGCATGTGCTAAGGATAACTTGCTCTGTAAAAATCCATTGTATGAGTTATGTAGAGTGTGTTGAACCTAATTGCTATGTAACTTCCCCTGGTTATAGGAACTCCAGGAAAGACATCATTGTACTAAGGACCCAAGTCTAATTTTGAGCCTTAAACTGTGTTGTATTGGTACTTGTGTTGTGTTGTATATTATGTGTAGACCATGTATGAGGTGAATAATTCACCCAAATGATGCCCCTTCTTTGGGGTTGCATGCAACATCATTGTAAGAGTATGCGGCCCAAAAGAGGACCAACCACTAAAATTGTGCCCTACAGGGGAAAGGGATGTGCTTGGTAAAAACCAAGGCACATGCAAACAAGTGGCTAGGAAACAAGTGTTAGTACGAAAAAACATGCATGTAGAGAACAAGTGTAAGCTACAAATATAATGTGTAAGAAGATAATGTAAACACCCAAGAAGAAAATATAGACAGCGAACTGTGGGTTGCAAACATGGGACATCACTCATGGTGTCACAAGACAATCAAGGTCGATGAAGTCAAAAGCATACAAGTGTTCATACAAAACAAAGGGCAAAGTCTGCACACAATGACATACAATGAAAAGCAAGTACAAGAAATATAACAAATAACAATGGAAACAAGTAGCCCTGTATAAAAAATGTTGTACATGAAGCACCCGTTAGAATGTTAGAAAGATAAAAAATATGTCAATGCGTGTATAATATAGTAAAATAGCGTGTTATGAACTAAAATGAAACAATAACACTTGTAGTGTACGGAAGTGGATTCTTTTGGTGTAGGTGGTATTTTTCTTCACTTATTTAGTGTTATTCCACCTCATCAGGTGAGTCATCTCACTTAGGTGGACATGGATCTAGGTATCATCTTAGTTATGATAGATTCTCTTACGAGAATTTGTCATATGTGTAAGTGTGTTCATAGGAGTTACATTCCCATTTGGGAAAGTAACTCCTCTTCTCCATTATGGATGAATATTCTCTTACACATTTTTTTGAATCTTGAGTTACACATTCACTCCCCTATTTGTACTCACCTCCTTTGATCTATGATGCACGTGAATTCCTTCCGGTTCTTTTCCTTCACTCCTTCACGGTATTAGCCTAAGCTAAGCTTTACAAGCAATTCCATTCTCACTCCATTTTTTGAATCTTGCAACTCCTATCACTTTGGTGAAGTGTAACTATTCAATGCACGTGAATTCCTTCCCTATGTTATTTGTCCTTCACTCCTTCATGGTATTAGAGCTCTCAACCTCCATGTTGGGCACTAGAATCACTCTTGCTCATCATGGTTGATCTCGACTCCACCATGTAGTTGCTTGTGTAAGCTCTCATTTTTTGCATGTGCTTTACTTGCATATTTTGAGATTTTTTAGTGGTTTGTGTTTTGTGTTGGTTGTACGTATGTTCAGATCAAGAAGATTGTCAATTCAAAAGAGGGATGCAGTTTGAGATCTGTTGAAAGGCTGTAATTTCCCCTAACTCAAGTTTTACCTGTTGCTATCCAAACAGCTCGTGCATTTTTCTTGTAATCTTCTTGGTGGCTTGCTCAACTTGCACTGCAACTCCGAACTCACCGCATGACTCACCCGCTCACTTAACTTGATTTCAACTCACGTGGATTTTCTCGTTCATGGTTTTGTGGGCACCTTGGTCTTCGGCTCTGTTGTGCACTCCTCTAACTTCTCTTCCCTTCTCGTTGGATTAGATGAATTTAGGTTGCTTCACCTATGCTCGTCCTGGCTCCTTAACACATTTTTTATAGTTACCTACATTGCCTTGGTACTGCCCACCCTCCTATATGGCTTGCCTATGTTGATTTGGCCGACCCATGCATTGGTCTTCCTTTTAGCTCGTGTCATCTTATCTAAATCAAAAACATTCTTATTATGGCATTGTAATAATTTTAAGGCTTTATTTTGCTTGCCCGCACTCAACCTCCATGTTGGGCATCTCGAGCTCATGTGTCATTTCCAATGTTTGTGGGAATGTTGTTTATGGATATGGTTGATCTCTTGCTATAACTTTTGACTCGTTGCTTGACACTGTGTTAAAGTGCTCTTGCTTGCACGTGCATCCGTTTTGGCTTACTTAGCTCACGGACTAGCTTGAATCAACTCGGGTTTGTTTTTGTTCATGCTCGACGGCTTTTAACTCAACTTGCATTGGTTTGAACTCGTCAACTCGACCTTGCTCTTAATGCATCTTGCACTTTTGTCTTGGAGGGTGCTCTTTCGTTGAGCATCCTAGGATCACCTTCTGACCTCTGCCACTTCTCACGTTTCTTTGGTGTGCTTCCATGGAATGTTACACACCCTTCTTACTTGGGCTAGTTTCTACACCCACTAATCATCGTCATCTATGTCCATGTTTTTGGTCACTTGATGATGCGGATCCATTTTTGGCGTGAACTTGTGTTGCATTGACTTGGTTTACATAAGGTTGATTCACTTACCCTCGTGCACTTCTTAGTGGGGATCCTTAGACTCATGCACATTCATTTTGATGTGAAGTGGTTCTCCTGTCTCTCACTATTGTAACTCTGGTCTTGTTTATCCTTCCATCACGACCACCGCTTTTCCATGTTACTTCTACCCACTACCCCCTAACTCAAGTTTTTACCTACCGTGGGAATCCTGTAATCTTCATCACTTGTGATGCTCATGGTCATGGATTTCATTATCTCCGTTGTTGGGACGTGCTCTCTTTTGGCCTTCCACTCGATGGTTACCCACCCTTGCTTGTGGACTCTTTTCTATTGAACTCACCACTTGGACATCCTTTCATGGATGTAGTTGCACTACATTACCTTCGATTCTTCACTTGGCACGTGGACTTTATAGTGGGCTCAATGATCCTTCGGGGAGTGGGTGGACTTCCAACATGAAGAATAGGTTCGTGGAGGATTACTTAATCCATTAACATTCTTATGTCCTTCCCTAAGGGAGACCTCAATGGTTATAATCTTCCCATCTTCGTCTCACTCCTCTCGACACACCTTCCTCTCTTCTTTGAGTACTTTTGGTGGTTGATTTCAACTCTTTGGATTTGCTCGTTCATGGTTTTGTGGGCACCTTTTCGGTCTTGTACGAGCTCCGTGTTGTGCATTTGGCCATCGGATCCTCTAACTTCTCTTCCTTATTTAGTGTGTGTTGTTGGATTAGACAAATTTAGGTTCGCTTCACCTATGCTCATCCCATTTGGCTCCTTTCTCCAGGAGGAATATTCTCTTAGTTACACATTCACTCCCCTATTTTCTCACCTCCTTTCTGACAAGCCTAAGCTTCCATTCTACTCCATTTTTTTGGAGCTCTGTTCAAACACGTCATTACTCTACACACACTTTGGTGAAGGTGGTTATACCCTACACCTTGGCATCATTTTGACTCATCAAGCCAACACATTTCCAGCTTAGAAATCCGCACCTTCCCACCCTCCTATATGGCATTGCACGTGGATTTGGCTTGGTCAACTTCCCACCACCAACAGAGAGTAGCTTCCACTTGTGCATCCGTGGCTTGACACCTCAGTGCCCTTCCCTTTTAGAACTTGTTTAAGGAATTAAAAAACTTATTTTTAATGTTTTAAGGAAAAAACATTCTTATTATGGCATTGTAATAATTTTAAGGCTTTATTTTGCTTGTATTATGTCCTTTGATTCGTGTGTCAATAGTCCAAGATGGAGGGCAAGGTCCTCGAGTTGTGAGTGTACACGTAAAAGTAGAGGCTAAATGTACCCCCTCACAAGAAAAAATCAAACACTACCTAAAATTTGATGCCATTTCCAGATGAGCACCCACATGTAACACCCTTTGCACCCATTTTATTATGGTGAACTTTTAAAATCAGTTTGATCTAGTGTTCATCGGGTAATGATCACGTAACGAGCCATTAAGGCGTAAGTTGTACATACCCATGGCATACTCCTCATCAATGAAGGGTGGTAATGGAAATCCATGTGCATACCAACGAGTGAGATTCCATTAAGGCGTAAGTGTATAGCCAAGAAAGGAATTATCCATGTGGATGGATACATGATCGTGCATGGGAAATGATATATCGATATATCGTATTATTAGGATTTAATGTGCCCCTAATGTAATCAAGCTAGGAATGCCCTAATGTAAGTGGTGAAGAGTGATGATTTCATGTAAGGAAAACTATGAGATGAAAAACATGTAGACCATAAGCAGAAGTAATGTGAATGAATTCATGATAAAGATGAGAATAATGCGGTGGATGATAGATATCCTCAAAAGAAAAACCTATTCGAGTCAATCCATCATGTGTACATATAATTTCATCACAAGTACGATCGAATGGAATATGCTCCCAATAAGAATCATTCATGAAAAGTGTGCATGTGAAAGGAGGCCGTACTAATGGAGGCATTACGTAGGAAGGTGAAGTAACTAGAGTAAAATCATTGTATGAGACGGGCCCCGATAAACAATCATAATAGTGGTAGAAACAGGGGAGGCATAGATGTAGTTGACATAGAATCTATCATGCAAATAGCACCTTCAAGTGGTGGTAAATGTGGTAGCTCATCTATAGGTTGTGGGTCATCAATAGTGTCAAATATTGGAATAAGAAGTGTAGTATTTGGATCATGGTCACAATATTTGTATGGATGATGGTCACAAAGAACAATATACTCGACACCCTAATGTAAAAATTTGAAACAATGATGCACGGTAGAGGGCAACAACTTACATGGCATGGAGCCATGGCCTCACCGAATAAACAACTATATGAAACTGAAAATTCAATGACAAAGAAGACGTGTTAAGAGTTTTTGGTCCTATAGTGATAAGTAAAATAATGTGACCTACGCATGGATAGATCCATAGATCCATCAGAGAGAGAGAGAGAGAGAGAGAGAGAGAGAGAGAGAGAGAGAGAGAGACATGATGGACTAACATTAGCGGCCAACGAACCAATATTTTCAAGGAATGACATGGGACATAGATTAAGTTCATATCCATTGTTGATTAAAGTACACTTGATACCCATATTGTAAATGTGAATCATGATATGAAAGGGTGTATTGTTATCAAAAATAGAAAGATCAGTATGAGGATTAGATGGGAAAGCAATGTGTTGAGAAAATGCATCAACAAAATAATTATATATGGAGTCTGGATGCATATCAACAGGAATGCAAGTAGTAGCAAGGAGATGTTATACTCTATGTCTTAAATCAGGATTGGAAAGCAAGAAGTAATTAATTGAGATATTCATAATGATAAAGCAACAAGGATCTTAATAACGTGTAGATCGAGTTGAGTTAGGCAAAATGATTATGCTCAAATTTAAATACACTAGCCTAATTTAATGTAAGTTTGTAGTAAACAAATGAATACTAAAATATACCCAAGAAAGCTAAGAAATAAATAATGAAACCCTAATGTGCAAAGAGGGTTGGAAGAGTCTTAGTTGATTTGAAGAGGTTGTTGGACTATGTCGCAGTGGAGACCGACTAAACAGAGATGGAGAAATGTCACACAAAATCTTGGGAAAATGTAGATTTGGAATATTTGGCTAGATTGGGGTGCCCGTGGTCATTTTGTTCTACGATGTGTGCACTTTGGTCTATGAAGATGCTCGAAAAACCTCCTCTCGAGGTGTTGTAAGAGGCTCACACATGTTCTCCTTTTGTCACTTGTATGTCGATGAAATCCACTTTGAATTTACTTGTAAATATAGAATGAATGAATCACCTGCAAAACCCCAAACAAAACATCAAACCCTAAAAAAGAAAGATGCAAATGAAGGGGTTGGCTGTCCTCACCACCAAAAATGATGGAATTATCACAGAGTGGTTCACTATATATCAAACCCAATGTAGTTTTGTGTGTGTGTGTGTGTGTGTGTGTGTGTGTGTGTGTGTGTGTGTGTGTGTGTGTGTGTGGCATTGTGTCCTAGGTTGCTCTTGTGTTGGTTGCACTTGAAGTAACAAGTGAGTATCTAGATATAGAATGTAAATACTGTGTGCATGAAAACAATAGACTCCTCCTATGAAGTATGATGTAGATGAACTACCCTTCTATCCCTTATTATGATCACATAAATTTATATTTATATGATTTCCTTGCTTGAATTTCATAATTAACCCCGAAAAGGATGAGTACCAAAAAGATAAGATGCTCAAACGGCTAGAAAGGACCCAAAAAGTGTGACCAAAGTACAAAGAGGACAAGGGCACCCATATTGGATGATGACACTGGCCCGCATCCTGGTCTAAGCGATGGTTTCCGGAATGACAAATACCAAAACGTGAAAAGAAAAACTGAGCAAGTACCGGTCAAGGCTAAGAGTAGAAGCATAAAGCAAAGAAAGGCGGCCAAAGACAAGGGTTAATTAGTACTTTTTTACTTAGGAACCATATAAATAGTATTATGCAATCAAAACTATATAATAACTCAAAGTGCATGATTTTGTGTCTACAATTACCTATGCGATAAAAATATTCCCTTTATCATATGACTTACACACTAATTGAATTGAATTTTTAGATATATGTTTTGTACAATATTTATCATTTTTGTCTTGTGAAACTGTTGGAAGAGATATGTCTTGCCTCACGTGCTTTCTCCATTAAAATAGAAAGTCATTTTCGAATGTATTTACTTGGGTGCAAAGGGAGTAAATTTTGAAAAGCTTTGTTCAACCTCGCCAAAATAGGAATCCTGAAATTAGTGACTAAATATAGACTTAAATATTAAGGTTTTTTATTGACTTATCTAATGAGTAAGAAAAATATATTTAAAATGATAGACAAATGAATGTCAAATTTTAAAACTAAAATTACAATTTAAATTCTTAATATGATTTTTTGAGATGTAATTAACCAGAATTATAACAAAACTCGTTGTAACACAGTTTGAATTTTCCAATATTTTACATTCATTTCTTCTTTAAAACCCATGATGTAAGGCACATTTATTAAAATAAAAAACATTCTTTAAAATAACATAGACACAACATTTTACAACCTACTAAATTAAATGGAATAAAAAAATGAAAAATGTTTATTCTCATTATTGTGATACCCTTAAGTATTAATTTACCAAGCATTGATAAGGATAACTAAAATGAACTTACAATTTATTTTTTGAATCTAAATTCTCACAATAAAAAACAATATATTTAATTTCCAGAACATTTGATCTAGAAAATCCAAAATGGCTCTCTGTTTGATAGATTATAATTCCATAATGTTGTGTTCAATACATAATATTGTGATACTATAAAAAAACTATTTTCAAGAGACATTCGAATAGAGGTTCCAGGAATCCATTATCGCTCAGCTTGCCCTGTGATTATCATTTTCTAGGTAATCTTTCACTACAGACGGGACACATATTATGAATCTCCAGTCATTGCGAAAGAAAATTACTGTGAAATACGTGTCGTTGATGGAAAAGCATATGCAATGCATTTTTCCCCATTGAAAATCCTCGATGCATACTAAACAGTCAAACTCATATGAAATTTTTATTGTAGGTAGTGCCTCCAATGAATCCCTATCTACCCCTGAATCTTCCTCATCTTCCTCTTCGTCTACCTCCTCATCCTTCGTACACGTTTCCATACTTCTTTGGTGTAGCTGGTCATATAGCTCTCTAAACTTGTATAAAATGTCACTGTGAAGTGGGTCAATTGAAGAATCTGCATTGGTTAACCTATAAATTTGGAAAGAAATACAATGCGTTCTTTGGTGGGTTATTATTGGCCCACCCTTAATCAATAATATTATGAATATGTCAAGATGTGTGTCAAATGGAAACAACATTCCAATCTTATCTGCATTTCTTAGTCAGGTATTATAGCCGAATCAGCATCTTTGGTCTTTCTCACAATGGAGAATCGACCTCATATGACTCATCAATCTACGTTCTTCCTAACGCCATCATTCTATCATCACCACTACTAAATATTTCACCCAATGGGTGGAATTCATTCCACTAACATCCTCTAAAGATAATAAAATTGTTGACTTTGTCTATCAACACATCATCTATCACTTGGCATTACCCATAATATCCCTCTTTTGAAGTCAAGTTTCAAAAAAATTTTTTGAGTCTGTACCTTGGAGTATTGAATCACGTCGAGCCTGGCATTGTTTGCAGTTTTCCTATTCATGGAGAACAATTTGAAAGTTGGGCATATGGTGAAGTTCCTTTCCTTCTTTTTATTTTCTTCCCATAGTTGGGAATGACAGGCATATTTTCCCCATTAATTTTTCCCCAGAGTCCACGGGTAATACGTGAATATCTTTGATTGGATGTGGTTTGGCCATATTTCAAGGTTCAGCGGAAGCCTCCACGTGTCCAAATGATGTGCAACTCTAGGGGCAGGGTCCAAGGGACAATCCTCAAATAAGCATAGGCTTTCCACGTGTCCCAGGTACAAAATGAAGACAAAACAAGCTAAAATCAGGCTAAGTATGGAAGGCTCAGTGGACGGCGCCACGTGCCTCATCGGCGCAACTTCAAGAGTCAAAGATGGGGGTAGTTCTCAAACTTGCGCCAATCCTCCACGTGTCCTAGGTCCAAAAGAGATAGAGCGATCGTTAAAATTGACTAAGTATGGGTGGGTTGGCGGAAGTCTCCACGTGCCTTAACGGTGCCATTTTGGAAGTGAAATCAAAGGTCCAGTCTCTAAGTAGCGCCATCTCACCACGTGGTTAAAGTCAATATGAAGATGGAGTTGGCCATTGAAAAGTCCAAGACCGGAAGGAAGGAGACACACGTCATCTCGGCGTAATTTTAAGGGGCACTTCCAAAATGAAAACTCAAATGAGCGCCAGCCCTCCACATGTCTAGGGGTCAACATAAGTCAAGCAAAAAATAGGCCCAATCGGCTAAGTATAAAGGAACCGGTGGAGCTCTCCACGTGTCGCTAGCATGAACTTGAAAGGAAAAAATGCAAAGGTGTTCGCGAGGCCCCTCTCGAATCAATTTCTCCCATGTGGGTGGCCCAAATTTGAAGTTGTAAAAGCAAATCAAATGGCCCATGTTTTAACTGGTAAAATAATGTAATGGCCATATATTTAAAAAACTATTTTTTCCACCATTAACGTTTCTTTGCAAATCAAGAATTCGAAAGGGCATGGATGATTGGAATAAGTTGTAACTATTTCTTGCTTGCTCGAGGAAGTTGTAACCATCTCTTGCGAGCTATATCATGAGCTTTCAAAGCCATTGTATGGGTTGGAATTTTGATTATATTCTAGAACTATAATTTCAAATTGGAAGAAATCAATACAAAGGTTTTCCCTTTTTCTTCTACTTTCTCTTTCCTTCTGGTTATGATCTGTGAATCATCTAATCCTTGCATGCTTGGAAACTTTGTGTTCTAGTTTGTACAATCTCTAGAACTTTGAGTCTACGTGAATTGTGTCATTATAAACGTGGATGGTTCTACTTTGTATCTCATTTGCACAATACATATAAGGGTTTTCTCTGCCATCTCTTTTCCCTAAAAGTATTGTCTTCTTCTTCCTCCCTCCTCTCTTCAAAGTCTTCTATCCTCATGTATTGATAACTTTCTAGGCTTAAAACACATTTCAGGATATCGGGAAACCACCATTGAATGAAAGACTATGCATTTGTACATAGGTTTTCCCCTTCTTTTCAATAAGGGAACCTCTCCCATTAAAGAGGAGGGACTTGCTTGTCCCTTGACTGTGGTTTCATTCCAAGTGCAAATCTAAAACCCAATAGTTTTGGTGACTCTATTGGGAATTTGTTCAAAAAATTTCCTTTCTAAAAAGAACAACTAATTTGATCATTTCTTTGATCTGCGACTCTAAGATATACTCGTGGTAGAAGGGCTCTTGGAATTGAAGATCCCCAATTTCAACTCTTGGATCAACAAGGTTTTCAACTTCCTCCAACAAGAAGAAATAGAAGAGCTCATTCCACAACACACTCTGTTGAAGACAGAAGCTTCTGGTAGTAGCATTCCTCAAGCACAACTTAGCCCTAATCTTCATGCCCTAATTCTTGTTGGTGTCTCAGTTCCACTTCAAAAATCTTTCCAAGGATGGCAGCACCTCGGCCTTGGGGACAAAGAGTTGGGCCTCTGGCTCTTCCTCAACCATTGCATGAGTTACCTAGGGGTAACAGGAAGAATTTTCCCAAATTTAGAGGTGATGGAAAAGTACACCCTGATGAACACATTGCAGCCTTCATTGTTGCATGTGGGGTCCTTGGAGTTGAACATGAGGATGTCTCTGTGAGGTTGTTTGTGGAAACCTTGCAAGACAATGTTGCAGATTGGTTTTACCATCTTCTGTTGGGACCATCATCGATTGGACTACTATGAGGACTGAATTTGAGCAGCGTTTCAAACTGCTTGAAGATGTGCATGCTTTGCTAGCTCAAATTTCTCAAATCAAGAAGGAGCCACATGAGCCTATGAGAGAATTTGTGGCCAAGTTTAACAAGTTGATTAACAAGATTCCACTAAATACTAGGCCTGTTGATCAGATTCAGAAGTGTTTCTTCTTGAATGCTCAATTTCGAAGTAAGCTATGCCTGAGGAGAGAAAATCTTGCAACTTTGGATGTTGATCAGAGATTGGTTGTCAGTGTGGAAGATGACTTGATCATGTCTGGCAAGCTGAAAAGGGAGTCTTTCAAATCCAAAGCATCTTCTTCTTCCCCTTCTCCTAGAGGTAATGCAGATCAGTTGGTGCAAAAGTTGGCTAATGACCTCATTTCCATTAAGAAAATAATTGGCTCAGCATGCTCCATATCAAGATGTTCCAAGGAAGAACTTTCAGCCTAGGAACCACTTGCCCTCTTCTCAAACTAGGTTGGCCATTGAAGGTCCACCCCTCAGGTGCTATTAATGCTACTTGTGAAGTTCTTGAGCCTGATGATGAGGAAGAAAATGGGCTCTATGATGAACAAGAAGAGGAAGATGATGAAGAAGCTGGAGGAGCTTGGTGGTTCTCGAGTTCATTTCCTCACCACTGAGGTGTGGATGATGAAGATGACTATGATGATGTAGTGGCTGAGATGAATAGTGAATCATATGTTGTTATGACCGGGAGCGAGACCAACAAAAAGGAAAAAGTGGTGCAACCTATAAAAATATCCAAGGAGTACCCCATCACCATCCCGGTGATTGCAAGAAGAGGAGCTCCTATTCCTACTACTTCCACTCAAAAGGTAAGCTCTGCTAGTCCTTCTTCCTCTACTTCTTCTTAGAATTCTTGTCCAACAAATGATAAAGCTGATAGATCAAAAGCTCCTCCTACTCCTAGTAGTGATTCCCCATCCACATCTGGATCTTTTGACATTATAGACCATCTTAAAAAGACCAAGATTCAGATTTATGAGGCAGAGTTCTATCAAACCCATCCTAAAGCCTTTGCCAAAATGGTTAACTTTGTAAATTCTAAATCTAAAACCCCAACCCATTCTTCTAAAGGCCTTTTTCCCCTCTCTCTCCTCACCTCAATCAAGCCTTGTGGCTGCATAGTCACTTCACCCCCAATGAGAAGATCAAACCATTCTATGTGACTCTCCTCATAGCTAGCCACAAACTTAGATGTTGTGTCATTGATTCGGTGCATCGATATAATGTAATGCCTGCTGAAAAGTGGCTCATGCTTTGGGTCTAACCTTAACCCACACTTATGGTTCTTGTTATTCCATGGAAAGTAGAGAAGTGCCTTTGGTTGGGAATCAAAGATGCACAAGTAGCTTTTGTTTCTTTTCCGAGAAAAGGTCTGGCCACCATCTTGGTTGTTGATATTCCACCTTCCTATGGCATGTTGCTGAGTAGGAACTTTTGCAAAGATGTAGGAGGTGAAATCCAAATGGATTGGTCACATGCTTTGATCCTGTCATGGGAAGATGAAGAAGAAGTTGCTTTCTTGAAACAAGCAGAGTATATTGTGCAAAAGATAGATGATCCTAAAGCACAAATATTGTATGAAGACATTGGGCATGGGAACTACATGATCATGTCACAAGAGGAGACAAGTCTTCCAAAGGAAGTGTTGTTTGATCCTAATGGTGTGTGGACTTTGGAGTTTGATGGAAGTTGTTCTTCAGCTGGTTCTGGAGCTGGTGTAGTGCTCATTTCTCCTGGGGGTAAGGTTCATCCTTTCTCCTTCAAATTTTAGTTTGAAAATACCAACAATACTTGCTGAGTATGAGGCCCTTATTCTTGGGTTGAGCATGGCGAAGGAAATGGGAGTGAAGAACCTTCTTGCTCATGGAGATGCTCGAGCTAATTGTAAAACAAGTTAGAGACCTTTATCAGGTAAAGAACAGAAGGTTGAAACACTATAGGAATCTGGTCAGGATTCCATTGAATTCCTTGATGCTTTTTCCATTGAAGTTGTGCGAGGAAAGAAGAACACTAGGGCTGACTCTCTAGTTGTTTTGGGGGTCCTTGTTGATTCCTCATCTGATTTCCCTCGGAGAAATTCACCATTGAGATGATCCATAGACCCAGTGTGCACACAATGCAAATTGGCAAAGTTTTTAATGATGACCAACATTTTCTTTCTTTCTTGGAGCTCAGAGACAACTTTGATCAGTTGTACTTTGAAGGAAGTGACAATCTTCCTAGAGAGTGTGTGTCATCAAATGAAGAGGGTGTCAAAGAAGAGATGGATCAAGATGGATGCATCAAACTGAAAAGGAAAAAAATTCCTAAAGGGCTGGTGAGTTTGGAGGATCTTTTTGATAAACATGATAGATATATGAAGTCTAAAGTTTCCCAAGGAGCCCGATAATCTGTTGAGACTAAGAAAGTGAATATTGGGAGTCTTGATGATCCCAAAATGGTCAACATTGGAAAATGTTGCACTCGGAAGAGAAAAAGAAGGTGGTGAATCTGTTGAAAGGTATGTTGATGTTCTGGCTTACTCTTATGATGATCTTAAGGATTTTCAGCCTAAAGAAATGCAACATTTCATTCCTCTTAAGCTTGGGATCAAACCCTTCAAACAGAAGCAAAGGCAATATAATCCAAAGATAGCTGATACAATTTTCCAAGAAATACAAAAGCTTCTGAAGGCTAGGATCATCTTCCCCATCCACCATTCAACGTGGATTGCTAATATAGTGCATGTCAGGAAGAAGAATGGTGAGATCCGGATCTGTGTGGACTTTAGAAATCTAAATCAGGGTTCTTTGAAGGACAATTACCCTCTCCCCATGATGGACCAAGTATTGCAAGTTGTCACAGGCTCGGAGATGCTATCTATGTTAGATGGATTCTCGGGGTACAATCAAGTAGAGGTGAATACTTGCAGATCAACATAAGACTACCTTTACTACTCCTTGGGGCACCTTTGCATACAAGAGGATGCCATTTGGTCTCATCAATGTTGGTGCTACTTTCCAGAGGGCCATGGACTTGGCTTTTGGCAGTTTGAAAGGGAAATGCATTGTTGTGTATTTGGATGACTTGACGTGTTTTCTAAAGCAAGAAAAGATCACTTCCAACACCTTGAAACAATATTGCAGAAGTGTAGAGAGCATGGGAATTTCTTTAAACCTAAGAAGTCTATGTTTTGTGTCACAAAGGAAAGTTGTTGGGACACATTGTTTTGAAAGGAAGGGATCAAGATTGATCTAGAGAGAGAGTTCGAGGCCATCCAGCAAATTCCTCTTCCATCAAGTAAGAAAGGTGTCCATTCTTTCTTTGGTAAGATCAATTTCCTAAGGAGATTCATCCCTGATTTTGTAGAACTTACTATGAGCATTGCTCACATGATGCAAGGGAAGAAAACTTTTGGTTGGTCCTCTGAAGGGAAGAAATCATTTGAGGACATTAAACAGGCTATTGCAAAGACTCCAATCTTGGCGTGCCCTGACTTTAGCAAAGATTTCATTATCTATTGTTATGCCACTAAAAATACCTAGTTGTTGTGTTAGCCCAGAAGAATGTTGAAGATCATGAGCTCCCAATTGCATTCATGAGTTATGTCTTGAAAAATCATGAGCTGAAGTACACCATGATGGAGAAACATGCTTTTGTAGTTGTCAAAGTTGTCAAGCAGTTTAGGTTTTACATCCTTAATTCTCATTATGTGGTGTTGGTGCCTGATACAACAATCAAATCCATTCTTACTCAGTAAGAATTTGGAACCAAGAGAGGTAATTGGGTAGAAAAGGTGCAAGAGTATGATCTTGATATCAGGCCAACAAAGCTAGTTTGGGGTAAGGGCCTGTGTGAACTCATTGCTTGAGGAGCTGCCAGGAGTTGTCCAAAGATGAAGTTGATGTCCCTGTTGTTTTGTTCCTCATCTCGATAGATGTATGGTATGCTGACATTGCTCACTTTTTGACCTATGGAGAGTGTCCATCTCACTTGAGTGCCAAAGAGAAGAGAGCCATCAAACTAAGGTCTACACAATATGTGCTATGGGAGAATGCTTTGTTCAAATGAGGCATAGATGGAAGGTTTTTGAAGTGTGTAGACAAGGAGCAACAAAAGAAGTTGTTCTCTACTTTTCATGACCAGGCTTGTGGAGGTCATTTCTCCTCTCTTTATAACACTCATAAAATACTTCATGTTGGTTATTATTGGCCCACTCTATTTAGAGATGCATCAAAATGGGTTGGTAAATGTGAAGCATGCCAAACATTTTGTTGGAAGACCTAAGTTGGTTGCTTTTCCTCTCAAGCCTGTAGTGATTGAAGAGCCATTTCAACAATGGGGTTTAGACTTCATTGGAACTCTTAACCCACCTTCCAGTGCTGGACATACCCATGTGTTGACTACCATAGATTACTTCACCAAGTGGGTGGAAGCCATCCCATTCAAGAGCACTACTTCCGAGGTAGTTTGCAACTTCATTAAAGAGAACATATTGATCAGGTTTGGGATCCCAAAAAAATTGTGACTGATAATGCTTCCAAATTTTCTTCTGCTGAGATGATGGACTTATGCTATGGGTATGGGATCTCACTTGCTCATTCTTCATATTACTACCCCCAAGGGAATGGACAGGAAAAATCAACAAACAAGAACTTGGTGAACATAGTTAGAAAGCTTGTAAATGATTCTCAGAGGAATTGGCATAAGAAGCTATATGATGCACTTTGGGCTGATAGAATTACACCCAAGAGAGCAATTGGAATGTCTCCTTTCCAAGTGGTGTATGGTGTGGAAGCTCAACTTCCAGTCATGGTGGAATTTCCAGCCTTGCATCTGATGAAAACCATTGAAGATTCAAGTTTCAGTAGCTCTTTGGATAAGAGAATTTTGTACCTTCAGAAGCTTGATGAGGACAGATTGCAAGTGGTTGATAGGATAGCAGCTCATCAGTTGAAAGTGAAGGCTTTGTTTGACAAGAAATCCAAACCCAGAGTTTTCCAAGTGGGAGACATTGTGCTGCTTTGGGACAAAAGACATGAGCCACGAGGAAGTCATGGTAAGTTTGATTCTCTTTGGCTTGGTCCTTTTAGAATCAGACATTTTTCTGGAGAGAACTCTTTTTATCTAGATTACATGGATGGTTCTCCTCTCCCACTTCCTTATAGTGGGTAGTATCTGAAGTTGTTCAAGTCCTAGGTGACTAGGTGGTCCTTTTGTATATTATGTACAGTGTTTTGGTTTTGGGTCATTCCTTTGTTTTCATTTTTGTTCTTCCCTTTTGGTTTGTTTTGTTTCTTTTCCCATCTTGTGTGTGTTGCCTTGTATTGGTTTTGCTTTTGACTCCTTTTCCCAATGGATAAAGCACTGGTCCTCTTTTCCCCAGAGTTATCTACGAGTTCTTGATCTTGCCTTGTGTCTTTGTTCCAAGCCAAGTCATCCCCAGAAAGAGCCAGTTTGTTGTCGGCCCCAAAATTCCCCTCTTTTGAAGTCAAGTTTCAAAAAAATTTGAGTCATACCTTGGAGTATTGAATCACGTCGAGCTTGACATTGTTTGCAGTTTTCCTATTCATGGAGAAAAATTTGAAAGTTAGGCGTATGGTGAAGTTCCTTTCCTTCTTTTTATTTTCTTCCCATAGTCGGGAATGACAGGCATATTTTCCCCATTAATTTTTCCCCAGAGTCCACGGGTAATACGTGAATATCTTTGATTGGATGTGGTTTGGCCATATTTCAAGGTTCAGCGAAAGCCTCCACGTGTCCAAATGGTGCTAACTCTAGGGGCAGGGTCCAAGGGACAGTCCTCAAATAAGCACAGGCTTTCCACGTGTCCCAGGTACAAAATGAAGACAAAACAAGCTAAAATCAGCTAAGTATGGAAGGTTCAGGATGATGCCACGTGCCTCATCGGCGCAACTTCAAGAGTCAAAGATGGGGGTAGTTCTCAAACTTGCGCCAGTCCTCCACGTGTCCCAGGTCCAAAAAGAGAAAGAGTCGATCGTTAAAATTGACTAAGTATGGGTGGGTTGGCGGAAGTCTCCACGTGCCTTAACGGCACCATTTCAGAAGTGAAATCAAAGGGTCAATCTCAAGTAGCGCCAGACTCACCACATGGTTAAAGTCAATGAGGAGACAGAGTTGGCCATTGAAAATTCCAAGACCGGTGGAAGGAGACACGCGTCAGCTCGACACGCGAATTTTAAGGGGCATTTCCAAAATGGAAACTCAAATGAGCGCCAGCCCTCCACGTGTCTAGGGGTCAACATAAGTCAAGTCATGCGAAAAATAGGCCCGAATCGGCTAAGTATAAAGGAACCAGTGAGCTCTCCACGTGTCGCTAGCGCTTAGCTTTCAAAGGAAAAAATGCAAAAGGTGTTCGTGCAGGCCCTCGATCAATTTCTCCCATGTGGGTGGCCCAAATTTGAAGTTGTAAAAGCAAATCAATGGCCCATGTTTTAACTAGTAAAATAATGTAATGGCCATATATTTAAAAAATGGTTTTTCCACCATTAACGTTTCTTTGCAAATCAAGAATTCGAAAGGGCATGGATGATTGGAATAAGTTGTAACTTGTTTCTTGCTTTCTTGAGGAAGTTGTAACCATCTCTTGTGAGCTATATCATGAGCTTTCAAAGCCATTGTATGGGTTGGAATTTTGATTATTTTGGAATTGTAATTTTGAATTGGAAGAAATCAATACAAAGGTTTTCCCTTTTTCTTCTGCTTTCTCTTTCCTTCTGTTTTGATCTGTGAATCATCTAATCCTTGCATGCTTGGAAACTTTGTGTTCTAGTTTATACAATCTCCAGAACTTTGAGTCTGCGAATTGTGTTTTTTATAAACGTGGATGGTTCTACTCTATATCTCATTTGCACAATACATATAAGGGTTTTCTCTGCCATCTCTTTTCCTAAAAGTTATTGTCTTCTTCTTCCTCCCTCCTCTCTTTGAAAGTTCTTCTATCCTCATGTATTGATAACTTTCCGGGCTTAAAACACATTTCAAGATATCGGAAACCACCATTGAATGAAAGATTGTGCATTTGTACATATCCCCAAGTGGTTTACTTGGCTATCCCCAAATCTATCCTAAATTCAAAATTCTAGATGCTCATATCAAAAGCTATCATATTCAAAAATGAACTGATCCCTCAAAGGACAATTATTCATATAAAGTAAATTTGTCAAAAGTATAGACTAATCCCTCGAAGGACAACTATCATGCATATCTTATCCTTCCATATAAAAATTCAAAATCAAAAGTTTGAAATCCAAATGTAGACCACTCCCTTGAAGGATGGATACTATTTTATATCATGGTAGTAAAAGGCTTCTCACATTGATCAACCTTCCAAATATCATAAGTGAAATTCAAATATCAAAAGCAAGCATCCCTAGAAAGCTTCTTGTATTGATCATCTTTCCTATCCTCAAAAACTTCTTGCATTGATCAATTTGCATCATATTTCTTAGAGTGGGGCATAGACCTAGGACTTCCACCAAAGGAGAACCTATTTTCCCCATGCATGATCCATCTTAAATCTATTATCATGTCTACATTAGGTTTATGATTACACATTCCATCCTTTCCTCATGATCTTAAGTTTGAATAACTATTGTTAGTTATGTGTTAACACCTATTAATGGTTGCAAGTGCAATGTTTTGCGTTGTTCCCTTTCATATTTACTTCTTGAATCCCGTTCAAAGGTATCTTTTCCATTTACGCTCCTCTCTATGAAAAAGTGTACTTTATCACATTTTGGTCACCCTATCATTGTCACATCCTATCCAATTATGCTCTCCTAACCACCGTAGTTATCTTTCCCCCTCTAAATCCAGCTAATCGCATCTCGTCTATGTCTCACGTATATCTCTATTCCTAATTGTATAACTCGTAAAGAATCCTCATATCCAATATCTAATATCATCTACATCATCATCTAACCATATTTGAATCCATCATTCATATCATCATGTCTAACATCCACATCTAACCTAATGGATACCCTTCTCATCTAAACCCATCATATCTACTCTAGTCCAAATCATATCATATCATATCTCTCACATCACATTCATATCTATCATGTTATATAACATAAATCACATCAAATCAATTTAATCCATGAATCACATCATATAACCATATCACATTTAATCATTATAATCACTCATCAAGTCAAAGCATCATATATCCATGTTCTCATCTAAACATTATAATCAATCGTCAAATCAAAGCATCATTATAATATCAAATCACAAACATCACATCATAAATATACATTGCATCACATCGAACATCTAAACATCCATACTATAAAATCAAATAATCCACATCCATTACATAGATCATCATATAACTCATATAAGCCATGAAAAATCACACACACACACACACACACACACACACACACACACACACACACACACACACACACACACACACACACACACACACACACACACACATCACACACACACACACATCCACACACACACACACACACACACACATCCTCATCAAAAATATTCATACATCCATGATGGCCTCTATGGGATCTATCTCAAAATATATACATCACTATCAAAAAAGCAATATACAAAGGTTCACTCTCTAGATGGTGAACCGAAGATCGAATGTTCTAAGCTCGATCCCTATCCTCCTGGAGATGGGTCTTGTCCTCCTCCCTCTCCATCTAGTGCGGGGACCTACCTCTCTACTGCCCACCTATATATTCCTCATTTGGACCCATATCTCATATGAGTTGCGCTACGCTATTCTTGCTCCCAAATGGTGCTGGTCGTCATCGATCACCTTGCTCTTCACTCCCCGCTAATTATGTTGTGTATCATGGCACATCTGGTAGCCTCAATGTAACAATGTGCTCATAATAGTTCACCTCCATACCCAATACCTTGTCTTGCTCTAGAGAGATAGTACTCGGCGGTGCCATTTGGCTAGCTCCCAGAGAAGTCGCTAGTGCCTCGCTCCCGCTTGCCACAAATAAAGGTCAAAGCTATCCAAATTTGGCCTTGTAGACCTCCCTCTATCACTAGTATCTATCTCTCTATTGAATGGCCAAGTCTCTCTCTTGGCGTAATCTTGTAGCCGTTTGGTGCCGCATTCCTCTCATGTCGGGTCATATCTCGGTCCACCCATAAATGAGCTATGTCCATGAAACACCCCTGCCAATGACAATGGAAATCTAGCTCCACTGGAATTTTGAAGTGCATAGCATGAGATTGCATCATAATCACACATAGCAATCTACTCTTAGATGTCCCCTACTCATATCGAGCCTCTTTATAAAACTCCCAAAATGTAAATGTGATATCTGGAGAGTCGGCTCCAAATATCCATGTCAATACCCCCAATATCCTCTCTACTGTAATTGTCTCTATTGACTCCCCAGATTTCGACAACCTCAAAATAAGGTACACTTCCTCTAGTGTCACCGTCATCTCCCCTAGTCCTAAACCAAAATGTGCAAGTCCTCACATCCCACCTCTCAATCAATAAAATAATCAATCCAACATCCTTTAGTATCCTCGATAATGGTAGAATCTTTCCAACTACCTCTAGGTGATCTCACTCTGCATCAATCACATCACCTTTGATCAAATCATATATAGCCAAAACTCTATCTCAAATATACAAGGTGTCTCTAGCCTACCAAATCCATAAAAAAAAAAGTCAATAACATCCCAACACATGTAAATCATCATCAAAAATAAAAACTCCCATTATAGCCCATCGACATTGAGCTAGTGTGGGTCGATGCCTTCTATCTCTAGTCACATCTCTTAGGCCCCCAATTGATGATGATCATGTCCATTCATTGCCAACCACCCTTCGCGCCCTCATCAAAACTAAAAAAATACAAAATAATAATAATAATAATTAAATAACTTAAAAACTAAGCTAGGGCTTAGGCACTTACCATCCTCCGAGTCCTATGGCGCTTCCTCGATGCTCCGATGGCCTCCATCTTTCTCAAAATCTCAAAATTATCTCTCACTCAAAGCTCTTGATCATTAAGTCCCACACAATGTAGATGAGCTTATTCGGCCGCCTCCACTTTGCTTATATTGTCCTCGACCCTAGTCGCCATCACTCGACGCCTTGGTCATCATCAACCTAACCCTAGTCGATGTTGACCCCGATGAGTCATCACCGACCCAACCCTAAATTTTTTTCCTCATCCTCCTTCACCTTGGAATCCTTTTCCTAAATTATCTTTTATTTCATTTTTTATTTGTGTGTTGTTCATATCGGACTTTTATTTGTCCCATCAACCTTTTCTCGATCTCATCACGAATCCTTAATCACCTCCAAATAGTCAACCTTGTGATCATCTTAGTTTCCCTCTTGGGGCACCATATTTTATCCTAAGCCCACCATTGTGGCCATATTTTATGTTTGTCCCACCCGAACACATATTTTTGATTCCTCATATATGAAGGATATCGCATCTATTTTTGCCCCCACACCTTGTTGCGACCTTTGTCTCAACCATCCTCACATTTATTTTTTCATATTTTGATGTATGCCTTCAAATCGTTGATCTCACAACTTGCAAATCTATCGAGTGAATTCCCATTGGAATCCCTCCATATTTCCATGATTTTCACTAACTCACAGTCCGTAGGACATTATTGTCATCTCCATTGAGGTCATAATTTGTTCCTAC
Source organism: Taxus wallichiana var. yunnanensis (assembly GCA_018340775.1). Taxonomy (NCBI): domain Eukaryota; kingdom Viridiplantae; phylum Streptophyta; class Pinopsida; order Cupressales; family Taxaceae; genus Taxus; species Taxus wallichiana. The sequence continues at coordinate 740,178,301 of CM031243.1, forward strand.
CAAAGTGATTCCAAAATCACTACCATATTTTACTTTTATTTTTTGTTATCCCTCTCCTCTTAGGGCATATTCCTCCATCTCCTCTCTTTCTCTCATCCTTTTCCCCTTTATCTATCTCTTTCAACCTAGTAATTGATTCTTCTTCGTATCATCAATCCCTAGTTTGAGGGGAGCACCTCAACCATCATCATCTTCTATCACTTCTAATTTTTGTCTCATGGTTTCCTAACGCAAACCACTCAACAAAAAGGGGCAAATATAGACACCAATTTTTGGTATCCCTTGTCCCTCATCCCATTTCCACTCCCTTTGTCATCATTTTCTACATACATACCTCTCTTCTCATTAAAATTCCCCTTTTCCCTTCTAAATTCCATTTATCCCTTTAATTATTATTTTCCACCTTAATCCTATCCTAATCATATCATTAATTTATCTTCCCTAAACACCCATAATCACTATTAATTAGTCCTAAATCCTCATCTAATCCTTTTATCCTTCATAAACTCCATTTTTATCATCCCTATGTTTCCATCTACCCCCATTTAATACTTTCTTATCCCCCAACCACTTTTTATTTCCCTAGACAACCCTAGCTTGCATTTACCACTCAAAACCTTGATCTCACCCCATAAGGGCTCTTTGCATCAAGCTAGTCAATCCCCCACCTCCCAAATTAATGGACTACTGAAGTCACCGGTGACCAATTCATGTTCTTGTCGATCCTATAAATATGCCCATACTCCTACTCTCTTTAGAATGCAATTTTTGAGGCTTCAAATTTCTTGCGATATTGCCTTCATTTATTTCTCTCCCTTTGCAGTTGATATCACCACCTTGGAGCTACTTTGGAGATTTTGTGCCTCACCTTTGGAGATTTGAAGTCCTCTTTTTCTTTTGCATGCTTGGATCCACCATTTCCATGCCATCATTCTTCATCATAAGTTTTGACAAGTTGATCGGCCATCTCGAGCCCCGTCTCTACATCTATCATCTTTAATTTCTTTCTGTAGATCATCATTTCCATCTATTCTTATCCATCAAACCCTAGATCACTCTCGATTTCCATTGACCCTATTCACGTTTGTTTGTCTTTCTGTCATTTATTCCATGAGTCTATTTTTTGATCCCACATCTCATCAGATCTCCCAATCTGGTCATCCTGCACACATGCAACTTTAGATCTCATCTTTGTTAAATCTAGTCACTACTGATCGGGATCAGTCAACCCTGTCAAAAGTTCCTCTTTTCATTAATTTTTCATGCATCCTTTCTATTCTCGTTAGATCCATATTCCTTGCATCATCTCAACATCTCCTTCAATTCCCGATCAACTTCGAAAATATTTTAGGTCTTTTTTTTTTTTCATTTTTGACTACACTTTGTCCCGAGTTGTTGTCAATTGTGTCTGTAGTCTTGGGTCACCGTCGACCCGATTAGGTTTGGATCAATTTTTATCATTTTTATTATCATATCTACATCTTATATTTTCTAACACATCTTATATTTTTGTTTAACTTCAAATTCTGTCATCGCTTATCCACTATCTATTTTATCTATCTTTTATCAAAAAGTGGGTTGACATCCATCCTAGGAAGTTTTCACTTCTTGGGATTGCCATTTTTGGGCAACCCACTATCCAATATACTAATCCTTTTTCTATTGAGTTTCTCTTTGTTGTGTTGATAATAAAGTTCGCTACGAGGAGGATCTTTTGTGTTTGTATCCATTGTCTCATCTAGAGGTAGCTTTAAACCCTCTCATATTGGAGTTGCTTGTTTTCTTTATTACCATTTCACTAACCTGAAACATGAATGATACAATTTGATCAACATTCAACCCCAAAATATACTTTATTGTGTCCTAAAATTGATTTTAGTATATAGTAATCCTTAATACCTTTCCAACAATATCAAATTTGTCTTATTTGGTGTCATGGATAAAATGATATGAGAATTTAAAGATTATCATGTCGTTTCTACATAGTTTATGGCCATAGGGCCATCAAATTTAACCTCTAGGTTTCCCATGCTAACGTGTCGACTCCTCGTTGGATCCTATAGTCTCCTTTCTATTATGCATATTTTGAGGAAACTGTGGATTTTAGGATCCGTGGAAAAAAGGAAGCTACAAAAACTAGGATCCACATAAAAGGAGGAAGCTACGAAAACTAGGATCCGTGTAGACAAAGAGAAGTTGCATAAAACTAGGATCCACATAGAAAAAGGAAGCTTCTAAAAACTAGGATCATGGGAGAAAGAGGAAACCATGGAAAACTACGATCTATAGAAAAAGAGGAAGCAACAGAAAAATAGGATCCGCAGAGAAAAAAATAAGTCGAGGAATACTAGGATCCTCGGAGAAAAGGAAGTTGTGGAAAACTAGGCTCCATGGAGAACGAGGAAGCCATGAAAAACTAGTATCTATAGAGAAAAAGGAAGTTGCATAAAACTAGTATCCGTAGACAAAGAGGAAGTTGCATAAAACTAGTATCTACCGAGAAAGAGGAAGCAACATAAAAATAAGATCTATGGAGAGAGAGGAAGCCATAAAAACTAGGATCCATGTAAAAAGAAGAAGCCGCAAAAAACTAGGATCCATAGAGAAAGAGGAAGCCACAAAAAACTAGGATTTGACGAGAAAGAGGAAGAAAACTAAAACTAGGATCTACAGATAAAGACGAAGCCTTGGAAAACTAGAATTTGTGAAGAAAGAGGAAGCCACAAACAACTAAGATCCATGGAAAAATAGGATCTACGGAAATATAGGGATTCACAGAAAAATAAGAATCCATGGAAATGTAGGGATCCATGAAAATTTAGGCATGTGTGGATTCCCTTTGATTTGTAGCTAAGTTGTCCACATAATCACAAGTTCTTATTCGACAACAAGGACCCAAAAAAATAGTTACAAGCAGTGCCTCCTAACCTCCAAATTGCTTGGTGTAGAAAGATGGAAAAAAAAAATAAGAAATATATGTATATTGTGCACAAGATGGAAAAAGGGATGCACTACAAATTGTCCGAATATATATCCAAGGGAATTTACAAATATGCGGAGACCACACATATGAAGGGGGAAATTTCATCTATGACACTATCATCTTTCTCTTAGTCTTTAATGAGATAGGTTTTACGGAGGGAGCGAGAAGCTAGAGTAGGTATACCCCATGGAAAAGAAGTCACCCACAGAGAAATACAAGGATTTCTTAGCCCCTTCCACCCTCAATAATGCATACAAAGCTATAATTAATAACTAGTTGAGGCATCTATGATCTAAGTGATTTCCTTAAAGGGGACCGGTGGATATTGTGCCGGTTCCAAAGAGGTAGAGGGGAAGTAAAAATTGTTATAATATAGCACTACTCCTTGGCATAGTTGAAGATGAAAAGTGAAGAAATGTGTCCTTGGGAAAAGTTTCCCTTTTCCTTCAATGCAGAATAATTTGTGTGATCCGTAAAATGGATCAAGGATGCCAAAAATTTGAAAATTGATGCAAACATACATACCCTCCAAGTATATAAGGGAGGGGAGGAGGGAGGCAAGGAGAGGGGAGAGGGAGATAAAAAGGAGAGAGGGAGAGGGGAAGAGGGTGGGACAGGGTGCGCGTGAGAGAGGGTGTGAGTGAGAGAGGGAGGGAGTGGATGAGAGGGAGGGATGTTAGGAAAATCCTATGTTAGTGATCACATTGTTTTAGTTGTGAGAAATTTTATTATGTGAGTTAGTTAATGTGTGAAAAATAGATTAAGTTAATATATTATTGTAAGTTGTTAATACAACTTACTAAGGAGATTCTGAGTGGTTTGGATTGATTATAGAAATGTGAGGTTTTAGGACAACTCATCTATATTGGGGTGAGTGGTTATAGGATAAAAAAATTTATTTTTATGTTGAGTTGTAAATATAATCTTTGTATGAATCGAATAGTACAACAAACGCAACTTTTTTATTTTATGTTTTATTCATGCACAAATCGGTGATTCCGTATCATTTGGTATCGAAAGAAGGTATGGGTATATGAGATTATGTGAAGGACTAGATGAGAACAGAATATTTTGTTGGAAACCCTATAGTATTACTAGATGAGAAAAGAGTATTTTGGATTGCGCTTCTATGGATCTCTCTTATTAGTATTATTTATTATGTGCATTCTCGCATTTGTAATATGTTGCAATACACTCGGATGTGCTCGTTGAGCACTCTAAGGACCAACTTTTCTAAAATTGCATTGAGATTTGTATTATAACTTTCCTTTGAGGCGTTGGACGTGTCAAACACCACTAAACCTCACAATTCATTATATATTATCAAGCATTTCTATCAAAAGTCCTTTGGGTTTGTAGAATGTAAATGCAACTATTTTACTTCATACGAATCTAATCCGTTGTTGGGCTATTAGTTTCCACATTATACATACATATCATCGCTTATGCTCTAGAATCAGTATTGATCGCTTGCAAAGCATCCCATGGATGTAAAACTTCTACAATGAGAAATAGGCTCTCACTATCAATCCTTTCTTTCCAAATTTAATCCTTTAGTTTTGAATCCTTTCTTTTCAAATTAGATCCTATGCATGCTTTCACCATTTGTAATAGGCTCTCACTATTTTGGGCATTTTAATTTTTTTGTTCACGAGGAATCATTACATTTTACATTTTTAAGCTTAGTCTCCTAGTCTCGGTAAACTTTAGCTGGCGTGAGGAAGGGACCACTAGGTGCACAAGTTTCATACTGCCTTCGTATAGCTGGAGCCAAGGTTTCATACCGCCTTTGTACAACTGGCACAAACTCAGGGACATCTTAATTTTCTTTACAAAGTGGTGAAGACTATTCAACTAGTCTTCATGCCATTGACTCATTCCACGTATGCCCACATATTTTATTAGTATTTAGTTTGTTTCATATTAATATTTTTAAGTTTTTTCCATTTACGATTTAATAGTATGTTTTTGAAGTCATATGATTTTAATAGTAATAGTGAATATTAATCTATATGATAAGCATTTTTATTTTATTATTTTTTTTTAAAGGAAAAAAAAAAGTTATTTGTATCGATAATAGCATTATTGATATGGAGTTGCATTCACACTTTGTTGGCTAGATTTTCTACATAGCACAAAACATAGGCGAGTCATGAGATAAATCTCCCTCATTTAACCAAAGTGAGGCTCCCATGTCAGATTTGTTAATAAAAATGTGTTATTATCTATCGTGGGTTTCACTTTAACCACTTAGTTCATGAAACATAGCTAAGAAGTTCTGCAGCAAGTAAGCAGTTTTTCAAGAAAGGAAGTATTTTATAGAAGAAGGAAGTAAAGGAAATACAGAGAAGAAATGGGGAAGATGTGCATCACAATTAGTAGATAACAAAGTTAATTGCATGCACATAGAAGAAACTTAATAGATACGAACACACCGAATTATAAAACAAAGGTAGCTCTAGATCCAGATCTAAAATAACACAAAGTCTATTAAGAGATCTAAGATTTAAAAGTAAGAAACAAAGTACACCGTGACACAAAGTTCTCCGGAAACCTGCTCCTTTGTATTCCTTTGCTCTAAGTTGCTCTCAGGGGTTCAGCACAAAGTCTAAAACACAAGATTGCTGCTTACAAATTCGATTATCACTAACCCGGAGGTTCTTCTCCTACTTATAGAATGTAGGAGGGAAAGTACAAATGGAAAACTCAAACTGAACTGAAACATAAACAACAAGTAAAGACGACATTTGACAATCATCCTCAACTATCTTCTCCTTAAGTGACACATGTATCACTTAACTAATAGAATGGTTCCACATGACTTTAAGTAATGGTTGCAAACCAATAACTTAGAAGTTTTACAATTTCATCCGGGAACATAGAAAATAGAAGAAGAAAGAATAGAAGAAGTCATGCCAAATTGTAACATTTATATCTTCTTCTTGTTCGATATTGGATATACTTGTCGAACATGTAATTCAACATCCTTCCATCTCTTTTAGTAATGGTTCTTTCTCTGTCCTAAACTACTATGCAACCCTTCATTCAACACTTTGATGCACGCTTCCACATCCTCCAAGCTCGGCCCAAACCTCAATGTCTCGCCAGAAAGTGCATCACTAGTCTCACCGATAGAATTCATCGTGAAAGGCTTGGTAGCTTTATCAATTCTCTTTTGTACCATCAGAAGAGACCCTTCCAGGGAATTAGGCACTTTAGTCGAGATGATCCGCACGTATGAAGTAACATTCCCATCCACTCTCTCCTCAGTGAAAGAAATGACACTGTCTGGTAAGTCTGATGTCCTACTCTCAAGTGCCTGCATCCTCTTCAACAAAACTCTGCAGATTTCCAAAAAAATACTGCAAACTCTAGTTGCTTCCCCTTCTCGACTAACCCATCCAAAGACAATATATTTCACAATCAATACATCTCCCTGTAGCTTGTTGATCTCGGCAAAAATACTCGGTTACTCTCTATAACTATATTCATGACTTCTATGTTCGCCATCGCTACTTTAGCTGATTTGCTTTGCATCATCCATAACCCTTAGTTGGTGGCACTTCTCCAAGTTTGTACATAAGATTGACGAATAATCAAATCCTTCCATTCGTCAATATCTTTTACTTGGTTGCTTGCATCCTCCATTTACTACATAAGATGATCACTCATCTACTCGAAATGGGCTGAATGGAAGGTTTATCAACCTTGGCTATGATCTCACATAATTGAGATACTTGCTTTTTGTATCTCTTCTTTCTCCGCCTTTTCACCACAAGCCTAAGGAATAAAGCATCCATCAATGTCTATGTGTCCTGCTTCAATCCTTCAGTGGTGGCTTGACCGAGGGGTACTTTGGTTACTGTCACATCTTCTCGCCGTGAGCTCCTCCTCTATCTTTCCTTTTCCGGAATTGATATCTCAGCAAAATTCTCTCCCGTATCCTCGATGATCAACCTAGAAGTTTCTTTGGCAACTTTAGGTCTTCTATCTCTTCCACCCAGATTATGGTAGCTACAAGTCATGCTCCCCTAAGTTCATCTCCATTCTCGCTTCTGGAACCAACTGCGAAGCCAACCATTCCGAGAAGTTACTTCTCAGAGAATGAGGAGTCGCTGAGTGAACTACCATCTCCCGCACTGCATCCTCTCCATCAGAAAGTGCCACAGTGTTATGGCTGCCATCTTCTGAATCATCCAAGGACAAAGCCCTTTCGAATTCCGCCATCTACAACTTCAACGTATCCTCTGGAACAGGCACTGAATGAAGTGGCTAAGGGGAGAAGATGAATGTCGCTGGATTCAGTAGAGGCATGGAAGCATCCTGCTGCGGTGCAATAGTTGGTGAAGTACTGGGTACTAGAGAAACCGGAGCTAAAGTCATGGTCGTAGAAGTGATCCTCTCCTTTGATTGAGATCTTCTATGCACTTTCAACTTCTCGGCTTTCCTACTGCTTTCTCCTCCGTGCTTCCGCTTGAGGGAATCTCCTATGCCGAAGTTTCCCGTGACTTGATTCATCAATGCTTCATCAAGGAAATATCCCTTCACAGCAACTAGTTTGAAGTATTCACCAACACAACTCCCAACCTTTCTTCAATTATGTTGCAGCCTCCTATGTTATTCTGCAGTATGGCTTTATCTCCTCCCATTTGATGGTAAGTGTCAAGTACCACATTCCCATCATCTTTAAGATCTGTAGGTATCCGCGCTAGTCCAAAGTCGAACACTTGCTTTGTTGATAGCCTACTGAAATCTCTCTTTTTAACCTCGTACTCACTTTTGCACTTCATCCAGAAATCTTCTAATGAAGGCACATGTGCATACTCCTGGGAGATTGTCTTCCTGGCTACTCCAAATGAATTGAAGTTCAGCCATGCAGGGAAGAACTCTTGCTCATACTCGGATAACATTTGCACCTCTATCCCCCGAGCTCTATAAATGCTAATGCAGCAATAATATCCCACAGTGATTGGGAAGAATCCCGTAGACTTGTGCCGCTTTGACTGAAGGTCATGTAACTCCACAAGTTTCCTGCTCAGCTCCATGGTGATCAATCTATCATTCGGATACCTAGGCATCTTTATTGGTTCTCCAGAAAATCCCGTAACCCTGAGGTATGTGAAATCTACAAATTGAATGAATAGATTACCAATCTTGACACAGCTTCCCACGCTTCCTTGCTTACCCTGTTGGCCTTCAAGTCTTTGTCTAGCTCCTAAATGAAATCATAGAAGAATTCATCGTTGACCACTTTGAAATCTTTCTTGCGTAGCTACTGATAAAGTGCGAGTAGCACTCAAAAATGGGGTCCTTAGAAAGAACACCACATCTATCCAGCTTGGAAAAGACGCCTTGTGAAGCTGCAACATACACCAAGTAGGAAGTCATTTTGAAGCTGAAAGTTTGCTTCACGTTCCAGAGTTGCTCACCAATGTTGTTGCTAATAATTTCCAACCAATTGATTATAGAATCAACCTTGTTGACTTCAATGGTCCTAATGAAAGCATACATCCATGTACGGAAAGTGTAAGCATTCGCCTCGCCATTCATCCTACATAGCAATTTGACAACATCATCTACCTCCTGCACCAAATTGGACCGCGGAAGAGTTCTCGGGAACTTTGAAGGAGATCTAGGCTTCTTCATGTATCGGCTATTCATTATGCTCATGCAATCAGCTCTATGCTTCTCCCACCTGCTGTCGGCATCTTAAAGACTAATGGAAGTCACCACCTTTCACACTGGGAATCCTCAAACAATAATTGATGAACTCTGCGTCCAAACGAATTATTGTCTTTCTGAAGCATCACACACTAATCTGATGAAGGATGGTAAGATCTAGCACACTCCATAACAAACTCGCAATCAAGGGTTGTACATGGAAAAGTCTGCACTCGATAATTCCATTGCTTTTAAACCACACACATGAGTGAAGTCTTTCCCACTGGATCTATCAATCAAATCGGAAAGAGGTTCCGAGCCTAGATTTGTGTCTCCTATGTCTGCAAGTTTGGAAGCGATGCATGACTCCATCGTGCTTTCTTTTCATCTCTCTTCGCCATGGCTTTGTCTATCTTTTTCTCGAACAATTCTTTTTATTCTTACTTGGCCAGATTTCTTCAAAACTGGTGTAGATCTGGACAATTCTTCAGATTCAAAGGATATATGCAATGTATTGGACATTGATAAAAGCTCCTTTTCCTTTGTAAAGCACCTATAATGAATTCTTGCAATTTATTTAGACAAAAATGGCCACTGGAGCATGAATAGTGAATTTTAATTGTAAAAATATGCACTTTTCAAGCCTGCTGCCCCAAAAATTGGTGTTTAATTTGCACGTAAAGAGAGCATGAATCCTTTCAACAACACCTGAGCACCTGTAACACCTATGCAAACAATTATGCAGACAAAGATCAACCTCCTTCAAAGCATGCGCCAAATTTGGAAGCTTTTAGCCTTGTTGCCACCTTGCCTGAGCAAAATCCTTCTTCAAATGGGGGCGCACTTTTCCTCTTGGCTGCAATTCTTTACCTGTGAATTAAATAATTCACCCATATGGCTGCCCATGCTTATATAACCTTCACAATTCTATAATTAATAATTGCCCTAACAATTAAAGGCAATTAATTAATTAAAAATCATGCTCTTCTCTTTTAAAAATAGCATGTTTAAGGACAACCATCCAATAAATTAAATTAATCCAATTTAATCCTTCACACTTCACTTCACTTAAGCTTCACAGTGTGCCTTGACCATAGCCACTGAAAATAGAAATTAATTTAATGATTTAATGCCTTAAAAATCATTAAATATCTCCTAAATGGGGCACACTTTTTTGAAAAAAAGGGGCAGCCACTAAAAAATTAAATTTAATGCATTTAATCCATTTCTTTTATTCCCCCTTTGACTTGTTGACTTCCTCCAAGCTTGGGCGCACTTTTTAGAAGAATAGATTAATTAAAATAATCACTTCAAGGCTGCCATCATCTCACCAAAGGGGGCACACTTTTTTGCACATATAATTCTATTTTTAAGAATTTTTTTACAATGGGATTCTTTACCCTGCAAGGCAGGCACTAAAATCTCATGATCCACTTAAGTGATTTGACTTTGACAATGAGATTATTTACCCTACAAGACAGATACTAAAATCCCATGATTTCACTTAAGTCACTTTCCTTTTATTTTATCATGGGAATTTTTACCCTGCAAGGTAGGCAATAAATTCTCGCCTACCTGCAGCCTCTAACTTTCCCACTGCAGCTTAAGTGAATTTTATATCACGGGAAAAAGTACCCTGCTAGGCAGGTACAAAATTCCCACCTTGCTGCTTTGCTTGTATTTTTCCCATTGTAGCTTAAATCCTTTGTTTTCCAAAAATGCGCCCAACCCCGCAGGGGATTTCCGTGCACAACTTCGCTTTTTCCCAGTGATCCAGACCTCCGATGATGACTTCTTTCGGGCATAATGTGCGTATATGTTTTCCAACTGCTCTAGGCCAAAAATCGGGCTTACCCGGCAAAGGAATTGTTCTAGAGAAATTTCATAGAAAACTGAAATGGGACAACACAAAAACACGAAAAATTGCCAAAAGTTACAAATAAAGCCCAAAACCTATTCCAAGTTAAAACCCTTCTGGTACATAAGAGTAATGACATGGTCGATCATAATAGAGTTAAATTAGAGCGCAAATAGCCTCATACGGGGCTCAAAATAATTAAATACAAATTTCCCACAGAGACAAACCCAATGACAAATATAACAATTTTGGGCATCTGGGTATTTGGCAAAAAGGCTAATATGGCTTTTTGGGAATATTTTGCCGCAATACAAGAACTTTTAGGCAATAAAACACAAAATGACCCACTATTTTAAAAGTACAAAAATTTTTCGAGATAGGGTAGTCACAAATTTCAGGATGAAATGGGTGAGACCACACACTTTCATTTAGTACTCATTTTTATTTGTGCTAGAATAATAATTTATCAAAAGTTCATTTAATGAAGAAAATTTCAGTGTAATCATTTGAGATGTCTTTATTTTCCTTTTGTCCAACAATATGTCATAGCTCTTACTTTGATATGGCTATTGTTTCATGATTTAATGCTTTCATAATCTCTTCATAGCTTGATTTGTTAGCTTTTGTAGCCGTATAGGTTTTTAGGATTATGTCTTTTTATTCTCAATTTCATTAGTCATCATGGGATATATGCTAAAAGAGGATCTCCTTTGAGGATCATTATTGGTGAAAAAATAATGGACCAGTTTTTCGTATGAGACAACATCATGGGAAATCTCAGCCTTCATAGAGTGTGGTGTGTCATAGAAGGATACGAGGATTAACACGACCTATGGTTTTTAATGAGATACTTCCCTTATGTTTTAAGTTATTTTAACTTTTGTTATAGTGTCTATTGATCATCATTGCTATGATGTGTGATGTTATGAAAATTATTGGGAAAAAGTCTAACATTTACCTTTTCAAGCCAATGAGAAGGATGATAGTAATTAGGTAGTAAGGCTATCAATCATTTAGTCAATAGTATTTGTGAAATAGTATCTATAGCTTTGAGCCTCTTGTTATTCGTTATGCTTCGGTGTTGTTGCCTTTGCTTTTTCTGCTTGTTTTGGGCCTATGTCTTGGGTGTCTTTGTAGTTTGGCTTCCCCTCTGCTGGCATTCTCACTGCAGCAGCTTTTGTTGTTTTGATGTTTTCCTAGGCATGGCCTAATGTGCTTGTGGCTTTGAGGCGTGCTCTCATATCGCCCACTTTTTTGTTGGAAAATCTTGTATCATGTTCCATTTATTTTAATATAAGATCTTGTTCATAAAAAAATATCATCCATACTATTTTTAACCTTATCAAACGAAATTTCTTCTCTCGGATATAGTTACACGTTATTATTTAAGGTAGTTTATGTCATGAAAATTGTTCCCTCTATATACAACTTTCACAAGAATTGAATTGAATTTTTAGATATATGTTTTGTACAATATTTATCATTCTTTTGTCTTGTGATACGGTTGGAGAGATATGTGTTGTGTCACCAAGCTCTTTTCTAATGTATTTACTTGAGTGCAAAGGGAGTAAACTTGGAAAAGCTATTTTCAACCTCATCAAAATAGGAATCCTTGAAATTAGTGATGGTATAATCCCTAGAAAACTTGCTTTGCACATGAATAGTTTTCTTTATGAATAGACTTAGCTGGATCTGATGGTTGATGAATATTGAAAATTTCTCATTTGAAGATGAGAACGCTTAAGTCATTGATGTTTCCTAAAGTCTATAAAGGGGTTTGTACTATAATACCAATTCGTGTCAATCTTAGTTTTTTTGGACTCTCAAGACCATACATTCGAATCCGTTTCACTCTCAAAACCATACATTTGAATCCATAAAACTAGCAATTGCACCCCAAGGTGCAATGGATATGCCGATGGGGAAACACAATAGAAGTTTGAGAAGCAATGGATAGAAATGTAAGAACAAAGGGAAGTTAAAATTGAGGATATGGAGGAGAGAGTTAAAACATAAAAGCAAAGAGTATCATTGAGAGATTTGAATATTGACAATTTGAGTCTTTGATTCTTGAGACTTGTAATAAAGTCAAAGGAATCAACATATTGATTATGACACTTGTATTGAAGAAGGGATATTCTTTTCCAGCGAAGGTGTTAAGTTGTATTGAAGAAGCCATATTGTTTCTGTGTTGTTTATTTTCACAGATTTATGACAGAGATCTTGTATGCATGCTTGTAAAGTGCCTACATATACAGACAATATAAAGATAATGGATGAAGGAATTTGTGAATGCATTGTAGTTAATGTTGTGTTACGAGAATAATATGCAATACATAAAGAGAAGAAAACTTCAGTTCTCAAAGACTATAAAATATAATGAAAAGATTAATCATAACTACGAATAATTACCGTAATAGAGAAAAAAATGTAAAAGGCAAAAATTTCTTACCATGGGTATTTGGTGCAAGAGCATCCTGATTCATCTGTGATCTGCATCACCAAAAATTTTGTTTCGCCAATCACCCCTGTTTTGATAAGTGTACAAAAGGGTTATGTGGGACAGAGCATGAAGGAGACAAGGCACAAGATGCCTTCGCCCACAAACACTGCTTAAACTTGCAGAGCTGTTTTCTTTTGTTTAAATGGGTCAATCATGGAGTTCCATAGCTCGTTGGAATGGGCACAAACCAAACTACATTTCGAGAGTGATTTCAGTGATCTTTTTTTGGAGTTCAATGTAGTTTTCTAACTGTTTCAAATGCATGTGGGTCTCATTGAGGTGAAGTAAATGCAGAGAGAACATCCTTGGTTTCATAGCAAACTATCTTGGAATGGTTATGGCACATGGGTCTCTTGTTTGTGGATAACAGAGGCTCTATAAACATAGTGGCATCATCAGAACAAAGGTGAGCCTTCTACAGAATAAATTATAGTTTCAAACCAAGGTTGGCCTTCAATAGAAGAATATTAGTATATAGGTCAAAGTGATCTGGGACATGGTTTATTGTATATAGCAGAGCCTGTCGAGAGTGAAAGAGGCCTGTAGAGTTGCATAGAAGACTGTACAAGTCTAGGAACTCTATTTTGTGTGTTTAGAAATATTGTGAAGCTTTGTTTTGAGCTTAGGTTAAGTGCGTAGAGTCTGCACATAGGTTTAGGAGAGTCCTTTCAAACTATAGAGTTTATGAAAGCCCTTTGAGGCTAAGATTTTTTTGTGCTATGAGCTCAGGCTGTAATGCCCAGGTTGAGATTCAATAAAGAATGAATTGTGTGGTTGTCTCTAAAGATGCAAGGTCTCTACCACATAAGCAACTATCCAAGTTCAAGGCATTACTAATGTTTCTACTACATTACTAATTGGTGGATGTATGTTGAATAGTGTGGGAATCTTTGTTATCATTGATCAGTGTTAGCCCAAAATGTACTGCGGTAGGCTTGTAGTGGCGTGGGGAGAGAGTACTCTCCCATAAGGTCACTGTAAATTATGCAATTCTACCTAAGATTATGAGTGAAAAATCAAAATGCTCAAGGAAAATTGAACAATATAATTAGAGACATACCTCACCTCCAAAATGCTTCTAAAATCTAGTAAGTAGGCCATATCTTCAAACTTTTCTGTGTGGCCCTCCATACTAGCATGCAAATTGTATTGTTGGTCAGGTTTCAATGATTGGGTATTTGCAACACTGCGGTTAAAAGAGAACTGAAGGGCATTGAAAATTTTAAAATCAGACTCTGCGGAGAAAAACCAAAGTTCTCTGGTTGTGAGGTGCTGCTAACAGACTTGCTAGCCCTAGTGTTTCTCCAAAAGAAGTCACCTACACAGATTTAAGACTTTCCAAGTAGTAAATTTACAAAAGCAATTGTTGTACAAGCACTATAAAGAAAGTGGGTTTGGTCGGTTGGCATCGAATCCATTTGTAAGAATTAATGTGTTTGTGTTCAAACCCATTTGGATTATCCTTGGGAATTATGTGGTAAACTAAGAAATACAAGGATGACTAACTTTTATTGGGGTGATGGTGTAAACCACATACTCCAGTACTTCAAGGGCAACTAATAATGCCACACTCTTATGTAGAAGCATAAGTCCACCGATTCATTTGGGTATTGTTATAAATTGAAATAGCCATAGAAAAAGCCCTATAAAACCATAGGAAACAAACTTGAATGACAAATCCTATTTGAATATTGTAGAAAAACTATAAATGAGGTTAATTAATTTTATATATATAATTTTTTTCAAGAAATAAGAGCATAAGTAAATGCTGAATCATAAAATTCAAAGCGTGTAATTTATGAGAAAGCTGAATCATTAACCTCCTAATTACAGCCTGAAATATTTCCAGCAATCCACTTTTTATGAATATGCTATCTATTTTAGTTTTAATCCTGGTTTCTTAGCAGTGTAACAATGAATAATAACAATTGCCGAATACTCAAACTGTAATCAATTGCCATTAATTGGATTACAACTATGTTTTTAGTGCCACAATTCTTTTCCATTAAGGAATCAGGATCTCATTAGACTTTTATTGGATTACAACTCTGTTTTTACCAGACAGTAATAACAATTGCCGAATACTCAAACTGTAATCAATTGCCTTGTGATTGTCACTAAAATACATCACATCTGATGCTTAATTGGGCATATCTGATGCTTAATTGGTATGAATAATAGATATTCTCATAAAGCTTATTCACCAGGTATTTTATGAATTGTTTGTTACCAAATGGCTATTTTTGACAAATGTTTGAAATATTAGATTCTTAAATTAGCAATTTTCTGGAAAACATTCTTCATTTTTTTGTAAATCCTTTAATCTCCTAAAAATGCATATATATTATTGAACTGCAGAGATTCACAAACTATTCTACACTTAAAATTTGTTCTGCCCCCTTTCAATTTTCGATGGGGAAGTCATTTTCTGATATGGGACAGGAAGGCCATTTTCAGAGTCATGCTATGGGGTGTGCAAGTCCTGATACACACACACCTTCAAATCTAAAAAACTTCAGAAATCAAATTGACCCATCAGAAACATTGAATCATAATGAACATAAATCCGTTTAGAAATCTAACAGAGGAGTACACTTAGTCTCTGTAATAATTCCAGAGGAAGAAACCGATAAGGAACAAAATGAGACTTGACCAACTGCAAGGACCGAATGGGTGGATATTTGCTCTCTGCTGATGAAAGAGTAGATAGAATTCTTGTGGAAGTAAACATAGGGCACAACAGTGGCGTCCAAATGCAGGACTCCAATAGACGGCCCTTCGAGATAAAATAATTCAGCATTTTCTAGGTAAGCTTGCCCTGCAAATGGGGCAAGTATTATGCATCTCCAGCCATTGGAAAGACATTGACTATGAAATACATGCCGTTGATGGCATGGCATTTGCAATGCATATTGTCCCCATTGGAAATCCTCGATGCATACGGAACACTCACACTCATCTGAAATTCTTATTGTGGGTAGTGCCTCCAATGACTGCCTGTCTGCCCCCAAATCTGTCCTCCTCTTCCTCAGCCTCTTCCTCTTCCTCTTCTTCCTCTGCCTCTTCGTCCTCCTCACATGCTTCCACACTTGTTTGGTGCAGCTGGTCGTACAACTCTGTAAACCTGCGTAAAATATCGCTGCGAATAAGGTCAATTGAAGAATCCGCCCCTCTTAACCTATCAAATTCCGCAAGAAAGACAATAAATTCGTCGAAGAAAGCACTGATTGGCACGTCATAATTATTGTGGTGAAGCAGAATTAGCCGTTCTGGAAGATCACGAACTTCGAATGAGCGGCGTATATTCTCATATCTCCTACACATGCGAGATATGAGATCAGAAATCCACTGGACTAGAGCTGTAATGTCTGAATTTGTTCCATCCGCCATTTTTCGCCAGTCGCTTACTATGCTGTGTGGAAGAACAAATGCATATGCAATTAACAGGAATGTCGTTCTTTAAATCGTGCCAATTTGTCTATTTTTACGTGGAAAGCGTTTCTTTATTTGATTCTCTATTAATAGAATCCATAATTAATATTTGCGGGTTGGTTTTTTTCCTATTTATGAAAAGCCCTACGGAACCACATTCCTTTTAAATAAATATAATACAGAGTATTCAATAAAAAGAATTCAAATTGTTTTGGTTCTATTAATAGAATTCGGTAGGCGCTATAATTAGAAATTTAATACCCTGCTTAAAAATTTGATTTCCCCATCTATATTAATAAATTGATAGTCGGTTAGATTATTCTTCTTATATATGGTTGCAAAGTTCTTTCTTTTTCTTTTTTTTTTTTTATTGAAAAGCATAACCATATATTAAACATGAAGTAGCTTTTCTTATTTTAAATTAACATGGTCAAATGAATTTTCCATAAATCCTCCTCAGCGTATCTTTAAAATCTTAAAGTGTGCATTCACTCGCCACTCCACAATCCAATCTTCAATTACAAAATTATAATTAATTAAAATTTAACAAATTACAAATTATTATTAATTGAAAATTAATTAATTCAATTTAAATAAATATTTTAAATATTGAATTTATAATTAATAACATGTATCTTTAACATAATTGTAATTGAAATATAAACAATGCTAAATACTTTAATAAATTGATTTTTTTAATAAAAGTTTAAGATAACAATTTTTTGTGTTTCAATATATTTCCTAAATCAAATTATAAATAAAATACAAAACTTATGATTAATAAAGAAAAGAAAAGAAAATGACTTCAAATACAAATAAATAAAATGATATATAATAATAAAAGAAATACATCCCATAAGAACTAAACTAGCAATCACATGTGTACAATGCAATGTGAATGCCGAACTGTATATGTTATTTGATTTAGTGGGATAGTTATTAGTTTTATAGTAAACCAAGCAGTTAAGACTTGTTTTCATACTAGGTGAGAATGATAAGCAACCAAGGGCCCAATCACATATGGTAAAAAGGAAATCTAGTGCAGTCCAGAATCCCAAATTTGAATGGCGGTTCTAGTCAAACAAAATCTGAATTAATTTTTTTGTGTGTGATATGGAGACCATACAGATGCAAAATAATTGGCACTGACAACCATTGCTAAAGTTGGGAAAGTTCTTTTGAACTTTTGAAGTGGAAGTCTTTGTGGAGTAGCATCTAGGATCTTTCATATCTATATATACAGATTCAACTTTGAAATGAATGTAATAAGCCGGAGGATATAGTTAGATGTAACAATCTTTAACTTGAACAGTTGCAATAAAATATGGGCATCTTGATTTTCTCTCTTTTCCTTGTTTGTTTTCCTTTGTTTGTTGTTTTCCCGAGAAGCCCAGTTCTTGGTTTTTGTACATGCTTTTGTTCATCTTTTTCTACTGGTTTTTGTGTGTGTACATTGAGGCAGTAGGGTTTGGATTGAGCTCCTTATAGAAAAAAAGAGTAGAGCTATTATAGTGGTTGCATTAGATTTCAATCAAAAAAGGAGCAATGATCCATTCAAACTCATCCTTGTACCTATTATTCTCTCAATTGAGCAAATCTTGAACACAATATCTATGTGGCCAAATTCACGTTGACAACTAATTTAGAAAAAGGAAATACACAAATATTGTACGTTGAACCCCATAAATCTGGTTTGCATAAAAATCAATTTCTCACTTTACTTTATTGCATTGAAGTCAAATTCGAGACCATCAAAGAGAATGCAAATGCCATTCCAATATCACAAGAGGAAAATTGCTAACATTAGACTACTGTTTGATAATTGAACATACATACGACGTGTGTAGTTGTAATTTGGTCAATATAACAACCATCTAAATCGAATGATTCTTCAACAACTTCAATAATAAGCTTGCTTGTAGAGTTGGTTTTATAAATAAACATCAAATGTTGTGCATTTTTTGTATCGAAATCATGTGTTCTAGAAATGTGAGTTTGGATATTGTTTGAGAAAGGTGTCTCGGTTGTTGAAGACCATGGATAGAAGGTGGTAGAGCTGTCAGGCAGCCTCCACATGCACACAATCTTAGCACCGTAAGTGCACACCAAGCTTCCCAACTCATTAGGTAACTCCTCCGAGATCAACTGCAATGGTCCACATTAAAGATAAAAACATTTGTTTGGGAATCAAATATCCCAATTCTCAATTGAAATGAAAGCAACCTATGAGTGTTCTAACAAATGACATTTCATGAAACCCCATTAAAAAGCAATTACAACTTTAGCATTGTATCAGATAAAAATGGGATTTGGAAAAGATTGAGAGAATACCACACCATATGGACAATACCACTAGACGCATCTCATATGCAGGTGGTTCTAAAATGAAATCTTCATATTGGACAATACCATTCATCAATAGCTTGCCATTGCGAACCTGCATTAGAAATAAGAATAGAAAAGCAATATGAGAAATTGAACTCAAGACAAAAGAGTGTTGCAATGGCTAAAATAAAATTCGATCTTTATGAGATGCATGTCACAAAAATCAGTCAGGCAGAAGGATAAAATTATTGGCAATACTCTATGCATAGATTTTGGACAAATAAAGTTGCAGTATTACAAACAAACAAATGGGATCTTGGAATAAGTTGTATCCTGACACCTATGGTTTCAATTTGGTAACTCCTACGGGGTTATTAATTAAATCTATTTTTTTATTGAATTACCATATTGCATGGTTATCCTAAGCATCTTCACTTACAATGTGGAATTTCAAAATGATCATTCCCATAATATTAATAAATTCTATATTATAATCATAACATTTAATGGTGTAATATCCTATTTTTCTGTATTGAATTCCACATAGAGTGCCTAATGCTAACTCTGACAATTATTCCCAATCCCTTCTTAAGGGTGAGGAAAAACATATGAAACATTTCTTACATGATAATCTTGCTCAAATTGGCATCCTTCTATATGTTACTTGAGGGTAACTTAAGCATGTTTCTCAAGCTACTAAAGAGACATCTATATTCACTCTTCCACTATTCCCACATATATGGGGGCACCAAGTGCCCCAATTTACAATGTTTCTATTCCTATTCCTATATCAACTATTGTTCCACATTGTAATCATAGTGCTTCTCATGTTTCTTCTTCTAGCATGTAGGCCCTTGAACCCCTTGTTCACACTCTCCAAGCCCAAATAATACAATTACAACAAGGTACGTCAGCTAATTCTCACATTATGGATTCCACTCAATTGCTTCATAATCTACTTTCCCCTTATTTTTGTTGCTTCTAAGCTTCATATTTATGATGGAAAAAGCGATCCTACAGAGCAACTTTGATCATTCCAGGAAGCATATTTTGACTATGCCTCTCACAACATCTTACTCACCAATATGTTCCCTTGAAGTATTAAGGACTTTGCCTTGCAATGGTTCTATGATCTACCAATGCATTATGTGTGATCCTTCACCACTTTGGAAACTTACTTTCTTGCACAATTCTATATCAACATTGGTGACAAAGTTTCATATGCACAAATGTCTAAAGTCCACCAAGGGTCTAATGCACACATCAATGCCTATGTTTTACGCTACAAGACTATGCTTACTAAAATGAATAATATTTTCTCCAATAGAGAATTTCAAGATCTCTTCACAAAACCCTTACTTTCTCCCTTATAAGATTTTTATCTTTGAAAAGTTCTTCTTATTTGATCATTTATGGCATATCCTAAAGAAACATGAAGCTAAGTTACTACACATGAATAATATTTATTGTTAGCTCTGTTAAACACCTAATTTGTAAAATTCCCAAGAAAATCTAAACTCAAAGGCAAGACTAATAATAAGAAGTCTACTTTTAAAGAAATTATTAATGTCGTCTCCCAACCTACTAAGATACAATTAAAACCTACACGAAGGCAATTCACACATCTACAATGTGACCTCCACATCGTCTTCTGAAAATTACTTGATTGCAATCTTATGTCTCTCCCCCACCATTTGAGGTAAATGCATGGTAAATGCAAGCAAGACTCATGGTAAAAGTTTTGATGCTCATGTTTATTGCATCTATCATAGATGTGTTGGTCACCTCACTAATCGATGTACCAAGCTAAAGCATGTTATAAAAGATTTTATTGATGTCAAATCCATCAAATGTGACAATCGCATTGAATCCTATAGGCCTACCAATGATAATTCAAATCTAAATATCTTTAATAATCCATTTCCTAGAATGAGAAACATCATTCTCGATCACGTGTTCCCTTTTGCTCTTGAGTAACTCCCAACAAAACAAAAAAACATTAGTTTTGCAAAATGTAAAAAATATACTCATAGTGTAATATTTATTGATTGTTTGGATTGGATTGTAGGTGACAGGAAAAACCATGGAGCCGTTGTACATTGAAGAGTTGGGAAATAAAATTATATCTGTGCAAGATATGTATGATCTCATAATTAGGGATCCTGCAACTGTTGCACTCAACATTAACTGGAGAGACTTCGTTCCTTTCAAAAATTGATGGCTTCCCAACAAAAAACTACATGTAATGTTAAATTGAGTGAGGAGGGGAAGAGCAGCTGTCTCATTCACCAAGAGAGGGAGCTTCTCTCCTCTGGAAGGCTACCTTCGTCTTGTACCAACATCTCATCAAATATATATGCTATATTTGAGAACTTGAAAACAATATATATATATATATATATATATATATATATATATAGATATATATATATATAATATATATATATATATATATATATTAATGGGTGAAGGAGGCGAAGGGATATCTAGACATGCTGCTGAAGGAAGGGGAGATACTTAGTGAATAGCAATGGAGACAGAAAAAAATGGGAGCACGAATTGAAAGCACAACAACAAGGCATGAACCACGACACCAATCCACTATTCAATCATGTGAAAACATGTCTCTTCCATTCGGCGGCTCCACCCAATTGCCGACACAAATTCCACCTTCTATAGCCTTCCATTAATATTTCCCTAAATCAAACTATAAATAAAATACGAAACTTATGATTAATAAAGAAAAGAAAAGAAAATGACTTAAAAATGTTAAAGAAAATTTTTATAAAAAAATGTCATAGCAAATACAAATAAATAAAATAAAATGATATATAATAATAAAAGAAATACATCCCATAAGAACTAAATTAAACCAATAATTAATGCCAAACCATTAACTTATCTTATACAAAATTGGATGCGTATTGCTAACAAGTACATATTGACTAATAAAAACCAAATCAACTAAGTCAAGCATGTAATTTAATACTAAACATTATAAAGTGCCATATCTAATTATTAGGATATAAACCGGTACGATTGCAATTTCATAAAGAAATAAATGTGAAATGTAATTATTAGATTTTTTTATATAAAAGGTGTAAGCTGATTAGAATATAAATCGTTTGTGATCAGATTGTAAATTTATATATAGATATAATAATGCATGTTTATGAATCATTAATCCATGCCCTCTAAATTTGAGAATGGAAAGTATTTAATGTTTAAAAAAATAAAAAAATATCGATATAATAACAAAAAGTTATTATTCAATAAAGAATGGATTGTGGTCTAATGGTGTGTATGATGGTGTAAAAGGTGTTCTTGCCTAGCCATTTATTAGAGTTCCAATGATAAAAATGAAGTTGGGATGATGCCTTGAACAATTTTGACGTAATTCAAACTCCTCAATCTTTAACAACTAAACCTAAAAATTCTATACAACCAATCTCTGTAATTTCAGTTAAATAAAAAAGGTGTATTTGAGAATCAATGATCCATAACGGTTTAGAAGCACGATGTACTTACCACTACGAGATAGAGGATGAGGATGTAAATGTTATAGAAGTGCAAGCCTAAGAAGAACTTTGTTTCAAAATTTCTACGACCCTCATGCACAACGGACATATTTCTTTAATCGAAGCCATGGCCGAATACATTAAGGGTGGAATATGTGGTTTATATTACAAGGCATCTCCCATGCCACTTCTCCCACCTCAAATTCCGATATACAAAATGCACACATGGTAAACCTTGATTGACATGATGAGGTGAAATAAAAATTGAAGGAAATGGATCTATAATCAAAACAAGATCATGTGTCATCCTTCCCGTGTCAATAGGATCATGTGTTGTCTTCACCATTATAGTATGATCAAGAAATGGATCTATAATCTAGCTAACAAGATCATGTGTCATCCTTCCCATGTCGATAGGATCATGTGTTGTCTTCGCCATTATAGTATGATCAAGAAATGGATCTATAATTTGGCTAACAAGATCATGTGTCATCCTTCCCATGTCAATAGGATCATGTGTTGTCTTTGCCATTATAGTATGATCAAGAAATGCATCTATAATTTAGCTAACAAGATCATGTGTCGTCTGCGTTGTCTTCGCCATTACGGAGCGATTTCTTTGGTACCTCATCGGTTGGAGATGAAGTGCTAACAAGATCATGTGTTGTCCTTCCCATGTCTAATAATTCAACAAACCTTATTTTGGTGTTCCTACGCACATCGCGTATTAGTTTTTGCAATTTGTCCGTTGATCTCGAGCAAACCAACTAAAACCTTAGAAAAATGACTATCATCCCTTATGTTGCCGCTTTATCTCAGTAAACGAAGCACCACGAAGTTGAGGTGATTGTACTTCGACTTGACGATAATGTTCGAGTATGTTATTCTCTTCATTTTTTCTACGTGTTGCAAATCTTTCGTTTCCTTTCTCCTCGACTCCACCTCTTTTCTTCTTTCATTAGGTAGATCATCAACATATCTAGATCCGGACAACGTCTTCTCTTCTCTTGCCATCTTTCTTGATTATTCATTGTAGATATTAATCGATGGAAATGATTGTATTCATTCTTCGTTTTCTTCTCAACTATGTATGAGTTAAGCAATGTCTCTCTTGAACCATAGACAACCACTTAACATAAGTCTTAGTTGGAAAAGATTTTACAAATAATAATTATTAGTATAGATATTTTAAATACATTTATCTAAAATATGTTGAGAGATATCAATTTTGAGGTACTTATTTAGTTATGAAATATTTTTTTCATTGACTTCTCCCAAATGTTTTTATTTAAGTGAGAGTTCAATAGAAATAAAATTTATGAATGAACTATCACAATATGGTCAAATGAATGTCAAATTTAATGTCGAGAATAAAATTAAACAACACACTCCATTACAACCTTGTCTACACGTATAAAATACCTTTCGATATAGTAACACAAGACTTCAAAACAATCTATATTTTTAAGTTTTATTTGAATTAATCATGTATGTTAGGAATGCAGAATTTTTGAACTCCAAACGAGTAAATTAACACTTTTAGTCCTTTTTTTTTTTTTTTTCAATACTTTATCTTATGAAGATATAAGTGCTATTTGTTTAGATATCTGCTTGTGAGATAACGGTGGCTTAAAAAGTTCAAAAGTCCCTCTGGATTTTTTTTTTTGAAAAATGTTAAATTACATTTATCTCTTCCCACGTTAGTCTTTTTGTACATTACTTTTAACCAAAAAAAAACTCATGAAAATTTTCTTTTTTATTTTGGTCTTAACATAATTTAGCTTCGCTTAATTATTATTCGATATTTTCAAATGAATAGGAAGTCTATATGTATATTGTTATTCAATATTTTTTAAAAAATCATATTTATCTAATTTGTGAATCTTGTTTACAAATTTTCACTTTATTACTACATTCCTTCAAATTGAGACACCAAACTAACATCATATTTAGCACTTCCACTTTATGTTGTCGCATTAATCCATACGCTTGAATACATTTAATATCACAAAAACACGACAATATTCCAACAAAATAATGGATCCTATTGACTTTTTATTCTAATAGAATACTAGTGGTTGTTCATGGGTGGAGCAAGTCTACACCAAAGAAGTGGTGTAGGGGAGGTAGTCTTATAGGTCGAGGGTGGTGGTTGTGTATGGTGTTGTTGGGGATATTGGAGGTTAGGTTTTTGGATGTGGGGCTTTGGGTTGTTCATGCATGAAGGGTGTGTATTGGTTAGGTAGGGCATACTTTGTAGGGGGTTGTACGTATTTCGATAACAAGTGTTTTATGTGGTTTTGGTTATTGTTAATATGTATTGTTGTATGGTGGTGAAAGTGGTTGGCATGTTTAGAATGCTTGCATGGGGATGGTGAGATTTTGTAGATGAGAGGTGTATGGTGTTGGGGGGGTAATACGCTAGGGTGGTTGCGATGATTGTATATGAGAATACAAAAGACAAATTGAGGCACATGTAAATGGTGGAAGGCCATATGAAAGTGAGTGTAAATAGAAAGTCAGTGTATTAGTTGTGTACACAAGTTTTAGCAATTTGGTAGCATGGTGTAGTAGTTTGGTTTGATTTAGTAGGTGTTTTTGGGGTTTCGTAGGTTTTTATCTTTGGTTAAGTCTGATGTGAAACTTCAATTATACTTTGAATACGGTATAGTTTTTTAAATGTTTAATATTTACTAGTCTCAGTTGTAGTTTATGGTTGTGTACTTTGTTGAATATGAAATGTGTACTAATATTTTAGAGTTTAGTCAGATGTATTGATTTGTATATATTTTTGTTTGCTTACAAGTTGTTGGTATGTACATGTGAAGGATTGGGGCGTTTTACATTGGTGTGTACTAGTTTTTCAAGGGGTGGGGTTATAATATTGTGTATAGAACCATTCCTTGAGGATTTCGATGGTATACTTGCTTGCAATTGTTGTTTGTTGTAGTTTCACAGTGCTTGTTATAATTTTCTGTGGATAGCCAACATTGCATGTATTGTATCCTTGTTTACAGTGGTGTCTCCTTCGTAGTGGTCCTGTATGCATTCCATAGGATGGGTGTGAAGTGGGGACAATCATTGGTAATGCATGTTCTTATGGTGTTGAAATCGCTCGACATTTTTACAAATGCTTGCATGGGGATGGAAAGAAATTGTATGTTAGAGGCATACAATATTGGGATAAAGGGCGATAGATTGATTTACAATATTGTATTTAAAAAGAATGAAGGTAAATTCATATATACGTAACTACAGATAAGGATAAAGAACGCATAGAAACATGAGTAAATGAATTGTTATTTACAATAACAGGTTCATTAGGTACATTTTGTACAGTGTGTCTGCTTTGTTTATCACAAATAGTGTTTACTGTTGTTTTAAATGATATGTTTGAAAACTCCGCACCCAAAGAAAATTTTAGATAAAAATGTCAGAACAAGCAAATTAAACAAAATACCAATCAAATATTATAAATGCACATAGAAATTGTTTATATATTAAAGGTCATACCTACTTACCCTACATATCTAAATGGTGAAAAACAATTTGATCTATATGGACAAATTAACAATTATATTACTAGCAATCGCATGTGTACAATGCAATGTGAACGCCGAACAGTATATGTTATTTGTTTTAGAGAGATAGTTATTACTTTTGTAGTTGGTGTTGATAATGGGTGTGATTGATTTTGTAAGTGTAGATATATAGATGAACCACTTTATTTAAAAGTTTCATCTCTACATTTCATACTTGTTACAAATTTGTACATATACATTTGCAAATCTCATATCATGAGTGTTAGCATTTTGCTGACTATTTTATTTGAACTAAACATGTTACATGAAGACTTCCGTACATTTGCAGATTTTCAATCTATTCATACCACTTCAAACTAACTAAAGGTGGATATGGAAAACAGAATGGAAAATTATATCATGCTTTGCACTTAAGAGGGGAGTTCCCCCTAATATGAATATATTTCAAACTTGATGTATGGCTAAGTATAGGATAAAATGGAATGCATCTTTTGTGTCTGACAATGGGTGAAATATCTATGGGAAAACTCTACATTTTGACTTGTATGAGACACCATGCATTCCACGTTTTTTTATTCTCTCTTTGTATTCAGTGGTGGCAGCTCAACTCTAAGACATTCATTTAGACGTATACATATTTAATATTTCGTTGTGGTGGTTTCGTTTAATATGAAGATATTTCAAACTCGATGTATGGCTAAGTATAGGATAAAATTGAATACATCTTTTTGTGTCTGACAATGGGTGAAATATCTATGGGAAAGTTCTACATTTTGATTTGTATGAGACACCATGCATTCCACATTCATTTAAAAGTATACATATAACATTTAGTGTGGCAATTCCATTGTAAGACATTCATTTAGAAGCATTTATATTCACCATGGCAATTCCACTTAATATGAAGATATTTCAACTTCGATGTATGACTAAGTATAGGATAAAATTGAATACTATCTTTTGTGTCTGACAATGGGTGAAATATCTATGAGAAAGCTCTACATTTTGACTTGTATGAGAGACCATACATTCCACATTTTTTTATTCTCTCTTTGTACTCAGATGTGGCAGCTCAGCTGTAAGACATTCATTTAGACGTATCCATATTCAACATATTATAATAATGTGACACTTTAAGGGCGATACCAAAAAACTCAAATTTTGCTGCAACTAATGCTATAGTTTATTATGATATAAACAATATGAACAATGCACTACTAGTTGTGGTTGGAAAACATATTTACTCAGCCGACTGTCCTAAGAACTTGTGTTTGTAGACCTATAATTAGACTAATTCCCTAAATTTGTTTTGGTAATAAATTGCTCAAAACACTAATGGCATGTTTGGGCCCCTTGCAGTCTAGAGGCCATGGATGGATTGCATTTAAGCTCTGTAGCATGGATACCATCACACCCAATATATTCCTTTGTGTCAAGATCACTTTTGTTGTGTTTGTTTCCCAAAACAGAAAATTATTTTTGTGTCTGATAGAGAAATAAATCAATGGGCAACTAGAGAACATGTTTTAGGTAGAAATCCAACTCTTTGTTTCTCTAAATCATAAACAACATGTAAATTCTGTTGTTGATAGTTACCCAAGATAGCAACAGGTCCAGATACTTCATCTCCACTGCTTGAAATGATTAGGCACCCCGCCGAAGTTGAAGCTGTATTAATACTGGTAGTAGCATCATCATCTGAATCAGGTATTATAAACATGTAATTATCTGCAGTAAGTGTGATTGTGGCATTATGTTTGAAGTGAAATATGAAGCTTGGCAACATAGGAGGTCACTTTGTAGTGGGGAATTTTATAACAGAGATCAAGCCCAGAAGCCTCCTCAAACTCAAGAGACCTGATGTACTGGATTGAAGACTTGAGCTGGTGGTAAAGTAGTTTGACAATTATAAGTCAAAATACAGATCCTAAATCATTGCAATCTATTTTAACAAATAAATTTTAGAACATTCCAAGAGAAAACTATGGGTAAACAGATGAACTGTAAATACCCATCAATCCATAACACCTCCATTAATTGTATCATCCATGTCAATCAGTAATAAAATTAACAAAATGATGGAATAAAATAATAAGGTAAAAATATTCATTTCTAGGTCATAGGCAAGCCAAACTCCAATTTGGAAAATGGGACCCTCTTGAGGATATTTCTATTTACTTATACTGTTCAAATTTTGTAATCGTCAGTTTTAACCTCGTGACTATGCTTGGGAGTTAACAGTACCTTCCCAATCCACATACAGTTCATTTTTCTCTCTTTACTAGAAAACATCAGTGAACAAGGTCTTTGGAGATTTGTAACCGCAACCTACCATATTTGCGCCTGCTTTCCCATGCCTTTCACTCTCTTCAACACCTAGTTGGGTTTCTGCAACTTTCTGTCTATATCCACCGATTCCACACCTGCCCAACAAAAAACAAATTCTACAGATTCAGTATTGCATTTTTTTCAATTTTGGTTTCTTGATTCAGTATTGCAGTTCTAAGTTTTGATCCCTTCAATTGAAAATCTATATAAGAAAGTATATGTTTGGCTAATTATGCAACATCAGCCTGCATTAAAATATATAAAAATTCAGATTATACATCATATAATTTGTTCCTCCTTCTAAATAAACACCTCAACAACCATCATTCTTCATTTAGCTTCTCGTTATGTTTGAATATCATTATTGTGGTGGATGCTTCTCAATCAGATGGTTGTGCTTTGTGTCAAATGAAATAATTACACAAAAAGTTTAGAGTAACTAAAAATTTCTTATGGACAAAGTACAAGTTGCAAAAATAATTGAAATCTGAAGACTACGGTGAGGAGAATTCAAAGGAAAATTTTTGCTTAGTAGAATTTTATTATAAATGAAGTAGTTGATTTTCTTTGGATAAATCCATCCCTCAAAAGTGAGTTTGATGCAAATATTTGGTTCAATAGAGGCATATTTTAAGTGCTAAGGTAGTTTTGTCTTGGCCTGAGGGAACCACATTGTGGGTTGGTCATTGAGGATGGCTTACAGAGGCATCTTATTTGTTGCCTCTCTCCATGTTACTAATTATTAAATAAGGTGCATAAGAGCATAACAAGCCTGTAAGGGTACCTCAAAGAGGACCAAACAAAGGTACCACATGATACACGAAATAAATAACAACAGTATGAAAATACCAATGAAACAGTGGTAAAAGGGTCTAGTCTAGAGCTCGCAAAGGAAGCCATGAGTATCACTACTATGAATTAAAATAAATTTTCAAAGAAGCTTCCACAAGTCCAAAGAAAGATGAAATTGAGTCTTAAACCATAAACAATAACATAAAGATTTTAAAAAGAAATGTAAAACAAAACAGTTGATAACCAAATCTGAAAATGAAAATAAGACATAGGGTTCAATCATGAATCTATATTTGATGCAGCAGTTTCATCTGACTGTGAGACTCAACTTCAATCCCTAAGGGTTGTAGAGACCTTGTGTGCATGCTGAATTTCGAGTTTGATCTTATGAATCTTCTCAAAAAGAAGGAAACCAAGACCTTATATCTGTGGATTTAAAATAGAAGAAAGTTTGCTGGTGCAGAAAAACATTGCAGCAGCTGCCCTACAATTTTCATCATTAATGAAAAGACTCTGAAAATATTAACAAATTAAAATATATTTACTGACACTCATCATTTAAGGAAAAACTGTATAAATTGATTGTAAGAAAACTGAACTTGACTCTTAAAACATAAGTAAATACATAAGTGTCCTTTAAAAAAACTATAAAGAGAGCAATGCACAATTCGAATGGAAAAATAATTGAGATGTAGGGTCCTTTGAAAACTACAGTGGTATCAAGTGGTTTGTAGTCTAACAGTGTGGATGATGTTGTAAAAGTATTGTTTAGTCATTCATCAAGGTACAAATTTTAGGAGGTATCAATAAAAAGGAAGAGGCCGACATTATGCTCCAGACAAATTTAGCGGAGTAGAATACCCCTCGATCCTTAACATTAAGCCAAAGAAATGCAATTTGATGTTTAACTCACACATTATTAAAGTTTCAATAAAAAAGGTACAATGGCTACATGTAATTAATTATCATAAACTTATAATTGATGCAACCTAAGCAAATAGACTTTGAGAACATTGAATTGTTAAAATAGGTTGGACTCATCTTCAAAGTATATAGAGAAAATGTATTCAAAACATAAAATAGGTTTATGTGTCACATAGATCTCCTCGAAAGAAAATAGAAACCAAAATGGACACAACTTTGAGAAAGACAAAATTGGGACCTATGGTGTTTTGAAAATTCAAATCACTGGTACTAATTAATTAACATAGATTCAAAATTAGTAAGTGCAAGAGCATAAACTAGGTTCAAATATTATTATTAGGTTCAAATATATCTCCTATGATAAGAGATCCTTAACTCCATCGGTCATGCAACAAAGTTATCCATTAGCAAAGAGACTTTGAAAAATATTAACAAATTTAAATATGTAAAAAAAAATGAAAATAGAGTAGCAAAAATTGAAAATGAAGCAAGTGTAAGAGCATGACCGACGTATAAATCCTTCTCTTATAATAAGGAATCCATAACTCCACCTGTTATGTGACCAGGTTTCCCATTTTGTTAAAAAAAAACATTGATAAACTAAAATGTATAAAAAAATTGAAACATCGTGGCCTTTTATGCTCATGCCATTGTTATTGCAGCATCCATGGACAACTCCCTGCAACCCTTAAGCTCACCCTAGATGTGAGATCCACAATTTTGGGGAACATTTCTATGACTCTTTGTTTCTCTAAATCATAAACAACATGTAAATTCTATTGTTGATAATTACCCAAGATAGCAGCAGGTCCAGATACTTCATCTCCACTACTTGAAATGATTAGGCACCTCGCCGAAGTCAAGTCAGATTAATATTGGTAGTAGCATCATCATCTGAATCTAGTATTATAACATGTAATTATCTGCAGTAAGTGTGATTGTGGCATTATGTTTGAAGTGAAATATGAAGCTTGGCAACATAGGAGGTCCCTTTGCAGTGGGGAATTTTATAATAGAGATCAAGCTCAAAAGCCTCCTCAAACTCAAGAGACCTGATGTACTAGATTGAAGAATTGAGCTGGTGGTAAAGTAGTTTGACAATTATAAGTCAAAATACAGATCCTAAATCATTGCAATCTATTTTAACAAATAAATTTTAGAACATTCCAAGACAAAACTATGGGTAAACAGAGGAACTGCAAATACCCATCAATCCATAACACCTCCATTAATTGTATCATCCATGTCAATCAATAATAAAATTAACAAAAGGATGTAATAAAATAATAAGGTAAAAATATTCATTTCTGGGTCATAGGCAAGCCAAACTCCAATTTGGCAAATGGGACCCTCTTGAGGATATTTCTATTTACTTATACTGTTCAAATTTTGTAATCGTCAGTTTTAACCTCGTGACTATGATTGGGAGTTAACAGTACCTTCCCAATCCACATACAATTCATTTTTCTCTCTTTACTGGAAAACATCAACGAACAAGGTCTTTTGGGATTTGTAACTTTACAACCCGCCATCCACAACTGCCATATCTACACCTTTCCCGTGCTTTTCACTCTCTTGAACACTCATTTGAGCTTCTTGCAAATTTTTGTCTATATCCACCGATTCCACACTGCCAAACAAAAAACAAATTCTACAGATTCAGTATTGCAGTTTTTTCAAATTTGGTTTCTTGATTCAGTATTGCAGTACTAAGTTTTGATCCCTTCAATTGAAAAGCAACATCAGCCTGCATTAAAATATATAAAAATTCAGATTATACATCATATAATTTGTTCCTCCTTCTAAATAAACACCTCAACAACCATCATTCTTCATTTAGCTTCTCCTTATGTTTGAATATCATTATTGTGGTGGATGCTTCTCAATCAGATGGTTGTGCTTTGTGTCAAAACGAAACAATTACACAAAAAGTTCAGAGTAACTAAACATTTCTTATGGACAAAGTACAAGTTGCAAAAATAATTGAAATCTGAAGACTACGGTGAGGAGAATTTAGAGGAAAAAAATTACTTAGTAGAATTTTATTATAAATGAAGTAGTTGATTTTCTTTGGATAAATCCATCCCTCAAAAGTGAGTTTGATGCAAAGATTTGGTTCAATAGAGGCATATTTTAAGTGCTAAGGTAGTTTTGTCTTGGCCTGAGGGAACCACATTGTGGGTTGGTGGCTTACAGAGGCATCTTATTTGTTGCCTCTCTCCATGTTACTAATTATTAAATAAGGTGCATAAGAGCATAACAAGCCTGCAAGGGTACCTCAAAGAGGACCAAACAAAGGTACCACAGGATACACGAAATAAATAACTGTCAAATCAGCTGAAAAAATCGCTGCAATGCCCAATGCATTCCAATTTTGGTAAGCAAAAGGAACGAATCCATACATGCCAAAAAGTATTTCCCATTAGTGACCATGACCATGAAAATCAACAACACCATAGTTAGCTTTAGTTTTCAAGCTGATCCATATCACATAAATAAACATGTAGATTGCTAAGAATGTTAAATACAAATGAATGAGAGTCTAAAGCATGCTTGAAATACTTGAATTGAATTCACATCAGAAACTATCAAGCTGGAAATGTGCAGAAACAAGCAGCTAGAAACCGTGACAGGAGACAACAATTGCAAAGAGAAAACAATAAAGTAATAGTGATTGGAAAAGATAATGCAAGCATAAGAAATGGAACATAAATAAGCAATGGATTACTTTTTATTGTCTGATTTGATGTACACAATGGAAGGGCATAAATATTGCCTATTTCCCTCAGAGTTACTGAAAGAAACCATTTACAAGTAACAAACATGTAGTAACAGAACGACCAACCAGGTATTTTCAGAGTTAAACCTTCATCATGATTGCTAGTTGTGACCTTCGTTTCTTGTAGCTTTCAGCAATCAAGCTGTAAGCTCTATCAAGGGCCCAGACACATCCATATGCATTATGCATCCCTCGATTTTTCAGAAGCAGACCCAAAATCCTCCAAAAACTCCAAATTAGCTCTAAAATTTTTGTAGGCCCCATTTTTTTGCAATTGAACTTGATCCATCAACATTCATCCAATCACCTCCATTTCCATGTGCATCTGATTGTCTCTGATTTAGACCTCCTAACGTTGGTGTTCTCATACTATAAGCAGCCCTAGCCTGAGACAAAGCAAACAAAGATGGCCGTATAACCCAAAAATCTCTTTATATGGACTCCATATCCACAAAATAGTCCTAAGACTTAACATCCTCAATTAAGGTGCTTCAGTGCAGCTGCGTTACCCATAACATGTACATTTTTGAAACCAACGAAAATTAGGACAGTAAAGAAATTGAATTTTAACAAAATCAAACATGTTTTTCTAAAAATTAAATGGTGTTGACTGCGGTAAGGAATTCAAAGATTCATACCCAAAGTTCTCTACGAGCTCGTTTGAGTGCCACATTCATGTGGTGAACATCAGCTACAAAGCCATCCCCATGATTTGAAATTTGGACAAAAGACATAATGATTACAACATCCAACGTATTGTTATATAAACCTTTTCCTTCATCAAATTTGAGGACAACATCAAACTCTCATTGCAAACATTTCAGTTGTAGCCAAAGCCTGTGACAACAGGTAAGGGAATGAGAAAATGATAA
Organism: Taxus wallichiana var. yunnanensis; assembly: GCA_018340775.1. NCBI lineage: Eukaryota > Viridiplantae > Streptophyta > Pinopsida > Cupressales > Taxaceae > Taxus > Taxus wallichiana. The sequence continues at coordinate 740,211,818 of CM031243.1, forward strand.
CATGTGAAGTGCCTAAAATAGAAGCAAACACGTGTCCAATATATTAAATGAAAGCATCCACATGGCCGCTAAAATGGCTGAGTAGGAATGAAATGAAATTGGAAGTGGAAACAACATTGATAACACACCTGGAAACGTTGAAAGGCTGTTAACTGCAAGACTGAAAACCATTGGTGCATTGAATGTAGTATGTGTGCACCCTGATAAGCAATGCAAAATATGTTATGTCAAATGTAATGCAAATTGCAAGCCAATGCAAAACAAGTGTATATTCAGTAGTGTTAAAAAAATTGTCACTTCCTTGAAGATGCAGAAGGTAGACTCCATTTATGTTTGTAGAGTGTCCACCTGTACATCAGAAACACACGAACGAATTATTGAAGAGTGTAAATCATGTAAACATTATATCCGGACAAGTAAAATGAAAAGAATAAATTGTCCCAACAACAGAAAAATTGAAGGGCCTAAGAGACTCACATAGCCGATATGCTAACACCACTGCCATCTCATCTCCGACAAAAGGAACCATGAAGAGATACACAAACAATTAATTGAAACACTAGTGCTTAGACTCGGTCTCTGCAAGTAAAAAAAATAGCAAAAGCTAGGCAAAACCTGCAAAAATTAAACTGGGACAAAAATCAAAATTGCCCTAATGATGATGGATCATAATCTTCCAAACACACGAGCGAATTATTGAAGAGTGTAAATCATGTAAACATTATATCCGGACAAGTAAAATGAAAAGAATGAATTGTCCTAACAATAGAAAAATTGAAGGGCCTAAGAGACTCACATAGCCGATATGCTAACACCAATGCCATCTCATCTCCTAAAAAAAGGAACCATGAAGAGATACACAAACAATTAATTGAAACACTAGTGCTCGAATCGGTCTCTGCAAGTAAAAAAAAGCAAAAGCTAGGAAAACTCCGCAAAATTAAACTCGACAAAAATCAAAATTGCCCTAATGATGATGGATCATAATCTTCCAACACGCGACAAGTTAGCCCTACCCAAACATGCACCAACATGGATTTGATGCTAGAAAACATTTTGGGCGTGAATGCAGACAATGGTAAACCCTACTGCTTTTACTCAATAAGCTACTTTTGGGCATAATGAAAAATACAATATATTAAATGTGTATATGTTTGAAACCGTGAAAATAGTGTGTATACCTTATGGCAGAGTGTGAGAAGTGGCTTTCCTTGGGTTTCCATGAGGATGATATCGCCATAGGTGTCTGTACGTACCCAAAATTTTAGGGTACAGTACCGCTGGAATGATGTTACACATGCCCCGATGATGATATAGGTCTCCTCGTAAGGTGTTTAGGATCCAAAAATTTCTCCAAGTGTGCGTTAACATCCCGCATACCCCGCTTACCCTTCGTGTGATTTGTTTTACTCTTTCCCCCTCTTTTCCTTTGCATTTTGGTCTTCAGTGATGAAACCGCCGCCTACCTAGGTGGCGGTCTCGTGACCGCCTTGCCGCAGCGGGCGGCGATCCTAACTACCGCCTTGCCTTGCTCAAGGCGGCGGTCCTTCATGCGTTTTCCGGCCAAGACGCTATCTTTTAACGCGACTCACGTAAATTTTCAACTTTTACCTGCTTTTTCATCCATTTTTGCTTGTATTTATGATTTTGGTTCCCCTGAATATCAAGCTTCTCCATTGTTTATAGTAAAAGAGTCCTAGTTGGAGTTACATTTGGGTGAATGGGAATTCTATAAATATCTGGTTTGATTACAAGAAATGGCCCCTCAAAGTTGGCTCTCATCCTTCATTTCGATAGTTTAGTCTTTCGGTTCTTGCTTAGGAATTCAATAGTTTTCATTTGTTGCATGCATGATAGTCTTATTTTGCTATTTAGAAGCCACATGATCTTCTTGTTCTAGTGTTATTACTATTCCATACAATCAATTAAGGTAGGATAGTTTCATTTTTAGTCCTAAGTCATTAGAGTTGCGAGCTTTCTTTGTCAAGAAGGATAGTTTCGGTTCTAGATGTTTTGTGTTACATGACTCGCAATAAATCCTACTAGGAATTACATAAGCCAAGCTCTATTCTCTTGCGCTATCCCTCTCATACTCGTATTGTATTCGAGTCTACATCCAAAGCTGTCATTGTTCCAATACCTACTTCTGTTGATGCTAGCATTACACGCTTTTTGGATTCACGTGAGCATGAAGGAATGAGGAGACCACACTGAGGGGACAAAGCCACACACAATCGGATTCGCCACTATTCTGCAAAATCCAGGTTCAAGCTATCAAAGTTCTAAGTTAAAACATATCAAATAAAGTAGTGAATCATTTCATTTCAGTTAATCTCGCTTTTGATATTGTCGGGAAGTTGTGGGGATTGATAGTTTCTGAGAAACTATGATTCATTCCTCACTTCTGAGGTAAGATCGGGGTCTTTCAAATAGATTAGATCAATTATTTGGTTATTTAGAATAGATTCACAACTGCACAGGTAGGTAGCTATACTCGACTACTTTGTTTGTTTTAAATTCTGTTATTAGCTTAGTTGTCATTTTCTAGATATTAATAGAGAATTTATATATCTTTGTGAATACACTTTACATAATTTGTTTACTTTTCTTTAGTTAGATTTATATTGTTTCTTTTGTATGACAATCACGGGATCTAGGGAGCCCAGAGAATACGTATTCGAGCCAATCGTGTCTCAACCTCAACCTTGTTGCAGGCAATAAGCGATATAGACCAAAATCTCAAAATTCAGGTCTTCCGAACAACAACACCCTACAAGAAACTAGCTCATAGTTAAGAGGGTTAAATATAGAAGACAACAAAGCACACACGTTTTGGTCAAACCAGCCAAACTACATATTGCCTTAATAGATATCCGCATGACTATAGAAGGGCTTGAAAGAGAGCAAACGTTCGGTTGTGATCCTTTGGTCCCACAGCCAGACATAGGAGACATCCTCATTGACATAGACACTAGCTTAAGAATTCAAGTTTCCAGAACACCTGTAAGGTACTTTGAGAAGATTGCACAACTTTTAGTTCTAAACATAGAGGCCGAAAAGCATACGATTCTTTGGATATTAGGGATTAGGGATTGATTACGCACATGACCATAAGAGGTCCTGTTGATGCAAAATCACAGCACCCCTGGATGCAAATCAGGTTTCTAAGTTGATCATACTATCATCCAATGTGATTTCATAGCATTGAATCCTTTCTCCAAGTGTGGGACTTGCAAAATGAGAAAGGAATCTCCAGAGAAGGTTGGTTCCTATTCCTCTGTTCAGATGCACACGAAAAATGCAGAGGGTTTACTCAAAGTCTAATCTAACTTGCCAAGGAGACAGGAGTAAGAAGATGCATAAAAATAAACCTAAGCTAACAGAGGTGATGCACCGAGGAATGAAGAACACCTATCTTTCCAATAAACATAGACCATTCAAATTGATGCAAGATCATGCATGAGATAACAAAATTTGCGGTGAAAGACCGGAGGATGTAAATGAACACATAAAGGGTTGAGAATCATCCACGAGACATGTATTACTTGCTCCAAAGATTGATACAATACACTATAGAATGCCAAGAGGCGAGTCGTTATACATTTCAAATGGGAGGTTCGAACTCCACAAATTCACCTGCCGAGAGAGAAGAAGGAGGAGCAAAACAGAATGTTCAACCTTTAGAAAGAAGCCCCTCTTTACAATATATAAGAAGAATGAGAGAGGGAAGAGAGAAGAAAGTCAGATCTACCCCAACCACTTCTAGGTCACATTTAGTTTATCTCATTATGGCAGAAGCGGCGAATCCTGGCAAAACGGCGGATCGATCTAGCGAAACAATGAACTGTTTATTACATTAAAGCTGGTTGTTGAAACGTTACTTCTATCTATTATTACGTGCCAGAGGCGTTTCTCAATTTTCTCACTCCAAACTAAACCAAAATGCAATATTGACCCCGGAATCGTGCAGAGAATTTTTCCAGCTTTCCATTGATATAAAGAACGTGAAAATCTGAGCTCTGGATCGAAAGATATGGCGATCTGAAGATTTAGGGAAAAAAACAGGCCAAAACGGATATTTGAATTTTTCCCGCGCTCTGCCACTTGGATGACACGTGTCGGACTTTGATTCATCCACGGGTTCATTCTCTAAAAATTCCTTTCGGGCCTTTAAACTTGGACACGTGGCACTATTTTATTGGTTCGGGCCTGAGGAGCGCATTTCTTCCTTCTGACACGTGGCACGTTCTGATTCGTTGGCGGCTCTTTCGGCTCTTCGTGTCCCTCGCGTCCCTTTGGCCCAGCTGTCCCAAACTGCCTAGGACAAATATCTCCGAACCACCCGATTCGGGCTTCCTTGTCCCTCTTTGAGGCGAAGACACGTGGCAAGATCCCATTCGCTCTCGGCTCCTTCGGCTTTTCATGTCCCACGCGTACTTTTGGCCCGGATGTCCCAAATCCGAAGTCCTCTATTTCGGCCGAACCGGCGGTTCAAATCCTCCGCATACTTTTGTCCCAATTGTCTTGGGTATGCAGGGACAAATATTTCCTTGCCTTGCAAATGGATTGACTTGCGCCAAACCGGCCGATCCGCATCCTTCACGTACTTTTGTCCCGGATGTCCCAACTGAGCGAAACAAGACTTAGACAATTTTCTTCATTTTTAGCCGGTTCGGCTTTTTGCGCCCCGTGCGTCCCGATGTCCCAACTATCCCGGATCTTTGCGCAGACCGCTTTGGCGCGCTTTTCGACGATTCGCGCCCCGACATCCCAACTGTCCCAAGTGCTTCCTGGACTAGGACTTAGCCGATGTTTGCAATTTCTTCGGCCCCAAGCTTGTTTTGCATGTTATCACATTTTACCACGGGGTGAAATTTGGATAACAGGTCCACAACGACCACAAACTTACGGTTGTGATCCATAGGTCCCACAACTCAACGGGCCCATAGGTCAATCAGACGTTGATGTTGATTTACACACATTAGTATTCGTGTCCTCTCCACTTCCACTAATCATTATCGCATTGACTATCCTCGCTAGACATAAAGAACTAATCAAGCTAAGGATTTCTCGGACTAGACCAAAGAATCACCCATAGAATCCACCGTATGTCCATAATCCATTTTTCATGACCCTATCGGGATATATCTATGAAGCACCCACAAAGTTATCTTCCACGTATCCCACAACCTATAGATCGATCACACGAGCTCGATATGGATTGGAGCCTTGAGCGATCCTCGCCGAACAATCTATCACGCTAGTTCAAGTTAGGAGGGCCTTCTTTGCCTTAGATTCACATATTCCATTAGTGCGCGTTGAAGACATAAGATTGCCTAACTAGTTTGTCTGCACCCCACGTATATTCCATCCCCACCGACTGTCTCGGGATGACCTTGGGAGGTCGGGTGCGAGGAAGAGTTACTTGTAGATTCCCATGCTCACTTGTCACTTTTCCATCGTACAAAATTGGTGAACCCGACGTGAAACAAACTAGTTTTCCTCTTTCTTTTCTTTCATCCATCTTCACTTCTTCCCATTATTCTACGGGTATTCATATACCCCGAATATGTCGGGATTCGATGCATATGGTAGACCTCTCCTAGGTCTTGAAGCATACTACGATCAACTAAATAGACAACCATCACCCTCGCTCTCAGCATGGGGTGACAACTATTCAATCAACCGGTTTTCAACACAAACTCTACCTCAAAGGACTAGATATAGTTCTTCTTTCCAAATGGAGGAGTTGGATCAGCTCACTCAAATGCAACAACCAGATCCTTTAGGCTCGAATAACATGACGCTCACTGGAGAATCGGGCTCATCTCCTCAGGTGTTGCTTAGACCAAAAATTAGTAGACAATCAGATCCATATCTATTTTTAGATGATGAACATTTAGCGTGTTATGATAGGAGTGAACAATGCTCTCAAAGTATGTACCCACCTATAGGAGGTTTGCAAACACAACCCGAGGTCTCTTTTCAATAAAACACCTCCATTCCTCCACCTATAGGAAATGCCCTTGGTGAAACTTGGCAGGGCACCGATCAATTCATAGCTGGGTACCATATGCCTATACAACCTCAACAAACACCACTAAGGAAAAATACCATATCTTCACCAAACGAGGTCATCTCAGCCTTAGTTGAGAAAGTTAGAGGGTTGGAACTTGCTCAAGCAAGTCAAAATTTACAATTCACGTAGGCAGGAAATTCCAATCCTCCACATCATCCTAGCCAAGTAGACCTCCTCACAGGAATAGGCACATTGGGCATGCCTCCTCAGTATTCACAACAAATGCCAACTAGAACTGCGTTCTCTAATGCCGCTCCAATGGAAAATATGATACCTCCCGTTTAGTACAAAACAATCCATTTCTAAGCAATGCTCCTCCATACTTAAACATGTATTCCAAATCACCACAAGGAGATATGTTCTCTTCTCCTGGCATATTCACTCAACCACAGGGATTTCCTTATGTCCCTGCAAATACATATGCTACACCATATCAACAAACCATTCCACCTCCACCCCTTAGCAAACACCATCAATGGTCGAAACCTATGCAATAGGAACTTATTCAGAATATTTGAAAGAGCCCTTAGACTTCACTATACAAAGTGTCATGCTTCCAAGACCTCTTCCCGATTTTCCCAAGTACAAAGGGGAGGGAGATCCGAATGCACATATTAAGGCCTACGTCACGACCCATTTGGGAATTGCTCCTTGGGATGGAGTTGGTGCTAAAATATTATCCAAAAATTTAGAGGGCATTGCCCTTGATTGGTATTATAGAATACCCGAAGCCTCCATCCATTCATTTAAACAAATTGTTTCAGAGTTCATCAAGGCGTTCGACATGAACAAATTGTTGAGAACAGGAATCAGGGAATTCTTGCATATCAAACAAGAACACAATGAATCTATTGCTCATTTCATCTAGAGATGGTGTACAGTCCTCTATTCTTCAGCAAGTGCTCCAAACATGGAGCAGATGGAACTATGTTATTTATTCCTTCATTTTCTCAAAGAAAGGTAAAGGAAGAAGTCTAGAAGTTCCCACTAAGAACTTACGATGAAGTCTTGAGAGCACCCTCCGAATAGATCAAGCTGCAATAGATAGTGGTCGCAAGGCATATGGAACAAATGGGTTAATCATCCCCAACCAAAATACTATGACTTATCCTACTACCACAAATGCCAATCAAGGACCTAAAATCCTTAACAAAAACCGCGAGGTCACAACAAATGGAGTAACTGACCAAGTAAAAAAGGAAAATGTTGTAAATGCTCCACCGCCGGTTAATAATCAACGAAACAACAATTTTACCCCAACAATCAACTCGGTGGATTTTAATCGTCCACAACAACAACAACAATGGCAGATCCAGACACAGGGTCCAAGTCAAAACTCAACTGGATATCAAAACCAAAGGCAACAAACGTAAAACTTTAATCTTAATAGTCAACGATTTAATCAGAGTTTTGGACCACAACACATGCCAAACCAACAACCTAGGAATTACAATCCCAACTCGTATTGTGGTTTCCACAAAATTTGAGGCCATGACACTAGGACTTGCCATGACTACAATAAATTCATGCAACGTTTGCTAGAGGAACAAAGACAACTTTTCATAGATATGTTCTTAGCTGATCCTGCGTCACCTACGCCAAATACTTTCACAGGGGTGGTCTCCCCTCAAAACACACCCCTCAAGATCTTCAATGATCTGCTCCCAAATCACAATAACAACAAATTAAATCCAAATGGGACAAACAAGGGTGTAATGATAGGAAATAATGATCATGAAGCCTCGACTTCACTAAATCCACCTATCACACCACAATTAGGAAATCAACCACGAACCAAGATAGTTGGTTTAGTGGAGTTAGACACTGAGCTACACGTGGAAGCCATAACAAGGACACGAGAATATTCTTCTCATCCAAATCCAAGTTACCCACTAGAGCCAGATAACATTCAACAAACATTAGTAAAACCCGTAGGTGCCTATGATTTAATTAATGACCTAACAAAGACCTTCTCTCACATCTCCTTTTTCGAATTTCTGAAGAACTCTCCTGCCCATAGGGTTGCTCTTTTATAAGCATTAGGTTTAGGTCATTTAATTAACATCACTCCTCCTCCCGAAACACAGGTAAACCATATAGACTTTGATATCCACCCTCCGAGGCAGCCGGATAGGGATACCGATTTTATATTTGACATAAGTAAAATGCCAACGAACGCCGAGATTACATGACGAGGTGATCCACCTTACATTTACAAGTGTGGGTTTATAACAATTAAGTTAAATGTGCAATGGTTGATAATGGGGCAGCACTTAACATAGTCCCCTTCTCTTTCCTTCAAAATCTAGGGTATGGAGAGACAAACTGTTCCACGACTCGGAATACGCTTAGAGGTTATGATAGCCTTAAGGCCACTTTGATTTAAACTATAATACTACCAGTCACCTTAGGACCCAAAACAATCCTCACTGAGTTTTATATTATAGATCGGAAACCAACTATAATATGATCCTCGACCGACCATGGATACACCGTATGAAGGCAATCCCTTCTACATTATTTCAGGAAATAAGATTCTGTACTTAGGAAAGATATTCATAGCAAAAGGTGATATGAAACCATTCGATATACACCTAGTAGACCTAAAGAAAAGGCCAAAGGGCGTTCACTCTGAGTTTGAACTTCCAACAAACCAACTTAACAAACCAACTAACTCAAAACCAGAAGAAAAATTAATACCTACAATGAACTAGAGATTACAAATCTATTCAAGACATCCTAGCCCTCAAGGATGAAGTTAACATTGTAGAAACAGTGTCATTAGGAACTACTACAAATTATTTAGAGTTGCTAGAACAAGATCTACTAATTTTCCTACCATTTGATTCCACATGTATGGGATGTACTCTAGGATTTGGTTCTCTTCTAACAGAGGAACTCTGCATGGTAGAAGTAACCAAAGCAGAAGAAATAGACATAATGAATGTCCCAACATCCATCTTCCCAAATAAACATTGGAATCTCCACTTCGATGGAGCTAGATGTCACTATGGAGCCGGGCAAGCGTAATCTTTACTTCTCCCGAGGGAAAGGTCCTACCGTTCGCCTTTAAATTAAATTTCAAATGTACAAACAATGGTGTTGAGTATGAAGCCCTCCTCCTTGGCCTCATCATAGCTAAAAGGCTCGGTGTTAATGACATCATAGTATTAGGAGACTCTCAATTAGTAGCAAACCAAGTCTCTGAGGTGTATGAGACTAGAGATGAACATTTACAGCTCTACAAAACAACAATTTTAGATTTGAGTAAAGGATTTAACTTCATATCAATTGAAGCAATCCCGCGAGAACAAAATCTTCTCGCAAATTCAATAGCAACCTCAGCTTCACGTTTCACTCCAAACAGTGAGTTGGAAGACACCTATTTCATGGTATCCCTTCGTGCTGAACCGTTAGTAAAGAAAACATCAACAAACCCTCTTCTAATGCACATAGCTGAGAATACACCTACTACCTTAGGTCATGTTGACAGATTGTACAGCCACTCTTGATTACTTAAATGCCTATGATGAGTTACATCTCACCCATCACATGGTAGATTTTTCCTTAATCCCACATTCGTCTTCTTACTTTGGAAATCCCATGGTAGAGCTTCCCCACAAAGGAACTCGACATATACATGGTAGAGAATGGAGAAGATCTGAACTACCTCCAGCCCCGCCTAAGTTTGAACAAGGTAACGCTTCTTTAATCGAAGAAATGATTGATATAAACATCGGAACGGAGGAAGAACTAAAGATATTGAAACTAGGATCTTCGTTAACTCCAGAATAAATATAAATACACACTCAAATCCTCAAAGAACATCAAAAGGCTTTTGCATTTAATTATAAAGAAATGACGTGAATTACACCACACATCGTGGTACATAACCTCGTCACCAAATTAGATGCAAAGCCAATTAAACAAAAATCAAGACCAATGAAACCCAAGGTAGGTATCATGATGAAGGAAGAAGTAATGAAACTTCTCTAGGTAGGGTTCATCAAACCAACCGACTACTCTCTCGGTGGGTATCTAATATCGTCCCCATTCTCAAAAAGAATGGGAAGATACGCATCTGCATAGATTTCCGAGACATTAACAAGGCATGCCCTAAGGACGACTTCCGTTACCATCCATTGACGTCATCGTTGATGCAACAGCTGGATTTGAGCTTTTATCCCTCATGGATGGGTTCTCGGGATACAATCAAATCAGAATATCTAAACAAGACCAAGCCAAAACCATGTTTATAACTCCTTGGGGAACTTATTGCTATGTTGTTATGCCATTCGGTCTCAAGAACGCTGGCACTACATACCAACGGGAAATGACATACATATTTCACGATCTTATTCATAAAATCATGGAATCCTATGTAGACGACTTGTTGGCCAAGGCCAAGAAGCGCCGTGATCACCCTGAAGTGCTCCGCATCATTCTTTCACGTTTGATCGAATATGGAGTCACACTAACCCAGAAAAAATGCGTATTTGGTGTGACAGGAGGGAAACTCCTAGGTTACATTATATCATCATGAGGGATCGATGTAGACCTAGCCAAAATCCAGGCTGTTCTTGAGATGATCCCACCATCAGACGACTCTGGCATTAGATCGTTTCTTGGAAAGCTCAATGCAACTGAGATTCATTCGGACTTAAGTTTTGTTGTACATTCGATCAAAAATTTATTGAAAAGGATTGCTGCATTATTTGGACAAAGGAATGCCATGAGGCCTTCAAGCGCTTAAATGCTTCTACCTTGTCTCCTCCCACGTTAATGCCACCTAGACCGCAGATCATCCTTTGATCTTATATTCATGAGCTATGGATGTCTCGCTAGCTTGCATGTTGGCTCGGAAAATGATGATAAACGAGAACATGCGGTCTATTTTATTATCCAAACATTGCTTGATTATGAAACACATTATACGCGGAAGAACGAGAATGTCTTGCCATAGTCTTTACAACCAAGTGCTTAAGACATTACATGCTAAATCAAGAAACAAGGGTCATTGTAAAAACAGACCATTTGTGAACTTTCCTCACGCAAGGATCTTTGTCTAAAAAGGCCGGACACTTTATAACCTTAATGGGTGAATTTGAGTTAACTTTTGTAAACTAGAAGTCCGTTAAGGGAAAAATCATTGCAGATTGGTTAGCTAACAACATGTTAGATGGAGGCAATCTAGTAGATCTATATTTTCCGATGAATGCATATATTACATCGAAACTAGACCTCCCATTTCTGAATGTCCTTGGTATACTGATATTATCAATTTTATCATGGACCATACATATCCAGAAGGTGCTACACTCGCAACAAAGAAGGTGGTTACACATTATCATAGCTAAATACGTTATTATAGAACAAGTGCTCTATCGTAAGGCTTTTGATGGAATGATTCTAAGGTGTGTTGACACAGAAGAATCCAAGAAGATTCTCTACAAATCTCACAGTGGAATATGTGGAGGCCACTTCGGTGGTCACGCCACCGCTCGCAAAATACATCGAATGGGCTATTTTTGGCCCACTCTCGAACACGACGTAGTAGAGTTTGTACGCAGATGCCATAAATGCCAAGAATTTTCCCACGAGATTCACATGCTTTGGCACAAGCTCTACAACCAATCACGACTCCATGGCCCTTTTCTACATGGGGCCTGGATTTGATAGGGAAATTCTCTCCCTCGTCAATAGATGGCCATAACTTCATAATCACGGCCACTGAATATTTTACCAAATGGGTAGAGGCTATGCCTCTTACCACTATACCAGTCTTGTGATCACCAATTTCATTTTGAACCGAGATCATTTGCGGTACAGTGTCCCACAAATCATTATCTCGAGATGATGACACATCCTTTAAGAACGATGAGGTCCAGAGCTATGCGATAAATTTAAAATAAACCATCATACGGCATCCCTGTATTACCCTCAAGACAACAAGCAAGCTAAAGAAACAAACAAGACATTGAAAGTTATTCTACTCAAAATGGTAAAAGAAAACAAATGAGATATGCATTTAAAGCTATATCCAGCCTTGTGGGCCCACCGAACCTCAATAAGAACACCAACATAAGCAACTCCTTTCTCATTGGTATTCGAGCGATAAGCAATTCTCCCACTTGAGGTTGAAATACCCAGTCTTTGCATCTCACTATAAGGTATAGAGAGGCACGCCTCTCCCAACTAGAAAGCCTAGATGAGGCCAGGTTACACGTTGAACAACGAAATAGAGTCTATGCTAACCGAATGTGCCAACAGTATAACAAAAAGGTCTATGAACGAGAAATATATGAAGGAGATCTAGCTCTAAGACAAGACAGTGGCTCGATAAGAAAATCAGTGAAGGAAGAAAGTTTCGCCCAAGTGGTTGGGCCCATATCGAGTCGTGAAGGACTACGGAAATGGTGTGTATCTCTTGTGCACACTAGAAGGTGAGGAATTTAGTGAAACTGTCAATTCTTTGCACCTTAAACGGTTTTACGCATGAAGCGTCGGCACTATTTGTATAATTATATCTACATTGCATCTTCATTTAGATAGGTTCATTCTGTTCACTCATTTCGTAAAACTTGGTGATCAAGGGACTCGCTCTTAAGCAATTCATTACAAACTTCTGATGGTATTGGTAGAAGCATTCAAATCATACTTCTTATTTTTCATAACATCGTCAAGCTTTATGAATCATTTCATTAATTAAAGCTAGATATGACAAAGTCTTAACGGTAGCCATACCAAGGCCTGCATGCTTGTTCTCACTTTTGTTTCTTCCTAGGATAGGTTTCTTGCCTATGGTCTATTCTAGAAGCTTCATGGTGTCACATCTATCCCGTATATAGATCTCTTTGGAAATAAGAACATACTGACATTTTGCTCAAATAAATAAGTCGAATAATAGATCAAACAGAAAATTTTACTTTTACACATTTCCTTGCCCTACCAACCTTCGGTGATGAGCTTGCGTCTCTTACTAGTGACGTAGGGTTGGGAAAGGATGGGAATGCCCTTACTCACCCGTACCTTGTCCATGGTGATAATCCCATGCTTCTTAATAGTAGCATGAGACAAGGTGTAGGGGGTCCTCTTGACAGTAACGTTGAAGGTCATAAGCAAATAGTTCAAATAAACCTTTGAAATCTTGAGTCAAAAAAAAATGAATCAGATGTCCAAAATTCCAAGAGAGTTCAAAACCTTGAAAACCATATTTTGTCAACCAAGTGGCCATCTACGGATCTAAGTCTAGATAAACTGCAAAGCAAGTCGTATTCTAAACTATGGAGTCACTTGAGAAGGGTAGGTTTGTAGTGTCTTAATTTGGTTCCACCAATTCTTTTCTATATCCCATCATTATCATTTCAACACTCCTCACAACTTGTGCCCTTTCTAGATCTCGGTGGTGAGCCCTCGCATCTTACAAGTTGCGTGGAGTTAGGAGTGGGACAAGTTCATCTCCTCATCATATCAATTTATCATCACATTTTGTCAAAACAAATATGAAGTATTGGAAAAATGCTTATAGAAACTAAAGTTCAAGATCACATTGTGTCTGCATTATCATACATCGACATCATGAAATACAAAAGAAAGGAAGCATTTGTGTCATTTGTTCTCCATTGCATACATTCTGAAAAGCATATAAAAATAGGAATTCTAATAAGCATCTAATATACATGTGGAAATAAATCACAAAATCCTGGACACTAAGAGTCTGATCCAAAAGAAGTATATATATATATATATCAAGTTTGTGTCTGATGTCATCATGCGTTAGGCATGGTCAAAATGCTCAATGAGCTCGAAAATACAAAATGATCGTATAAACAATCTAACAAGAGTCACTACAAAAAGAGCCAAGTGGCCTCTCAACCCCTATGAGATCCCTTCGAAGGTGCACGACCACGTCTAGGACTCCGGCTACGCCTGGCGCTCTGAGTGCACTGAAGGCTCATGGTCCCGAACAGTAGTTGTAGCCTTGCTATGAGAGTGGCTCCTCATTAGGCACTCTACAGTCATGTACCCAACTAACTCGGTATGGAGGGAAGTCACCATCTTGGCCATATGCCAAGATGATGGCAAAGACATCACTATGCCTACCAGCTGCTGAAGGCTCCCCTGCATCCACCGACAACTCGGCATGAGTCTTCTCCATGGGGAGCATCAGGGTATCAGTACATACCCGGCGAATCAAGTCTCGCCACTCATCGCGTCTCTGTAAGCAAATGAGAAGACAAGTTAGAAATAATCAAAAGATAAAAGAAATGAACAAAAAGAGAGATACCAACTAAGGCAATCCTAGTTGAGAACTCACTCGGATCTCTGGGCCTCCAAGAGGGATCCTAGGATCGACACTCCCACAGATGCCACCGCCGATCGATGTCCTCCTCCTATGTCTGGGGTAACATAGTGTCCTACTACGGACTCATCCTCCCTGCTTAGGTCCTGAGAGGGCAACTCCTTTGAGACTAGAGTCACCTTCTCCGCACTCTACTCTGCCCTCTCGGCCTGTAGGATCTCTTGAGTGTCATGCCACTCGGGATCACTATCCTCCTCTCCACCTGACTCGCTGACCTCCATGTCCTCGGTCTCCTCCTCCATCTCCCCCCATGAACTCCTCGGACTCGGAGTCTATATCAATAGGGTCATCGCTGCTTATGGGCGGGACCGCGACGATCTGAAGTAAAGGTGCCTGAGGAGTACCAACTCTCTCTCGGGCACGTACCACCCGCCTAGCTGCAATAGGGACGCCAGGAGTAACAATAGTCCAACCCCGGCCTCTAGGACCTCCCCTAGCCTCCCAAACTGATCTAAACACTGGCACCACTGGGGAAGCATACCAACGTAGGCAAGGCCAAACTGTTGAGGCACTCGATCAAAAGGGTGTGTCTCTACCTTCCCATCCTATCCACAAGCTACCTTGTAGTAGAGCAAGAAATCAAAGTGAGGGTCTCCTCACCCCACAACCCTGCCATGGCCTAATAAGGTGTGGCCTCCATATCATCAGTAGTCAGGGAAGCAACTGGCTGGTGGGGTGCTCTAAGCACCGACATCTCTGTCCATCTGGTTTCCCTCACGACTCTGGGATCCGCCACCTCTATGCCTATCCCATAGGGGATGATATGCTCATAACCAGGGTTAGATGCCTCAAAGACTATCCCTATAAGTGGACCACCCTGTATAGGTCGTGGTAGTTGGTCCCAAGTATATCGGCTCCCCAGGCATAAATCCGGCCATGTGCCTCAATCTATGCAATAATAGGGGACCAACAGTAGAGTAAGGTGTCCCCTCCCTTGTCCCTGATCAATCTCGAGGCAAGGATCCCCATAATGGCCTGACGAATCAAGGGGATAGGCAAGCTAGGAATGGAACGGACCCTCACCCCCTTCTTCGAACCAGTGGAGACAACTGTGTCTCCCATATATGTGGCCCACTGAGCTATTTGAGCCCGCGACCCCGCTGTCTCAAGTGTAAGTCGTCTCCTGATGATCAGGACTCCCAAGATGCGGTAGACATCCTCCAGGGTGATAGTCCACTCACCCCTGACTCCTGGAAATCGGAAAGTGTTCCGATTAGCATCCCAATACGAAAACAGGTCACACAGTATGTGACTAGAAGGTGCGACATGAGGAACCCGTGATATACATAATATGCCGGCCCTCTGAAGAGTATCTGCGCTCGGCCTAAGAAAGTGCATCCAACACTGCTGGAAGCCAATCACACTCTCTCTCATAGCTCCATCTGATGTACTCTTCCTTCTTCTGCAAAACACACAAAAACACACAAAAAAGTGTAAGTTAGTACCAAAATCACATTGGGAAAAATCATTAGAACATATAAGAATACTAAAAATGCAAGAATGGGTTCAAAACAATGATATTTTAGCATTCTGTAAAGGACCGCCGCCCTGAGTAGGGCGGTAGTTCCGTAACCACCGCTTTGAAGGGCGGCGGTCCTGTAACCGCCGCCCTACTCAGGGCGGCGGTCGTGTCCCACATTTTCAAACGGGTCACGTGCCCTAAAAACACTCAAAAACATAAAAAAAGACCATTTTGACTAAAATGAGAGCCTACCCATTAGGCGTCCCCCCCTAAGGACACATTTAAAACTAAAAATTTCAAAAATTACCCCCCCATGGCAAAGATTTCATCATTTCTACATTTTAGGTATAAAAATGGTAAATCGAGAAGAACTAACTTTGAGATCTCGTAGGTTGATGTTCCACTCACGGAGGCATGATCACTATCTCGTCACAAACGTTTCAACTATACTCTCATCAAAAATATCACCGTGGGTCCCAGAGCTCAAAATCAATCAAATTAACACATAGAAATGAATAGGAAAATGGACCCGTTTTTATATATATATAGCATTTTGACTCGTCTTGGATGCCCCTTTTCGCAAGTTTGGAGCACCAACGGAGGTAAGTTCTTATCCCCGCGCAAATGGTAAGTCCTCACTTCATATTATTTTAGTATTTATTTTCCGCTTATTTTATCTATCTGCACTTGAGTCTTCTTTTCATTTTGCAGGTAGTGAGAATTTTGATGGCATCATTTCGACACACGGACGTATCAGGTATAGTTTCTAATTTCCCATTTCGGGACCGCCATACTTGGACCCACCATTTTACGCCTCTTCATGGCTAAAACACTTCTCCAAGGGGGCAAATATGTATGTACCCAAAATTGTAGGGTACAGTACTACCGGAACGATGTTACACATGCCCCAATGATGATACAGTCTCCTCGCAAGGTGTTCAGGATCTAGAAAAGCTCTCCAAGTGTGTGTTAACATCCCGCATACCCCGCTTACCCTCTGCGTGCTTTGTTTTGCTCTTTCCCCTCTTTTCCTTTGCATTTTGGTCTTCAGTGATGAAACCGCCACCCTGCTTGGGCGGCGGTCCTATAACCACCCCCCGCTGGCGGTGGTCCTTCACAAGTTTTCTAGCAGACGCTTTCTTTTAACGTGACTCACGTAAATTTTCAACTTTTACCAGCTTTTTCATCCGTTTTTGCTTGTATTTATGATTTTGGTTCCCTGGAATAGTGTTTCTCCATTGTTTATAGTAAAAGAGTCCTAGTTGGAGTTACCTTTGGGTGAATGGGAATTCTATAAATAGCTGGTTTGATTACAAGCAAATGGCCCCTCAAAATTGCCTCTCATCCTCTCATTTCAGTAGTTTATTCTTTCAATTCTTGCTTAGGAATTCAATAGTTTTCATTTGTTGCATGCATAGTTAGTCTTATTTTGTTGTTTAGAAGCCACATGATCTTCTTGTTCTAGTGTTATTACTTGTTCCATACAATCAATTAAGGTAGGATAGTTTCATTTTTAGTTTGAAGCCATTAGAGTTGCAGGTTTTGTTCGTCAAGAAGGATAGTTTCAGGTTCTAGATGTTTTGTGTTGCATGACTCGCAATAAATCCTGCTAGGAATTACATAAGCCAAGCTCTGTTCTCTTGCGCTATCCCTCTCCTACTCGCATTGTATTCAGTCTACATCCAAAGTCACATCATTGTTCCAATACCTACTTCTGCTTGATGCTAGCATTACACGCTTTTTGGATTCATGTGAGCATGAAGGAATGAGGAGACCACACCGAGGGGCAAAGCCACACACAATCGGATTCGCCACTATTCTGCGCAAAATCCAGTTCAAGCTATCAAAGTTCTAAGTTAAAACATATCAAATGAAGTAGTGAATCATTTTATTTCGAGTTAATCTCGCTTTCGATATTATCGGGGAAGATGTGTGGATTGATAGTTTCTGAGAAACTATGATTCATTCCTCACTTCTGAGGTAAGATCGGGGGTCTTTCAAATAGATTAGATCAGTTATTTGGTTATTTAGAATAGATTCACAACTACACAAGCGGTGTAGCTATACTATACTTTGTTTGTAATTAAATGTTACTAGTTGCATTTTTAGATTTATATTGAGAATTTATATATGTGAATACACTTTACATAATGTGTTTACTTTTCTTTAGTTAGATTTATATTGTTTCTTTTGTATGACAATAACGAGATCTAGAGCCTAGAGAATACGTATTTGAGCCAATCGTGCCTCAACCCAACCTTGTTGCAGCAATAATCGATATAGACCAAAATCTCAAAATTCGGGTCTTTCGAACAACAACAGACCCTACAAGAAACTAGCTCACATTTAAGAGGATTAAATATAGAAGACAACAAAGCACACACGTTTTGGTCAAACCAGCCAAACTACAGATTGCCTTAATAGATATCTGCATGACTGTAGAAGGGCTTGAAAGAGAGCAAACATTTGGTTGTGATCCTTTGGTCCCACAGCCAGACACAAGAGACATCCTCATTGACATAGACACTAGCTTAAGAATTCAAGTTGCGTAACACCTGTAAGGTACTTTGAGAAGATTGCGCAACTTTTAGTTCTAAACATAGAGGCCGAAAAAGCATACGATTACTAGATATTAGGGATTAGGGATTGATTCTGCACATGACCATAAGAGGTCCACAATGACCACAAACTTACGGTTGTGATCCACAGGTCCCACAACTCAACGGGCCCACAGGTCAATCAGACGTTGATGTTGATTTACGCACATTAGTATTCAAGTCCTCTCCACTTCCACTAATCATTATCGCACAACTATCCTCACTAGACATAGCAGCTAATCAAGCTAAGGATTTCTAGACTAGACCAGAGAATCACCCATAGAATCCACCGTATGTCCATAATCCATTTTTCATGACCTTGTCGGGAGATATCTACAAAGCACCCACAGGTTATCTTCCACGTATCCCACAACCTATAGATCGATCACGCCAGAGCTCGATATTGATTGGAGCCTTCGAGTAGTCATCCTCGCCGAACAATCTATCACGCCATTCGAGTTAGGAGTTCCTTCTTTGCCTTAGATTTGCAGATTCCATTAGTGCGCGTCAAACACATAAGATTTCCTAACTAGTTTGTCTACACCCCACATATATTCCATCCCCACCGATTGTCTCGGCATAACCTCGGAGGTCGGGTACGAGGAAGAGTTACTTATAGATGAATTCATATTTTATATAAAATATACTCTAAACTATTGTATACATGTATTTTGAAAGTAACATATCGTATGAATGCTTTTTACATTTTTAAAAGGTAATAATTTTATGTTTGTCACATTGAAAGTTTACATGGCATTTGTTTAAAGGGTGAGTTCACACACAATAGCTAAGGATCGACACGCACATCGGATATCAAAATCGACTTATATTTGACGGGCATAGGTTAGAGGCACACAATATTTTGATGCGCTTGAAACTTGGAAGACAAAAAAATGACGCATTGTCCTTCTTAATGTGCATGAATGCACCAATACTGCATCTATGCCACTCATAATATTAAAAAAAACATTCCTTCAATTTTATATCTCGCATTCATGATAAGTATACCTATATAAAGTGACGGCTATATTTACATTGCAGAGATAGGGTATAAACTTTTAAAGCATTTTTATAGTTAAAAACACAAAACACGTTAGCTAGTCGTCAAACTCAAACCCCACATACTAAATCTACGACTGTTGTTTTTGGATTTCAAAAGTATAACATAATCTAGGTATTATATTAGCTCTAACTTGATAGAATTGCAGACTTAGGTTTCTTCAGTTGTGTCGAGTTTCATGCTAGTTCTGATTTATGTGGTTTTTTTGTTCTATTTTTGTGAGGCGAAAAGTTAACGATCTCTAAAACTTGGAAAAGCCATATTGAATTTCAATAAACTAGATTTTTCATTTGGGAGGCTTCTTTTTCAGTGCAAATTGTCAAAAGTATGACCAAGGAAATGATTTGTCAATTGAATTTATTTTTCTCAAGTTTGATGCGAATGGCGGGAACAGAAGTTAGGAGACAGAGGATTGTTTTGATGAATTATAACTTCCATGTAAAATATGAATGATACACACCTTGTAAGGAAAACTACTAAGCTGAAAATAAATTCCAACAAGAGTTTTGTTGTTTTGACAAGGGAAATTATTGCATATGTAAATTTTTTAGACCACTGTGTAAATGGGTGGTAATGAAAGAGTTCACATCATTAAGCAAAAATTATCCATGAAATTAAGCTTTTTATTATCATTGTAACATTATGTGGGAGTCTAATGTTTTAATATACTTTGGTGTGTTGTTTTTCACATCTATGTTCTATATAGCCTAGTGTCCCACCGATGTTGGTATAGTTTTTTGAGAAAGCTAACCATTTTGTTTTAATTTTACTTGTAGCACCTTTTTTTTTTTTTTTTGGAAAGCTACAAGTACTGTAAAGGTGCTTTTGGGGAAAAACCCATAATAGATATAAAATTTTAAGATATTACTAACAAGTAAATAAACTTGATTAACACATAGTGCTTTGGAAAAGTATTTTTTTCCTCGTTGTAATGTTTGTTTCCTGCGTACAATACAAAAAAACACCAACATTGTATAGATATACAATGTAAGTATTATCTTGCCTATGATTCTTTTCGTAGGTAGGAAGTAAACACCTTTTCAATCAGATTTCGTAGCACATCGGTGTAGGCCTTTTCTTTCATTTTTTCTTGTGCAACTTCTGCAACAATGATTGTTTTTGTAGCATATGTTGTGCCTCTTTTGATTTTTTGTGTTGAGTACATGTACGTAATGGTAGTTGTTGGCGCAAAATCACAAAGACCCCCACGGATGCTTTGATCGATTTCTAGTTTGATCATGCTAGCATCCAAAGTGATTGCACAACATTGAAACCTTCCTCCAAGTTTGGGACTTGCAAGAATGAGAAAGGAATCTCCAGAGAAGGCTGGTTCTTGCTCCTAAAATACCTGCCACAAGCTATTCCAGTGTAGGCAAGCTAATCTAAACCTAATCTAACCATGCCAAGGAGACATAGAGAGAGAGAGAGAAAAGGGAAAACAACAAAAGCCTACACTAAAACGGTGATACACCAAAGAAGGAGAATGTTGAACATCTATCAAAACTGTCATGGAACAAGGAGAGGTGAGCAATGGGAAGGATGGACAGATGCATCACAGGCCCAAGGATAGATTTCACACAGAAAATGTCCCAAAACTCCATGAACACAGCTCCAAACCTGCAATGAACATTCAAACGTGCACAAATACCTGCAATGAAGAGAGGCAAGAAGAAAACAAGCAAAAACAAGCAAGGATGGACAGATGCATCACAAAACACGTTTTGTTGCTTTAGAAGTTTGCACAGAACATCATTTCAATAGTAAAAAGCGAAAATGCCATTACAGAGAAGGGAGGAGGTTTGAACTCCATTTTCAACCCTAGAGAAGAAAATAAGGGAGGGCAGAGCTGAAAAGATGAACCACCACTTTAGAAATGAGCCAAATCTGCTTTTACATTGCATGGGTCGAGCCCAGGAGAGAGAAAACGTACAAAACGTGGGAGCCCATTCCTCATTGACTTGCAAATGCATTAAATCAGCATGGGGGACCTTACAAACCCATACCTTGTCATTTTTGACCATATTGGAGAAGAATGCGACCCATTCTGCATTAAATTTGGTCGTTGAAATGTCACTTCTGGCCATGGACACGTACCAGAAACGTTTTTGAATTTTCTCCCTCCAAACTGAACCAAAATTAGAGATTGACCATGGAATCCTGTAGAGAATTTCATAAGCTTTCCAATGATATAAAGAACATGCAAATCTGAGCTCTGGATCAAAAGATATGAAGGTCTGAAGTTTTAGGGCAAAAACAGCCCAAAAAAGGATGTCGGGCAAAAAGTTTTAAATTTTTGACCTTTTTGCATTTTGGAAAATTTTTGAAAAAATTTCCACGCTCCACCGGTCGGATGCCACGTGTGTCAGGTGCTGGTTCATTGAGCAATTCTCTCTCCTCCACCTTTCCGGGCTTTCCTTTGAAATTTTGACCCTTTTCATACTTTGAAAAAATTCTCATTTTCCCCCCGTGCCCCGCCACTTGGGACACGTGGCATGCTTTGGCTGGAGGACAGAGGCGTGGGGTCATCCTTTACCTTTTAGTTTTTTTGGCCAAACTTTTGCTAAATTTTCTAAGTCCTCCCCGAGCTCCGCACTCCCCTTCTCCTTAGGACACGTGTCACGCTCTGATTTGTTGGCGGCTTTTCCGGTCTTCGCATCCCTCGCGTATTTTTGGCCTGGATGTCCCAAACCGTCTGGGACAAATTTCTCCGATCTGCCCGATTCGGGCTTCCCTGTCCCTCTTTGAGGCGAAGACACATGGCACATTTCCATTCGCTCTCGGCTCTTTCGGCTCTCTGCGTCCCGCACGTACTTTTGGCCCAGATGTCCCAAACGAAAGTTCTCTATTTCGGCCGAACCGGCCGGTTCGTGTCCTCTGCGTACTCTTGTCCCAACTGTCCCGGACTTCCTGGGACAAATTTCTCTAACCGCCTGATTCGGACTGACTTGCGCCGAACCGGCCGATCCGTGTCTTTTGCGTACTTTTGTCCCAACTGTCCCGAGACTGCGTGAAACGAAGACTTAGGCAATTTTCTTCATTTTTCGGCCGGTTCGGATTTTCGCGCCCCGCGCGTCTCGATGTCCCAATTGTCCCAACTACTATGTGGACTACCTGGGGCTTTTCAGCCGATTCGCACTCCGACGTCCCAACTGTCCCAAGTGCTGCCTGGGCTAGGACTTAGCCGATTTTCATGATTTTAGGCCTTGAATCAATATACTTTCCCGGATTGAAGAATCGATGCATGTTATCAAAATTTACCCTGGGGGGTGAATTTTGGATAACAATTTGGCGACTCAGCGGGGTCATCTACCTGCTAGATGAATGATCAGTAGCCTGAAGCAATCCATTGGGCATGGAGTCATGAGTTGTAGCTCAGTGAAACCGATCCGAACTTTGAAAACTTCCTCTCGAGCCACTTGAATTCCACCGAACTTAGAGTTGTTCTCACTAAACGCCACTTTGAAATGGACTATGCAAGAGCAAAACCAAGACCACAAAACTATGTACAAAGGGGAAAATCATACATGCTCCAAATGGAACATGCAGAGTGTGCACAAGCACTTCTTCTGCTGAAAGCAAACCTACCTACTCTATTCTAACTAGAAGCAAAGGCAAGCTAAACAAACCCTACAATTGGTTGTGAGAAATAGCTTCCCTTTCTCAAAAGTGGCAGCCATGCAATTGATTTGGAGCTGAACATGGCTGATTGGATGAGTGGAAAATCAACAAGAAGTTGGTCTTCTACCCAAATCATCAAGGTATCAGATGAAGGCAAATTCAATACCTCTTTTAGTTGTTCTCGCATTTGGATTGAAGAGGTATGACAGCTGATCCTTGGTACTTTGTAGCTCATCCTCATGCTCGAAGCAAGCATGATGAGTTGTGACTTCTCCTTTGGCTCAATGAAGCCAAATGCCCGATTGGGCAAGGTCCACCCGTTTGATATGCCCATAGCTCTGATTTTCAACTCCAAGAATGGAGTCTTCTTGCAGACCCTCCTGAATGGATGGTGTGGAAGAAATGGTGAAATTCCTCTGTCCTTTCTCTTCCTCCAATGAAGAACATGAAAGATTAAAATCTTCCAATCTTGGTTCCAAAGAGCTTCTATAAGATGCAGGCTGCTGTAAATGAATACTCTCCTTCATGACAGCAGGCTCTTGTGTTTGGAATGTGGATGATGAAAGAGAGAATGGTGGAAACTCAACCAGCTCCTCTCCATCAAAACAGTCCTCCAAATCTAACAGATAAGTTGCCTCATTGTTGTCCTGCTGCAAATGCTCCACTTCCTCCATGGTGTCTTCTTGATCTGTAACTTGACCACCATGGTTTCTTTCACCCTCCAACATTGAGTTTGAGAGATCAAACTCCTCTTCAGTACTAGAACTTGAGAGAGGTGAAGTAGAAAGAAGAACTGAAGGTTCTCCTGTAGCCTGCTTTGTGCTCAAAGCCCTTGGATCTGCACTTTTCTCCTCCACAACTAGAATGTGCTCCTCTTCTTTTGGATCTGGAGCAGCTTCTCCTTCCTCCAATGTTTGAAGACATTCTTGCTCTTGATTGAACTCTTCCTCCAGTATGAAGTTTGCCAAGTCAAACTCTTCAATCTGCTGCTCTAGAGGACAAGTTGGGACTGCAAGATCTTCTTCTTCTGCTGCAACAAAATCAGTCCTGACCACCATTTGTTCTCCAACTCCCATCTCTTCTGAAGGCTTAACCATCAAGGGGATCTTTGTCATCCCAAATTTGGCAGCCCAAACCCTCAAGTTGTCTGTCATTTCTTTTCTTCTTGGCTCTTCCTCTTGCTGTCCTTGATGACTAATTTTTGCAATTTCTTCTTCCCCACATGGAATTGGGAATGCAAGAGGAGGGATGGGTTGTAACTCAATTGATTTGGAAATTTTTTGTGGTGGTGGAGGTAGAAACTCTTGTTTCTTTGGAGGAGGGGGTATTTCTGTTAGCTCTTGTGGAGGGGATGACTGTTTGGAAGGAAAAAGGAAAGAAGAATTGAGGTGTGGTGGAAGACTGAGAGGTGGAGACATGGGATCAACATTTGGGACAGCAGATGGAGAGTTTAAAACTTGACACTGCTGAGATAAAACAGATTGGGAAAGAGGAAAAAGAAAGGCATGAGATGGCGTGCTTACCCATTGACAAGGTTGCTGAATACTCCTCTCATACACCTCTATTTCTTCAATCCACTTTGTGCAAGTTGGGGCAGCATCTTCATCATGAAGTCCAGCTTCTCCTGAGGGCTGAAGTGTCTTGGAAAAGGGCCTCCCCATGGACAAGGAGTCCTGCAACCAATTCTGAAAGCTCTCATTTGAGCTGTTGCTCTGGACTGCACCATCTTTACCTCCATCTTTTGGATTTTCTCCAATAGACCAGCATCTTGCATCTGATTGTC
Source organism: Taxus wallichiana var. yunnanensis (assembly GCA_018340775.1). Taxonomy (NCBI): domain Eukaryota; kingdom Viridiplantae; phylum Streptophyta; class Pinopsida; order Cupressales; family Taxaceae; genus Taxus; species Taxus wallichiana. The sequence continues at coordinate 740,236,779 of CM031243.1, forward strand.
TTCATTGCATGCATACCCTTGCTCTTGATGTGCTTCATATCCAAACTGACTTTGGCACTGCTGCTCATATGGGTATGCATACTGATCTTGAATCTGCTCAAAATGCTGATTTGGAGGATTTGTAAAACATGTTGGAGGTGGGAAACATTGATGCTGTTGTTGAAAATGTGAACTCCATGATGGAAATGAAGTCATGATTGCACAACTTCATGGAATGGAAAAGAATGAAAGAGATGGAAAGAAATATGGATGGAAATGGATGAAAAATGGGTCTGCAACTTCAAAAATGGGTTGCTTGATGAGATGGAGTCGCCGATGTGTGTTTACAAGTGCCTCCAAAGGCTGAAATCTTCATAGGAACACACCAACCTGCAAAAGATGAAGTGGAAGACCTCTAAGGTCCCACCGGGCATGCCAAAACTGTTGGCGCAAAATCACAACACCCCTGGATGCTGATCAGATTTCTAGTTTGATCATGCTAGCATCCAGTGTGATTACACAACATTGAAACCTTCCTCCAAGTGTGGGACTTGCAAGAATGAGAAAGGAATCTCCAGAGAAGGCTGGTTCCTGCTCCTAAACTACCTACCACAAGCTATTCCAGTGCAGGAAAACTAATCTAAACCTAATCTAACCATGCCAAGGAGATAGAGAGAGAGAGAGAGAAAGGGGAAAACAACAAAAGCCTACACTAAAACGGTGATACACCAGAGAAGGAGAATGTTGAACATCTATCAAAACTGCCATGGAACAAGGAGAGGTGAGTAATGGGAAGGATGGACAGATGCATCACAGGCCCAAGGATAGATTTCACACAGAAAATGTCCCAAAACTCCATGAACACAGCTCCAAACCTGCAATGAACATTCAAACGTGCACAAATACGTGCAATGAAGAGAGGCAAGAAGAAAACAAGCAAAAACAAGCAAGGATGGACAGATGTATCACGAAACACGTTTTGGTTGCTTTAGAAGTTTGCACAGAACATCATTTCAATAGTAAAAAGCAAAAATGCCATTACAGAGAAGGGGAGGAGGTTTGAACTCCATTTTCAACCCTAGAGAAGAAAAGAAGGGAGGGCAGAGCTGAAAAGATGAACCACCACTTCGAAATGAGCCAAATCGCTTTTACATTGCATGGGTCGAGCCCAGAGAGAGAAAAAAATACAAACATGGGAGCCCATTCCTCATTGACTGCAAATGCATTAAATCAGCATGGGGGACCTTAAAAACCCATACCCTGTCATTTTTGACCATATTGGAGAAGAATGCGACCCATTCTGCATTAAATTTGGTCGCTGAAATGTCACTTCTGGCCATGGACACGTACCAGAAACATTTTTGAATTTTCTCTCTCAAACTGAACCAAAATTAGAGATTGACCATGGAATCCTGTAGATAATTTCATAATCTTTCCAATGATATAAAGAACGTGCAAATCCGAGCTCTGGATCAAAAGATATGAAGGTCTGAAGTTTTAGGGCAAAAACGACCCAAAAAATGGATGTCGGGCAAAAAAATTTAAATTTTGACCTTTTTGCATTTTGGAAAATTTTTTAAAAAATTTCCATGCTCCACCGGTCAGATGCCACGTGTCAGGTGCTGGTTCACTGAGCAATTCTCTCTCCTCCACCTTTCCGCGGGCTTTCCTTTGAAATTTCGACCCTTTTCATACTTTGAAAAATTCTCATTTTCCCCGCGCCCGCCACTTGGGACACGTGGCATGCTTTGGTTGGAGGACAGGGGCGCGGGGTCATCCTTTACCTTTTAGTTTTTTCGGCCAAACTTTTGCTAAATTTTCTAAGTCCTCCCCGAGCTCCGCACTCCCCTTCTCCATAGGACACGCGTCACGCTCTGATTCGTTGGCGGCTTTTCCGGGTCTTTGCGTCCCTCGCGTATTTTTGGCCCGGATGTCCCAAACCATCTGGGACAAATTTCTCTGATCCGCCCGATTCGGGCTTCTCTGTCCCTCTTTGAGGTGAAGACATGTGGCACATTTCCATTCGCTCTCGGCTCTTTTCGGCTCTCCGCATCCCGCGTGTACTTTTGGCCCGATGTCCCAAACGAAAGTTCTCTATTTCGGCCGAACCGGCCGGTTCGCGTCCTCCACATACTCTTGTCCCAACTATCCCAGACTGCCTGGGACAAATTTCTCTGAACCGCCCGATTCGGACTGACTTGCGCCAAACCGCCGATCCGCGTCTTTCGCGTACTTTTGTCCCAACTGTCCCGATTGCGTGAAACGAAGACTTAGGCAATTTTCTTCATTTTTCTGGCCGGTTCGGATTTTTGCGCCCCTTGCTTCCCGATGTCCCAATTGTCCCAATCCGGTTGTGTGGACCGCCTGGGGATTTTCGGCCGATTCACGCTCACGTCCCAACCGTCCCCAAGTGTTTGCACTGGGCTAGGACTTAGCCGATTTTCATGATTTTGGGCCTTGAATCAATATACTTTCCGAGACCAAAGAATTGATGCATGTTATCAAAATTTACCCCGGGGTGAATTTTGGATAACGATAGCTACATCCACTATTGTACACACTCGATACCGGGCATCTACGTAGTCACATAGTAGTTGTTGCGGGTAGTTTCAGCATCATCGTCGCTCGGTGCAACTATAATGTGAAGTTATCTTCCATTGATAGTAGGCCTGCATAAAAAGGATGATAGCTTTATTTGTAAGGAGAGAAATTTTTAAATGTGGGGACACCATTGTTGTATGAAAAAGTGCATTTTTTTATCATACAAGATAGATTTCCTTTACAAAAAAATGTGTAGGAAAGGGTAGGGTGCGGTGTAGGTGCGTTTGGGGTGAACAACTATGGGTTGTGTTGCAGGAGTGATTCTACTTGGAGCCGAGTAGTAGTATGTCGTTCATCCTATAGGCGCTTGTAGCAATCGAACGAGAATGCTCGACAAATGTGAACATCGGCAAGTATTTGTACTCTAGACAAGGTTGTGAAAGTAATCCCTTGACATTCTTTGCGCCTTATGTCAACGCTTTCCTTAACAAGTGTGAGCCCTTGTTCTTTGTGAATTGTTAGGGCCCATGCCATTTTCAAAGGTACCTGTCGACAATTGCTTCTTGTTATTAGTGGAACTAGTAGATATGTTGGGTGAGTGGGGTCCCATGCTGGGTCGATGTAGGCTAGAAAGTCAATGGCAACATATAGCAGTAAGCTTGGAGGGGTGGTGCCTTGCTCATATAGTATAGAAATGATTTTCCCTTGTGCACCATTGACAAGGTCGATGTGTACCCACGGGTTTACAACCAACATTGCTTGTTCATTTTCGTAGAGGAGTAATGTTATTTCTAGTTGTGTCTTGTTGTTTCCATTTGCTTTATTCCGCCGAGTTTGCTTAGCTTTGGCGAGTGCAACTCACGTGTTGAGGGTTCACGTCATGTGTTTTTTGTGTAAGGTGGCCAAGGCATTTATAGCTTACAGGTGGGTTATGGTTTGGAAAATATCTTGCTTTGTAGTGTCCATGCATGCAGTGTGCGGGTCATTAGAAGGTACCATTTTTGCTCGTGGCAACTACATTCCTAATGTTAAATAGTAGATTTTGGAACATGTGTTGGTTGGGGTCATTTCCTTGCTTTGGTAGAATTTGTTGGTTAGAGTCACCGTGTTTGTGAATTGTGCCCATAACGTGTGTCCATAAGTTCGAAATGTACAAGGGTGTATCTTTGATTGGAGGTAGGCTGGGCTAGGTGACCAAGAAGGATGACTAAGTGGCTGCCAAAAACCTATACTTGTAGGTGGGAATGCTTCCCGTGGCGAGTGTTGATATGGCTTAGGAGGTTGGGGTTGATGAAGCTCATTTTGTCAATTAAAATTTATTCCACATGTTGCATGTCATGATGGAATGTAGCGAGGATTTTTCCTCATAAAGGGGTGAGTTCGATATTGGAATGTGTATGGCAGCATGTATTGTCATGCATGCGGTGATTTTGAATGCTACGATACCCGTTGGGGCCAGTAGAACAATAATCGGGAAGTGTGTGGATTAGTGGGTGATTGGAGGCGGTGGTTATTTGGCATATTAAATGTGATTTCCTAGTGCATGTTGTTCCGTGGATTATCATGTAGAGTGGGACAACAACTGGCATTATAGTTGCATGGGTTGTAATTCTTTTGAGTGCTTCACTTTTCTCTAGTGATAAGTTGTTCGCATCTTTTTGGGTTGGAACATGGGCATACAAATTGTTGTAGTTGCGTGTATAGCTTCTATAAAGGCTGCCACCGTGATGTGTAAATGGTTTCCGTGTTGCTTGTGGTCATTCGTGGCTGAGCTCAAAGTCACATTTACTAAGCAACTTTAAGTCACTGATGTTTAAAGTCCTTGTAGGATATAGGCGAGAGAGAATCTCCCACTCTTCTATGTGTACAAATTTTGTTTCATTTATGTCTTTGTTGGAGCTAATGGCTTCTGATTCTTCTATGTGAACATGTCATTGATGATATGTTGAGGAGAATGCAGCCCAGTGGTGGTTGAGTGTTTTGGTACATATGCCTATGTTGGGTGGAAGTTTGTGAAAGGGATTGTACAAGAAGATCTTGGTGAAGAAAAAAGTTTCATATGATGGCGAGCCAACAAAAAGGGTGATTGAAATGCGGGAAACACTTATAGACACCTAAATTCGGTATCTCTACCCTTATCACCTATGTGCGCATATTCATTTATTTCATCCCCCTTAATTTATTAAAATGCCCCCATTTATCCCATCCCTATTGAATTTAATTAATTAATTCTTATTAATCAATTAATATCCTATCCCTTGCCCTAATGGACTTTCTATTTCCCATCCCTACACTTTTTCTAACCTATCTCTATTGCCAACTCACCTACACCTCATCCCTAAACATCCTCTTCCCACCTAATGCTTTAAAGCATCCTTCCACTCTTTAAGAAACCCAAAATCATGCCAAAATCACAAAAGTTGCCCATTGGGGAAACTTTCCCCATGGTCGGTGGTGACCCATCCTAGTCACCGTCAACCCTATAAAGCTAAGTGATTTCTTTCCATTCATCATCGACGCATACGAGTTCTCAATCCCTCTCATGTAAAGTAATTACTTGTATAAATCTGATTATTAGCAGTAATAGAACACAAAAGGACACAATATTGGAAATAAATGATCTCAATATGCAAGTAGAAAAGCTTAGCCACTTCACGGGGAAACCTCCAAACCATACAATAAGACTCAAATGCTCAATCCGATGATCAAATACTACCTACTAACCCCTATATATACTATTCATATGTTATGGCCATCACCAAGGCCGACCTACTAAGCATGAGAAATTATAAATTACATAATAAAATGATATGGTAAGCCACAAGTCAACTACTCATATCCTAATACAAGTAATAGGAATAGGGCATAACATGCCCTTCCCTTTAAAGCAACATTTTCCCCAATGTTGAGAAGCTCAGGTGTTCTTTACACGAATGTCATATCCTCCCATGCTACATCTTCATTATCCATATTATTCCACTTGATAAGGTACTCAGTAATAACCTGTGTCATCAATCTTGTAGTGCATGTTTGAAGGATGCATCCAAGTTCCAAGATGACTCTCCCCTCCTCATCAAGCTCAGGTAACACTGTTTGGGCTGATATCCTCTATCCAATTACTTTCTTCAGAAAGAAACATGAAAGACTAGATGTATTCTAGTTTTCTAGGGAAGCTCTAATTTGTATGCTACAATACCAATCTTTTGCAATACTTGATAGGGGCCATAATACTTAGGTGAAAGTTTTTATTCTTTTTTTTTTTTTCAAATACATTTTCTTATATGGTTGTAAATGCACAAAAACCTAGTCATCAACTTCAAAATGCCTTTCCGTGTGATGTTGATCAACTTGTTGCTTCATGCGGTTTTGTGCCATGGCTAAGTTCTCCTTGAGACTAGAGAGGACCTCTTGTTGATGTTGAATGTGTTCTTCCACTGCTCTAACCCTTGGTTGTCCTCTCAATGATGATGTGATGGATGGTGGATGGTACCCATAGAGTGCCAAAAAAGATACATTTTGGATGAAGTATGGAAGGAAGTGTTATACCACCATTTTGCAAGTGGCAACCATTGGACCCATCTCACTTATTTATCTAAGGTGAAGCAACGGAGATATCCCTCCAAACACTTATTTACAACTTCTACTTGCCCATCAAATTGAGGATGATAAGAAGAACTACATGCTAACTGAGTACCCAAACATGAGAATAAATCGGTTCGAAACTAGTAGTAAATATAGGATCCCGATCACTTACTATAATCTTTGGTGTCCCATGTAGATTTTGTATTGTGTCTATGAAGGTTGTTGCTACCGTGTTTGCAGTAAATGGGTGTGACAAGGCAAAAAAATGAGCATATTTGGTGAGTCTATCCACGACAACCATGATGATATTTTTTCCTTTAGATTTAGGCAATCTTGTGATGAAGTTCATGGAAACCTCTTCCCACCGCTTGGCTAGGAATAGATAGAGGTTGTAGAAGACCTAGGGACCGAACTGTTTCACCCTTATTTTGTTGAAAAACCATGCATTCTGCCACAATTTTTGGACATCCCCTTTGAGCCCTTCCCAGAAGAAATCTTGTTTAATTCGATGATAGATCTTCAAGAATCTAGAGTGCCCTCCTAGTGGAGAAGCATGAAGCTTAGATAGAACCCTAATTTTAAGGGTGGAGTTATTACATATGTATAATCTATCTTTATACCATAAAACATCCCATTTCCATACAATTTTTTCAGACATGCTTGGATCATTCTAGAGATTATGAATGAGGTTTTGTGTAGTTGGGTCATTTCTCCATTCGGACCTTGCCTCCTCTACCCAATCTTCCTGTAAGATGGATATGGCACATAACAATGTTGCAACTGCTTCATCTTTCCTAGAGAGAGCATCCACGACTACATTCTCCTTCCCTTTCTTGTAGATAATCTCAAAATCATATCCCAACATCTTTGAGACCCATTTTTGTTGTTCTTCAGATGATAAACTCGATCAAAGAAGTATTTCATACTATCACAATTTGTCTTCTCTTTAAAGTTTCTTCCTATGAGATATGGTCTCCATTACTTTACTGCATGAAGTATGGCTAACATTTCCTTCTCATAAGTTGGCTTTGAAAAATTCTTACCTTTGAATTTACGGCTCAAAAGGAAATATGACGGCCTTCTTGCATGAGAACTACCCCATACCAGACCTTGATGCATCACATTCAACAATGAATGTTTTGGAAAAATCTGGAGTAGCCAAGACTGGAGTGGTGCACATGGCCTCTTTTAACTTCTCAAATGCTTTGGTAGTGTCCTCATTCCAATGGAAAGAGTCCTTATTTAATAAATTTGTGAGAGGTGTTGTTATACTTCCATAATGCCTTACAAATCTACGATAATAACATGTAAGCCCCAAAAATCCTCAAAGATTCTTTAGGGTTTTTGGAACCTTCCACTCCATCATAGCCTTGATCTTATTAGGATCCACTTTAACACCTTCGTGAGAGACAATATGACCCAAATATTCAACCTCCTTGACTCCAAAAGAACACTTAGAGGGCTTTGCATAAAATTGATGTTGCTCAAGAGTTTCCAAAACCTTATTTACATGATGCAAGTGTTCCTCCCATGTTTTGCTATAAATTAATATATCATCAAAGAACACTAAAACAAACTTCCACAGGAATGGCTTAAAAACAAAATTCATCAAACTTTGAAATGTAGAAGGTGCATTTGTGAGTCCAAAAGGCATTACCAGGAATTCATAATGGCATTCATGTGTCCGGCGGTTTTATGAGCATCCTCCTCGATTCTTATTTGGTGGTAGCCCAAACGAAGATCAAGCTTTGTAAAGTAAAAAAAACCATACAAATCATCGATTAAATCATCAATTATAGGAATAAGAAACTTATCTTTGACCGTGTACTTATTAATTTCCCTATAATCAAGACAGATGCACCACATGTCATCTTTCTTATGCACCATCACTACTGGAGAAGAATAAGCACTCTGACTATGACGGATGATTCCTGCTTCCAACATCTCTTGTAAAATCTTTTCGATCTCTCACTCTTTTGCACATATGGGTACCTATAAGGTTTAATGTTGGGTAGTTGGATCCCTGGTACTAACTGAATAGCATGATCATGATCTCTCTTTGGAGGTAAACCCTTTGGCATATTCTCAAACACAACAGAGTGTGCATCCAACACTTTGCTTGCATATCTGATGGTATAATGTCCTTAGACTGATGTGCCTCCAATGAAAATAGTTGTGCCATAAATCCCTCTACACCCTTTTTTAGCATTTTGTGCATTTGATGAGAGCTCACTAGTTATGGAGACTTTTCTCTTAAGCCTCTTAGCTCAAAAATCCTTCCTTCAGACTGAAAGTGCATGAACAATTCTTGGAAGTTCATCTCAATGGTTCCCAAGGTGGTAAGCCATTGAACTCCTAACACAATTTCTGCTCCTCCCATAGAAATGACATACATGGGCTATTTAGTATGTAATCTCCCATGGAAATCTTAATGTTATGGAATTTTCTAGAACAAGTAATAGTACCTCCATTAACAATCATTACTTGACATTCAGGAGCTGGATAAATAAAACAGTTCAGGCACATTGCTAACTTATGATTGATGAAGTTGTGAGTACTTCCTAAGTCAATCAACATTGTGACCCTCTCCTTTTTTAAGAATCCAACCACCTTGAGGGTTTGGGGGTGCTAATTCCTCCTCTGGCTTGACCATGACCTCTGACTCTTCATCTTCATCCTTTTGTTCATCTTCACTAGGCCCATCAATGTAGAACAACTTATTTTCAACACATTTATGTCTTGGTCCATATTTACTGTCACAATTAAAACATAACCCTTTTGCTCTCTTTTCTTCAATTTGTTGAGGTGTCAATCTGATTGGCCGAGGGAGTGTTGGAGGAAAGGTGTTGTGATCTCTGATATTAGTGAAATTTTGTCTCCTGCTTGAAACAAAATTTTCCTCTACCCTTCGTGCCATAATCATAGAATCAGAAACCTTATGAGGATTAAACATACGTACCTCATGCTCAATGTGATCCTTAAGACCCCCAAGAAATAGGTCATTTAAATTATCTTCAGTAATATTTTCTACCCGCAAAGAAATGTTTTGGAATTGATGAACATAATCCTTAACAAATCATGTCTGTCTCAAATTTGCTAATTAGTGAAGTAATTATCGACACACTAGAACTATAGGGTAATTGTAATTCTTCAGTAAAGATTGTCCATGTAACATTGAGACCACTCTTTTCTTTGAGCACATAACCATCGATACGAATTGGTCAAGTTTGAGATACAAAGATGCCATGGTCACCTTTTGTCCTAAGGGAATCTGATGTAGATCAAATAAATTCTCCATCTGGTTAATCTAATTGAGTGGATCCTTTCCATCAAACTTACGCATCTCCACTTTCATAAACATGTTACGGGCCTATAAAGTGTTTGTATTTGGATTAGGCATGCTTGAAGATCCACCATGACTCATGTGTCTATTATTTTGATATGAAGATCCACCTTGGTTGATAAAAGTATGATTACCCATCCTATGCGTACTAAATTTATGTGTTGAAATCCTCCGATATTTTTCTAATCCTTTCCACATCGTCTTTACTAGCCACCCTAGACTCAAGGTCACGCAGGTTAAACTCAAGTTGGGTTACCTTATGATCCATCGAAGTAAACCCTAACCCTAAGGAATTTGTAGTTATCTCTTCTGACTCCAACTCCTCAACTATTATCTCATCTTTTTCTAGAGTTTTACCTGGAGTGATGGGATTCTTTTTGCCTCTTATGGAAGGCCCCACCATGATGCCCCAAAATTAGGGATCAAGGTCAAATTTTAGGGTTTGGAATTTTGATAAGAGTTCGGCCAAATATAAACAAACTTAAAGAACAAACTTAACTAATTTTTTATTATCTTTCCAAAAAGGTAAGAACTTGGAAAAATTACACAATTTGCAACCTATAAAGCAATTTTATCAAAAACCTAAATTTTCAATAAATTTTGGAAAATAAATTTTAAAAGTCTGAAATATTCATGGAGCCATACTTGGAATGTTTCACAACTCGTAAAAAAATCTCCAACCAATTCACTCTTGATTCGCAAGATATGGCAGAAACAAAAAATTAGGGTTTTTGCCCTAATTTTGGCCCAGATCGCAGCTCTGATACCACTTGTAATGCAATTACTTGTATAAATCTGATTATTAGCAGTAATAGAACACAAAAGGACACAATATTGCAGATAAATGATCTCAATATGCAAGTAGAATAGCTTAGCCACTTTGAGGGGCAACCTCCAAACCTTATAATAAGACTTAAATGCTCAATTTGATGATCAACTACTACCTAATAACCCCTATATATACTAGTCATATGTTATGGCCATGTTGTCATGCAAATGTGCAACAAGGAAAATAACAATTTCCGAGCATGACAACTATACCCTAGTGTTAAATTTTTCAAGTCCTATCATTCCAAACACCCTCGGGTCTATCCAAATCAATCCAAGTGACTTCTTGATTAATGTTGTCTCATCCCCCTAGGTGATTTAGGAGATTCCATTTATTCCCCCTTAGTGATTTTAGGAGTTCATTTGCAAGCTACAGTAGTAGTAGTAGGAAGGGCTATTAACAACCTCACAGATTAGAGAAAAAGATCCTAAGTGGACATGGAGGTGATTCAAAGATATCGAGACATCATGGAAATAATTCAGGGAAGGTTTTGGAAGTGCTCGAGAGAAGTTGGGGCAATTTCGCTGAATTAGGGTTCACGAGGCCTGAGTCGGTGCACATGCCAAAACAATCAAGAGATTCAAAAGGTGATTCTGGGAGCTCGGATGGATTTAGAAGAAAAACAAAACATCATCGAAAAGAGAATTACAATCCCTACATGATGGTGGAATCACACTTTTCAAAACAATTTGGTGCATCAAGTCTCGTAGGAAGTTTTTCTCGGAGCACGGGTGGAGTACCAAATCAAAAATCTGATTTTTAGGGATCAAATGGATGAATCAAGACATGAGACTCCCACCATTACATTCAAGGCCATTTCTATTCAGGATCATATAAATGTTTTCCAAAAAAAACCACCGGGAGCTCAAGTTATCATCGTTCCAAGTTACCCTCTTGGAGACAGTTTAAGAGTTAGTCAATTTTTGGGAGGACACGTGTCAACACCAGGAGCCTGGTGGGATTTTATGTCCCTAAGGTCAGGTACATCAACCTTGGAAAAATGTGCCCATCCCCCATGTGACCTCTGGGACCCTCATGTGACCTTCAGATTTGATAGTTCAGCCCCAAGTGCATTTTTGGAGCTCAAATTCCTTGCCGTCAGATCAAGGACACATGTTGTCCTCTTTCTCACCATGGAATTTGATGTCCCTCATGTCCCTGAGGTCAGGGTAAATATACATGGAAAAAATCTCCCAGCCCCTATGGGTAGTTCTTTGGTCATCCACGTGATCGGCTTTCAACCCTTAGTACTTTAAAGCTACTTTTTTCACCTCCATTTCGTGTCGTCCGATCGCCGCCACATGTCAACTCCAAGACCACCGTAGAATTTGATGTCCCTCACATCCCTGAGGTCAGGGAAATCAAGACATGAAAAATGTGCCCAAGCCCTACCTATGCACATTTTTTGGATTTAAAAAAGAACAGAAAAAAATCCAATTGTCGTTTTTCCCGCTTCTAACTTCTAGCATCCATGTGCACGGTTTTTTCTCCATGATCCTCTGTAACTTCTCACCATCATTCCACCATTGTTAAACCTCAAACCATACCTAAAATGGAGGTACTTCCCTTCACTCCATGAAATCACGTAGGTCCCGAAGGAAATTTGAGCAAACACAGAAGGAGAAAATAGAGAAAACTCCATAGCCATGAAACGAGAGGTTGAAGAAATCTCTCAAATGGATGCATGAAACAAAAAGCTGTATTTTTTGTTCATTCCTCTACCCAAGACCATAAAAAGACACCTTCAAACTCTCCTCTCGTGCAACAGAGCATCCACAATGAAGAAATCCCACTTTTGGCTCAACGAAGAAAAATCCAATTTCTGTCAATCATTTAGGCGAAACAAAGTAGAATTGCACGTGAAGCATCAGAAGAATAAACCCATATCAAAAATATATTTTTTTGCAAATGGAGAAGAAAAATAGACCTGCAATTTTGAGGTCCATTAATGGCTACCGCATCCAGAAGCATTGCTAGGTCTAAAATTTGAAACTTTAAAATCTCCTGGACTATTAAATGATAGTTCTAAAATTTTAGAGTGATATTGGGAAAAAAAAACCATATCAAATTTTTTTGTTCCACATCAATCTAACCTCTCGAAGCCCACTTTCTAAAAATAGCAAGTCTTATGCATAGGGACTGCTATTTTGGGAAAGTCATCAATAGAAGGACATGCAAAGAGACAAAGACATTGGAGGTGCACTGAAGCTATGAATTCACTAGAATGGACATTTCAGAACTTACTAAAAATAGTAAGTGGTCATACAAGCACCTTCCAAAAATAGAAAGTTGACCTAGAAGGAGAGAGAAACATAGGGAAAAGAGGAAAACAGAGCCGCAACATCCAGGTTGAGGATCAAGGACTTGATTTTTCACACTTGCCAAAAACAAGTTTGTTCTTTCTCAAGCTAAACATGAATTGAAGTGGATGATTCGAAGCTAACACAACCCTTCACCTACGAGTATGACATGGAAGAAAGTGATGTCTTTTACATGGACCTAAACAACCTTAAGACTTGCATGGCCTCCAAGGACCGAAGGAGGATTTAAGACCAAATATTCACAAGTGGCTTGTTCACTACTGCAGCAGGACACCCAATGTATGTGCGAGTCTCGAGTTATTCTTAACATGTTCTTTCCACTACGATCCCGAGACACAAACCATCTGAGCTGAAAACAATACAAAGATGGAAATCATCATCCATATGACCATTTCACTCTCTCTGAAGATACTGACATCTCCCAACATGGTCATCATCTTAATGGACATGGCCTTGCACAATTGGGAAATAATGGATTCATATGTCCAAGGAGTAGTGCTCAGCTCATGGTTGAAAATAGGAAGAAATCCTTCTAGGATGCCCAAGAATCTCCCAAGGTGTGAGTTCTGAGAAGGATACTTAGATGCCATCACTCTCCTCAGTTGATTTATGGGCGAAGCAAGCACGAGAGACTTCCAGATCGATGGGCCTTTTCATCTTGACATTGACAAAAGGAAAGTAGAGAATTGACTGGGGGTAGATCATCAATGATAATCTCCATCTGCAACTGCTCTAAGTGCCCGTGAAAAATAAGTTCCACATGACTTCTTACCTTGTCTATCTCCTTCCAAGCTCAAGATCATTCAAAGGATTGGCTCTCACACGAACATTTCTGCAAAGGTGCCTACATTCGAGAAACTTCCACAATTGGTAATGGAGGAGAGAAACAGGCATTTTTCTCACGTGAATGATGCGTTCACCATGTATGTGGTTTGAAGCTTAAAAGGGGATCTTGAAGCTAGGATGTCACCACAAGCGGCATCCCTGATCAAGGAATACGGCTCATCCTTCGCATAATTCTTCTTATTTCTTCTTCTTCCTCTTCTTTCTCTCTCTTCTCTTCTCACTCGACATTCTCTCTCATCAATGTTATATTTTGTGTTGTGGTTTGCACTTTTGAATATTACTTTAAGTGACTTTATAAACATAATGTAAACTTTAAGTCTCCTTGTTTTATAAAAGGGACTTAAATATTTAAGTGGAATATAAATAGTCTAAAGTCACATTAAAGTATTTAAAAATTCACAGAGAAGATGAAGAGTTGCCTCCTCTTCCATAAATTGTAACAAGCTCCTCATTTGATAAGGGCAACTTCTTCTATAAAAATCCTATTTTTCTTAGAAAAATTTCTGAAACTTCTTAGATGTTAGAGCTATTTTTGTGAACTCATGAGAGAGATATCCTTGTAAAGAGAGAAAGAGATAACAAATTTCTTCCATTTTCCCTACTAAAAAAATGTCTTCTAATTCTATGTTATGTACAATTTTTTTTGCTGAGCTTCAATAAAGGAAGAAGGAATTTTAGCCTTTTTTGATTAAGGAGTTTAGTGGTACTTTGTGCTCATTAAATGCTATTTAGTCTTGTAGCTATTACGTAGATTTGTTTTCTTCTATATTCAAGTGTATGTAATGAAACTTCTAGCTGGTGTATGTAAGTCTATGATTTTCTACTTGCAAAGCATTAGTTTATCTTTTCTAACTTTCTCACTCTCTTTCCCACTTTCCTAGAAAATTCCTCTCTTATAGGTATATGCAAACTTTTCCATAGGGTTAGTAGAGTGCCCCTGTTGCATCCCCAGCCAAAAGGCCACCAGGATAAAACTCATATTTTACTCACGCATGCACGTATGATAGCTGCACCGGTTAAGTAGAGGGACTTAGACTCCCAGAGCGTTGGCAAGATAACCACCAATTTTTCCCGACAAATTTTCTCGCCAACGTGTCATCACCAAGGATGACCTACTAAGCATAAGAAAGTATAAATGACATAATAAAATGATATGGTAAGCCACAAGTCGGCTACTCATATTATAATACAAGTAATAGGTTAATGGTTTAGCTTTCTGCGCCTGTGCATTCCAAAATTAATTACAAACCTCTCAGACCTCTTTGGAACATGCTTGCATCCCTCAAGATCATCCCTCGTGAGCATGTCATTATATTTTAATTTCTTTATTTCAATATTATCATTTAATTGTTGCTTTGTTGGTATATAACCTTTTACAGAACATATCATCCACAACAATGCTTGTAGCTCGCATCAACCTCCTTTTTCATATCCATACTTGTAGGTTTCTCTTTTGGCTTGCCTTTCCTCGATTTATCCAACTCTGTCATAGTCTTCATCGACCCTAACATATCATCGCCGACTCGACCTTTTATTCCAATACCTTCTCCCATCTCTGCATGAGTTCTATGTCTACCCTACCTTATCGAACTCTCTTTTAATATATCTGTGGCATTAAAATTAGTTTTCATGCACCTGGTTTCCCTCGAGCAGGTCTTGATTTCCAACTTACCCTTCTTATCCTTTACTTTTTGTCATTTTCCTATTTTTCTACTTCCTTAGATTCCCTTTGTAGGTTGATCCCATCATTCACCAGTTTCTATTGTATTCAGATTACATCCAAATCTTGTAGGATCTGCATATTTCACTTATTTTCTAGACATGCCTTCTAGGTCATCGTTGCCACTGCTCTACACGCCTAGGTTGCCACCGACCCAGACTAGGTACATTTAATTTTCATTTATTTTGATCAGATCAATACTTAAATCAATCAATAGTGCTTTCAGATTTTGTAATTCCTTCAGTTTCTACATATTTTCAGTTTATCTTTACTTTATATCAATTTTTTAACAATGGGGTTAACATCCACCAAGGAAGTTAATGCTTCTTTGATCTGCTTTGTCAAGAAACCCCCACACAAACTATCTAATCATTTTTATTTCAAAGGGGTCTTACTTACAGGTTTCATCTGATTTGTAGTAATGAAATCCATCATCATCTTGCGCATGTATCACCTCACACATCGAAGGTAACCTAAAGCCTTCATCATTTTTTATTTTTCTAGTTTCTTGATGCTTTAGCATCAACTTCATTAAGAATGAGAAGCTTGGTAAACATTCTTGACATGCCAGATGGGACCACCCTTTGAGTAATCTCTTATATTTATTGCTTTTGTCTTTGTTTTTTTGTCTTCCACTAACACTGCAGCGTGAGGCTCCGCTTTATTGCTTGCTCGTGTTGGGTTCGTGGCCTAAATCACTCATCGCTCAAGAGTGCAAACAAATAGGAAAAGCACTATCTAGGTATTCCTCGATTTTTCCCTATTTTCTCCTTTTTGCATCGTAATTTTCCATTCTTGTCTGTGTCCTCATTAAATATCACACTTTGTTTTGGTTTAAAAATAACCTTTCTTTTCTACATCATGTTTGCTCACATAGCTTAAATAGGGGTTTAACCTTCTACATCTCACACTTTATCACACACAACCTAAACCTCACAAATCAAATTAACACATCAAGACATCCCCTTACCCGGTTTACTAATTGGGATTTCATCACCCAATAGGAAACCGCCTGAGGCTTCCTAGTGTACCAAACACGAAACCAAACATAGTTTACCTTTTCCTAGGCACCTTGTTATCCATCCCCTTTTATTTTCACACTTTCTTAAATAAATTAAGAACATAAAAATAATCTTCTGCTTTACTTTCTTGGGTAAAACTTATTTCATGCCCATAGTTACTCGTTTAGTAGCTAAAATAATGGAACAAAAGAGTTTCTTATCTCAACAAATGTTCACCACAATAATTACCTCATCTGTGCCCTTGATTAATTCTTTCATGAGAACTCAACCCCTCATTAATGTCTCTCACCTATAACCCCTTGTTCACACTACAACTTTAGGTGAGACTAACCCATTCTTACACCATCAATCTATCCCATCTAGGCCAACTACCCCACCATCTATTCGATCAAAGTCTTTTGGACCTCCTAAGGTCCCTCTCGGTGATACCATGTTCTAAGAGCTCCTGGATGCCAATCTAGTGGCACTCCAAGACTATCTCCTTAGGAGATCAACTTAGATTCCCTTAGATGGTCCACCACTCGAAACTTTATCCTTATCAAACCAATCCCCAAACTACCCAGTTTGTAGTAAATGAGCTTTCTATAGCCCATCTTGCTTCCTCTTCCACCAATCCCTCATCTCATAAAACTACCCAAATAGTCATGCCTATTCCTCACAATCTCCCACCAATCAACACGACAATCAACACTACTCTTCCCCTCACCTCTTTGGTCACTATTGCCACTAGTGTCCCTAACCAATATGCCCAAACATCATATCCCCTATCTAACAATATGACCTTCTCACATCTAGCATGCATGTCAATAATTCCCAACCCCCTTTCACAGGTGCTTTACATTATTTAGTATCTAACCCTTTTCAACAATAGTTTCAACCCATTCATACCCACATTCCCACTCAACGACTTGCCACAACAACCTACCCAATCCCAACAATCCTATCATGTTCCCATCTCCCAGAACAATTATTTCAACAACCACCCTTTTAATCACATCCCATGATTTACACTCACCCCCAAAAATTCCTCAAACACCCACACATCCATGAAGTTCATCAAAAACTCATCTGACCACTTCTTACATGTAACCACCACCTCTCATCCCCCAACAGATTCTTTCAAATGATCCCATGCATGCCCTCGTGAATAGGTTGGCCAACCTTGAGGTCACTACTTTAGGATCCAAGGTCTCATTATCATATGAGAAAATATGTAATGAGCCTATTCACCCATCTGTACCAATTAAACCATATCCTCTACATTGGGAATTACCAAAATTTTCCAAGTTTAATAGCAAAGAGGACCCACAACAACACCTTCGTACATTTAAACACACATGTTATCTTATCACACACATCAAGACTTGATGCTCCACACTTTCCCCATGTCCTTGGTCGGTCCCATGTTGGATTGGTACAATAGTATCCCTCAATATTCAATATTTTCCTTCTCCCAACTTGCACAACTATTTTTAGAACACTTTTCAATTAACATTGTGTGTAAGATAACTATCAATGACCTATACGCCATCCAAAAATTCGAAGACAAGTATATTATAGACTTTATCGCATAATGGTGTGTCACTATAAACCAATTATCCTTCCCTATTAGGAAATTTAATCTCTTGAATCTCTTCTCACATTCATGTGTGAAGCATATATCTTCTAATTTACAAATCCATCGTTCTGAACCTTTGATGAGGCCTTCACCATAGCAAAGCTTGAAACACGTACCCTTAATAAAATCCATTTAAAATTGCAAATGAAATAAACCCAAATATTAATTCAATAAACCATCCACACCAAATGAAAAATTAAAGGCAACGACCAATGTTACGGTCATTAAATCATCTCCGCATCTACATCTAGCACGTGGACTCAACAACGAGTCACTCGACCAACGCCTAACTACACACCCCTTGGGGAGTCATATAGTACAATATTTGATAATTTGATGGTAGTAAACCTTATCACACTTCCTCCTATCCGACCAGAGTTGAATAGTCACGACCGAAACTTGTGTGGTATTGTTAAGACCATTACTATGCAAGTACCACCAAGTTCGAGGACATGACATAGAGAGATGTTGAAATTTCAAGGATTTAGTCTACAAACTTATCGATCGAGGTGATATTCAAGTGGATAATCTAAAAGCTTCACCCAATCAGCCACTTGACAAATTTAAACAACCTTTCCCAAAATCATACACCAATGTGCCAAGCCACCACTTCTACTATAACCCAAGCACCTAACACTCACACTATAAACACCTTAAACACTATTGATCATGAACCTATCCCATCCACAACTTCCTATCCTTCATTGTCAATCACATCCACTCCCTTTGATATCCTTCCTACATCTATTATACCTAGATTTATCTCGCGTCCACTCCCACCTCTACAAATTCTAGGACCCCATTGCGAATTTATCATTTATGCCTCTAGAGACATTCATGAAGCAACCATTCCAACCTATTTCCACATCTGGCGTTGATCCTTCATCAACTCCCTTACCTATCATATCAACCTCACATATAACCATTCCACCCTTTCCCATCACACCTGCGTCCATGTAGAACATATATCGGTTCCTCCTCCCACTCTTTTACCTCCATCGATTGTTGTGGTCACATCCGTGACACCTTCTTCCTTCATACCAATTTCATCATTTGATGAATTCTTAATAGCACTTCACCTTGAAATGACCTCAAATGTTCCTACCATGTCATCAACACAATCCCATCAATCTCCACCTTTTATAGATCTCCTTAGACAAATGTTGCTTCCTGCACCCGAACCAACCATAACATCACCACCTAACCCCCCAGTTAAGTTTGACGTCACTCCTCCCAAGGATGCATCTTCACATACAAAATATATAATCCCTCCTAGAGTTAAACTATCCAATCCAAAATCGTTTGTTTCAGGACCACGAACATTTCAACCCACCAATCCAAAACCATTCAACACTAAAACACCAACCAACATCAAAACTGAATTCAAGTCACCAAAACATCAATATACTTGGGTTTTACCCAAAACATCCAAGATATCTCACAAGGCATATTCTATCACTTTAGTTAGATCAAATACATAAATCTTCGAACACTTACTGCAAATATATGTAATCACGCTTCCACCTATCAAGGCCTTTGACCTAAAAGGAAAGAAACCTTCATGGTTCAATTCCAACCTTATGTGTGCTTTTCATTGTACCCCTGGGCATGATATTGAACATTGTAGAGTGCTCTCGGACCATTATCCATAACCTCATTGAAGAGGAAATACTTCTTCTTGGACCAAGCCAGTCCCTTCCTTTCATATCTAGTCCAATGTCTCGCCATTTTTCCTTCAAGAGATGTCTCTTCCGGGGTGGTCCATGTTTATTCATTAAATTTATTCGGTGACCACTCAATCTGTCTCACGTGATCCAAAACCAACCTTCAAACCAAAATCTAATACATTCTTTGCCATTCCTCCTCCTAAGGAGTTAACCACATCATCAAAACAAAGGTTTCGTATACGTACCCAAAATTGTAAGGTATCTTGCATCTTTGCGGAACGGTGTAATAAGTGCCCCAATGATGATACGAGTCTCTTCGCAGTGCTCGGGATCCAGAGAAGCTTTACAGATATGCGTTAACATCCCGCATGCCCCGCTTAGCCCCCGCGTGCTTTGTTTTCCCTATTTTTCCCTCTTTTCTTGGCTTTTTGGTCTTCAGTGACGAAACCGCCGCTTGCGTGACCGCCGCCACTGAGCGGGGCGGCGGTCCTGTGTGCGTTTTCCAGAACGCTCTTTTGACGCGACCCGCGTGAAATATCACGACTCACCAGCTTTTCTTGCCGACTTGAGCATGCATTAATGTTTTTGGTCCCCTGGAATAGTGTTTTTCTTTTGTTTAATGTTTAGGAGTTCAGTTTGGATTTGATTTTTGGATGTTTGGATTCCTATAAATGCATGGTTTGTGCACATGCAAAGGGCTCTGAATTTTGCTCCAAAGTTTGCTTTTGAATTTCTTGTTACAGCAGTTTTAGTTTTCCTTTGCTTAGGATTCTTAGTTTTCTCATTGAGTGCTTTGGTTAGTATTGTATTGCAGCTGGTAAGCCACATATCCAACTTGTGCAAGTGCAAACATTATTTGGGCCACCATTTTCACTCCAATTTTCATGTTTTCGGTGCTGTGGTCCTTTTAGTTTGCTTAGGATTGGTAGCATAGTTTGTTGCGGGTTTGTTTTAGCTTTGTCTTCTTGTTGGTAAGCCACGAGATCCAACTTGTGCAAACAAAGATTATTGTTTTGGAGTAGAATAGTCTAGGCAAAGCCATTAAAGTTGCAGGTTTTGCTCTTCATACAAACTAGTTCCGTTACGGGCGCTTTTGTTGCATGATTCGCAGTGAGACCCCGCTAGGAATTGCATAGGCCAAGCTCTGTACTCTTGCGCTATCCCTCTCCTATCCGCATTCTATTCTGTCTGCATTCTGAAGACGGTCCATTGATCCAAATATCTATTCATGTTGATGCAAGCATTCCACGCTTTTACGGATTCACGTGAGCACAAAGAACGAAGAGATCATGCGAGGGGACAGAACACACACACACCGTCGGATTCGCCACTGTGTTGCGTGAAATCCAGGTTCCATCTTTCAAAGTTTTAGTTAGAACTTATCAAATAAAGTAGTTAATCACTTTATTTCAGTTATTTCTATTCTCGATATTGCCAGGGAGGTTGTGGGGATTGATAGTTTCTGAGAAACTATGATTCATTCCTCACTTCTGAGGTAGGATCGAGAATCTTGCAGATAGATTAGTTATTTCGTTGTTTAGAATAGATATACGAAATCGCACAGACAAATAGCTACACTCGGCTATTTTGTTTGTTTTACGTTGTTAGTTTAGTTGTCAATTCTAAATATTTTTAAATAGCTACTTTCTTATAAATTGCCAGAAAATACAAAAAGAAATTATATATGCTAGAAGTGCACTTAGATTTTACTTTATTATAGTTTGTTTCATTACTGCTTTTGCATGACAATTACGGGACCTAGGGAGCCCAGGGAATACATTTTCGAGCCAATTGTGCCTCAGCCCAATACCGTAGTAGCAATAACTGACATTGACCAAAACCTTAGGATACAAGTCTTCCAAACAACAACAGACTTCCAACAGATCAGGATACAGTTGAGAGGGTTAAACATCGAAGACGACCAAGCACATCTATTTTGGTCAAATCAGCCAAACTACAGATTACCCTAGAAAATACCCACATGACTGTAGAAGGGCTCGAAAGAGAACAAACATTCGGGTGTGATCCTTTAGTTCCATAGCCAGATGCTGGAGACACCCTAGTAGATATAGATACCAGCTTAAGAATCCAAGTTGCGAGAACACTGTAAGCGATTCGAGAAGATCGCACAACTGTTGGTTCTAAACATAGAAGCTGAAAAAGCTTACGACTACTGGATACTAGGGATCAGAACTTGATCTCCCGTATGACCATAACGGGACCGCAACAACCAAGAATCTATGGTTGTGATCCACAGATCCCACAGCCTAACGAATCCATAAGAGAATTAGACATAGACACTGGCCTACGTAAATTAGTATTTCAGTCTACTCCGATTCCACCTATCATCATTCAACAGTTATCCCTACTAGACACAACAGCTAACGAAGCTAGAGAATTTTGGACTAGGCCAGAGAATCGTCCATAGAGTTGACCATATTCACCATATGACCCTATCAGGAGAAATACACGAAACCATCCCGGGTCATTTTCCACGTATCCCACAACCCATAGATCGAATCACGCCAGAGCTCGATATTGATTGGAGCCTTCGAGCAGTCATCCTCGCTGATCGATCTATCACACCAGTCCAAGTTAGAAGGGCCTTCTTTGCCTTAGATTCGCAAATACCATTAGTGCGTGTCGAAGACATTAGATTGCCTAACTAGTTTTCCTGCACATTCTACCCACACCGGCTGTCTCGGCACGACCTCGGGAGGTCGGGTACGCAGAAGAGTTACTTGTTGATTCTCAAGCTCGCCTGTCACTTTTCCGACGTACAAAATTGGTGAACCCAACGTGAAACAAGCAATTCTTTCACCTTCTCTTTGAGAAGTTTCATCTTCTCCAAATCACCTTCGCTCCTTCCCATTATTCTGCGGGTATTCATATACCCCCCGAATATGTCGGGATTCGATGCATATGGCAGACCCCTCTTGGGTCTTGAGGCATACTACGCCCAACAGAATAGGCAGTCATCACCCTCACTCTCAATGTGGGGCGAAAACTATTCAACTAATCAATTGTCAACACAAACACCAAGGACTAGATATAACTCGTCCTTCCAAACAGAGGGGTTGGAGCAACTTGCTCAAACACAAACAGAGCCTTCAGGCTCGAACAATATGACACTAACTGGAGAGTCTGCTTCATCTCCTCAGGTATTACTCAGACCGCCTATTAGTAGACAATCAGATCCATACTTGGTCTTAGACGATGGACAATCAATACCTTATCCTAGGAGTGAACAACGCTCCCGGGTATGTACACTTTATAGGAGGTTTACAAGTACAACCCGAGACCCATTTTCAAGAAAATATCTCTACAGGAAATATTCTTGGAGAAACTTGGCAGGATAGCAATCAGTTCATGACAGGCTATCACATGCCTATACAACACCAAGGTACACAACAAACGCCACTCAGGCAAAGTACCGTGACTTCACCAAATGAAGTCATTTCAACGTTAGTAGAAAGAGTACGAGGGTTAGAACTTGCTCAAGCAAATCAAAATCCTCCGTTCATACAAACGGGGAGTTCCAATCCTCCATACTACTCTGGCCAAGTAGATCTCCTCACAGGAGTAGGCACGTTAGGTGTGACTCCTCAGTATTCACAACAAGTGCCAACTAGACCCACTATCGCTAGCACTGTTCCTCTGGGTCCAGTACAGAGCAATCCATTCCTGGATAGTACCCCTTCGTACTTAAACATGTACTCCAAATCACCACAAGGGGATATGTACTCATCCCCCGGCGTGTTTACTCAAATGCAAGGATTGCCTTATGCCCCTGCCAATGCGTACGTTACGCCATATCAACAACCCGTTCCGCCACCGCCTCCTCAACAGGCACCATCAATGGTTGAGACGTATGCGATAGGGACTTATTCAGAATATTTAAAGGAGCCCTTAGATTTCGCCATACGAAGCATCATGCTTCCAAGACCTCTTCCCGATTTGCCTAAATACAAAGGAGAAGGAGATCCGAATGCGCATATCAAAGCTTACGCTACAGCCATTCGTGAATTACTCCCATGGGATGGGGTTGTTGCTAAAATATTCCCCAAAACGCTGGAAGGCATTGCCCTCGATTGGTATTACAGAATACCCGAAGCTTCCATACATTCATTCAAACAACTCGTGTCTGAGTTCATCAAAGCCTTCGACATGAACAAACTACTAAGGACAGGAATCAGGGAGTTCTTGCACATCAAGCAAGAACATAACGAGTCTGTCGCCCATTTCATCCAAAGGTGGCGCACAGTCCTTTATTCCTCGGCAAGCGCTCCAAACATGGATTAGATGGAGCTATGCGATTTATTCCTTCATTCTCTTAGCAGAGAAGTGAAGGAAGAAGTCAGTTCCCACTAAGGACTTATGACGAGGTACTTGAGAGCGCTCTGCGAATTGATCAGCGGCGATAAATAGTGGCCGTAAGGCGTATGGAGAAAACGGGAGGTTAATCACCTCTACTCAAAATACTACAACCACCACAAGCGTCAATCAAGGACCCAAAATCCTTAACAAAAATCGTGGGGTAACAACGATGGAGTAACCCGACCAGCCCAAGAGGGTAAATATCGTTAATACTCCGTCACAAACAAACAACCAAAGAAACAACAATTTTACCCCGACGATCAATACGGTGGATTTTAATAATCCACAACAACAACAACGGCAAAATCCCATACAAGGACCAAGCCAAAAACTCCTTTGGTTATCAAAACCAAAATCAAAACCAAACAACAAAACTTTAGTCCTAATAGGCAACAGTTTGATCGAATTTTAGGCCACAATACACACCAAACCAACAAAACGAGAATTACAACCCCAATTCTTATTGTGGTTTCCATAAAATTCGGGGTCATGACACTAGAATGTGTGAAGTGATTACAACAAATTCATGCAACGCTTGCCAAATGAGCAAAAACAATTCTTTGTGGATATGTTCTTAACGGATCCTCGTCACCAACAGCAAGTACCTTCGCAGGGCGGTTTCCCCTCGAATGCCCCTCTCAAGATCTTTAATGATCCACTCCCAAATCATGATAGCGATAGGTTGAAACCAACTGGAACAAACAAGGGTGCAATAACTGGAAACAACGATCACGAGGCTTCGACTTCGCTAAATCCGTTAGTCGTACCCGCAGACTAGGAAGTCACCACGACCTAAGGTAGTTGGATTAGTAGAGTTAGACTCCGAATTACCCGTTGAAGCAATTACGAGAACACGAGAGTATTTCTCTCAACCAAGTCCAAGCCACCTGCCGGAAACAGATAACATCCAGCAAACCGTAGCAAAACCTATGGGTGCTTACGATCTAATTAATGATCTAACAAAAACCTTCTCGCATATTTCATTCCTTGATTTACTAAAGAATTCCCCTGCTCACAGGGCTGCTCTTTTAGAGGCGTTAGGTTTGGGTCATTTAGTTAGTATCACTCCACCACCGGAAGCGCAAGTAAATCATATAGACTTTGATGTTTATCCACCGGGACAGGCGGATAGGGATGTTGAATTCATATTCGAAATAAGTAAAATGCCTACAGATGCTGAGATCGCACGCCGAGGCGATCATTTACACTTGCAAGTACAAGTTTATAATAACTATGTAAAACGGGCAATGGTTGATGACGGGGCTGCAGTTAACATAGTCCCTTTCTCTTTTCTCCAAAAATTGGGATATGGAGAAACAAACTGTTCTACTACACGAAATACCTTGAGGGGCTATGATAGCCTTAAAGCCACATCGATAGGAACTATAATACTACCGGTCACCTTAGGACCTAAAACAATCCTGACTGAGTTTTATATTATAGATCGGGAAACTAACTATAATATGATCCTCGGCCGACCATGGATACACCGCATGAAGGCAATCCCTTCCACGCTATTTCAAGAAGTAAGATTCCTGCATTTGGGAAAGGTATTTGTAGCCAAAGGTGATCCAAAGCCGTTTGACGTACACCTAGCTGATTTAAAGAAAAGACCAGGTATACACTCAGAATTCGAACTTCCAACAAACCAACTTAACAAACCCTCTGACCCAAAGCCAGAGGAAAAGTTGATACCTACGACGGATCTTGAAACTACCAACATAGCCAAAACAATTCCAACCCCTAAAGGTAAAACTAAAGAAATAGTATCATTAGGGACTACTGCAAAGATCGTTGAGTTGATAGAACAAGATTCACCAATGTTCTTACCATTCGATTCAGTAGGTATCGGATTTTCCCTAGGTGTTGGTTCCTTGCCAAAGCGTAAGATCTCGTATGGTAGAAGTAGAGTGTCTGCAAACACAGCAGATACACCTACATCCATACTCCCGGCTAAGTATTGGACTCTCCATTTCGATGGAGCTAAATGCCGTTATGGAGCGGGGGCAGGTATAATTCTTACCTCGCCCGAAGAGAAGGTCCTCCCATTCTCTTTTAAATTAAACTTTGAATGTACAAACAACGGCGCTGAGTACGAAGCCCTCCTCCTTGGCCTTACCTTAGCCAAAAGAATTGGTATTGATAATATCAGAGTTTTAGGAGACTCGCAATTAGTGGCAAACCAAGTTTCAGAGGTATATGAAACTAAAGCCGAACACTTGCAACTTTACAAAAACGCTGTATTAGATTTAAGCAAGGCATTCAACTTCATATCCATTGAAGCAATCCCGCGAGAAAAAAATCTTCTCGCCGATTCAATAGCAACCTCAGCATCACGTTTTACTCCAAACAATGAGCTAGAAGATACTCATTTCATGGTATCCATTCGTAACGAACCATTAATAAAAACAATGATGGATCCTCTTTCAAACGGAAGTGAATCTACCGTCCTAGACCATGTTGGAAATGATGCGGCTACTTTGGATTACTTAAATGCCTTTGCAGCACTACATCTCTCTATCACACGCTAGATTTATCTCTGATCTTGCATTCATCTTCCTACTTCAGAAATCCTGTAATGAATCTTCCCTCACAAAAAGAACCTAATATATACGTGGTGGAAAACGGGGATGATATAGATCTACCTCCGGCACCACCTGAGTTCGAAGAGGGTAATGCCACTTTAATTGAAGAAATAATCGATGTCAATATCGAACGGAAGATGAACCAAGAATTCTAAAGTTAGGTTCTTCGTTAACCCCAGAGGAAGTGGAAATACATACTCAGGTTCTCAAAGAACATCAAAAGGCATTTGCATTTAATTACAAAGAGATGACAGGAGTCACACCCCACATTGCAGTACACAACCTCGTCACTAGATCAGATGCAAAGCCAATTAAACAAAAATCAAGACCCATGAAGCCCAAAGTAGCCCTCATGGTAAAAGAGGAGGTGATAAAACTCCTCCAAGTAGGATTCATCAAGCCAGTTGACTACTCCCAATGGGTATCTAACATCGTTCCCGTTCTCAAGAAGAATGGAAAGATACGCATCTGCATAGATTTTCGAGATATCAACAAAGCTTGCCCTAAGGACGACTTCCCATTACCATCCATAGACGTTATTGTTGATGCAACAGCAGGTTTTGAACTCTTGTCTCTCATGGATGGATTCTCGGGATACAATCAAATCAAAATATCCGAGCAAGATCAAGCTAAAACCACGTTCATAACTCCTTGGGGAACCTATTGCTACGCTGTTATGCCATTTGGTCTTAAGAACGCCGGTGCTACCTACCAGCGGGCCATGACATACATATTCCATGATCTAATTCATAAAATCGTGGAATCTTACGTAGATGACTTATTGGCTAAAGCCAAAAAGCGTTGTGACCACCCTGAAGTACTCCGCATCATCCTTTCACGCCTAATAGAATATGGAGTTACCCTAAACCCAGAGAAATGCATCTTCGGTGTAACAGGAGGAAAGCTCCTAGGTTACATCATATCGTCACGGGGAATCGATGTTGATCCAACCAAAATTCGGGCCGTACTTGAAATGGTCCCACCTTCAAGTGAATCTGGGATCAGATCATTTCTCGGAAAGTTAGGTGCAATCCGGAGATTCATCCCGGACCTAAGCTTCGCCGTTCATCCAATCAACAATTTACTCAAGAAAGACTATAGCATTGATTGGACCGAAGACTGCAATGAAGCTTTTAAAGCGGTCAAGCGTTTCCTGCTATCACCGCCTACGCTAATGCCACCAAAGCTAGATCGCCCTTTAATTTTGTACTCACGGGCTACCGATGTTTCGTTAGCTTGCATGCTAGCCCAAGAAGACGATGACAAAAGAGAGCGTGCGATTTATTTCATTAGCCGAACATTGCTCGACTACGAAACGCTCTATACACAAGCAGAGCGAGAATGTCTTGCCATAGTCTTTGCTACTAAACGCCTAAGACACTACATGCTAAATCAAGAGACAAGGGTCATAGTAAAGACGGACCATTTACGGACTTTTCTCACACAAGGGTCCTTGTCCAAAAAAAAAATTTGGATGTTTTATAACCTTAATGGGAGAATTTGAATTAACTTTTGTAAACCAAAAGTCGGTTAAAGGAAACCATCTTAGATTGGTTAGGCTGATAACCCACTAGACGGAGGCGACTTAGTAGACTTAAACTTTCCGGATGAATGCGTATACTACGTGAAACCCGACCTGCTATATCCGAGTGCCCTTGAGTACGCTGATATCATTAGTTATATCATGGACCACAGTACCCGAAGGAGCTACACCTCAACAAAGAAGGCGGTTACACATTATCGTAGCTAATACGTCATTATAGAGCAGGTGCTCTATCGGAAAGCATTCGATGGAATGCTCTTAAGGTGTGTTGACATAGAAGAGTCCAAGAGGATTCTCCATGAATCCCATAGCGGTATATGTGGAGGCCACTTCGGTGGCCATGCCACTGCTCGAAAAATACATCGAATGGGCTATTTCTGGCCCACTCTAGAACATGACACAATAGAGTTTGTACGCAGGTGTCATAAATGTCAGGAGTTCTCTCATGAGATCCACATGCCGACACAAGCTTTGCAACCGATCGCTACTCCGTGGCCCTTTTCTACATGGGGCCGGACTTGATAGGGAAATTCTCTCCTCGTCCAGACGGCCACAATTTTATAATCACGGCCACGAAAATTTTCACTAAATGGGTAGAGGCTATGCCTCTTACAACCAAGTATACACTGGTTCCGTAATCGCTAAGTTCATTTCGAACCAAATCATTTGCAGTACGGTATCCCACAAATCATTATCTCGAGATAATGGAACTTCTTTCAAAAATGAAGAAGTTCGTGAGCTTATCGAAAGAAGTTCAAAATAAGCCATCATATGGCTTCCTTATATTATCCCAAAGCCAATGGGCGAGTCAAGCAACAAACAAAACGTTGAAAGCCATTCTCCTTAAAACGGTAAAAGAAAACAAACGGGATTGGCATCTAAAGTTATATCCGGCCTTGTGGGCCCACCGAACCTCGATAAGAATGCCAACAGAGAAAACTCCTTTCTCATTGGTATTTGGGTCGAAGCGCTTCTCCCACTCGAAGTTGAAATCCCAGGTCTCCGCATTTCGCTCAAGGATTACGGATGAGGACGCGCTTACAGAGAAGCACGTCTTTCTCAATTAGAAAGTCCGGATGAAACTAGGTTAGATGCGAACAATGACATAGAGTCTATGCCGACCGGATGTGCCGGCGGATAACAAGAAAGTTTATGAACGTGACATATACGAAGGCGATCTGGTGCTAAGGTTGGATAGCCGGATCGATAAGAAGACCGGCGAAGGAAGGAAATTCCGACCCAAGTGGTTGGGCCCATCTTGAGTCATGAAAGACTACGAAATGGCGCATACCTCTTATGCACACTAGAGGGTGAGGAGTTTGGCGAAGCGAGTCAATTCCCTCCACCTCAAACGTTTCTACGCATAAGTAGCTAAAGCCTATATAACTATCTACATTGCATTTTCATACAAATTAGGATCATTTTGTCCACTTGTTCTTACACAAATTGTGATCGGGAATCTATTCTCAAAGCAATTTATTTCAAACTCATGATGTTTACGCATAAAGTTCTTTAATCATACTTCTCCGTCTTCGATATCATCAATCAACTCGAATCTTTTATCAAACAAAATCGACATGACGAAGTCCTAACGGTAGCCATACCAAGATCTGCAAGTTCGTTCTCGCTTTGATTTCTTCTTAGGATAGGTGTCTTGCCTATGGTCTATTCTAGAAGCTTCATGGTGTCGCATCTATCCCATATACACATCTCTTTGGAAAAAAAAAAAAAAAAAAAGCATATACTGACATTTTACTCAAATAGACAAGTCAAGAAGTGATTAAACAGAAAATTTTATTTTTACACATTTCCTTGCCCCACCAACCTTCGGTGATGAGCTTGCGTCTCTTACTAGTGACGTAGGGTTGGGAAAGGATGGAAATGCCCTTACTACTTATGCCTTGCCCACGGTGATAAACCCATGTTTCTTACAGGTAGCATGGGGCAAAGTGTAGGGGGTCCTCTAAACAAAGTAAATGTTAAAAGGTCATAAACAATCAATTCAAACTTTGAGTCAATAACGAATGAATCAGATGTTCAAAAATTCCAAGAGAGTTAAAAATCCTAAAAACCCAGATTTTGTCTACTATGTGGCCATCTACGGGTCTAAGTCTGGATAAACCGCAAAGCAAGTTGCATCCAAAACTATGAAGTCATTCAGGTAGAATAAAGCTTGTAGTTTTCATTTGGTTCCACCAAAGCTTCGTCTGTCTTTCACCACTATCACTTCACCATATTCCATAACTTGCGCCCTTCTTGGCTCTTGGTGATGAGCCCTCGCATCTTACTAGTTGCGTGGAGTTAGGAGTGGGGCAAGTTAATCTATTCATCATACTGATTATTTTCATCACTTTGCCAAAACAAATCATGAGGTATCCAAATTGCTCACAGAAACTAAGATTTAAGATCACAATATATCTACAAAATCATGTATCAGCATCATGAAACACAAAAAGAAAGCAAACATTTGCATCATCTGTTTTCCATTGCATACATTCTAGAAAGCATATAATACATACATCATAGTATACACGAAGCAGTTGGAAATAAAGAAAGTAGAATACAAATGACAAGTTTTGATCCAAAACCAACGCATATATATAAATAATCAAAGTTTATATACAATGCCATCATGCACTAGGCATGGTCAAAACGCTCAAAGAGCCCGTAATACACAAAAGAATCTAAATACAAATACAGAAAGCCAAGTGGCCTCTCGGCCTGCCTCGCGATCCCGCTGAAGGTGCGCGCCCTCGCCTAGGACTCCGGCTACGCTGGCGCTCTGAATGGACGGAGGGCTCGGGGTCCCTAGGGGCAGTCGTAGTCTCGCCATGAGAGCGGCTCCTCATAAGACGCTCGGCTGTCCTATAGCCTGCCAACTCTGTACGGAGAGTTGACACCATCTTGGCCACATGCCAAACGGGAGCGAAGACGCGTCGGTGTGCACAGTCGCTGGCCGCCGAGGGCTCTCCGGCATCCACGGATAACTCCGCACGGGTCTTATCCATAGGGATCATCAGAGAATCGACGCAAACCCTACGGATTAGATCCCGCCACTCATCAACAGTCTCTGCAAAGCAAAGAAAGAAAAACGAATTAGGAACTAGGCAAGAGGTTAAAGTGTACACAATACAAATATAAGGAGAGTTAACATTCAAAAACAAATCCTAAAACAAACAAGCATTGAAAGGAGGAGAGGATAACTTACTCGGATCACCAGGCCTCCAAGATGGGTCACTGGGCCGGCAAAGACTCTGCGATGCCGCTGACCGGCGAGGGCTGCTCTGTGGTAGGGGCAACATGGTGCCCGCGGACTCATCATCTCCACCATGGCCTCGGGAGTGGCTCCTCGAAGCCACGCTCTCTCTCTCGCACTCTGCTCCTCCCTCTCTACCCGCAGAATGTCCCCCGAGTATCATGCCACTCGGGATCGCTCTCGTCTGTCTGCTCCTCCGACCCTCCTCTGTGTGCTCCTCGGAATCGGAGTCAATATCTATGGGAGTCGTCAACTGCTTATGAGCAGGACTGCAGCAATCTGAAGTAATGGTGTCCGAGGCGCACCAGGCTCTTCCTCGGCTCGAGCTATCCCCAGGCCGTAATAGGAATGCCAGGGTAACCATCGCTGTCGACCACGGCCTCTGGCCCCCTCACAGCCTCTCGGGTGATCTATAAACGAGTGCTTCTTTGGAGGAAGCATAGCCGCGTATGGGAGGCCAAAGCTGGCGAGGAACCTTCTTTGAAGGGATGTACCTCTACCCGTCCCACACGGCCGATAAGCTGCCACCGTGATGGAGCAGAGACCAATGTCGTGGTCTCCTCTCCCATATACCACCATAAGTGAGTGCAGTGTAGCCTCCATGTCTGCTGTGGTAAGGGTGGCTCTTGGGCGGTGAGGTGCTCGAGCACGACATACCCGACCATCAGCCGCCCTCACCGCCCGGGATCTCGCCACCTCCACGCCTCGCCATACGGAATGAAGCGCTCATACACCCAACACATGACTAGAGTGGGGTGGCTCAAAGGATGTCCTATGATCGGACCACCCTGTATAAGTCATGGTAGGTGGTCCCCAAAATGTCCGCGCCCCAGGCGTATTTCCGGCCATGTCCCTCTATCTGTGCAATGATGGGGCCCCAACAGTATAATAAGGTGTCCCCTCCCTTGTCCCCGATGAGTCTCGAGGCAAGGATCCCCATAATAGCCTGTCGAAAGATAGGGATGGGCAAAGAAGGAATGGATCTGACTCGCACTCCCTTCTTCGGCCCCGTAGAAATGGCTGCATCCCCCATATAACCAGCCCACTGAGCTATCTGTGCCCTGGAACCAGCTGTCTCCAGTTTAAGTCTCCTCCCGATGATCGGGACCCCCAGGATGCGGTAAACATCCTCCAAAGTGATGGTCCACTCACCACGGACCCCTGGCAGTCGGAAGGTGTTCCGATCTGCATCCCAATATGAAAATAGGTCACAAAGAATGTGACTGGATGGAGCAACGTGGGGCACACGCGATATACGCAATATGCCAGCCCTCTGCAATGTGTCCTCCTCATCTGCTGAGAGGGCATCCAATACCCCGGGCAGCCAGTCACACTCTCTCTCCCAGCTCCATCTAATGTACTCCTCTTTTGCCTGCATACACCCAAAAACACACAAAGAAGAGTAAGTTAGTATCTAAACAATATCAAGAGAAGCATAAAAACACGTACAAATGCTAAAAATACAAGTACAAGCTTTCAAAATAGGTTCTTTTGCATTCTGTTCAGAACCGCCGCCCTGAGCAGGGGGGCGGTTTTGTAACCGCCGCCTTAAAGGCGGCGGTCTCGTGACCGCCGCCCTGTACAGGAGGCGGTCGTGTAACCGCCGCCACTGTCCCGAGGCGGCGGTGTGATCTGAAACCCGCGCGGGTTTTTGGGCTTAAAAAGCCCAAAAAATGCAAAAAATGACTATTTTAATCAAAAATGGGGCCTACCCAGTAGGCGCCCCCCCTAGATGGACCCTTTAAACCAAACATTTTCGAAAATAACCCCCCCATTGCAAAGAATTTAACATTTCAAATCAGAAGGGGGAAAAACACAAAATTGAAGAAAACCAACCTGTGATCTCGCGGGGTGGCGTTCCGCACGTGGAGGCATGATCTCTATCTCACTGCGGACGTTTTGACTCTACTCGCGTGAGAAACCGTCACCGTGGGTCCCAGAGCTCAAAATCTATCAAGTCGACTCGCGCAAATGAATAGGAAAATGGGCCCACTTTCATATATATATCCTTCTGTTTCGTTTTAAAATGGCTTTTTCGCAGGTTCGGAGCGTTGACGGAGGTAAGTTTCTATCCTCGCACTAATGGTACGTCCTCTTCCCCTATTGTTTTAGCGTTTATTTTCCAAATTATTGTATCTATCTGCACTTGAGTTCTCTTTTCATTTTGCAGGTGGCGGGAATTTTGGATGGCGTCATTTCGACACACGGACGTGTAAGGTATAACTTCTAACTTCCCATTTCGGGACTGCCATACTCGGACCCACCGTTTTATGCCTCTTCATGGCTAAAATGCTTCTCAGAGGCACATATGCGTACCCAAAATTTTAAGGTATTGTCTTGCGAGCGGTGTAATAAGTGCCCCAATGATGATATACAGTCTCTTCGCAAGGTGTTCGGGATCCGAGAGAAGCTTTACGGATATGCGTTAACATCCCGCATGCCCCGCTTAGCCCCGCATGCTTTGTTTTCCCTATTTTCCCTCTTTTCTTGGCTTTTTGGTCTTCGGTGGCAAACTGCCGCAGTGACCGCCGCCACGAACGAGGGGCGCGCATCCTATGGCTGCCGCCCACAGGCAGGCGGTGGTCTGTGCGCGTTTTCGAGCGCTCTTTTGGCGCGACCCACGTGAAATATCACGACTCACCGGCTTTTCTTGCCGACTTGAGCATGCATTAATGTTTTTGGTCCCACGGAATAGTGTTTTCTTTTGTTTAATGTTTAGGAGTTCGGTTTGGATTTGATTTTGGATGTTTGGATTCCTATAAATGCATGGTTTGTGCACATGCAAAGGGCTCTGAATTTTGCTCCAAAGTTTGCTTTTGAATTTCTTGTTACAGCAGTTTTAGTTTTCCTTTGCTTAGGATTCTTAGTTTTCTCATTGAGTGCTTTGGTTAGTATTGTATTGCAGCTGGTAAGCCACATATCCAACTTGTGCAAGTGCAAACATTATTTGGGCCACCATTTTCACTCCAATTTTCATGTTTTCGGTGCTGTGGTCCTTTTAGTTTGCTTAGGATTGGTAGCATAGTTTGTTGCAGGTTTGTTTTAGCTTTGTGTTGCTGTTGGTAAGCCACAGATCCAACTTGTGCAAACAGTATTATTGTTTTGGAGTAGAATAGTCTAGGCTGACCATTAAAGTTGCAGGTTTTCTCTTCATACTGACTAGTTCCGAGTTACGGGCGCTTTTGTTGCATGATTCGCAGTAGACCCCGCTAGGAATTGCATAGGCCAAGCTCTGTACTCTTGCGCTATCCCTCTCCTATCCGCATTCTATTATGTCGTTAAAGACAGTCCATTGATCCAATTATCTATTCTGATGCGAAGCATTCCACGCTTTTACGGATTCACGTGAGCACAAAGAGCGAAGAGATCATGCTTGAGGGGACAAGAACACACACACCGTCGGATTCGCCAGCGTTACTGCAGAAAATCCAGGTTCCATCTTTCAAAGTTTTAGTTAGAACTTATCAAATAAAGTAGTTAATCACTTTATTTCAGTTATTTCTATTCTCGATATTGCCAGGGAGGTTGTGGGGATTGATAGTTTCTGAGAAACTATGATTCATTCCTCACTTAGGTAGGATCGAGAATCTTGCAGAATAGATTAGTTATTTCATTGTTTAGAATAGATATACGAAATCGCATGCATAAATAGCTACACTCGGCTATTTTGTTTGTTTTACGTTGTTAGTTTAGTTGTCAATTCTAAATATTTTTAAATAAATGCTTTCTTTCTTATAAATTGCCGGAAAATACAAAAAGAAATTATATATGCTAGAAGTGCACTTAGATTTTACTTTATTATAGTTTGTTTCATTCTTTGCTTTTGCATGACAATTACGGGACCTAGGGAGCCCAGGAATACATTTTCGAGCCAATTGTGCCTCACCCAATACCGTAGTAGCGATAAATGACATTGACCAAAACCTTAGGATGCAAGTCTTCCAAACAACAACAGAGACTTCCAACGAGATCGGGATACGGTTGAGAGGGTTAAACATCGAAGACGACCAAGCACATCTATTTTGGTCAAATCAGCCAAACTACTGATTACCTAGAAAATACCCACATGACCGTAGAAGGGCTCGAAGAGAACAAACATTCGGGTGTGATCCTTTAGTTCCACGACCCGGATCTTTGGAGACACCCTAGTAGATATAGATACCAGCTTAAGAATCCAAGTTGCATGAGAACACTGTAAGCTATTACGAGAAGATCGCACAACTGTTGGTTCTAAACATAGAAGGCTGAAAAAAGCTTACGACTCTTGGATACTAGGGATCGAACTTGATCTCCGTATGACCATAACGGGACCGCAACAACCAAGAATCTATGGTTGTGATCCACGAGATCCCACGACCTAACGAATCCATAAGAGAATTAGACATGACACTGGCCTACGTAAATTAGTATTTCGATCTACTCGATTCCACCTATCATCATTCAACAAGCTTATCCCTACTAGACACAACATATGAAGCTAGAGAATTTTGGACTAGGCCGAGAGAATCGTCCATAGAGTTGACCATATTCACCATATGACCCTATCGGGAGAAATACGAAACCATCCGGGTCATTTTCCACGTATCCCACACCCATGATCGAATCACGCCAGAGCTCGATATTGATTGGAGCCTTGAGCGATCATCCTCGTATCGATCTATCACACCCCAATCCAAGTTAGAAGGGCCTTCTTTGCCTTAGATTCATAAATACCATTAGTGCGTGTCGAAGACATTAGATTGCCTAACTAGTTTGCCCGCACATTCTACCCACACCAGTTTGTCTCGGCATGACCTCGGGAGGTCAGTGCACGCGAAGAGTTACTTGTTGATTCTCAAGCTGCTTTGTCACTTTTCCGACGTATACGGTTTCCATTTTAACACCTCCTAGGCCCATTGAATAAAGTATCGTTAAACAACTTCATCAGGCCCACCAAGATGTCTCTTTACGGTAAGTGCGGGAAGTTGATGGACAAATATAGGGTCATCCGTGGACGTCATATTGCAAAAATAGTGAAATCTCAACTTGTAGGGATTATTAGCTATACGTGCACTCAAAATTAGAAAAATTTATATAAATATGAATCCTAGCATTCAGAATCTAGTTTCTAAAATACTATGAATTTAAAAAAAAATAGACAAGTTTAGCTATATTAAACACTTAAAATTATATGACTTGGTTTTTTTTTTTTTAAACTTATAAGATTGTAGTCCGTTTACCCGCATTTTGGATGACCAAATCTTGTTATTTTTTTTTTTCCTTTGGTGAAACGTTAGATGTAGTTGTCTATCTTGGGATGGATTTTATTTTGTATTTTTTGAGCAATATTTTTTTAATGATTTTTTCCATGAAAGTGGTTTGAAAATATTTAGAAAACGGAGCGCTTTCTGTTTTCCCGCCATAACTATATCAAAAAATATCAAAATCAATTTTTTTTTAACGTGTATAGAATTTTCCATGCTTGGGATGGTATAAGTTTTATCACATTTTGATAAGTGAAACAAAATTTACAGTCTTAAACGTAGACATGAACATTCACGAGAAAAAATGTCTTAAAGACCTATTGTTAGTAAAAAATTATAAAATGATATTTATCTTATTCTATTCACTTTGAAATCAATATTTCTACGAAGCTAATAGTCTCCCCTACGCGATGACACCATTTTTGTGAAATGTTTTTAGTTTTTTAGCATGGTTCAAGTCTTTGGAAGAGCATATTTGAGGTTTTTTGACCTTTTACACTTCATAATGACCTTCCATAGCTTTGGTTGGGGAAAAACAAAGATTTCCTGAGGCTTAGGTTTAGCAGATAGATCCACATTGCGGTTTATAAAGCATGATCACGGTTTTTAACACAAACCGTGAGCGCACTTTATAAACCGCAATCATGGTTTATAAAATGTGCTCACGGTTCATAAATCATATTTACACACATCCCAATGTCTGATTACCATGTGATTTTTACTCTCGACCTTACCGTATGAATTCTTGTAAAATTCTATCTTTTTCTACGCATGTTTTTCTTATCACTGGAAGAAAAACATCATGGGAGACAAAAAAAAGAAAAGGAAGTCATTAAGTAAAAAAATACCAAACGAATTAGAGGCCAACAAAATTCAAAATCTTTGAGTGAATGCAAAAACTTCGTGAATCAAGAAGAGGTTCATCTTGACCTCAACTATTATAAGCAATGAAGAACCCAAGTAATGTTTCTACTTTGTCGATGTTGAAGTTGAATTAAATACTCATGATGAAGATGTTTTTACTATCAATGTTGAAGAAGAATTAAATACTCATGATGTAGCAAATGTTGAAATTGAAGGAGACAATGAAAATGTGAATAAGGAAATTCATGTTGAAACTGTAGACAAACAAAATTTGACAAAAACACCTCCTAGGATTTTACGTAAGAAACCTAATTTTTTTATTGAAATTGATGAAAATTTTTGAAACCAATGTTTGACAAACTTTCTGAATGAAAAATTAGAAGAAAAGCCACTAAAATTTGGGATAATCATTTTGAAATTTTAAATGATTCCCAAAGATGTCAGTTGTTGGTTAGTTTGATGAAATTGATTAAAATGAGACCTACATTAAACACCTTAGGATTGACAACATCTAATATACATGGTCAAACCTCTACAATTGTTGAAAACCTTCATGATGCATATCACACTATTGGTGTCAAGAGATGCACTAGGGATAGTAATATTGTGCATCATGTATTTGATACTAGTGTTGTAAGTGAATCAATAAAAAAATAACGTTTGATTACGTAAAACAAGTCAAATGTTGCAAGTTAATCGAAAAACTCTAATGAAAGTAATTGAAAGACGTAATATCCTTCAATCACTCAATAACACCAATTTTTGGGCATTTTCTACTAGAGCACCGCGTAAGGACAAAGATAATTTTGATGCTATAAGAGAAGTTGTTATTAAATTTTGGCATGATAACACTAGAGTTTCACCTAATACTGAGAGATGTTATAAAATGGAGAGTTGGTTCTACTAATCGTGAACCACATCCAAAGCATTTCTTAGATATGAATCAAACTTAATTTTTCGTAAGTTTGAGCAAGAGAATCTGGAAATTAAAATTAGTCAACATTTTTTGAAATGTTGACAACCATTCTATGTGAAAATTAACTACGCTCGCACCACTTATTGTTATAGGCAACATGTTGAATTTGCAATGCATTATGCTAAATTTTTACGTATTCGTTCTAATTTTCATTCTGAAACTATGTTATCGGAATGTGGTGTTCAAGTTCCACCAATATCTTCTAGGGATTTCATTCCTACTATATTTTGTGAAAAATAAGTTGGACAATTTTTTTATAGTCAGGATTGTTTAGATGGAAGTTGTAGTACATGTTGCGGATTACCTAAATTGGAAAGTTACATCCATGAGAAAATTGAAGGTACAATAGGACATAATTTATTTGAGTTTGATAAATATAAATCAATTTCATACTAGTTGAAAGGTGGAAAAGAGTCTAAACGGTGTGAGCTAGTTACTAAAACAAATACATGTTTTCTAATTTTTTAGAAAATTTAAGGATGAAATTGTTTATGAGTATGCTTTGGCATACACATAGAGCTCGATCATTGGATGAACAGTTCAAGCTATGCACATTTCCTATTGGTACTATAATTTTTGGTGGTCGATTTTGAGAGAATTACACATTGCAACCACAAATGGAGGTTCAATCGCAATATTACAACTCAGTACAAGTTGCCATTTTTGTGCATATAGCATTTCTACATTCTCCTAACAGTACAGAGAATGATTGAAATTTTTTAAGAGAGTACCACTTTTATATCAGTGATGATCGTACTCATTCTACTAAATTTGTGCAAGGGTGTTTCCAGTTATTTTATGGAAACTTGTATGATAGGGACATTCACTTCAAACAACATTATATATGGTCAGATAATTACACGTCTCAGTTTAAGAATGCATGCATGTTTTATTGGATGAGTAGAATGCACGTCAAGATGGGTGTGCAGCATATTTGGAGTTTCACTAAAATTTGGACATGGAAAAGGAGAGCATGACAGTGTAGGGGCATGTGTGAAAAGAGCTCTTGCAAGAGAAGAGTTGAAGTACAAAGATGGTGTTAAATTAAAAGATGCAAAGAGCATAGTGGAATGGTGTATTGAGAACATGGCCCGAGGTTCTCAAGAAAATTCCACAGTTCGCAAATATTTTTGGTTGATAGAGGAATAAAAATTGCTAACTACGAGGATTGTATGACACTCACTTGGGTCTAGTGATATGCACTCATTTTGTAGCTCGAGATCTACTTTGTGGGCCGTATGGACAAGAAAGTTGACATGTTGTTGTGCATCTTGTATCGAATTTGTCAGCTTTTGTTGTGTGTTATTCACAAGAATGGGTGGATGGATGGATTTGTAGGCCTCTAACTCCGCTTCCTAGTTATCGACCTCCACAAGCATTACGCCTTGTTTCTGTAGAAGAAGTTGCAACATCCAAGGACTTTAAAAAAATTTTGATTTTGGTGTGACAAGGTATTTATGGTTCTTTATTTAATTTTTGTATTGAGTTATGTCCATTGAAATTTTAATATGTAATTTAAATTTGAGTTGTTCACCTTTGTTTTTTTAGGACATGTGTTTGCAGTAATTGTGACAGAAGACAATGAAGAAGGAACAAACTATTTCTTATGTCATTGCATCGAGAAAAGAAAGAAGTTGACTTCTCCTATTATAGATGGCGAAGATATTGAGTATCCTACAGGGTCAATGGTAGTTACTGGAACTTGGCTTCGACGGTATCCATTAAAAAACTCCTTTGTTTGGGTGTTTGAAGACTTTGAGACACATAGGAAAATACTCTTATATTCGCATCTAGTTCTAGCGACAAATATTCAGCTGTATAGATATCGAGGAAGGCCTAATAAAAAGATTCTTTGGAAGGTTCAAGAGTCAGATCATGAAGCAATCTTGTCTACTATTCAGAGTAGATCCGATCCTGATGGTTCATTGGAATGAATTTACAATGCTCATGTTTGGTATATATAATTTATTTTATATATATATATAAAATTTGTTAGTTTAAAGATCTAGATTTAAGTTTGAATATATTTTATTTTAAATTTGTGTATTTTGTATATATAGATAGTATATGGTTTTGATTTGAAACTTAAATTTCTTTGACTAACACTTTTATGTTTAGGTTAGTGGTGCCAGAAAAGCTTCCACCTTCACATGGTTGGCATTGTTAGTAGAGAATTTTAAATTCTTGAAGCTAAGAGAAGCTTTCATTGTTTGAAAAAGTTGTAAATTTTGAAAATGTTGTAAATTTTGAAAAAGTTGTAAATTTTGAAAATGTTGTAAATTTTGAAAATGTTGTAAATTTTGAAAATGTTGTAAATTTTGAAAAAGTTGTAAATTTTGAAAATGTTGTAAATTTTGAAAATGTTGTAAATTTTGAAAATGTTGTAAATTTTGAAAACGACTCCTCCCCAAGTGTTTACAAGACCATACCTACACATGTGCACCAATCTAAAAGGAAAAATACTGAGAGAGGATATTGTAGGGTCCCTACACCGAGGGTGTCACATCAAACGAGACGCGTCTAGGTCCCACTTGAGTCAGAGTAGTCACCCATTGAAGTTGAGCGATATTTTGGTCTCGGGGCTCTTAAGGGACTACGCCCAACGAAGTAGCCTTGCAACGACCTTGTCGCACACCAAAAACCACCTCCTCTAGCGTTCACCTAGCCACCCGGACATGTCCACACATAGTCGATTCGGTGTCATAACCCACCGTTTGCAAAATATAGCATTTGACACCTTACACTGGCTCCAACTGCACTATTTCGCGCATTTACAAATAATAGGGCAGCGAGAGCACCGATATGAGAAGGAAAAAACTGAGAGAGGCTATTGTATAGGGTCCCTACGCGAGGTCTCGAATTAGACGAGGCATCTCTAGGTGCCACGGAGTCACGAGTAGTCACCCATCGAAGTTGAGCGATATTTTGGTCTCGGGGCTCTTAAGGGACTACGCCGAACAAAGTAGCTCGGAAGCGCGACCTTGTCCCGCACCGAAAAAACACCACCTCCTCTAGTGTTCACTTGCCACTCGGACATGTCATTGTGCGTTGGTTCGGTGCCACGACCCACCATTTACAAAATATAGCGTTTGATAACCTTACACTGGCTCAAACTGCACTATTTTCGTGCGTTTACAAACAATAGGGCAGCGAGAGCACCGATATGAGAAGGAAAAAATTGAGAGAGGATTTTGTAGAGGTCCCTACTCTAAGGTGTCGGATTAAGCGAGGCATCTCTAGGTACCACGAGTCTGAGTAGTCACTCGTCGAAGTTGAGCGATATTTTGGTCTAAGGGCTCTTAAGGGACTACGCCCAAGCAAGTAGCCCGAAGTAACCACCTTGTCACGCGCACCAAATATCACCTCCTATATTGTTCACCGCCACTCGGATGTGTT
Organism: Taxus wallichiana var. yunnanensis; assembly: GCA_018340775.1. Lineage (NCBI taxonomy): Eukaryota > Viridiplantae > Streptophyta > Pinopsida > Cupressales > Taxaceae > Taxus > Taxus wallichiana. Next base: position 740,278,487 of record CM031243.1, read on the forward strand.
GGCGACACGATCATTTGGTGCCACGACCCACCGTTTGCAAAATATAGCGTTTGTGACCTTACAGCAGCTCAAACCGCACTATTTCGCGCATTTGCAAACAATAGGGCAGCGAGCACCGATATGAAAGGAAAAAAACCAAGAGAGGATTTTGTAGAGGTCCCTACACTTTGAGGAGTTAGATTAGATGAGGCATCTCTAGGTGCTACGAAGTCCGAGTAGTTACCCGTCGAAGTTGAACGATATTTTGGTCTTAGGGCTCTTAAGGGACTATGCCTGAACGAAGTAGCCGGAAGCAACGACCTTGTCACGCACCGAAAACCACCTCCTTTAGTGTTCATCTAGCCACCCAAATGTTTTGGAGCGAGTCGGTTCGATGCCACACCCACCGTTTACAAAATATAGCGTTTGAAACTTGACAGATCGGCTCAAACTGCACTATTTCACGTGTTTGCAAAGAATAGGGCAGCGAGAGCACCGATATTAGAAGGAAAAAAATGAGAGGATTTTGTAGAGGGTCCTTATGCTGAGGTTTCGGTCGACGAGGCATCTCTAGGTGCCACAGAGTCGAGTAGTCACCGTAGAAATTGAACGATATTTTGGTCTTAGGGCTCTTAAGGGACTACGCCCGAACGAAGTAGCCCGGAAGCAACCACCTTGTCGTGCACCAAAACACCACCTCATCTAGCTTTCACCTAGCCACTTGGATGTGTCAGCACAGTCGGTTTGGTGCCACAACCCACCGTTTGTAAAATATAGTGTTTGACAACCTTACATTGGCTCAAACTGCACTTTTTCGCGCGTTTGCAAACAATAGTAGGCAGTGAGAGCACCGATATGAGAAGGAAAAAACCGAGAGAGGATTTTGTAGAGGGTCCCTACGCTAAGGTGTCAGATTAGATGAGGTGTCTCTAGGTGCCATAGAGTCTGAGTAGTCACCCGTCAAAGTTGAACGATATTTTGGTCTCATGGCTCTTAAGGACTACGCTTTAACGAAGTAGTAGCTAGGAAACAGCGACCTAATGAACCTCCAAAATTTAACAAATTGAAAAATTGTACCTTAGTTAGTGGATCTGCAGATGTTATGGCGGTATCTACAGCCCTCCACATCTGCATATATGGAGGAGTCTCTCTGCGAGTCATAAAGCTATACAAAAACATGTACAAATCAATATTAAAATCTACATGACTATACACCACATAATAGAGGTCCAAAGCATGTAATCCACGTGAAATTCCACAATTAGAAACAAAGTGTAAAGAGATTTACTAACCTACGTCAAACTCATGTGAGGCGTGCCGATAGCCTCGGTTCCCGAGTAGATGATGACTCGCGGGATCTTGTGTATAAATGAGAAACATATTAATATGTACAACATACACGTGAAACATTATAATAATAATCTAGTGCAATCAAATGAAATTAAAAATGTAAGTTTGTACAACTTGAAACTTATGTTTGAAACATGCCCAACTACAGTAGCTAGCATGTCGACGCCCTTTGGTGTTTCCTTCACTGCTCTTGCTATTTAAAATAAAATAAAAAATTAGTTTTTTACATGTATGTACATGACGTACAATCAAATACATATATATTAAAATCTCAAACATGTGAATTAAACTATTGTGTATATATATATATATATATATATTATTTATATTTATTTGAAATTTACCTATGAAAGACCAATATTAGTGGCACCAGTTCCAAAAACATTCCCCAACATCTCATCTATAGAAAAGAAATCATGTGAACCAACAAATGATGTCTCACCCACAGTGCATATGGCACCACATGATCCATAGTGGTGTGATGCGCTAAAACTGGCACCTCCACCAACATCACCAGATGCAATCTGGTCACTATGCTGGGTCAGAGTGTTAGTGAGCTCCCTTAATGCATGTAATGTATCAATATCCATAACCTCCTTCACCGTAGGAGGGATAGCCCAAATGCGTGGGGGTTTTGGGGCATGGGGATCCTAGGTTGACCTATGCGTGCACCGGGTCTACACTCTATGTAGAGCCAACTCCTCAACCAAAAAGTCAGAAAAGTCAAAATAATTTGGGACCTCATTGAGCACAAACTCACAATATAATTTCTTCAAAAAATAAAGAGGAACCTCATTGTTGTTGTATGGTGGATACTCAAAAACCATCCACCATCGGTCCCAAAAATTGTTTTTGATTCGGTCATCGTGGCACCAATGGATTGGGAACCATTTGCAAGTAATTGTGTGGGGGCATTAGTTCTAGGGTCGGTAAATAATGCACAAATGAGGTCTTTTCCAATTTTTTGTCTTTTACGGCCGCATGGGATAGTTTATCTGCATACCACCGCCTACAGTCACCTTTAAAGGTATTCCATCTATGTATTTGGTTGGTGGCGGAGTCGACTTCGCCAATCAATGTTTGTAATGTATTGGCTAAAGTCATGCGGGATGGATTTGTGGCATGATTTTGTCTTATAGTCTGAATAAGGTTCTCAATGACAATTTTATTTTCTTGGATTCTTCCAATGATATTATCTTGTGTTCCTGTTGGCTCAGTGGGGACAAAAGGAGCCATAGGAGGCGGATCTATGTTTGGAGGAGGGTTTTGAGGAATGTTCGGTGGGTTTTGAGGAATGTTTTGATGGTTTGCATGATTTTGAGCTTGCTGACCAACTGATAAAACAAGAAAATTGTATACATAAACAAACATTTCAAAAAACCCATGAAAATGCAAAAAAAAACCTAAAATGCAAAAAAAATGATTAAAATCGGGGGCTTACCTCCTCGTCTTGGCGGCATGGTTGAATCTATTGCAATCTAGAAGTTTGATGAGCAATTTTGAGGTGGTATTCAAAGCTCGAGTGAAAAACATCTAGGAGAAATTGCGGTTTGAAATGAAAAATGGGGAAAATAAGGACTCGCGGGATTGCTAATTTTTGTCTTAGAGCGATCGCGGTTTATAACCGTGCTCATGGTTCTAAACCATGATCGCGGTTTTAGGTTCGGTAATTGCCAAACCTGAAATTTAGGAACCGCGATCGTGGTTCCTGAATTTTGGTTTTTATGTCCACGGAATTGTCCACCAACTTCGTGCACTTACCCTTTACGAAATCATCCAAATCTCACCAAATAATAGACAAGCTCTTATTAAAGCCTTAAAGTGCATTTTGACATCTAGTGACGAATCTCAACCCTTTGCATTTCTCATAGGAGCGCTCATTGCTTCTGCGGCTATCTCACTCAATGATACTAAAATTTTGGACATCACACCGAAAAACATGATCTTCCCTTCTTTATTATGGTCGAATCAATGATACATTCATTCGGCGATCCATGATCGATAGTGGGGTGAGCATTAATATTCTTCCATCACATACTTTTGATCAAATCAAGATCCGAAGGAATCTATTGCCCATATGCCAATGGTCCTTTCAACGATGCCATCAATACCACATTGGGAATGGTTTTCCTCCCTATCCATGTTAGTGAGAAGCTCATCCATGAGATCTTCTACATCATTGAGGGGAATTTCAATACGCTATTCTCTTTAGATGATCATGGATCAACGTCATGCATTTTATCCCCTCTACACTCCATCATTCCCTTAAATATGAGCATGAGGGAAAGATCTTGACACTTCTAAGGAAACTCCTCCCTTCCAAGGGTGTAACATGACCTATAGACCAAATGATGTACTCATTCCTAAGAATGATCCATCTGCACCATCCACTAGCTCAGCCATTCCTCATCCAAACTCCCTAACAATGATTCCCTGGATAACGTAATGGAAAAACTTATGATGGGGGAGTATCACCTTCTCACACTCAACACCCTTCCCACTCCTCACCATATTGGTAAACCCGATAAGGCGCCTATGTATCAACCAAATGTTAGGGATGTTGTTCCTTTCGGTCCACCACATCTTCGCACTAACCTCATTTATGGCGGTTTCGATACCCCTCCTCCCATGTCAATGATATTCCACATGTTAAGCTTTATACCGGTGACTTTGGATTTCTTAAAAAACCATATTTTTCCCATACCTATCTCCATCATTGTGCATGGAAAGGATTTGGCATGTGACACTATGAACATGGGCCATATGGCCTTATTATCGATCAATATCACAAACCTCATGAAAATTTTGGGCTAGGCTACCAGGAGCAATCCCCTGAGCCCATCACACCATCTGAGATACTCATGGACATGCCTTCTCCACCTTCTCTATCTTCGCTGAATTTTGAAGACATGGAAATGGATGACACCATTTCTATTACTTCTAATTTTTTTAGTCTCCACCATAACTTTGGGACTGGTCACTTATTAGTGTGAAAATCAGACTAGGTCCCTTCCCCTTCACCATCTAGACATGATAGAAGAAGAATCTTCTACCATTAACATCCTTTAGTGTGCTAATGATGATGTCATTATTTCCCACATGGGAATGGAATATTCTTATCTTCAAAAGACCTTGCCATCTAACACACCTACTCTTCTCAACAAAGCCACCATTAATGTCAATATTGGGACTCCTCAGAGCCTCGCATTCTCAAAGTGGGCCAATATCTTGATCCACATGAGCTAGAATATTTCACCGCATTCCTCTCCCATCATAGCCAACCATTTGCATGGTCATATTCATACATATCGGGTCTTAACCCTTTTATCGTCATCCAAAATATCTTCACCTATCCCAATGTTAAACCAAGTAAAGTAGAAGATTCGTCGCATGCATCCTCACATTTCCCTCCTTGTTAAAAAGAGTTACATCACCTTTTTTGCCAATTTCATCATTCCCATCGACTATCCTCAATGGGTTTCTAACATTGTTCCCATCTCCAAAGCATCAGGAAAGCTTTTTATATGTACAGATTTTTGAGATCTCAATCTCGCTTTCCCTAAGGATGAATTCCCTCTTCCACACATCTATCAACTTATGGATCTTACCAAGGTGAGGAAAAACTTTCTCTCATGGATGGTTTCTCTGGTTAAAATAAAATTCTCATCGCACTAGAAGATTAACACAAAACCTCCTTCATTATTCCTTAGGGGAGATTTTGCTATTGCATCATGCCCTTGATTTAAAGAATGTCGACGCTACTTATCAAGAGGCCTTGACTTATATCTTTCATGATCTCATCCAAAAAACCATAGAATACTATGTTGATGATCATTTAGGAAAATCTAAACATTGATGTGACCATCCCGTGTTGTCCTCGAAATCCTTTTCGAGTGTCTTATTCATTTTTTCTTTGTCTCAATCCAAAAATTGTGTATTTGAATTCTTAACGGGAAAAATCCTTGGCTTTACCATTTATATTAGGTAAATTGAAGTTGACATCACAAAAATTAAGGTAATTATCAAAATGCCTCCTCCTTCCAATCTAAAGCAAATTCACAACCTTCAAGGTCGCTTCTAATCATGTCACCGTTTAATCTCACATCTCTCGGATCGTTGTCAACTATTTCATCACCTCCTTCAGAAGGACATATAATTCAATTGGGATCACGATTTCTAGAAGAATTTTGATGATCTTAAACAATATCTCCTATCTCCACTAGGGCTTACACCTCCACTCGAGGGGGATCTATTTTACTTGTACATTTGTACTACTAATCATGCCTTAGGAGTTATGTTAGCACATTGCGATGACTAAGGTTGTGAGTAGGCTATTTATTACATCATTTGTACCCTTCATGAATGTGAAACCCATTACACTAAAGCTAAAAATTTGTGTTGCACTCTCATATTTGCTACTTTGAAGCTTCAATAATACCTCCTTAATCATGTCGATGAATGAGTTCGAGCTAGAGTTCATTTCTCAAAAATATCTTAAGGGTCAAGCTATTGCCGACCAATTAGCATAAGCCCCTCTTCCTAGTACGTAGGCTCCTCGTGAGCATTTTCCAAATGAATCCATTAACCAATTTCATCATGAATATAATGCTCTCAAATTCACTCTCTTCTTCGATGGCTCTAAGTGTCAGCAAGGGGGAGGTGTTGGTATTGTTCTTATTCCTCCTTGTGAAACTCATATTCCCCTCGCATATAAACTCAATTTTGAGCATAAAAACAACATGGCAGAGTATGAGGCCCTCGTCTTGTGTCTTGAAATGATCGTATTTCTAGGTGTCCAAATTCTTGACATCTATGGGGATTCTGAGCTTATAATCAAACAAATCACAAGTGAGTATCAATGTAAAAATGAAAATCTTCAAAAATCATGGCATTATTCATATTCTTCTTGAAGCTTTTGATTCCTACACCATCCAAGTTTTTCCCAATCAATCAATCATTTCACTAATACAATGGCATCATGCGTGGCTCTAATCCCATGGACAATAGAGGAGTCCAAGATTCCTGTCATCATTCATCGCCGTGATTGACATTTCCATGAATTACCCCTAGGTTAATCTTATTGAATCTAATTCATCAGACATTTGGTATTCTCAAATATTTGATTATCTATCCCAATCCATTATTCCTCTGATCTATCCAAAAACTCTAAGAGGTCTTTTCTTTAGCACACTAACCTCTATGTGATCCTTGGAAACATTCTTTATAAATGTAGATTTGATGGTGTTCTTCTCCATGTCTTAAATCCCATGAAGCCTCTCGAGCCATCTAAGAAGTCCACAACTATATTTGTGGTGGACACTTTAGTGGCTTAGCCATTTCTAAGCGCATTCTCCATCTTGGCTATTATTGGCCTTCCCTTAATCATGATTGTTGTGAGTATGTTAAGAAATGTGAAAAAAGTAAGCAACATTCCAATCTTATTCATAGTACTAGTCAAGATTTGCATCGTCTTAGGACCTTTAGCCCTTTTCACATTGGGGCCTTAATCTTATTAGTCTTATTAATCCTCGTTCTTCACAAAACATCATTTATCATCACTGTAACCTAATATTTCACTAAATGGGTAGAAGAAATCCCACTCACCTCAACTAAATCTTCTCCAATCATTAATTATATTTATCAACTCATTATCTTTCACTTGATGTTCCCCAAAAAAATTTATGGACAATGGAAAGTCCTTTAAAAAAAATATCTCAAGAAAATCTATAATGCATTCAACATTAAACTGGTATCCTCTTCTCTCATATTATCTACAAGCTAATAGACAAGCCAAAGATACCAATAAAACTCTTCAGAATATCCTTGCTAAAACTATGATCAAGTAGGTTAGAATTGGCATCTCCAACATCCTTTTTCCCTTTGGGCCTATTGCACTAGCATTCGTGCCTCTCCATGGGGGCTACACCTATTTCTTTTTTTTACTATTCTCAAGCCATCTTTCCTCTTGAAGTTAAAATCCCCTCTTTGTGTTTTTCCCTTTCCAAATTCATCTTCTGATGAAGATTATCTCCAAGAAAGTCTCTAACACAACTTGAGTTTTCTAGATGAGCATCACCTTATCGCTCTTGAACACCATCATGTTTATCAGGAGTGCATTAAACATGCTTATAATAAGCACCTTAAAGAACACAACTTTAATGTCGGTGACCTCATCCTAAATGAAAATTAGAATGCTACTACTCTAGAAAGGATCCTACATGGAAATTTTTCCCCTAACTGGATTGGACCATACATTATTACACACAAGTATGGTTCGGGAGCCTATCGTTTGGCCTCCATTAATGGTAAAATGAAAATGGAACCTCTTAATGCATTGCACTTGTGACCATTTTACTATTGGCACATTTACCAGTGTGCCCTTAGTAATATACTTGATCATTACTCCATCTTAGCCCCTTCCTTATCTCTCATCGTGATGATTTGGAACTATGTGGTCTTCTGTCACTTCCTACATGTGACCTTAAATATGGGCATCACGGATTTTCCCATAGCATATTTATTATAGATAGGTTATCCCCTTGGTGAGAACTCCATGATCATTACATCCATCACCCTCTTGTTCACCTATTGGAACCATGCAAAGGGTCCAGGGGTGTCTCTTGTACACTTATTATTCCCTCCTAAGTGGTCTACCTAGCTAGTCCCAGCTCTCCCCATGTAAAATCAAAATTCATGGATGCTCTTGTCAAAATCATAAAGTTATCAAAAATAGATGATCCTCTTGAAGTTCATGTAAAAAAAAAAGGGAAAAAAGAAAAAGAAAAAAAAAACATGCAAATCAAATTCAAAAGCAAAAATCAAGAGAAATAGATTGATCCCTCAAAGGACGGCTATCATATACTATTTTTTCCATCTATATTATGTATAAAATAGACCATACCCTCAAAGGATGGCTACTTATGGAATTTGAAGGATTCCCACATTGATCAACCTTCCATTTTATTAGCATCCTAAGAAAGCTTCCCACATTGATCAAATTTCTTCTAACAGACTTCCCACATTGATCAGTTTTCTCTTTCCCTTCCTAGAGTTGGGGCATAGTTTTAGGGAACACCACTTTTGGAGAACCCTCTTCCCTTTGTACAAGCACATATCAAACTCCTTTTTCATGTCGAAATTAGGTTTATGAGCTCATCTCATCCATTGTTTCCTTATGATCTTTGATATAACTAACTATCATTGGTTATTTACTAACATCGGTTTTGGTTGCATGTGCTTTGCATTACCTAGATCCCCTCTTGTTTAGCTCCAATGTGATTGGAGTTATATTTTCCTCACATGTTCCTTCATATGACACAGAGCCATTTATATTTATAGGTTGATATTGTTAAGGTTGTGTCTTATCCTACTCCTCATTAGATCTTATCCTCTCTTTCTCATCCTAAGTCCCATTGGGCCATACATATCTCCCCTTTGGGACAATCCTCTTAACCATTATTTTCTTTAAGTCCATATTCATGGCCATACTCATATTCCCCTCCGGCATTTTATTATGATATTAAAATTATCCCTTTTTGGGCATACATTATTTTTCCAAAGTCCACATTTGTGGCCATATTCTATATTCTCCCTTTAGGGCATTCTATTTCCATATTTTGAATCCTCTCCTTCTCATTTCAAAGTCCACTTATGTATTCATATTCACTCTTCCTTCAGAATTTTATTTCACAATCTTATTCAAATTGTGCACAAAGCCCACCTTGTGGCCATACTTTTTCCCTTAGGGAATTTTTAATTAATCATTTATCTTTTGTTACCATACTATACTTCCCTTATTTCACCACCCATTTTCATTTCTTCTTGTAGGCCATATTTGTGTCCCCTTTGGGGTACCATTATTTTCACCCTTTTGGAGACATATCTTTTTTCTCGATTCCTCGTGTACGAAGGATTTTGCATACTTTTCATATAGTTGTGCATACTTTGATGACTTGCTTATGACCCATTGGTCATCCTAGCTTGCATCCATTCTACAATGATTTCTACCCACTCATGGGTCCATAGAATTTTAACATTTTCATTCATCACCATTGAGACCACAATTGTCCTTTTTTTATTGATATTGCAATCCTTTTTGTGTGGGGAATCTTGTGTTGGTTATGCTTTCACCCATATTTTCTTCACCCACCCGCCCTTCATCATCTACCTTTTTCAAACACATCATCGATTTCCCTTGACGTCATCAATCCCCATTTGAGGGGAGCTCATCATCAATCCTTTTTATTCTCCACCAACTCTCATCGTTTTTGTCTCATGGCTTACTATCTCAAACCACTCAACAAAAGGGGTAAAATGTAGACACCTAAATTCAGTATCTCTACCCTTATCACCCTTATCACCCATGCACATTTATATTCATTTATTTCATCCCCCTTAATTTATTAAAATGCCCCCATTTATCCCATCCCTATTGAATTTAATTAATTAATTCTTATTAATCAATTAATATCCTATCCCTTTCCCTAATGGAATTTCTATTTCCCATCCCTATGTTTTTTCTAACCTATCTCTACTACCAACTCACCTACACCTCATCCCTAAACATCCTCTTCCCACCTAATTCTTTAAAGCACTTGCCCATACTTTAAAAAACCTGAAATCATGCCAAAATCAGAAAAGCTACCCCATTGGGGAAACTTTCCCCATGGCCGGTGGCGGTGACCTAGCCTAGTTGTCATTGACCCTATAAAGCTAAGTGATTTCTTTCCATTCATCATATGACGCATGCGTGAGTTCTAAAATGTATAGTGATTTGCGAACTCCCTCCCACACCTATGCATTCCAAAAGCAATTATAAACCTCTTTGGAACACGTTTACATCCCTCATGATCATCCCATGTGAGCGTGTCATTATCTTTGAATTTCTTTATTTCAATATTATCATTTTATCATTTCTTTGTTGGTATCTAACCTTTTACAGGAGAATATCATCCACAAAAATGCTCATAGCTTCATCATCAACCCCTTTTTCAGATCTATAATTTCAGGCTACTTTTTTATCTTGCCTTTTCTTGGCTTTATCCAACTCTTTCATAGTTGTCATAGACCACTGACAGTCGTCGTCCAATCAATCAGCCTTCTGTAACTTTGGATTTATTTTCCAGAACCTTCTCCCATCTGTGCATGAGTTTTATGTTTGCTCCATCTTGTCAAAAATTTCTTCTAATCCCTTTGTGGCATTAAAATTAGCTTGGCTGCACACCCAGTCGCCATTGACCAGGTCGTGATTCCCAACTTACCTTTCTTAGCCTTTACTTTTTCTCTCGTTTTCCTATTTTTTCTTCCTTAGATTCCCTCTATAGGTTGATCCCAACATTCACCAATTTTTTTTGTATTTAGATTACATCCAGATCTTCCAGGATCTACATATTTCACTTATTTTCTAGACTTGCCTTCCAAATTGCCATCGACCTACCTCTCTCGCATGATCTAGGTTGTCACTAGACCAAATAGATTCAATTTTCATTTATTTTGATCAAATCAATACTTAAATCAATCAATAGTGCTTTCAGATTCTGTAATTCCTTCATTTTCTACATATTTTTAGTTTATCTTTACTTTATATCAATTTTGTTTAACAATGGGGTTGACATCCACCGAGGAAGTTAACGCTTCTCAAGTCTGCTTTGTCGAAACCCCCACACAAACCATCTAATCATTTTTCTTTTAGTGGGTCTTATTTGTAGGTTTTATCTCGATTTACAAAGAATGGAGTCCATCATCATCTTGCACCCGTATCACATCACACATCCGAGGTAACATAAACCCTCCATCATTTCTAATTTTGCTAGTTTCTTTAGTAGCTAGTGCATCAACTTCATTAAGAATGAGAAACTTGGTAAACAACACTTTGACAATGTCCTTTTTGTTCTTTCTTTCCATGGTTTGAGTTTCCTTCATTTATCATAGGACCATGACCACGTTGATTGTATTGAGCGTGGGTATCCAAGAGGGAGACATGTATGCATCAATAAATGATGATGTTCCTTCCTATAGGGGCGTTGTTGTGGGATGTGTCTATAAATTATTTTGCCAACGAATAGAGTTACAAAAGTTTGGCTACATATAGTTAGTGGCAACTTGAGTAGCATGTGGCAGGTTTCTTACACATTGATGTCTCAGTCAAAAATAATTTCTAAAAGTAATTTTTGTATGCTATGGTTACAAGATTTTTCGGTGTTGTGCTCTTTTTAATCCTTACTAACATGTGGTGGTATGTTTCTGATTTTTTCTCGGCCTTAGATGCATACTTTGATATGTATTTCCTGGACGATATGGCGAAAAATACTAGTTGGTATTCAATATTGGTGCGCCTTTTTGTTAGCATGGATTTGTTATGAATGTTTATCCTGTCATCATTACAAGCTGGAGTATAAACTAGGTGCCCATGTATTTCTAGGCACAAGTGTATACATGGCCTAAATTGGCCACGGAACTTGTATCTATAGATTAGTTGGGTACCTTTTCTTCGTAAGTAGGTAGTTGTAGTGCATATAGTGTATCGTTACACACAAATAACTAAGTTTGCATAGTCGAGTCATTGTGGATGGTGATTATAGCTAGGGAGAGCATCAAACATGGATCATCATTCGGTGCATGCACCAAATGGGATAGAACAATGAAGTTTACGGTGAGGTTCCAAGTTGTGACATGGTTATCAAAGTACATCTTAGCATCATGAACAATGGGCGTGTTTTTCTAGTCTAATGTGCCCATGTTGGGGGTGTGATCCAGTCATATGAATCCATGAGTGTGGGTGGAGACCCTATGTTTCCATTCGAACCTCGATAGAGGGAAATAGTTAGGGGAAAAAGATATGGGGGTTTGTTATATAAAATCTATTATGGAGTTCAAAAGTGCATAGTTGTACATGTACCAAAAGTCTTTAGTGTGCAATATATTTTCCAAGATTTCTTCACGGAAACGTTACAAATCTAGTTGCTATATATGTGGTTGTTAAATGCAGGTATGTTATTATGTTATGGATTTTCCATTTCTATGTAGTAGAGGGATGGGGGATGGTGGCCGGACATGAGGTGATGCAAGTGTTAGAATGTGTTGTATATTTTGTATATTGTATACCCAGGAGTATTGTACATCTCTTCCACAAGTGTTAACAGGGGTCGTAATCCATGAATTATGGGGAACCCTATTTTTATCCCTATTTTTCTTGGAGTATAAATATGCTACTTTTTATCTATACATATATATGGGTGGTGTCATAATCCATGAATTATGGGGAACCGTTATGGGTGTTTATTAGCCCATGGTTTTGGTACCCATTGTATTGTAAAACCGCTTTGATGGTTTCCTACTGATTTGCTTACAAATAGCTAGAGATGCAGTAGGGTAAAGAAGAACTTGGAAGTACATTATTGTATTGTAAATAGTTAATTTAATGCAATAAGAGAGAGAAGTTATTGTGTTGGGTTTTTTTCTTGAAAGGGTTTCCCAGGTTAAATCTTGTGTTTTGTCATTTTGTTTTCTTTGATTATCTTGAATATTCTGTTCAATATAGCTTCTTGTTTATTAGTTTATTAGATTAATTCTCTTCATTTGGTATCAGATCTAGGTTTTAGATTTTATGTGAAGAGTTAGGGTTTCTAAAACATGTGATAAATTTTTTTGAGTGGGAGCTCTACGGGTGAATTTTTCAAGTAGAATAAAATGATGGGAAGCACAAGGATCGAGATAAAAAAATTTAATGGTCAACATTTTGAGTTATGGAAGCTCAAGATGGAAGATCTTCTTGTGGATAGAGATTAATGGATTGTTGTGTCTGGAGTCATGCCTATGGGTATGAAGGTAGAGGACTGGGAAAAGATCGATAGGAAGGCAAGGAGTTCAATCAGATTGTGTCTATCAGATTCAATTTTTTTGAATGTGTCAAATGAGAAATCTACTCAGGTGTTATGGGAGAAGTTGGGGACTTTGTATCAGACAAAGTCTCTGGTGAACAAATTGTTTCTTTGAAAGAAGTTATATTCATTGAGAATGAATGACGAAGACTCTGTTGTAGAACATCTGAATGTCTTTAATATTGTGGTAAGTCAAGTTATTTTTTTGATATTAAAATAGAAGAAGAGGATACGTGTATTTCTCTTTAGTGTTCTTTACCTGAGTCTTGGGATAATCTAGTTATGGATATTACTAATACTACAACAAAATTATTATTTGAGGATGTATTTGTGGCCTTACTATCAGAAGAAATGAGGTAGAAATCCATTGAGGATTATCAATCCAAGGATGACTTATATGTAAGAGACTGTACCCAAGAGAAAATCAAAAAGAGGAAAGGACAATCAAAGTCTAGAAGTAAATCAAAGACTACAAAAAAAGATAAGAGGAAATGTTGGAACTGTGGTAAAACGGGGCATTTCAAGAAAGACTATAGATCTAAGAAGGCAGAAAAGGGTAAGTCATCTGACGATGGTGGATCTTCAGATACAAAACCCTCTAATGAAGACTTGGGAGATTTTTTTTTTTGGGTGGCTTCCAGCTCACATGCATCTGACAATGCATGGTTGATTACCTTGGGTGCCTCCTTTCATATGACAAAACATAAGGAGTGGTTATGTGAATATGAAAAGTATAATGGAGGTAATGTATATCTGGGAGACAACTCAACCTGCAAGATCATTGGTTGCAAGAGAATCAAGATGAGGTTTAAAGATGGAAGGATTAAAACCCTCCCAGGTGTTCTGCACATTCCAGGTTTGACTAGAAACCTAATATTTGTAAGTAAGATGAATGATGTAGGTGTTCAGGTAGTATTTAGTAAAGATAGTTACAAGATGGTTTGAGGTGGAATGGTAATTACAAGAGGTATCCGTCTTTGGAACACTATTCAATCTTGAGGCAAGCGTTGTTATTGATGAGTGCAATAACTTTGTGGTTCCAGAGGAGAAGAAATCTTCAGATCCAACTCCTACATCTGCTGCAATGAAGATGATGTTATGGCATCAAAGGATGGGACACATCGGAGAGAAAGGACTTTGTACTTTAAAAGTAAAAGGTATGGTTGAAGGAATTTTTGAGTATCCTTTAGATTTTGATTTTTTGAGCATTGTGTGTTTGGAAAGAAAACTAGAGTAAAGGTTCCTCTAATAATGCTACAAGCTCAAAAGGAATTATACATTTGATAAATAGTGATGTTTTTGGACCTGTTAAAGTTCCATCACTAGGAAAATCCATGTTTTATGTTAGTTTTATTGATGATTTCTCAAGAAAGACCTAGGTATATTTTATTTGTACTAAGTATGAGGTTTTTAATAAATGCAAAGAGTTTAAGGATCTTGTAGAAATCGAACAGAAAGGAAAATAAAGGTTTTGAGAAGTGATAATGGCGGGAATATTGCTCTAATGCCTTTGAGTAATTCAGCAAAAGAGTGTGGAATAGAAAGGCGGAAGATAAATCCATATACGCCACAACACAATGGAGTTGTAGAAAAAAGAATAGAACATTGATGGACAAGATTAGTAGTATGCTTAATGGTGCCAATTTGGATAGAAAAATTATGGGTAGAAGCAATGGCAATTGCGTGTTATTTGGTTAATAGATCACACCGACATTTGCACTTTAAGAAAAAACTTCATAGGAAGCATGGATTGGTAATAGACCCTCTCTGTTAGAAATTTACGTGTATTTGGTTGTATTGATTATATGTATATTTTTAAAGATAAAATAACCAAGATAGATAATAAATATGTTAAGTGAATATTTATTGGATGCTCTAATGGTGTAAAAGGATACATGCTTTGGAATCTAGAAAATTAGAAGGTTGTGTTAGTACAAAATCATAGCACCCCAAATGATTTATAAGGTCTTCTTTTCTAAGGCAAAGTGTCATTTGGTGTGATTGCATAACATTGAATCATCTCTTAAGTACTAGTGGACTTGCAAACTTGAGATGATCCTCCGAGAAAGCTAGTTCTTGCTCATAAACTACCTACCACAATCTACTCTAATGCAAGAAAAACTAACTGTCCTAATCTAACTTTCCAAGGGACCAAGGAGAGAGAATGCATAAAAATGAAATCCTACACTACAATGGTGATACACCAGCAAAGGAAGTGAGATATTCTATTGAGGAGAAAGAAAAAAAAAATGGAGATGAGGGATGTCGGATAGAAGTGACATGGGCCGATCTTCAAATTCGCCATTAAACTCCATGAAACATAACATCCTGCACCTACAAATGTGAAATACACGCATAGAAAAACAAATGCGGAAGGGAGAGGCATGAAGAAACAACAAAATGATGCAAAGGGTTGAAGAACACCACAAAAACATGTTTTTTATTGCTATAGAAGGTGCACTGGACCATTACACTTCGGAATAGAGACACAAATACATTTTCGAGGCATAAGAGAAGGTTCACTACTCAAAAATGGTGTTGAGAAAAAATTTGACAGAGTTTCTCTATGCCCGAAATGTCTCTCCCTTTACAATGAGCCAACACTCCAATTTATAGAAAAATAAGAAGAGAGAGAGAGGGGGAAAATGGAAATCCTAAAATCTGTCCTTCAACCACTTGTAAGAGGTATTAAATGGAGTGAAATGATATTTTTTTCTTTCAAAAAGGCTCCCCATACTTGTCCCCATGACTTGACTTAAAACAATGAAATATGTCAGCCCATGCTTCATTGAATGCGTCCAACTACCAAATAAAACACTATTATGAACTTGGCCGCATTTTCAAGAAAATATCCATTGATCCCTCATTAAATCTATAATTTCTTGATTTCTCTACATTGACTTAGCTCAAACATGATTCCAACGGTACCAATTTTGTGTGATTTCGTTGAGAAATGCAAAAGTTATGGTCTTCTCGAGTGCAAGCAGAATATTTTGGTGTCGCGGTGTATTTTCTCATCATCTCACCGGTATTTTCTTGTCATCCGACAATTGGAAGCTCGAGTCAAAAGTTATGGCCGTTTGAAGTTCGGGAGGTCAAACATTGAATTTTTCTCTTCACTACGACTATTTTGGAAAAATCAGGTCCATGTGCCCCAGATGTCCTGCATACATTCTTTCGCATCACCCGATTCAAAGCTTCCTTGTCCTTATTCATCCATCGTTGATCGATCTATGAGGGCATGTTGATCTCTGCATTCTCTGCAATGTCTGGTTCCTTTTATGGCATTTTCGCCTTTGCATATCCCATGTGTACTTTTGTCCCAACTGTCCTATGGACCGTGTGGGCCAAAAAGTTCTGACTTCGCTGATTTCCCTTTGACTTCAGCATTTTTGGCAATGCGCGCCCCGCGCGTCCTTGTTGAACTTGTGCGGTCTGGGACACAGAAAGCCGATTTAGCCGATTCCGTCATATTTTGGCTCCAAACCTAGTATGACGAACCTTGATACGATCCGTATTGGTACGATCCACGACCTCCGGACATGCAATGCATTAAAACAAGCCCGCGACTTTATTTTTTGGATTTTTTTAAAAAAATTTTAACTTGTTGGATTTTTTCCTTGGATGGGGAAGTTAGAGAGAAACCAAAGGGATCCCCAAAACATTATTTTGGGCCTTGAATCAATTTTAATTGCTCGGGAATGAAGAATCTAAAGCTGTTATCAAAATTAACTTGAGGGGAGAATTTTGGATAACATGTTGTTTTTAGCCATAATGTAATTTTTAGAGAGATTAAGGAGATTGCATAGAAGGAAGCAAAACTAGAGGAAGATCATGTTAAATTGAGGAAGATGAATCGTATGCAATTTGATGTGACTATAGAAGATGAACCACAAAGAGAGTGCAATGGGAAGATTTAGATGAAGCGATGAGGAACCAAAAGATGTTACACCAAAAATCCTATCTTAAGAAGATCGATCGGGTGAGAAGGTAGCCTCGGTGTTTAGTCCTCCTGCTTTCCATTCTACTTCTATTTTATCAGTTTTGTCGATTCATCGATGATGAACCCAAGACTGTGAAGGAAGATGTTGGATCTAATGAAAGCAAGTTTTGGAAAAAAGGCTATGGAGGAAGAAATAGAGTCCTTATATAATAATAATACATGGGACTTGGTGAAATTACCTCCTGGAAGAAAACATGTTGGTTGTAAATGGGTGTTTAAGAAGAAGTATAATGCAGATGGGAAAATGGAGAAGTATAAAGCTCACCTTGTGGAAAAGGGTTTCTCTCAAGTGGAGGGACTTAATTTTGGTGATATTTTTTCGTTGTTGCTAAGTTACATTCTATTAGACTTATTTTAGCTATTGTTGTTGCTTTTGATATGGAAATAGAACAAATGGATGTTAAGAAGACGTTTTTTCATGGTGAGCTTGAGGAGGAAATATATATGACACAACCAAAAATCTTTAAGATTAAAGGAAAGGAATATTTGGTGTGCAGGCTGAAAAAGTTACTATATGGCTTGAAGCAATCACTAAGAATGTGGAACCAGAAATTTGATAGGTATGTGTTGAGACTTGGGCTTGAAAGAAGTAAAGTTGACCCCTATGTTTATTTTAAATAGGAAGGTGAAGATTATGTTATCATTGTATTGTATGTAGATGACATGTTGTTAATTGGTAACAATAAAAAATTGGTTAGTCATGTTAAATCTCAACTCTCATCTCAATTTGATATGAGGATCTCGCACTACAAAATTTATTTTGGGAATGGAAATAAAAAGAGATCTTGTAAATAGGAAATTGGAGTTAAATTAAAGAAAGTATCTTGATGTGACATTGCAAAGGTTTCAAATGCATGAAAGTAAACTTGTTAGTATTCCTTTTCCTATTGGTCAAAAGTTATCTTCTGAACAATGTCCTAAAACTGAAGAAGAAATAGAGGACATGTCATAGGTACCATATGTTAGTGTAGTTGGTAGTTTGATGTATGCGATGGTTTGTACTAGACCTGATATTACACATGCAGTGGGAGTAGTGAGTAGATTCATGTCAAATCCTAGAAAGGAATAATAGACTACAATAAAGAGAATCTTCAGGTACTTGCATGGGACATCTAATTATGCAATTTATTATCATGGAAAACCTGATGAAAGTAAAACATTAGATCTACATGATTTTGTGGATTCCGACTGGGGTGGAGAATTGGATATGTGCAGGTCTACCAGTGGTTATGTGTTCTACTTGTTTGGTGGAGTGGTAAGTTAGATGAGTAAATGCCAAACAAGTGTTGTGATATCCACCATAGAGGTACATGACAACTACTCATGCAATTAAAGAGGTAGTTTGGATTCGACGACTAATCTCCATTATTGGGTTCACTCAAAATGATTTAAGGATCAATTGTGATAGTCAAAGTGTAATTTTTCTTGAAAATAACCCTGAGTATCATTCAAGAATGAAAAACATTGATGTTCAATACCATTTTGTAAGAGAAATGGTGGAGGAGAAGAAGATACTACTAAGTAAGGTGGACATAAAGGATAATGTTGTTGACTCTTTAAATAAGGCTATGAGTGCTGAGAAATTTTCTTAGTGAAAAAAATTGATGGGATTGAATGCTTCGAGATGCTGACTATATGGTAGTGTAGCCCCCTTTTGCAAAGTATACAACAAGTAGGAGAATGTTAGAATGTGTTGTATATTTTGTATACGGTATACCCAGGAGTATTGTACACCTCTTCCACAAGCATTAGCAGGGGTCTGGGAGTATAGATATGCTATTTTTTTATCTATACATATATATGGGTGGTGTCATAATCCATGAATTATGGGGAACCATTATGGGTGTTTATTAGCCCATGGTTTTGGTACCCATTATATTGTAAAATTGCTTTAACGGTTTCCTACTGATTTTCTTACAAATAGTTGGAGATGCAATAGGGTAAAACAGAACTTGAAGTACATTATTATATTATAAACAATTAATTTAATGAAATAAGAGAGAGAAGGTGTTGTCTTTGGGTTTTTTCCCGTAAGGGTTTCCTAGGTTAAATCTTGTGTTTTGTCATTTTGATTTCTTTGATTATCTTGAATATTTTGTTCAATATAGCTTCTTGTTTATTATTTCATCGATTAATTCTCTTGAAAAGTTAGGCCATTTAGTATCAACAACACTGAGGGTGAAATATAAGGTCGGGGTGCCTAGTTGGACAATCATGTCTGAGAGTTCATTTTTCATTGTTTCCATAAGAGTGGGTACCTCTAAGGTGTGAACCAAAGCACATGAGATGGTTTGTTATTTGTTCATATGGTAGGGTCTATAATAGTCTCGTATAGATGTTGAATGGTTATACGTGAGGTATTTTCAATATTTTGTTTAGCAAAAACATATGATATGGTTTGGCTTCTATGTCGCATCATAAGGTTTAATAAAAAATAACGGAAGAGGAGGTGGCTACCAAAGTGGTTGTCATGGTAACACATTAGGTGGAGAGCATATTCATGCATTTGGATTTTGGTGGGATGTGGTGATGAAACATAGCCACGCCTATTGGGAAAAGAGTTGGTAAAGCCATGGAAAATAATTCCTCCATTGACTATTCATTAACGAGTGGTCTGAAATTATATGGGGCCAATCAACTGTAAATGGGTTGGTGAGTGAAATTTCCTATGCATACACCCTAATTTGGTGAATCTTTATGCGAGTGGTTGGGAGGCAAGAAAAAATGATGACGAAAGTGTTGGCTCTAGTCTTGCGAGGTCGAAGGCATGCACTTTAGAGGAAGGTACAGTTAGGGTAGGTGTTTGTTCAAATATGGAGGGTAAGTTATTAAAGATATCTGTTGCATTTATGGGTAAGTTTGTAAAGGAGACCTCATCTATAATGACATCACGATGGTAGGGGTCATGTTGGATTTTGTAGGCAAGTGCATTTCGGACATGGTATCTACTTACTAAGATCTCCTATGATTTTCCTTCTGCTCTAAGTCATTTAAGTATTAGGATATCTAGGTCTTCTAGGCAGTGGGGTAAGAAACACAATATGGATGTAATGTCCTATGGGAAGATTATGTTATTCCCAGTATACATGTATTTTACTCCATGAGCATGGGTGACCTACAATAGTGGGGCAATTAAAATTATAATTTCTTCAATTTGGGTTAAAATAACTAGCTCTTTGGGTTGTGACCCATGGTCCATATTGTTCTAGGCATAAAATCGGCAACCCTTGCTTTCACACGAGAACCTATAATGATGGGGTCACCAAGAATGTGTGTGGCTTGCATTCATGGGTATGATTCATTACATATGGAAAAAACTAAAGCAGGTAGAAAGGTTTCTAAAGAGCTCGAAATTCATGCACATTACATAAATCAAGGGGTGGATTAATTTGGGGTTGGGACATACTGTGGGAGGGGAGAAACACTTTCCACTTTCCCGGTGTGATGACTTGCATTGAGGTTGTATTTTTGTTGCACATAAAGTTAGTGACATTTTTCATTTATTGTGTCTTTGTTGTGTGGTCGTAAGCCAAACATCATTGTGTGTTTATCATTTTGGTCCCACGGACTCTGAACTACAATATCATATCGAATAGTTATATTTTAGGGATGTTGTTGGTGGTTGTAAATATTTGGTGTACATGTTTGGTAACATAGAATAAAAGAACAAAAACATTTTCCTATCTATGTAAGTAATGTTTAGAACTACATCCATATATAATAGAGCATCCACCGAAATGCAAAAAAGTGCACACTTTTTCTGTTAGATAGCACGTACGTTACAATTCACAAAATGCTATAAATTTATAGATCATATTACAAAGGAACGTAACAACAATGGCCATGTGTACAACATATTACAAGGGGATTCTTTTTAACATATACATATATTTCATAATTACAATGTTTGTTTCTATTAGGATGATTCTAGAAAATTTGTGACCAAAGTTGCATGGTCTAAATCTTGCTACGTGATCATTGTGTTGGGTACGACACGATATAGCTATTTCTATATAGCTAAGCTTTTAAATTTGCGCAAAGTAATAACGTAATTTGAAGGTACTAATTTTTTAAGTGGGAGAGTAAATGGTAGAATATGTTTATGGATGTGAATCTTGAAAGGGAGGGGTCCAAACTAACAAAAAAATTTATAAATATGTTTGACCTATTGCGCATTTCCCCCTTTTTCATTTTTTTTCCACATTTCAAAGGAGGTGTGATATTGAAGGAGTTGGAATCAATGCATAGGATCTCGAAAGGTAGAGGCATAGAAAAAGTATGGGGTAAAGAAGAGTAGGTTACAACTTTAGGTTGGCCACTTTTTGGTCTCCATAAAATCTTTTAAAAAATAAAAGAGTCCTAACTCTACCATATGTGTAAGATATTTTAATTTCCCTTTTCCTTCTTCAAGGGAAAAAGGGAGAAAAACTTATCGTAGTCAAATAGGTGACAAATATTAGGTTGTTGATTAATTTTTACCCACGGAAATTACAAGCCCCACCATCCCCAAGTTTTCATTGTATGCTACCTAACATCATAATAGTAATTGTAAAGGAAAGATTGCCTCCAATTATATTTTCTCCATATAGTTAGTTGGATGTATAACTAAATCAATTATTGCATTATTGCTCCATAAAATGGGGTGGGTCAAGTTCTTGAAAAATAATGGTAACCTTGTGGGCTCTAATGCCATAGGGTATTAGTAAGTAATATTTTGATGGTGCAATGATAGGAAATCTAGGCTTGGCTATAGGTTAATTTGTGTTTAGAGATGCAACAAGATTGCAATTAATATTGGCAATGATTTGAATCACCATGTGGAAGGACCATGTATGTTTAAGAGGTTAGGATAATCAATGTTGAGGGATGGAAACACCTCATTATTGAAGGGGACTCACATATTTAGAATAATGGGATGAGTAAAGGCAAACCGACTATGGCCGTTTTGGGGTAGTGTGAGAGGAAGGTTAATGGATTTTGGCACACTTAGAGTATGTGTGATTTGTATATTTACGAAGAACTTGGAATGAAGTTGTTGATAAAGTGGAAATTTTGGGGGTGCAACCCATGTTTTATTCTCGGAGTGCATAAGCAATATTAGACCATTAATTTATCAATAAAAAGAGGGAATTGGTGGTAAGTGATGCAATGTCATTTTTATTCAAATAAGGATATTATAAATCTAAGAGAAGGGTGTAGGTAGGATGTAGGGGACATGAATTTCCCTTCAATGATGGTCGAGGGTGACAGGATCAAGGTGAGGATATAAATTATCATAAACCATGCATACACATGGTAGGTAAACCTAGTCATTCATTTAAGAGGACTATGATTTTAGGCAACAAGACCTTCAATAATGTGTGAATAGATTTCAATTTCTAATCATTGCTATTAAAAAAGGGTATGGATGTGGGAGATAAAAAGCATCGGTAAATCCGTGATGAAAAAGGATATTAATAAATGATGGAATGAGTGAGTTCTATGTGATATTAAATGGAGCACCCAACAATAAGTTACTTTATTGTCCTTTTTTTTGTTTTTTTTTTTTGTATTATTTTGTTTCACCCCACCCATTTCCCATTTTCTTGAGCCACGTTCTTGGTCCTAATTATGGATGGATTTTTATTTTATTGAAAAGAAATGTGGATGGATTTTGAATTTGGGTGTTCGTAGTTATTGTTTTTACAATTTTAATGGCATGACATTGATCAAGTTTAGTTTCGTGGGATCTATTTTGGTAAATGGGCCAAGAATATATTTTTTATGTTTTACTTGAAATCATTGGGATGTTTTTAAAGGAGAATTGCCATGTGCTTTTAGGCATTAGTGGAAAGACTATTGGGTTGATACCCATTGGAGTAGGGGATCTGTAGATGTTATCTTATCACCGATATGTATTACCTACACAAATGGCTATATAGGCTTAGGAAAAATAGCGAAGTAGGTGAATAACCCCTTTGAATAAAGCTAGTCCCCAATACTCTCATCTATCAAGATTCTAATAGTTCAGCTTAAGCTGAAACTATCAGTAGTCACTCAAAATTCACACACTCATTTTTTTCGTTATACCATTATTTCTTACACAAATCCATACACTCACCACATCATATTATTCTTATGAAAATCATATATTTATCACACTATTTAATCACACCATATTATCAAAATAATTTATCCTAAGTTTAATATTCCCCATGTCCGAGTCCACTAGACCCCCTTCATTATCACATCTAATCCCTATACTAAGTCATATAAAATCTACACCCCTCATCACCCTCATCCTTACTCAATTAATTAATCAAATATATCAACTCCCCATATCCTAAGTCATATACTATACCCCTTTATCTTTATTTAATCAATTACTTAAATACATCGATATTTCATACCCACCATTTAATCACACTACATTATTAAAATCATTTATCATAAGTTATACACCATATCTCTCACCTTTGTCTAATTAATTAAATATATCCTTATTTAATTAAATCAACACTCCATACCTTACCCATCCTTATTTAATTAATTAAATATACACAAATATCATACTATTTTAATTCACCTAAATAAGTTCTCTAAATATTATTTAAAATCACCCTTAATTTCTTATCCCGACACATCAATCATGGGTATTTTTATAAATCTCTCATTATCTTATCAAAATCTTATATCATCACAAATAGTCATATATTTGTATGAATGATATATCTTAATTAAACAACCTAATATATATCCTAAACAAACCTAAGCTAAAATAAAACATAATCTAACTATTTTCTAAACAAACACGACACCTCATATGACAACACAACACATTAAAAACAAACCCATATCCTATCCCTTGAATACACAAACAAATAAACTTGAATTAGACAATTGTTTCAACTATTCACTAAATAAATTTGAACTGGATGAAATTGCTGGTGATTGGTTAAATCGCCAGTGATTATTTAAGCCCAATTCCCAACCATTGTTTAGGATTATCTTCTCATACTCTTGAACCTAAGTTTTTAAATCGATTCTATTGTTGTTGTATTTGCACCCACGTCAACACAATATCATCTAGCTTTGTCATTTCCAATCAACAAACAAGTTTGAAGATTGTTTTGGAGCTGTCAGACCAAATCATCATTCAATTGCACTGGGTTTCCCAAAATTCAATTCACAAATTATAATCATTAGCATATCTTGGAGCTCAATTTGGTATATATTCAATTCCTATGGATGCTCCTCAATTTCTCACAACCTGCAGCTTTAAAAACATGCAAAAAACATGGGCCTAGAAGCGGTGTGTGATTTTTACTGATGATCACCAATAACTCTAGACTCTGCAATAAAATCGCCAAGATTGGCTGAATCACTAGCAATTCATAGAAATCACCAGCGATTCTCTACATCACTGGAAATATCTTGAAGTCATATTTCCGACGCATTTTTCTTTTTGTAAAACAGAGCTACGATTCTCAAGTTATCGTTAAAACATCGAGGTTGGTTTATTGTCAGGTCCAGAGCTTCACCATCAACAAAACTATCATCCATAGCCTTCTTCTATCCGGTAACATCATTCTTTCACCTTATTCGTCAATTGAAGTTAGGTAATTACCTTTTATGCACAACACTACTTTAATCATTCGTCATTTAATAATTTTAATCAATTTTATCTCGACATTTATAAGCCTCTGTATATTTTATCGAAATCGCCAATGATTCCCTTAATTGTTGATGATCGGCCTAATCTCTAGTGTTTATTGTCTACTAAGACCATTTATCACTATAGCTTATCTTTCTAGTATCCAAACCCTAGCTTTTCCATCATTCTGCCTTTGTAGGCCCCTGTCAAACCATATCAAGCTCCTTTGAGCCATCCATAACATTTTGCTGATCATCTTAATCAATTCATCTCTCAACTTGCCTTTGTAAGTGCAAAAATCATCTGAAACTTTGCTCCCCTTAGCCCTATTTTGATCCCAAACTCCCTTTGGACCAGGAATCACCATCAGACCAATATATATCTTGGACCATGTTAATCCCTTTGCCCTTGCATTGATTGGTTATATCGTCTGTCATTATTTTATTATCAATTATCATATTATCATTATTTGATTAATTTCTCGACAATGGATTGACATCCTTGCAAGGAAGTCCTTTGACTTCCAGGGGCTGGCCTTTGCCAGAAATTACCATATAATTGTCTAATCCCGTCTTGTGTAGTGTCGTGATTGCATATATTTTAAGCGGGACATGAGCTTAAATTCTTGTAAAAATAGAGCACAACATCACACGTCATCCACAGGTATCTCTAAACCCCGCCATTTCAAGGTTTGGTAAGTTTTATCATCTTTCTTATTAGGTTAAGTTGAAGAGGTAAAATTTACTCTAAACAATTACAACAAGTCTACTAAAAGCCAAACCTATCAAAATTACAATGCCACTATGGGATAGCATGCATCATCAAATCACTAGTTTATTTTACCTATGAAAAATAGAAAAACAATGAAGCCAACACATATCGTGTGGCCTGTGATGATTTCAAAAGCAAATAGTACCGAAGATGTCTCGCATTAAGTTTATAAGTATATTTCCCAAAAAGCATCTATTTTTAATTTTAGATAACATAGTAGAGACGTAGTTGTAGCGGAAGGGGCGGTACTTGGGTGCGTAAAAACAACGGAACCTATGTTCTAAATAGAAAACAAATATCTATAGAAGGAAAGGAAAAAAATGTAGAGAAGAAGCCAAACCTTTCTGCTACAATGATGTGGACATTGCACAAGAAGCTTCGAGGGAAGAATGGCAGAGAGGTCGACAACAGAGAGGAAGAACCAACGAAGAAGAAACCAAAACAAGAAAAACACAATAGGATATGAATAGCTTTCTGACTATACGCATCGCAATACCAATACATGCCACACAATGTAGGCGGACATAGAGAACCCGATAAAGAAGGGGACGACAATGGTCAAAACGATGACAAGGTGAAGAAATCTCGACGACGACATCGAGTAGTTTAACCATGCGGTACCACACCTATGGCTTAACAAGATCCTATTGAATTTGTATCTTAGTGAATAAGTACTTTATGAATGCAATCTTTTTATTAGTTATAATGTTTTAACCAATTAAAAAAGTTATAAATTTTCAAGTTTTGAAATGCATATTTTCTAATTAAATATATTTAAACATCTATTTATTTAATGGATTATTAGCTAAGTTTTTTTAATCTTATATTCTCATTTTTCACTAGATCCGTGCATAATGATGTCATGATACTTATTATGGTTGTTATTTCATTTTATGTGTTATTAAACCAATTTTATTTTAATTTGTATACATAATTATGACACAATAACATTATTAAATTTATTGCTAATTAAGTATAGATAATTTAGTGTTAATTATTTTAAAATAATTCAATGTTAGTAACTAAGCCTTAGAATTATGTGCACCTAATCCATGCAAGCTTCAAATTCAATAAAAAAATTAGGTAGAGACTAGTTACATTGAAACTCTTATTATTATTATTAATAGTATGTTAAGTGGCACTCCTGTCAATCTTAGTTTTTTTGGACTCTCAAGACCATACATTCAAATATGTATCACTCTAAAGACCATACATTTGAATCCATAAAATAAAAGCCTTTAATGTTAGGATCTCGACATGACATGGTTTCAATAGAGACTGCTCAATATAGTACACGTATGTAAACAAACATTGATAACTAGTATAAACATTTTAAACATAATTCTTACAAAAATGTTTCAAGAGATGTAACTCTCATTATTTATATTTAGCCAAAATTACAATCTTGGTAAATAACATAGACATTAGACATCATTATATACACTAAATATTATGGTTTTTTATTGTCTTATCTAATTAGTAAGAAAAATATATTTAAAATAATAAGCAAATGAATTCAAATTTTAATACTAAAATTACAATTTGAATTCTAACCATGATTTTTAAGATGTAATTAACCAAAATTATGTGACAGACCTCATTTTACAACGGTTTGAATTTTTCAAATATTTTACATCCATTTCTTCTTTAAACCCCATGATGTAAGGCACATTTATTAAACGAAGAAGATGTTTTTAAATAGCACAAAAAAACATTTTACAACCAACTAAATTAAATGGAATAAAAAAATGAAAATGTTTATCCTCATTATTATGATACCACAAATAATGATTTACCAAGCATAAAATAAAAATACCTAAAAGGAACTTAGACATTCTTTTGAATCTAAATTCACATAATAAAATCCAATCCGTTTAATTCCATAACATTTGATCTGGAAAAATTCAAAATGACACTCCTTTTGATAGATTTTGGAAAATCCAAAATGTCATTTTTTTAATGTTATGGTCAATACACATTTGATTTTCTTAATCTAAAATGTCATTTTTTTGAAATAAGGATAACTAGAACGAACTTACACATTTTTTTTTTGAATCTAAATTCTTATGATAAAAAAATATGTTTAATTTACAGAACATTTGATCTGAAAAATCTAAAATGACTCTTTGTTTGATAGATTCTAATTCCACAATTTTATAGTCAATACAAAATATTGTAAGAATGAAAACATCGACATTATAAATAACTTCTTTCAAGAGACATTCAAACAGAGGTTGTAGGAATCCATTGTCGCTCCTTCTAGGTGAGTGTGATAATCCTTTTCTGGGTAAGCTTTCCCTGTAGACAAGACACATGTTATGCATCTCTAACCATTGAAGAAGAAAATGAATGTGGAAAATGTGTCATTGATGGCAAGGCATTTGCAATGCATTATGCCCATTTAAAAATCATTGATGCATACTAAACACTTAGACTCATATGAAATTATTATTGTAGGTAGTGCCTCTAATGACTCCCTATCTTCCCCAAATCTGCCTCATCTTCCTCTTCCTCTTCCTCTGCCTCTTCTTCCTCCATGCACACTTCTATAATTTTTTGGTGTAGCTGGTCATACAACTCTTTAAATCTGTCTAAAATATCACTGTGAAGTGGGTCAATAGAACAATCCCCACTACTTAACCTATCAAATTCAGAAATAAATACAATGAATTTGTATAAGAAAGAAGTGATTGGAGGGTTATAATTGATGTGGTGAAGTAGAATTAGGCATTGTGGAAGATCAAAAACTTCAAATATGCAGCATATATTCTTGTATCTCCTACACATGCGAAAAATGAGATCAAAATCTACTGCACAAGAGATGAAATGTCTAAGTAAGTATTCATGACATCTGTCATTGTTAGATGTAGTCACTTACTTGAATATGATGCGGGGATTGGTTCTGTTAATTGATGGGAATGGCCATTCTTTGAATCGGTCCAATTTATCTATTTATGTACCAAGGATGTAAGGAAAATCAAAGCAATACTTTCTACATCAAACATACAATAAGACTAGAAAAGGAGGTGTCATATTTGATGATAACATAAAGTAGACACTAGAAAAATTTGGGGCCCTTTAGCTTTACGAGCTTCCTTACTTCAACAAGCCCCAAAATATTATCCAATACTTGATCTTGCACATCCATGAGGGATATGTTTACTTCACGAGATAGTGCATGATAATCACCCCTATACTTATTAGTAATGAAAATAGGTTAGTAAATAGAGGAGATGACCTGGTGCAAGACTTATGTAACGATGATGAGATTGAGAAAATATGCGATCTCTTAAATTATAAGAAAAGGGGCACACCTTTCCCATTGTGAATATTAAGATCTGTTGTCACTTGAAGTTGCACCCTTTGCTTTGAAGCTAGGATCAACACCTCAGTGAAACATGGAAAGACCTTCAAAGTGTGGGACAATGGCTCCTTCAAGGTTAATCTTTAGGTGAAAAGGTTAGTTCCTTTCACTCCAATTCATTGTAACTAATCTAACCAACTCTATACTCTATTACTAACTAGTTCTAATCTAAGATTTCCAAGGAACTAAGGTTTAGAAAGATGAAATATTGAATAAAAGATAAGGTGATGCACCAAACTGAAAGTGGATTCTCTCCTTGAGATGAAGAATGAGAGGGAAAAATATAAATCCAAGAGGGTAGAAACAAGACACATTCAACTATGTAATTACCAAACTATGATTCTCTACATAAGTGACACAAATGATGGAAATCATAAAAATATAACTCACACACAACATGCCATAAAATAATATAAAGGAAAGAACACAACAACACAAGTTAACGAGAAAAAGGGGAACCACAATAACAAAATATAATTAATTATAATATGCACAATCTATTAAAATAATGGTGAAGGCATTGAGTGCATTGCATTAAACCAACATAGAAGTTTACAACTTAGAATACTTGGCCACACAAAAGGGTAGCATAACCTCAAGTATTTAAGAGACAATATTTTTTAATAAAATTGAGTTACATATATAGAAGAAGGAGAAGGGGAGAGGAAATATCAAATCAAGAAGATCACCCATTTATCCAACCACGAAGGACCACTTAATATTCAAGTGTGTATACTCAACATAGGGAAAATAGACTTTTGCATAATCCACAAAAATTTCCATAAGTGTGTTTTTTTACATTTTTGGCCCAAAAATACACTTTATTGTGACCCAAAATTGATTTTAACATGTAGTAATCCTCAATACCTTTCCAATGATATCATTTTTTTCTTATTTGGTGACATGGATCAAACGATATGAGAATTTAAAGATTATCATGTTGTTTTACATAGTGATGGTCATATGGCCATCAAATTTAACCTCTAGGTTTCCCATATTGATGTGTTAACTCCTCATTAGATCCTAGAGTCTCCCTTTCTATTATGTGGATTTTGAGGATGCCGTGGATTTTAAGGATCCATGGGAAAAGAGGAGGTCATGGGAAAACTAGGATCCATGGAAAAGAGGAAGGTATGAAAAACTAGGATCCAAAAGAATGAGGAAGTTGTTGA
Organism: Taxus wallichiana var. yunnanensis; assembly: GCA_018340775.1. NCBI lineage: Eukaryota > Viridiplantae > Streptophyta > Pinopsida > Cupressales > Taxaceae > Taxus > Taxus wallichiana. Next base: position 740,308,638 of record CM031243.1, read on the forward strand.
AAACTAGGATCCACAGAGAAAGATGAAGCTTCTAAAAACTAAGCTCTATGGAGAAAGAGGAAGCCACATAAAACTAGGATCCAAAGAGAAAAAGGAAGTTGTGGAAGACTAGGATCCTTAGAGAAAAACGAAGTTGTGGAAAGCTAGGATCCATGGAGAAAGAGGAAGTTGTGAAAAACTAGGATCCATGGAGAAAGAGGAAGTTGTGAAAAACTAGGATCCATGGAGAAAGAGAAAGCCAAAAATACTAGGATCCGCAAAGAAAAAGGATTACGTGGAAAACTAGGACTTGTGGAGAAAGAGGAATCAACATAAAAATAGGATCTCTAGAGAAAGAGGAAGCCGTAAAAACTAGGATCCATAGAGAAAGAGGAAGCCGCAAAAACTGCAATTCACGAGAGAAAGAGGAAGCCATAGAAAACGAGGATTTGAGGAGAAAGAGGAAGCAAAATAAAACTTGGATATGCGAGAGAAAGAGGAAGCCTTAGAAAACTAGAATTTGTGAAGAAAGAGGAAGCCAAAAACAACTAAGATCTATGGAAAAGGAGGAAGTTGTGGAAAAATAGGGATTCACAAAAAATTAAGGATCTAAGACAATATAGGGATCCACAAAAATTTAGGCATGTGTGGATTCCCTTTGATTTATAGCTAAGTTGTCCATATAATCATAAGTTCTTATTCAACAACAAGGACCCAAGAACAAAAGTTATGGTGTGCCTCCTAACCTCCAAATTGGTTGGTGTAGAAAGATGGACAAAAATAAACAAGAAATTTATGTATATTGCACACAAGATGGAAAAAGGGATGCACTACAACTTGTCCCAATATATATCTAAGGGCATTTAGAAATATGCGGAGACCACACATTTGAAGGGGGGCAAGTTCATCTATGACACCATCCTCCTCCTCTTAGTCTTCAATGAGATGGGTTTTTTCAGAGAGGAGCAAGAAGCCAAAGTAGGTATAGCCCATGGAAAAGAAGTCACCCATAGAGAAATACAAGTATTTATTGGCCCCTTCCACCCTTAATGCATACAAAGCTAGAATTAATAACTAGTTAACGCATCTAAGTGATGTCCTTAAAGGGGACCGGTGGATCTTGTGCTTTAGTTTCCAAAAGAGGTAGAGGGAGAAGCAAAAATTGTTATAATGTAGCACTACTCCTTGGCATAGTTCAAGATGAAAAGCGAATAAATGTGTCCTTAGAACAATTTTCCCTTTGCCTTCAATGTAGAATAATTCGTGTGATTCGTAAAATGGATCGGGGATGCCAAAAGATGAACATTGATGCAACATACATACCCTCCAAGTATAGAAGGGAGGGGGAGGAGGGAGGCAAGGAGTGGGGAGAGGGAGATAAAAAAAAGGAGATAGGGAGAGGGGAAGAGGGTGGGATCGAAGGGCGTGAGTGAGAGAGGGAGAGAGATACGGATGGGGAGAGAGAGGGAGTGGTAGGGAGAGAGGGAGGGAGGAAGAGGATGCGAGTGGGTGAGAGGGAGGGATGTTAGGAAAATCCTATGTTAGTGCTCACATTGTGTTAGTGGTGAGCAATTTTATTATGTGAGTTAGTTAATGTGTGAAAAATAGATTAAGTTAATATATTATTGTAAGTTGTTGATACAACTTACTAAGGAGATCATGGAATGATTATAGGAATGTGAGGTTTTAGGACAACTCATCTATATTGGGGTGAGTGGTTAGAGGAGAAACACTTTTTATTTTTAATGTTGAGATGCAAATATAATTTTTGTATGAATTGAATAGTAAAACAAAAGAAGCTTTGTTATTTTATGTTCTATTTATGAACAAATATGGTGATTCCATCTCATTTGGTATCGAATAAGGTATGTGTATAAGAGAGTATGTGAAGGACTTTGGATGAGAAAAGAATATTTTGTTGGAAATCTTGTAGTATTAGTAGCTTGTTAGGTATTTTGGCATGTGCTTCTCCGGATCTCTCTTGTCGGTATTATTTATTGTTGTGCATTTTGCATTTGTAATATATTGCAATACATTCGAGATATGTTGGGCACTCTAAGGATCAATTTTTTTCAAATTGTTTAGAGAATTGTAAATTATAACCTTCCTTTGAGGCGTTCGACATGTCAAACACCACCGAACCTCACCATTCACCGCATATTACTTTAGAATTCTGTCGAAGACCTTTGAGTTTGGAGAAATGACATGTACTTATTTTCTTCATACAAATCTAATTCGTTGTAGGGCTATTGGTTTCCACATTATACATAATATCATCACTTATGCTCCAAATTCATTATTGATTGTTGCACTCATCTCATGGATTTACAACCTTCTACAAGTTAACAAATATATGCGAGAATTTCTAGATCCTACACATGTTTTTGCCATATGCAAATGCCAGCTCATGAATCCCCAACTCAACATCTTGTTTGGGCTCGCTACAAATATCATCCATACACGTCATAGAAGGATATGGGGATTTAAACAACATATGGTGGACTATTTTGAATGAGATAATGCCCTTATGCTTAAGTTATTTTAAATTTTGTTATAGTGTCTATTGATCATTGCTGATATGACGTGTGTTGTCATGAAAATTATGAAAAGAAAGTCTAACATTTACCTTTTCAAGCCAATGAGGGGGATGATAGTAATTAGGTAGTAAGGATAGCAATCATTTAACCAATAACGTTTGTGAAATATCATCCATACCATTTTTAACCTTATCAAATGAAATTTCTTCATTCCTATGTGGTCACACGTTATTATTTAAGGTTGGTTACTTGTGTCATGAAAATTGTTCCCTCTATATATAACTTTTACAAGAATTGAATTGAATTTTTAGATATATATTTTGTACAATATTTATCATTGTTTTTATATTGTGATACTCTTAGAGAGATATGTGTTGTATATATGCTTTCTCCAATGAAATAGCAAACCCTTTTCTAATATATTTACTTGAGTGCAAATAGAATAAAATTAAAAAAGCTATGTTCAACCTCATCAAAATAGGAATACTTGAAATTAGTGATGATATAATCCCTAAAAAAAAATTGCTTTGCATATGAATAATTTTCTTTATGAATAGATTTAGATAGATTTGATGGTAGATGAATATTGAAAAAATCCCATTTCAAAATGAGAACGCTCAAGTCATTGACATTTCCTAAAGTCGGTGTGTTTTTCAACACTAAAAAACTTGCAAATTTTTTAACTACACTTGAGTGTATGGGTTGTGTATTTTTCAACACTAAAAAAACTTGCAAAAATTAAAAAATTCAAGCAAAAATTTTAACAGAGGTGGGCCTTCTATAACAGAGCCATCATTAGAACAAAGGTGGGCCTTCTATAGAATAAATTATAGTTTCAAACCAAGGTTGGCCTATTAGTATACAGGTCAAAGAAATTTGGGACACGGTTTATTGTATATAGCAGAGCCTGTGGAGAGTGAAAGAGGTCTGCAGAGTCACATAGAAGACTGTACATGTCTAGGAACACCATTTTGTGTGATTAGAAATATTGTGAAGCTCTGTTTTCAGCTTAGGTTAAGCGCGTAGAGTCTGCACATAGGTTTAGGAGAGTCCTTTGAGACTTATAGAGTTTTTGAAAGCCCTTTGAGGCTAAGATCTCGTGTGCTATGAGCTTAGGCTGTAATGCCCTGTAATGTCCAGGTTGAGATTCAATAAAGAATGAATTGTGTGTGTGTTATTCTCCTGTGGTTGTCTCTGAAGATGAAAGGTGAGGCTCCCAATGTCTCTACCACATAAGCAGCTATCCAAGTTCAAGGCATTACTAATGTCTCTATTGCATTACTAATTGGTGGATGTATGCTGAGTACTGTGGGAATCTTTGTTGTCATTGATCTTGGATGAGGCTAGATCTGTGTCAGCCCAAACTGTATCCCCACCTTTTTTGTTTATGGATGAGGGGAGAGAGTACTGTCCCATAAGGTCATTGTAAATTATGCAATTCTACCTAAGATTATGAATGAAAAATCAGAATGCTCAAGGAAAATTGAACAATATAATTAGAGACATGCCTCACCTCCAAAATGCTTCTAAAATTTAGTAACTAGGCTATATATTTAAACTTTTCTATGTGGCCCTCCATACTGGCATGCAAATTGTATTGTATTTGCAACACTTCGGTTAAAAGAGAACTGAAGGGCATTGAAATCTTTAAAATCAAACTCTGCGGAGAAAAACCAAAGTTATTTGTTGCAAATCATCTAAGGTTGTGAGGTGCTGCTAACAAACTTGCTAGCGCTAGTATTTCTCCAAAAGAAGTCACTTACACAGATTTCAAACTTTCCAAGTTGTAAAATTTCAAAAGCAATTGTTGTACAAGCACTATAAATAAAGTGGGTTTGGTCGGTTGGCATCGAATCCATATGTAAGAATTAATGTGTTTGTGTTCAAACCCATTTGGATTATCCTTGGGAATTATGTGGTAAACTAAGAAACTCAAAGGATGTCCAACCTTTATTGGGGTGATGGTGTAAACCACATACTCCAGTACTTCAAAGGTAACTACTAATGCCACACTCTTTTGAAGAAGCATGAGTCCACTTGAAAACTAGGGGAGAAATGACAGTAATCATTCCAGTTGAAACCTGTATTCATTTGGGTATTGTTATAAATAATTTATGCATGAAATATGACCAGACCTTTATGGGAATAAACTGCACACATGCCATTCCAGACACCTGATGTTGCATCTGCTAACAAATGCACATCTTGTGGATGAATGCTTTGGGAAATCCGTTTTGGGATTAGTAATGTCTCTAAGGCATTACTACTGTCTCTACTCATACTGCATTACCAATTAGTTCATAGGGGCACTCAACCTTCACTGCATCACAATGTCTCTACCACATAAGCAACTATTCAAGTTCAAGGTATATACAACCAGTTGATTATATCGAGGAGCAGTCATTCAATTATATTGTTCTATTCAACAAAGAAATTTAGAAGCTATCAAATTCCCAATTGAAATGAATTTCCTCAAAGAAAACTGACAAACAGGTACTAATAGGAGCCACTCAAAAGGTCTTAAAAAACCACTTTGTCATTCAACCTGCACAACTGGAAACCACAAGTCTAGAGAAAGAATTGGGCATTGATTCAGGTAAAATGGCCTGGAACAAAGGTAGATTTTGGGATGGGTACTGTATAAAGAAAAATATTCACGGTTGGGGTGAATTGAACAAAGTAATAACATCTTGATCAGTAATTATTGAATCTCAACCCTCGACAGGGCATTACAACTCGTAGCACACAAATACATTATGATAATGTATTATGCATTCACATCATGTTAATTATAATGTATTTATCATAATGTATTATGCTTTCAGATCACTATCAATCAACAACTAATGCAAAACATTTGCCTTTCATAAGAAATCTAACATTTCAGTTTTTAAGCTTATGTTTTCTAACGACTGATGTGTGTGCTGAAAATGATTGACCCATAGATCTTCAAAAATTGAAATACCCATAGAAAAAGCCTTATAAAACCATAGGAAACAAACTTGAAAGACAGATCCTATTTGAATATTGTAGGAAAACTATAAATGAGGTTAATTAAAAATATATATAGTGCAGGAATAAGAGCATAAGTAAATGCTGAATCATAAAATTCAAAACGTGTAATTTATGAGAAAGCTGCAAAGGCAAGGTGTACTTTACTAATTCAGATTTATTTCTCCATTAAGGATCTCTTCAAGTGATGTTAAATTGTTCAGCTAAGATCAGTTCAGGAAGAACTTTAAATAGCTTGATACTGCAACATGTTGGCTGGTCCCATTAAAAAGGGTTCACTTTCAGAGAGTGACATATCAGATACAGACAAATTTGAAATGTCCAAAAGAGTTGTCATCATCTTGGCCTTTTCAGGACTCATTATAGAAGCAACTATAATGAATATGTCCGAAAGAGTTGTCATCATCTTGGCTGATGTTGGTCTCCATCTTCCAAGCCAGATAAAGGTTGTCCAGCAATCCACTTTTTATGAATGTGTACAGCCTGAAATATTTCCAGCAATCACGTTTTATGAATGTGTAATCTATTTTACTCTTAATCTTGATTTCTTAGCACTGTAACAATGAATAATATTCTTTTCTATCCTTTCTTGTCAAAATAATTCTATCAGATGAGTCCAAACCCACTATTGGATCTATTTTCAGGGTACAAGGAATGGAGTCAATTTTGAAAAATAGAATTTTACAACAACCTGCCACAATTCTTTGCCATTAAGAAATTGAGGATCTCATTAGACTTTCATTGGATTACAACTCTGTTTTTATCAAATGTGTCAAAACCCACTACTGGATCTACTTTCAGGGGAAGAAGGAATGAAGCCAACCCTACCACCATTCTTTGCCATTAAGGAATCAGGGTCTCATTAGACTTTTATTGGATTGCAACTCTGTTTTTACCAGACAGTAATAACAATTGCCGAATAATCAAACTGTAATCAAATGCATTGTGATTGTCACTAAAATACATCATATGTTGGCATGAGGATGGGCATATCTGATGCTTAATTGGTATGCTTAATAGATATTCTCATAAAGCTTATTCACCAGGTATATGACTATTTTTGACAAATGTTTGAAATATTAGACTCTTAAATTAACAATTTTCTGGAAAACATTCTTCAATTTTTCAAATGAAATACCTGTCAAACAATTGGAAAAGTTATAAATCCTTTATTCTCCTAAAAATACTCTATAATGTATATATATTATTGAACTGCACAGATTAACAAACTAATATACACTTGAAAAAATAAGTTCTGCCCCTTTCAATTTTCCATGGGAAGTCATTTTCTGATATGGGACGGGAATGCCATTAAATTGAACTATCTGAAACATTGGATCATAATGAATATAAATCCGTTCAGAAAAGAGGAGTACACTTAGTCTCTAGTAATTCCAGAGGAAGAAACTGATAAGGAACAAACTGAGACTTGGCCACCTGTAAGAACCGACTTTGGCTGTCTGCTGATGAAAGAATACATAGAATTTTTGTGGAAGTAAAACATAGGGCACAACAGAGGAGTCCAAATACCAGACTCCAAGAGATGGCGGTTCAAGAAAGCATGCAATTAAATTAGTTCAGCATTTTTGGGTAAACTTGCTCTGCAAATGGGACAGGTATTATTCATGTCCAGCCATTGGAGAAGACAGTGGGTATGAAATACATGCCTTTGATGGCACGGCATTTGCATTGCATATTGGCCTGTTGAAAATCCTCGATACATATGGAACATTCACACTCGTCAGAAATTTTTATTGTGGGTAGCAGCTCCAATGATTCTCTGTCCGCCCCCGAATCTGCCTCTTCTTCCTCTTCCTCTTCCTCTGCCTCTTCGTCCTCCTCACACACTTCCACACTTGTTTGGTGCAAGTGGCCATAGAGCTCTGTGAACATGTCAACAATTTTGCTGCGATCTAGGTCATTTGAAGAATCTCCGATTAATCTATCGAATTCGCCAAGGAAGACTGCGAATTCGTCTAAAAAAGAAGTTATGGGCGGGTTGTAATTTATCTGGTAGAGCAGAGCTAACCGTTGTGGCATATCAGGGACTTCAAACAGGCTGCGGACATTCTCATATCTCATAGACATTCGAACTGTGAGATCAGAAATGTTCTGTACAAGGGCTGCAACAGTATCCGCCATTGTTGAATATGATACAGTGAATAGTCCTGCTAAGTGAATTGACGGGAATGCGGTTCTTTAATTGACGGGAATGGCGGTTCTTTAAATCGGGCCAATTTGTCTGTTAGGTCGAAAGCTTTTTCTCCACAATTAATGTTTGCTTGCGAGTTGCGAAGGTTTTTTTCCCCTATTTATAAAAATGACATAAAAAGAACACCGCCATTGTTTTGGGTCTATTAATAGAATTCGCTATATTTAAGATGCCTAATTTAAAACTTCATTTCAGCCATTTAATTTAATTAAATATCAGTTAGATTTATTTTGTTTGCCTATTAACGGAATGACAATTAATGTGTGCTTGCGAATGCTTTTTCCTATTTATAAAAATGTGATACACAATTACATCAATTTCTTTTAAAAATGAAAAATGAATAAAAATATACAATAGTATAATACAAGACAACCAATATAGCAAGAGATGCAAGAATATTAATGACAAAACTTGCTCCACAAAAAAGGTACATTAATAAATAAAGAGTAATTCAACGCAAAACATTAGATGAACGAATATGGTGTTTTAGTTGAGCTTTAATATTTCTCATCTACTTTAATAGGTTCTCATGATGAAGAAGAATTGATTGCATACCTCGTTCCATGGAGGAGAACTCAATAAATTTTGCGGATAATAATTGTCTAAGGAGTAATGTTGTTAAAGAAGCAAGATTGACATCTATTTTTCCAAATATGCGTAGTTGGTATTTGTCTAAAAATTTCAAAAATCACATTATTTATATTCCCAATCTAGGAAGAGCTTTTTTCCATGAAAACTTACTTGAAAATAAGGTTAGCACATCAAAATAAATTTGATTTAGATCAATTTGGCTAAATTGCACTTCCAAAGGATATACATGATAGTTTCTTTGTTATTATAGAAGGGCGAGACAATTTAATCACACACAAAACCCAAATCTATCTAGAATTAGAAGCGGTTCCACCAAATTGAGGAGTCGGGGAAACTTATCCCGTGCCTTATAGAAGAGTCTTTCCAACTAATTAGCTAAGATGTTTCATCCCAAGCTTTCCACAAGCTAATCATCGGTGGGGAACCGTTGATTTTAGTTTTTTTATCATTTAGTATTTATTATGTAGATTGGTATGCTCCCATTTGGCTTTTGTTGTTAAGTCAATTTTGTGTCTAAGGAGAACTTTCCAAGGTTTATTTCTAAAAATATTCCTATCCATTTGAAGGTGAGACATGTCTACGGTCCAAGGTTCTATGATACCCATCCCACCCTTGTGTTTGGGTTATGTACAAAGATTTGAAGATATCACTATCGTTCCTTTCTAACCATCTCATTTATCCCAAAGGAAGCGTTTGACCCTTTTGACTCGATATGAAGATCCCTTGATAGAGTAATATTGCCATTTCCCTATCAAGCTAGATATCGAGAAGGCCTTGGTATGAGAAAGCTAGATATCGGAAGCAAGTGTACCTTGTTATTATGAGCCTCTGTATTTGTTTGGTGGCTTATGGTGGCTCGTCCCCATAGAGTTCTATATATATATATAAGCATATATATATATAATCCCCTATATATATATCATATATATATCTTGGCATGATCAAGAGATATAGATGTCACTGGAATGACTAGGTGATTCATTGAATGCGCATGTAGGATCGAATGCAATGACAACACTTGGAATTTGACATCTTTCAAAGAAAGAATAGCTTGATATGGGAATGAGGGGAGCAATAGGACAGAGCACCGTTACGTAAATCGAGGGGGTATTTTGGTGGTTTCGCAAGGTGCTTTCCCACATATAGATAGATGTGTCGTGACCTAATTGGAACCCTAAACTATGGATATGGTGATGGGACAATATAAGAGTAGACCATGGGCCATGATGATATAATGGAACTTCGTCCTATAGAAAATTTTTGTAGGCATCTAAAAGGAAGAATATTACAAGTGAGTATTAAAAACGATAATAGTAACAATTTGAATAAACCAAGCCAAGGAGAAAAATTTAATGTCCCAATTGTTAATCATTCTATTGAATTTATGAAGAAACCAATCATATTACTAAGAAAGAGTTACTCCAATGCCAAAGGGGATCCTTAAGTATCTCATGACTTCCCCATGTTTCAACTGTTTCCATTCTAGTAAGCATTAATTATTTTTATGCTTTTCAAGTTTAGACCCTGAAGCCATGAAGTATAATTATAGATCGTTTAGGGCATAAAATAGTATGGAGTTCTGATATAGTTTGGTGCTATATAAATCTTTGAGTTTATTTACAAATAATATAGAGTATTAACAAGAATTTCATCATTATTTTGATTCCATTAATAGACTTGAATAGGCCCCACAATTAAAAAAGCGACATGTACATTAATTTTTTATTTTTATTTTTATCGTTAAATACTTTTAACTGGAGCTATGAACCGAGAGGGTTTGTGGGGCCCTACCCTACAACAATGTCCTCAGATAAGATATTACAATTAAGACCAACACAAACCACCATGACCACTGAGCCCGCACCAACGATGCAAATACCGCAACCGTCCGACAAAAACTACCTCAACCTATTGGTGATGCAACACCCACCACCACCGGTAAACCACCCCGAAGGGATTGCGCCCAGATGGAATTTGAACCTGGGTGGATCTGACACAACCATCCATCTTAACCGATCCACCCAAACCCCATTGGAAAAATTTGGATGGTAAACACTTTTATTATACCAAGAGCTATGAATTGGAGTGGTGGAGGAGCACTTTCTCTAAGTGGGACATGGGGGTGGGCTTGGGTCCTTAATGTCGCCAAACAATCCACATTCGAGAGTACTCCACTATATTCCTTGGTCCATATGGAGAAGTTCGACCCCTACCTCAAGGTGTCCCCATGACCACTTATTGAAAGCATCCAATGAACTCAATGGGAATGGAACTTGGGTTGATGATTACAAACTACTTGTAACTCACCAATAGCCCAAGACCTTGAGTTCAAATTTGGATGGTAAATGCTTTTATTATACCATAGCTATGAACTAGAGTGGTGGAGGAGCACTTTCTCTAAGTGGGACATGGGGGTGGGCTTGGGTCCTTAATGTCTACCGAGTGATCCACATTCATAGGAGAAGTTAGCCTAACCTGGCAAGGTGTCCCCATGGCCACTTATTGAAAGCATCCATGAACTCAATGGGAATGGAACTTGGGTTGATGATTACAAACTATTGAGTTCCATGTATGGATTTTGATTTCAACTCCATATGGAGAAGTTAGACCCCTACCTCATATATTTTGGTGCCCCCATGGCCACTTATTGAAAGCATATTTTGGATTTAAATGTTTAAAACTTATATAAATGAAATTATAGAGACAATGGAAACCATTTGTCACTCTTTTAGGGAAAGATCTCTTTCCTAATTTATCTATCCAATTATCATGCCCTTAATTATGTGTTCTCAAATGTTAGCATTATTAGTCCTTACCCAAGAAGGTAATTACTATTGTAATCGATAAGACAAAACTATCAAATATTTGCAATGATGTCAACCAATCGACAATTACTTTATGTAAGATTCTAAAGTTTCTCATTTTAAAATTCAATATTTTAAAAACTTGAAGCCAATAAGTTCTATTTATCAATTTTTTTAATAAATAAATATTTATATTACCATATTGAAAGGTGAACTCTAAACCATTAAAAGTACCCATATCAATAACGATTAAACAATCTACAATCTTAAAATATTGCAATCCTCATGGTGTCAAAACCTTGTACTCCACTAAATATTTTTCATATATAATCTAGAGAAAAAAGGTGAAAATCATCCATTAAAAACACCCCTATCAACAATAACTAATATAATATCTAACCCTAAAACAATTCAACCCTTATCTTTTATATTAAAGAATACTTTTATAAAAGGATGGAATAAAGATATGTAGATCCTAGGTATGCATCCTAAAGATATAAAATAAATATGGAGTTCTTTCTTCACTTGATACATGCATAACCATGACCTCATAGAGGTGGGTAGAAATCATTGGCTCCTCAAGAGGTTAATGAGAATAAATATGTGTTTTTATCTTGTCGGTATGCACTCAAGTTGTAATAAGTGGTGTTGATAAGGGAACAATGAAAAATTTATTTGTGAATATTCATAATTAGGAAAATAGTAGGAATTATGGAATATGTATTTGGTTATTTTAAGACTATGTAAATACCCATGTTTCACCCAAAAAAATCTATAAAAATAATTTGTCCCATGCGAATAGCCAACATATCTCTAATCCCAACATCTATTTTTTAATGGATCGTTAGCATAATCAATGAGATGAGATTTAAAAACATTCCTAGATCACCAAGAATTCTATGGAACCTTTGGTATCAATTGCTTAAATTTTAGGGAGAAAATTTTGAAATTTGATTAAATTCACCACACACACACACACACACACATAGATCAAGAGACTAATCACTAAGAAAATGATTCAACATTTCAATTGCAAAAATAAAAAAATCAAGGTTTTTCTGCTAAAATGTTACAGTTTACATCCTACAAGCACTTAGTGCAAGTAAGTCTATTTAGTATTGATCTAATTTAAAACATGTTTTTTATCATTTCATATTTCTTTATCTGCTTTTGTAAGTTAGGTTATTAGTAATGCTATAATATATTAAAATATGTCATTTTTTGATTTTACGATAACACTAATATATGTGCATCATTACCAATGTCATTTTTTACATGTCGTATGATACTACAATGAATTATTCAATTTTCATCTCATCGCATCTAAATCATAAATTTTCCTTACATGAAAATGGAAACTAAAAAGGGAACCTCAAGAAATAAAATCACGTGCAACACCTCTTGGTACTGTAGACACAAAATCACACACTTTGGGTAATTATCTAGTCTTGATTGCATACTACTATTCATATGATTCCTAAGTAAGAAAAGTAATAATCAACCCATGTCTTTGGCCATCTTCTTTTTCTTTCTATTGCTAATTTTGTTCTTGCACACTCTTTGCTCAATCGACCTTTGACCCTTTAGTTTATCTTAGTTTGGACACTAACGCGCCAGCCGGGATGTCAACGCCAGGTGCCCCGTCCCCTCTAGGTGCTCATGACCTCTTTGTACTTTACTCACCTCTTTTGGGTCATTTCTATCCATTTGAGGACTTTATCTTTTTGGTAGTCAACTTTTTCGGGGTTAATTATGAAATTCAAGAAAAGGAATCATATAAATATAAAGTTATGTGATCATAATAAAGGACCAAACACTAAGCATTATCCATCACCACCCAAGGTTGCATCTAAAGGCTATCAAAGGGCACTCAAACATCTGTTTTAGCATCCATCACAAGGGACAAGGACTAGTTTTCTGCATCACACTTCATAAGAGGGGGTTTATTCTATTCCACACACACACATCTATTACATTTTCTTATATCTAGTTACTTTCTCGCTATCAAGTCGACACATACAAGAGCCACGTAGGGCACAAATCCACACACACACAAAATAACATTGGGTCCGAAATGTAGTGAAGTACTTAATTATAATATCACCATTTTGATAGTTGAGGATAGTCCAACTCCTCATTCTACATCTTTATTTTTTGGGAATTGATGTTTATTTGAGGGTTTTGTAGGTCTATAATTCATTTCAGGTTTCCAGTGAGCTTGATGATCTTGGTGTGACTTCATAGCGACAAAAGGAGAACAAAAACAAAGAACTTGTGATCGTGAAAATTTGGAGTTCCGAGAATTTTCACATACTTAGGCACTTGTTTCCAGGCTTTAGCGCCCGTGGGCACTCCTATCCCTTTTTGGGTGCCTCTGTCCAACCTTTTCTTCCAATTATATATTTTTCTGAGTCTTTGTGCAACACTCTTGTCTCTCTATTCACTTTGTCAGCACTTTTATATGCTCCAAAATTTATTACGAATCAATTAAGTATATTTTTCTCCTCCTTGAAATTAGGGTTTCATAATTTATTGCTTAGTTGCTTGGGTGTTATTTATGTACTTAATTGTTATTCATTTATTGTTGTTATATCATTTGGATTAGGATCATACATTTCATATTTTATCTTAATCATTTTGGTGAACCCGACCTTTGAATCCACCTTCTCTCCTTAGGATTTTATTTTTTATGCCCGTCACCCATAGTGGTCATTTTGGGTCCTTTGAGCATCTCGAGCTTCCTCCATCTTCCCGTAGGATTTCCAAATCAATGGATGACATCTCTCCATCAATGGCTATGACTGAAAATCCCTTTATTAATTCCCACCATATTCCCCTTAATGAAATAGAAACATTCGATAGTGAAAAATCATATGATGAGGATACAAATGTTGATCAAGAACAATTAGAAAAGCTTAGAAATTTTCAAAAAGATTTGCATGATAATCCCTCTCATCTTCCACATATTTTACATGCCCTAATTGCTACTAGAAATGCTCGTGATGCTTCGGTATCTCTTTTTGGCTATTCTTTGATTGTCATGGCCTCCTCCCAACCCATCCATAGTTTCACCTCCATTCTACTAATACTTCTCCAATCTTACAACACCATGCTTCTAATGCACAACTTGGTACCTCCTCTAATACTCCTAATCTCACTTCTTTATATAAGGATCTGTAAGACCTAGTTCGTTAACTATAATTGGCTACATCCTGTGCATCTCCATCTTTGGATTCTACTTTGCTACTTCATAGCCCTTTTTCACCCGTTATATATGTATATCCGATGCCTTTGAATTTTTTTACTCCAAAGTTACTTATTTTCAATGGACATGGTGACCCACAAGAGCATCTCCATGCCTTTCATGTGGCATGTCTAGATTATGCAGATGATCACACTTTATTAACAAATATCTTTCCTCATTGTCTCCAGATTATGCAATGCATTGGTTCTATGACCTACTGTCCACTCGGTAACATCTTTCACGCATCTAGCCAATGCTTTTCTCACACATTTCTCTATCAATATCGGCTCTAAGATCTCATATGCTCAACTTACACAACTTAAACAAGGGTCTAATGAACATCTAGTGGACTATGTCTTATGATATAAGAAACAACCTAGCTAAGATGTCTAATGTTCTTGTGGACTCAAAGCTTTAAGATTTATTCATTCAGAGTCTATTACCACCTCTTCAGGAGAGTGTTATTTTTTAGATATCTTCATCATTTGATCAACTATGTTATACTCTTAAGCTATGTGAAACAAAACTCTTATAATACGAAAGCTTAAATATCAAGAGCAAGTGTCATCTTTTGTGTAATTTCAAAGTAAATCAATATTTAAGCCATCAACAACAAAACCTACCCACTCAAAATCACTATCAACGTTGTATCTAACACCAAAGAGCTTCAATCACAACCGCATCGGTGTACACACATGAATTTAACTGTCATTCCACATATTTTACTTCCACAACTTGTTGAAAGTAATCTTATCATGCTTCATCTTCCGCTCGTTTTAGATCCATCTCATCCTAGAGGTTTTAATTACGATGAAATATTCAAATGAAACTATCATCAATATGTCAGACATTCTACATATCGTTGTTTCAAACTGCATTATCTTATCCAAGATTTGATCAAAAATAATGCAATTGAGCTTCCAGAGCCTATAACTTTTACACCTATTAATGAAAATCATAAGCTTAAAATATTTAATAATCTCCTTCCAAAACATGACCAGAAACCAATTGAATTCCTGGCTAATTATACATATCATTGCATGCCTCCTCCTACATCGGGGGCTCTTGATTTATTAGTTTCTCAAACTATGCGTTTCCCCACCAATCATTTTTTTCTAACCATGATTATCATGCTACATTCTCTTCCAATCACTTTCACATTAATGCTTCTATCAGATCCATCTCTTTCAGTGACACTAAAGTTGATCCATCATGGCCTATCAACGCATGTTCAATTTTACTTCTTGTTTCTATTAGCTATCCACTATCACAAATTTCATATCCAATGGAAAACTCATATGGGGTCATTAATCTTCAATTTCTTGTCGGGTCTTCTCACCATGCTTGTTCCCTTCCTTGTAGCACAAAAAATCAAAGGGTGTGACATGCTCTTAGGTCTCAATTGGATTCACAGGTATCATTTTATCATCTCCATGAATCACTTGCATTTAAAATTCATTCAAAACAATCAAGTCATCTCTATTAATGGTGTGCATCCCTATACTCCATGGTTCCCCCTCTTGAGGTTTCCATTACATCACCTAGTCCATCTAGTTCTCCACACCTCTCCAACCTCAATCACAATCCAATCTTAGCTCGCCTATTCACACAAAGCTTGCACAGCCTCTCATTTCTCTGCTAGTCCAATACATCATTCTAGGTCCATGAATAGGACATATCCTATATATAGGCATACTTCACCACCTCGTTTCACTCCACAGGTATTCATCACCTCCGTATTTTAGTTCCCATAGGCACCCATCACTTCCATAAGATACTCGTCTTGCATGCATATAAGCTTCATTCACCTATACAACGTCTATCTCATGCACCACTTGTCTTGTCTCAGCATGTTTACAAACTTTCATCTCCACCAAAGCATGGGGTGGAGGGCCTTCATATTTCTCTTTTATCAGATATTGCACTTATCATCACACACTCTGGGGCATCACACTTATTTCCCCATCTAACATTAGCACATGTATCACATCACATCGCATCAATCCACATTTAGTCTATCACATACACCATGTACATCTTGATACCTCCTCATATCATCATTTCCCGATGAAGCACTCTTGTGCTTTGGTTTACACTTGAATGTTGAGAGAATCCTATACACATGAACCTCAAACATGCTAGATTCTACACTACACATCCTATTATATATGACACACTAGACACGCTTCTCTTATATAATTCCTACATGCATTTATCATTACACAATCAACATACTTGCGAATTATTCCTCCTTATCATGTGTATTCATCACACAAACAACACATACCCTCTTCACATATTCAACACACAACACACTCGACATATTTACCACAAAATGTACACTTTTGTGACATACCTCTTTCAAATCATACAACACATCTCTCTTCCACGTAATCAACACCAAGAAATTATACACTCTAAAAATTTCTAATACAAGTGTTTTATACAATCTACACATCTTAAACACACTACACATTCGACTCTTTCACGACATATTTATCTCACACTCCTACTCTACATTCAATAAATTCACAACAACTTTCTCTTTTATGTGTAACCAAAAAAAAACCAACACGACACACTACCATATGAAACACTCTAGTTCGTGGTCCATACTTGACTACTAAGGGTCTACATCTCAAATGTACCTTACAACACTCACACATTTACTCACACACTCACTCAATCACACGCTTATAAACTACACTTTATGTTATGATGATCAATCTTGTTAGTACACATATTACAAACCATTTCGTGATGAAACACTCTCGTTTATGGTTCATTCTTGATCTTTAAGGGGCATAAATATATGAACATCATTCCATAAAATTCCATTCACACTCACTCGGGAACATGACTCCTATCACACTCACTCTTCATTGTATTCCATTCCATCCATCCACAACATACTACATATCTTGGTCACATTTAGTCTTGCTTATATTTACTTGTTACATGCACATCTTATTACACATGCTAGATAAATATCTTATATGTCATTATCTTTATCATACACACATGTGGGTTCACCTTTCTTTCTAGTTGTGATCGTAGATTATAAATATCCCTAACATACAACATGGATGCTTGGCACAATACCTATTTCCAGTCCCATAAAGTGGCTCTTAGGGCATCCATTTTCGTACACTACAAGTGTTGTTGTTTCATTTTATTTCAAAGCACGTTACTATATCGAATCATACACGTTTTTACATACTTTTTATCTTTCTAACATGCTAATGGGTACTTCATGTGTAACATTTTTTTGTAGGCCTATTTGCTACCATGGTTGTCCATTACATTGCTTATCACATGTTTGGGATTTTCCCTTTGTCTTGTGTGCACACTTTTATCCTTTTGGCATAGTCAACCTTGATTATATTGTGACATCATGAGTGGTGTCCCATGTTTGCAACCCAATTTTAACGGTCTACATTGTCTTCTTGTGTTTTACACTATCGTCTTGGATCTTAGCTTACATTGTCTACTTGTTTGCTAACTTAAATTTTTCACACATGGTTGTCTTTACTAACACTTGTCTCCCATCCACTCTGTTTGTGTGTGCCTTGGTTGAAATACCTAGCACATTCCCTTCCCCATGTAGGGCACAATATACCAAAGACAATGGCCATCCTCCTTTGGGACACATACTCCTTCAACAATGTCACATGCACACTAAATGAGGGGGAATCATTTGGGTGAATCACTCACCCCATACAACGGTTTACATCACAATTCAACACAACATAAGACCGGTACAACAAAATTATCGGTGGCAAATAGGGCTTAGAATCGAGACTTGGGTCCTTTACACAACACATACACTAGCACCTGAATAGATAGTAGCTCCTAGATGCCCTATGACCTTCCTGGATGCCTGTGACTAGAGGAAGTTACACAACATTTGTCAGTTTAACATAGTTTTTCATAGTTTACACAGTGGCTTTTATAGGGCACACAGTCCTTAACACTCGACATGCATGCATGAAAGTGTCTTTTCTACTATTGCGTCGGATCAAATTTTTGAAATGGATCAGATTTTTACACACCATTTGTAGTGGTGTTCTACATTTTCCAGAAACAATTAAAAATTGGAGGATGACACTAGACTATTCTCCCTACACTTATTCCATTTCACTAGCATGAGATTGCCTGAAAAACTCACGCATCAACAAAACTTATAGGATCATTTTCGACATCCTCATCATGGATCAGGTGCACATGTTCCTTTTTCACATTTTCAATGTTTTTACATACTTATTTACATAATTTTTATACATATACATGTGTATTTGACTACTTGTTCGTTCTTCTCTTTTGTAGGTCCTGTTTGTATGGGAAGCACTACTCAACCATCATTCAACATCAACAACATCACAAACATCGGCATCGACATCGACAATAGGCACGCTCGTGACATATACAACACGTGTTTACATGCTAGGTTTTTACTCTCATCACTTTTTGTACTTTCTCATCTTTAGTCTCCACGCTCCATCTTTTTATCACTCCACACTTTTTCCTTGTCTCTCGACACATTTATTGCCATAAATCTACATGGTTATCAAGTACGCATCCATATATACTTTATGTTATCGAGCTTTCTCTCAACAACATAAATTAGGGAAATTTAGACATAAAATCATGTACTTTGGGTAATTATCTAGTCCTGATTGAATACTACTATTCATATGATTTCTAATTAAGAAAAGTATTAACTAACCCATTTATTTGGCCATCTTCTTTTTATTTCTATTTTTATTTTTGGTCTTGCACACCATCTTTCTCAATATAATCTCTAACCATTCGGTTTCTTTGAGTTTAGACACCATCACCTAGCTAGGACACCAACGCCCAAAGGCCCCTATTCCCTTTGGGCGCTCTCGACCTCTTTGTACTTTACTCACCTCTTTTGGGTCATTTCTAGCCGTTTGAGCACTTTATATTTTTGGTATTCAGACTTTTTTGGGTTAATTATGAAATTCAAGCAAGGGAATCATATAAATATAAATTTATGTGATCATAATAAAGGACCAGTGCCCTAAGTATTATCTATCATCACCTAAGGTTGCATCCAAAGGCTATCAAAGAGCATTCAAATATCCATTCTAGCATCCATCACAAGGGATGTTTTTCTACATCACACTTCATAGGAGGATTCTATTCTATTCCACACGCATATCTATTACATTTTATTACATCTAGTTACTTTCTTGTTATCAAGTGCAACATGCATGAGATCCACCTATGGAACGATTCCACACACACTAAACTACATTGGGTCTAAAATGTAATGTACTTCTCACTCATAAGATCACCATTGTGAAAATTGAGGACAATACAACCCTTGATTATGTATCTTTCTTTTTTTTGGGATTTGACGTCTATTTAAGGATTTTACAGTCTATAATTTATTACAGTTTCTATCAAGCTCAACGATCTTGGTGTGACTTCATAAAGAACAAAATGTGAAAAACAATGAATAACTTGTGACCCGAAAACTTGGAGTTTCGAGCCTTTTTGTTGATTAAGGTACATGTTTCCAGTCCTATAGCACCAGGGGCACCCTTGACCCTTTTAGATGCCCCTATCTAGCCTATTCTTATAGTTATGTATTTTTATGAGTCTCTATGTGATGCTCCCGCCTCTTTGTTCACCTAGTCAACACTTCAATACACTCTAGAATTTATTGTGAATCAACTAAGTACCTTTTTCTCCTCCTTGCCATTAGGGTTTCATAATTTATATCTTAGTTTCTTGGGTGTTATTTCTATACTTAAATGTTATTCATTTATCGCTACTATAACATTCGATTAAGCTCATACATTTCATATTTTAGCTTAATCAGTGTAATTTTATATGAAAAATCAAGGGATAACCATCTACAAAATCCCATCCTACTCTAGTAAGACCAACACTATCAAGGGATAATTATTACATTTAAAATCAAACTCATAATGATTTCATTTATGATATGATAACCGATAATGTCAATGATGATGAAAATGAAATTCCTCCCCTCAAGACATCCCATTGAAAGAAACTAAAACTACAAGACTTGATGATTTACATATCTACTCTAGTGCTAGGACATCATCACCTACCCTAATTGAATGTTGTATTTGAAACTTATAGAAGCCAACAAAATTAAATTCCACCATGGAAAATACTTAGGGGACACCTATTTCTGGAAGAAAGAGAAAGGTAAGAAAATGGGACTTAGGAAGGAGTTTTAGGTTAGAGTGTGTTTCTAAGTTTCCATTTATTGAACCTGTTGAAAATGAAAATAAAGATGAACCTCCCAAAGAATGCAAATATACAATATGTAGATAGAAATTGGTTAGAGACAAGACAATACAAATGAAATTTGACACTTTTGAGAAGCAAGTAGAAAATATTTATGAAAAAAAGTAGACGAAGTTGTGAAGAATGTTACTAGATGGAAAACTATGGATGATTGTTTACATATTAGATATGGAAAAATATGATGAACAAAAGAGAACTGAAATAATAATTGCCCAAAATTGAGGAAAAATATTATCTTAATTTAATAAGGTCATTCAAAATAGTTTATTAGGTAAAACAATTCAACTAGCTACTATTTTTCACATTACGAAAAGAGGTCACCCTAAAATAGATTTTCCTAAACATAAGAAGATATTGTTAGTTTTGGTGCCCTCGTTATGAATTTATTATTTACACGGGTTTTATTGATGTGTAAATAGTAATTTAGTAAATATAAACTAGTTGTTAATTTTTTTAAGTTATTACATTATTGTTTTATAACAATTATGTTTATTATTATTTTGTTATACCCGTAAAATTTATATATCGTTCATTTGTTGTTAGTACTTCCTATTAATTAGGAAATTGGATTCTTATTATAAGCGTTGTATAATAGCCGAGTGTAATATTATTGAGAGTGTAACAAAGTTCAAGCCTCAATGGAGTGTGAGGTGTCTGATCTTCTAACAGCTAAAAATTTAAATTTCAGTTGCCATGACGTTGTTTGATGAGGCTAGTATATGTCTGATTAATGTATAATATATGATCTCATCATACTCTCCTTTTGATTAAGTTTGATTGCATTGTGTGACTTTTAGTTGATCTGATATGAGTTAGGATGTAATTGTCTGTCTTTTGATTGATTGTGATCCTAATGTTAAAAACTCTGAAATTCCTAACATAGTGTGTGTTTAAATTCAGTTTTGTAATAAAGTAGGTCTAATCAATTGAGGAAATGAAGTAGGTGGCATTCAGTATGTTTTTGATAACATGTCTCGATTATACACAACTTAGTTCCGTAACTTCCAAGCTAGTTCCAGAACTCCATCACATAGTCATCATTTAGTTTCAAAATTTTGGACTTAGTTCCAGAACTCCAAAATTTAGTTCCAGAATTTTTGGACTTAGTTCCGGAACTCCTGGTGACAGCTCTCAGAACTCTCACAGGTTTTGGTTCTTAACAATTTCCTATGGTTCTAGAACTTCTCCAAAGTTCCGAACCAATGGGAGTTATCTATTTTAAACCACATCTAGAAATTTTGCATCTACAATCATGAAGGACGAGAATATTTCTGAACACAGATCCAGGAAGAGTTATCCTATAGCTATCTGATCAACCGCCATCCGACTCAAGCATCTATTCTGGGCATGATTCAATTTCATCAGAATCATTGAGATAGCTAGGATTGTAAAATGTATATAAAAGTAGACCTGCATTAGAATATAATAATAATTAGAGATATAGAACAGAGAAGAGAAATAGATTAAGTATCCAGATCCAGTACGTTTTGTAATATTGAATGTTTTCATCAATAAAATAGCCATTCGATTTGAGAGAATTCTTGAGTTGTTAAAATCCTGATTCAAGGAGGAGTAAGGGCCCACTCCCCCAAGGACCAGGATATTCATTTATTTGGTATTTATATTTCTTCAGCAAATAGCTTAGATCTATTAATTTTGTATTGCTTTAGTTCTTTTAGTTAAATTCTATTGCATACTTGTTTCCTGTAGGTGTTTAGATAAATCTTTATATTTCTTGCAATTGTTTTCAAGCATTTTAATCTGAGTGTTTACTTTCAAAAGCAAGTGTGTTTCAATTTCAAAAAAATTCATAGTTTGATTTGAATAAGGTTTTACCAAGAATTCCTTAAGACATTAAAGAGATCCCCCAAAAAATATAAAAATAGTTACAGTCAACTACTAGATCAGTTAAAGTACTCTTGTTGCATATAGCTTTGGACACACCCCTAGTTTGATATGAAATCAACAAGAAGTTGATTAAATGAAGGGAATAACAACACCCATAATTTTGGTGCCGTTTTTGGGGAACACCACTTTGAATTTTCTAATTAAGTGTTAGCAAGAGCAACAAAACATACATCTATTAGTTGAAGAATCTTCCCTACTATATCACAAAATATATGAGTAGACCAAGAGACTCACAAGGTAGATTCCTTCCAAAAAATATTCACAAGAATTCATAACATCCTCTAGTCAAAGTAAGGAAATTGATCAAGAATTGGAGGCACCACCATCCCCTGTCAGACAAGAAACAAAATTACCATTTTTGGAATTCTTAGATCAGTCACCTGAAGGGAGTAGAACTTTTAGGAGAATGCTTATTACCTAAGATCCATTGAGGGTAAGTTTTTATTCTCAATTGATTAGTCAACCTCATACTCTTGATTTTTCACCTTCCCCAAAGCATACAACTTACCACATTGATTGGGAGGAAAATTCAGAAAATATTTTTGAAATGGCACAAGAAGTTGAGGGAGTACCTGATAGGACATTTACTTATCCAATCCAATTGGGAGATTATGAGACATCAATGAAAAATATCTCACTTAGCACATTTACCCACCTTCATAGGGATGTCATCTCGAAGATCTTACCAATTTATATTTTGAATTCAAGGTGTTATGTCGACCTATGATTATAAAATGAGATAATAAAAAAACTCAAGTTGTTTCCATCCACCTTGAAGGATGCAACAATGAGGTGGTTCTAACATCCAACTTTATTAGCACTTGGGAAAAATGGAGGCTGCCTTCCTAGATAAATACTAGAATTATTGCAAAAGGACAAATAGGAAGGAACAATTCTTCAAAATCAAGCGGAAGAGGACGAAAACATAGATGACTATTTAGACAGATTCCTCTTTGTTAGCAAAAGATGTGGATTTGTGCTTACAGAGGAATTAAGTAAAACCATTTTTCTCAAAGGTTTGGATGACGAATCTAGAGAAGCCCTTAACTTGATAGGAGGGGGAGATATTGATCAGATAAGAATGAATGGAATTAAAGAGATTTGTGGAAGCTATTCCAGAACAAGAGGTGGACCTAGAAAATGAAAATCAATAAAAAGTCTGAATCCAGATATGAACAAACTAATGGATGAGTTGGAAAACTTTAAAATAGACATTTTAGTGCTATTAACCTCTACTATGGATGGATTACAAGCTAAAGCAAATTCTAAAATCTGAACCATTGGCTATGTATTTTCCTAGATGCAGAAGCTTGATTCTGAAACATGTCTCCTCGCAAGGTGTTCGCCACCTGCTGGCATCGGTCCCACTCTCGTGACCGTTTTCCTCTCTTCTCCCTTCGCTTTTCTTTACCTTGATTCGTGGTGGCGGTCTCGTGTCATGTAACCACCGCCACCCTACTCAGGCAGCGGTCCTTCACGCATTTTCCAGAATGTTCTTTTAACATGACTCATGTAAAATTTTCAATGTTTACCAACTTTTTCACCACCTTTGCTCGTATTTATGATTTTGGTTCCCTGGAATAGTGTTTTTGCATTGTTTATGGTTAAAGAGTTCAAATTGGTTTTCACCTTTGGGTAAATGGGGATTCTATAAATAGTTGGTTGATCTTTAAGCAAATGGCCCCTCAAAAATTGCCTCTCATCTTCTCATTTCATAGTTTTAGTCTTTCAGTTCTTAGGAGTTCATAGTTTTCAGTTGTTACATGCATAGTTAGTGTTGTTTTGTTGTTTAGAAGCCACATATTCTTCTTGTGCAAGTGTTGTTATTGTTTCACACAATCAATTGAGATAGGATAGTTTCATTTTCGTCAGAAGCCATTAAAGTTGTAGGTTTTGTTCATCAAAAGGATAGCTTTCGGGTTACGGACGTTTTATGTTGTATGACTCGTAATAAATCCCACTAGGAATTGCATAAGCCAAGCTCTGTTCTCTTGCGCTATCCCTCTCCTACTCGCATTGTATTCGATCTACATCCAAAACTGCCATTGTTCCAATACCTACTTACTGTTGATGCTTGCATTACACTTTTTACTAGATTCACGTGAGCACGAAGGAATGAGGAGACCACACTGCTTGAGGGACAAAAGCCACACTGCAATCGGATTCGCCACTGTTCTGCAAAATCCAGGTTCAAGCTTTCAAAGTTCTAGTTAAAATATATCAAATAGAATAGTAAAAGCATTTCATTTCAGTTAATCTCACTTTCGATATTGCGGGGAAGTTGTGGGGATTGATAGTTTAGAAACTATGATTCATTCCTCACTTCTGAGGTAGGATCGAGAGTCTTTCAAATAGATTAGATCAGTTATTTCATTATTTAGAATAGACTTACAACTACACAGGCAAGTAGCTATACTCGGCTGCCTTGTTTGTTTTAATTTCATCATTAGTTTAGTTGTCAATTGCTAGATATTTTAAATAATTGCTCTTTCAATTTCGTTCAAATAGTTCATCAAAAACAAAAAAATAGAGAAGTTATATATGTTGTAGATATACTTTATATAGTTAGTTTTACTTTGCTTCAGTTAGATTTACATTGTTTCTTTTGTATGACAATCACGGGACCTAGGGAGCCCAGAGAATACGTATTCGAGCCAATCGTGCCTCAACCCAATCTTGTGGCAGCAATAACTGACGTAGATCAAAATCTCAGAATCCAAGTCTTCCGAACAACAACAGACCTACAAGAAATTAGCTCACAATTAAGAGGACTAAAACATAGAAGATGACAAAGCACATACGTTTTGGTCAAACCAGCCAAGCTACAGATTACCCTAGATAAATATCCACATGACTGTAGAAGGGCTTGAGAAAGAGAAAATGTTTGGTTGTGATCCTTTGGTCCCACAGCGACGAGAGACATTCTAACCGATATAGACACTAGCTTAAGAATTCAAATTGCCAGAACACCTGTAACATACTCTGAGAAGATTGCACAACTGTTAATTCTAAATATAGAGGCCGAAAAGGCATATGACTACTTTTGATACTTAGGGGTTAGGGATTGATTCTTCACACATGACCATAGGAGGTCCACAACAACCACGAATCTACGGTTGTGATCCACAGGTCCCACAACCCAACGAGTCCACAGGACAATCAGACGTAGATGTTGGTTTACGCACATTAGTATTTAGATCCACTCCACTTCCACCATCATTATCACACAGTTATCCTTGTTAGATATAGCAGCTAATCAAGCTAAAGATTTCTGGACTAGACCAGAGAATCACCCATAGAATCCACTATATATCCATCATCCATCTTATGACCACTATCAGAGAGATATACAAACAATCCCGAGTCATTTTCCTCGTATTCCACACCTATAGATCGGATCACGCGAGCTCGATATTGATTGGAGCCTTGAGCGAGTCATCCTCGCGACGATCTATCACGCCAATTCAGGTTAGGAGGGCCTTCTTTGCCTTAGATTCACAGATTCCATTAGTGCGTGTCGAAGACATAAGATTACCTAACTAGTTTTCCTACACCCCACGTATATTCCATCCCCACCTATGGGTGTGGCTATCTCGGCACTGACCTCGGGAGGTCGGGTGCGAGGAAGAGTTACTTGTAGATTCCCATGCTCACTTGTCACTTTTCCATCGTACAAAATTGGTGAACCCAACGTGAAAGAAACAGTTCTTCCTCTTTTAGTTTTATTTCTTCCATCCACCTTCGCTCTTTCCCATTATTCTGTGGGTATTCATATACCCCCCGAATATGTCGGGATTCGATGCATATGGCAGACCTCTCCTAGGTCTTGAAGCATACTACGATCAACTGAATAGACAGCCATCACCCTCGCTCTCAGCATGGGGTGACAACTATTCAACTAACCGATTGTCAACACAAACTCCACCTCCAAGGACTAGATATAGTTCTTCTTTCCAAATAGAGGAGTTGGACCAGCTCACTCAAACACAACAACTAGAGCCTTCAGGCTCGAACAACATGATGTTTACGGGAGAATCTGGTTCGTCTCCTCAGGTGTTGCTTAGACCACAAATTAGTAGACAATCGGATCCATATCTATTTTTAGATGATGAACATTCAGTGCGTTATGCCAGGAGTGAACAACGCTCTCGGAGTATGTACCCACCTATAGGAAGTTTACAAACACGACCCGAGGTCTCGTTTCAAGAAAACACCTCCATGCCACTACCTATAGGAAATGCCCTCGGTGAAACTTGGCGGGGCAAATGATCGATTCATAGCGGGGTACCACATGCCCATCTGACCTCGGGATATACAACAAAAAATGCCACTAAGGCAAAATACGTGACTTCACCAAAAGTCATCTCAACTTTAGTAGAAAAAGTTAGAGGGTTAGAACTTGCTCAAGCAAGTCAAAATTCTCAATTCATGCAGGTAGGAAATTCCAATCCTCCACATCATCCTGGCCAAGTAGACCTCCTCACAGGAATAGGCACATTGGGCATGCCTCCTCAGTATTCACAACAAACCCCAACTAGAACCACGTTTTCTAACACCGTTCCGGTGGAAAATATGATACCTCCGGTCTAGTACAAAATAATCCATTCCTGGGCAATACTCCTCCATACTTGAACATGTATTCCAAATCACCACAAGGAGATATGTTCTCTTCTCCTGGCATGTTCACTCAACCACAGGGATTTCCTTATGTCCCTATGAAAATGCATATGCCATGCCATATCAACAACCCATTCCACCTCCACCCCCTCAGCAGGCACCATCGATGGTCGAAACCTATGCGATAGGAACTTATTCAGAATATTTGAAAGAACCCTTAGACTTCACCATACGAAGCATCATGCTTCCAGACCTCTTCTGATTTTCCCAAATACTGAGGGAAGGAGACCGAATGCACACATTAAGGCCTATGCCACAGCCATTCGAAGAACTGCTCCCTTGGGATGGGGTTGTTGCCAAAATATTCCCAAAACTTTAGAGGGCATCACCCTCGATTGGTATTATAGAATACCTGAAGCTTCCATCCATTCATTTAAACAACTCGTTTCAGAGTTCATCAAGGCGTTTGACATGAACAAACTGTTGAGAATAGGAATCAGGGAATTCTTGCACATTAAGCAAGAACACAATGAATCTGTTGCTCATTTCATCCAAAGATGGCGTACGAGTCCTTTATTCTTCGACAAGTGCTCCAAACATGGACCAAATGGAACTATGTGATTTATTCCTTCATTCTCTCAGCAGAGAGGTAAAGGAAGAAGTCCAGAAGTTCCCACTAAGGACTTACGATGAAGTACTTGAGAGCGCCCTCTGAATAGATCAAGCGCGATAGATAGCGGTCGCAAGACGTATGGAACAAATGGGAGGTTAATCACCCCCGGCCCGAGAATACTACGACTTATCCTACTACCACAAATGTCAATCAAGGACCTAAAATCCTTAACAAAAATCATGGCGTAACCAACGATGATGGAGTAACCAACCAAAAAAAAAAAAAATGTTGTAAATACTCCACCACGATTAACAATCAACGAAACAACAACTTTACCCCAATATCAATTCGGTGGATTTTAATCATCCACAACAACAACAACAAAGGAGACCCGACACGGGGTCCAAGTCAAAATTCAATGGATATCAAAACCAAAACCAAAACCAAAGACAACAAAAATGCAAAACTTTAATAGTCAGCGGTTTAATCGAGTTTTGGACCACAATATGTGCCAAACCAACAACCTAGGAATTCTGATCCCAACTCATATTGTGGTTTCCACAAAATTTGAGGCCATGACACTAGGAATTGTCATGATTACAATAAGTTCATGTAACGTTTTCCAGAAGAACAAAGACAACTTTTCATAGATATGTTCTTAGCGAGATCTGCATCACACTGCGCCAAATACTTTCACGGGAGCAGTCTCCCCTCAAAATGCACCCCTCAAGATCTTGATGATCCACTCCCAAATCACAATAACAACAAATTAAATCCAAATGGGATGAACAAGAGTGTAATAATGAGTGAAACAATGATCATGAAGCCTCGACTTCACTAAATCCACATGTCGCACCACACCACATTAGGAAATCAGCTACGACCCAAGATAGTCAGTTTAGTGGAGTTAGACATTGAGCTACCCATGTGGAAGCCATAACAAGGACACGAGAGTATTCCTCTCAGCCAAGTCCAAGTTACCCACTAGAGACAGATAACATTCAACACCATTAGTAAAACCCGTAGGTGCTGATTTAATTAATGACCTAACAAAGACCTTCTCTCATCTCCTTTTTGGACTTATTGAAGAACTCTCCTACCCATAGGGCTGCTCTTTTAGAAGCATTAGGTTTAGGTCATTTAATTAACATCACTCCACCTCCCAAAACACAAGTAAACCATATAGACTTTGATATCCACCCTCCGGGGCAGCCGGATAGGGATACTGAGTTTATATTTGACATAAACAAAATGCCAACAGACGTTGAGATTGCATGAAGAGGTGATCGGCCTTACATTTACAAGTGTGGGTTTATAACAATTATGTTAAATGCGCAATGGTTGATGATGGGGCAGCAGTTAACATAGTTCCCTTCTCTTTCCTTCAAAAGCTAGGGTATGGAGAAACAAATTGTTCCACGACTCGGAATACGCTAAGAGGCTATGATAGCCTTAAAGCCACTTCGATTGGAACTATAATACTACCAGTCACCTTAGGACCCAAAACAATCCTCACTGGAGTTTTATATTATAGATCGGAAACCAACTATAATATGATCCTCGGCCGACCATGGATACACCGTATGAAGGCAATCCCTTCTACGTTATTTCAAGAAATAAGATTCCTACACTTAGGAAAGGTATTCATAGCAAAAGGTGATCCGAAACCATTCGATATACACCTAGCAGACCTGAAGAAAAGACCAGGCGTTCACTCTGAGTTTGAACTCCCAACAAACCAACTTAACAAACCAACCAACTCAAAACCGGAAGAAAAGTTGGTACCTCTGATGAGCTAGAAGTTATGAACCTAATCAAGAATATCCCAGCCCTCAAAGATGAGGCTAACATTGTAGAAACAATATCATTAGGAACTACTACAAAAATAGTCGAATTTCTAGAACAGGATCTACCAATTTTCCTGCCATTTGATTATGTAGGTATGGGATATACCCTAGGAGTTGGTTCTCTTCCAGTAGAAGAACTCTGCATGGTAGAAGTAACCAGAAGCAGAAGAAGTAGATGTAGCAAATGTCCCAACATCCATCTTCCCAAGTAAATATTGGACTCTCCATTTTGATGGAGCTAGATGTCGTTATGGGGTTGGGGCAGGTGTGATCTTTACTTCTCCCGAGGGAAAGATCCTACCATTCACCTTTAAACTAAATTTTGAATGTACAAACAATGGCGCTGAGTACAAGCCCTCCTCCTTGGCCTCATCTTAGCTAAGAGGCTCGGTGTTAATGACATCAGGGTGTTAGGAGACTCTCAATTAATAGCAAACCAAGTCTCTGAGGTGTATGAGACTAGAGCTGAACACCTTCTGACTCTACAAAACAACGTACTAGATTTGAGCAAAGGATTTAACTTCATATCAATTGAAGCAATCCCGAGAACAAAATCTTCTCATAGATTCGATAGCCACCTCAACTTCACGTTTCACTCCAAGCAGTGAGTTGGAAGACACCCATTTCATGGTATCCCTTTGCTTGAACCATTAGTGAAGAAAATGTCAAACCCTCTTTTAACGAACATAGCTGAGAATAAATCTACTATCTTAGATCATGTTGATAGTGATAAAGCCACTCTTGATTACTTAAATGCCTATGCAGCGTTACATCTCACCCATCACATGGTAGATTTGTCTTTAATCCCACATTCATCTTCTTACTTTGGAAATCCCATGATAGAGCTTCCCCCACAAAAGGAACTCGACATATACGTGGTAGAGAATGGAGAAGATCTAGAACTACCTCCACCCCCCCTTGAGTTTGAAGAAGGTAACACTTCTTTAATCGAAGAAATGATTGATATTAACATCGGAACGGAGGATGAACCAAAGATCTTAAAACTAGGATCTTCGTTAACTCCAGAAGAGATAGAAATACACACTCGAATCCTCAGAGAACATCAAAAGGCTTTTGCATTTAATTATAAAGAAATGATGGGAATTACACCACACATCGCGGTACATAACCTCATCACCAAATCAGATGCAAAACCAATTAAACAAAAATCAAGACCAATGAAACCCAAGGTAGCTCTCATGGTGAAGGAAGAAGTAATGAAACTCCTCCAAGTAGGATTCATCAAGCCAGTTGATTATTCTCAGTGGGTATCTAATATCATTCCCGTTCTCAAAAAGAATGGGAAGATACATTTGCATAGATTTCGAGACATTAACAAAGCGTGCCCCAAGGATGACTTCCCATTACCATCCATTGACGTCATCGTTGATGCACAACGGGTGGGTTTGAGCTTTTGTCTCTCATGGATGGATTCTCGGGATATAATCAAATCAGAATATCGAACAAGACCAAGCCAAAACCCGTTTATAACTCCTTGGGGAACCTATTGCTACGTTGTTATGCCATTCGGTCTCAAGAACACTGGTGCTACATACCAGCGGGCAATGACATATATATTTCATGATCTTATTCATAAAATCATGGAATCCTATGTAGATGACTTGTTAGCTAAAGCCAGGAAGCATTGTGATCACCGGAAGTGCTCCATCATTCTTTCACGTTTGATAGAATACGGAGTCACACTAAACCCAGAAAAATGTGTATTTGGTGTGACGGGAGGAAACTCTGGGTTACATCATATCATCACGAGGGATTGATGTAGACCCAGCCAAAATCCGGGTTGTTCTTGAAATGATCCCACCTTCGGATGAATCTAGCGGATCGGAGTCATTTCTTGGGAAACTTCGGTGCAATCGAAAAGATTCATCCCGATTTAAGCTTTTCCATCCATCGATCAACAATCTACTCAAGAAAGATTATAGTATTGATTGGACCAAAGACTATAATGAGGCTTTTGAAGTAGTTAAGAATTTCTTGTTGTCACCACCTACGCTAATGCCTCCTAAGCTAGACCACCCTTTAATCTTATATTCACGAGCTACCAATGTCTCACTAGCCTGCATGCTGGCTCAAGAAGATGATGACAAAAAGAGAACGTGTGATCTATTTCATTAGCGAACATTACTCGATTATGAAACATGTTATACATGAGCGAATGAGAATGCCTTGCCATAGTCTTTGCACCAAATGCTTAAGACATTACATGCTAAATCAAGAAACAAGGGTCATTGTAAAAAGACCATTTACAAACTTTCCTCACGCAAGGTCCTTGTCTAAAAAGGTTGGACGCTTTATAACCTTAATGGGTGAATTCAAATTAACTTTTGTAAACCAGAAGTCCATTAAGGGACAAATCATTGCAGATTGGTTAGTGATAACCCGTTAGATGGAGGTGATCTAGTAGATCTAGATTTTCCCGATGAATGCATATACTACATCAAACCAGAACCTCCTATCTCTGAATGTCCTTGGTATACTAATATTATTAATTATATCATGGACCATGCGTATCCAGAAGGTGCTACACCACAACAAAGAAGGTGGTTACGCATTATCGTAGCTAAATACGTTATTATAGAACAAGTGCTCTATCGTAAGGCCTTCGATGGAATGCTTCTAAGGTGTGTTGACACAGAAGAATCTAAGAAGATTCTCTACGAATCTCACAATGGAATATGTGGAGGTCACTTTGGTGGTCATGCCACTGCCCACAAAATACATCGGATGGGCTATTTCTGGCCCACTCTAGAGCACGACGCAGTAGAGTTTGTACGCAAGTGCCATAAATGTCAAGAATTTTCCCACGAGATTCACATGCGGCCTGAAGCTCTACTGACCAATCGCTACTCCATGGCCCTTTTCTACATGGGGCCTAGATTTGATAGGGAAATTCTCTCCCTCATCAATAGATGGCCATAACTTCATAATCACGGCCACTGAGTATTTCACCAAATGGGTAGAGGCTATGCCTCTCACCATTGTACCAGTTTCGTGATCGCCAAGTTCATTTTGAACCAGATCATTTGCAGGTACGGTGTCCCACAAATCATCATCTCAGATAATGGTACTTCCTTTAAGAATGACAAAGTCCATGAGCTATGTAGTAAATTTAAAATAAACCATCATACAGCTTCCTTGTATTACCCTCAAGCCAATGGACAGGCTGAAGCAACAAACAAAACATTGAAAGCTATTCTCCTTAAAATGGTAAAAGAAAACAAATGAGATTGGCATTTAAAGTTATATCCGGCCTTGTGGGCCCACCGAACCTCAATAAGAACACCAGCGGGAGAGAGAACTCCTTTCTCATTGGTATTCGGAGCGAGAAGCGAGTTCTCCCACTTGAGGTTGAAATACCCGGTCTCACGTATCTCACTCTGAGGGATTACGGATGAAGAAGCTTATAGAGAAGCGTCTCTCCCAACTAGAAATCCTAGATGAGGCCAGGCTAGATGTTGAACAATGGCATAGAGTCTATGCTGACCGGATGTGCTGGCAGTATAATAAAAAGGTCTATGAATGAGATATATATGAAGGAGATCTAGTTCTAAGACTAGACAGCCGGATCGATAAAAAGACCGGTGAAGGAAGGAAATTCCGGCCCAAATGGTTGGGCCCATACCGAGTCACGAAAGACTATGGAAATGGTGCATATCTCTTATGTACACTGGAAGGTGAGGAATTCAATGAAATAGTCAATTCCTTGCATCTTAAATGATTCTATGCATAAGCAACCACTACTTGTATAATTATATCTACATTGCATCTTCATGTAGTTAGGTTCATTTTGTCCACTCGTTTCATAAAATTTTGTGATCAAGGAACTTATTCTCAAAGCATTCATTACAAACTTCTGATGGTATTGGCATAATCCTTCCAATCATACTTCTTCATTTTCATAACATCATCACCTATTTCTGAATCATTTCATCCATATAAAGCTAGATATGACAAAGTCTTAACGGTAACCATACCAAGGTCTGCATGCTTGTTCTCACTTTTGGTTTCTTCCTAGGATAGGTGTCTTGCCTATGGTCTATTCTAGAAGCTTCATAGTGTCACATCTATCCCATATATATATCTCTTTGGAAATAAGAACATATTGACATTTTGCTCAAATAAATAAGTCAAATGTAGATCAAACAGAAAAATTTATTTTTACACATTTCCTTGCCCTACCAACCTTCGGTGATGAGCTTGCATCTCTTACTAGTGACGTAGGGTTGGGAAAGGATGGGAATGCCCTTACTCACCTATGCCTTGTCCATGGTGATAAGCCCATGCTTCCTACTAGAAGCATGGGGCAAGGTGTGGGGGTCCTCTTGACAATAAATGTTGAAGGTCATAAGCAAATAGTTCAAATAAACCTTTGAAATCTTGAGTCAAAAACAAATGAATCAGATGTCCAAAATTCCAAGAGAGCTCAAAACCCCAAAAACCAGATTTTGTCTACCATGTGGCCATCTACGGATCTAAGTCTAGATAAACCACAAAGCAAGTCACATTCTAAACTATGGAGTCACTTGAGTAGAGTAGGTTTGTAGCATCCTAATTTGGTTCCACCAAATCTTTGTCTATCTCTCATCACTACCATTCAACAAATTTCATAGCTTGTGCCCTTTCTAGCTCTCGGTGGTGAGCCCTCATCTTACTAGTTGCGTGGAGTTAGGAGTGGGGCAAGTTCATCTGCTCATCATACCGGTTTATCATCTCATTTTGCCAAAACAAATATGAAGTACCGAAAAATTGCTTATAGAAGCTAAAGTTCAAAATCACATTGTGTCTACATTATCATATATCAACATCACGAAAATACAAAAAGAAAGAAAGCATTTGTATCATTTGTTCTCCATTGCATACATTAAAAAGCATATAAAAACAACATTATAATTTACATGTGGAAATGAATCACAAAAACTAGATACCAAGAGTCGATCCATCCAGAAATATATATATATATATATATATATCAAGTTTCTGTCTGATGCCATCATGCACTAGGCATGGTCAAAATGCTCAATGAGCCGGAAATACAAAATGAATCATATAAACAATCTATCTACGAGAGCCAGTGGCCTCTCGGCCCTGAGACCCCTCTGAAGGTGCACGACCACGTCTAGGACTCAGGCTACATGCCGCTCTGAGTGCTGAGGGCTCAGGGCTCACGGTCCCAGCAGGCTGCGGCCTCGGCTTATGAGAATGACTCCTCATCGGGCTCTCTGTTGTCTATACCCGGCCAACTCGGTACGGAGGGTGGTCACCATCTTGGCCACATGCCGAGATAGGGGAAAAAATGTCGGTATGCCTACTGCAGGCTGCTTGAAGGCTCCCTGCATCCATGGATAGCTCAGCGTGAGAGTCCTCTCCATGGGGATCATCGGGTATCGGTGCATACCCGTGAATCGGTCTCGCCACTCATCAGCGAGTCTCTGCAAGCAAAGAAAGGAGAAAACAAGTTAGAAATAGTCAAAGATAAAAACAAAAAAAACAAAGAGTAGAGATAGCAACTAAGACAATCTAGCTAAAAACAAATATTAAGAGAAGGATGATAACTCACTCGGATCTCGGGCCTCAGAGGGATCCCTAGGATCGGCACCTGCCACGAGATGCTTTGCACTGGCCCGATGTCCTCCTCCTGTGCAGGGACGACATAGCATCTGCTGCTACGGACTCATCCTCCCCCCCTCCAGAGGTCTGAGAAGGTGGCTCCTCTGAAAACTAGAGTCACCCTCTCCACTCTCTCTCCGCCCTCTCGGCTGTAAGATATCCTACGAGTGTCATGCCACTCGGGATCATTGTCCTCCTCTCTCCACCCACTCACTGACCTCCTCGGCCTCGGTCTCCTCCTCCATCTCTCCCCCTGTGAACTCCTCGGACTCAGAGTCTATATCAATGGGGTCATCGTTGTTGTGGGTGGGACCGGTGGCAATCTGAAGTAAGGGTGCCTGAGGAGCACGGCTCTCCCTCGAGCGTGTACTACCCACCTAGCTGCAATAGGGACACCAGGAGTAACAATGGTCCAACCCGGCCTCTAGGACCTCCCCTAGCCTCCCGAACTGATCTAAATACTGGCACCACTGGGGGGAGCATACCGACGTAAGGAAGGCCAAACTGTTGAGGCACTCGATCAAAGGGTGTGTCTCCACCTTCCCCATCCATCCTGACAAGCTGCCTGTGGTAGAGCAAGAGATCAAAGTGAGGGTCTCCTCACCCCATAACCTGCCATGGCACGATAAGGTGTGGCCTCCATATCATCGGTAGTCGGGGAGGCGACTGGCGGTGGGGTGCTCTAGCAGCCGACATATCTCTGTCCATCTGGCTACCCTCACGGCTCTGGGATCCACCACCTCTACACCTCTCCCATAAGGGATGAAACACTCATAGACCCAGCTCATAACCAGGGTCGGATGGCTCAAGACTACCCCTGTAAACAGAACCACCTAGTACAAATCATGATAGGTAGTCCCAAGAATGTCGGCTCCCCAGGCATAAATCCGGCCATGTCCCTCAATCTGTGCAATAATGGGGGACCAGCAATAAAGTAAAGTGTCTCCTCCCTTGTCCCTGATCAATCTCGAGGCAAGGATCCCCATAATGGCTTGATGAATCAAGGGGATAGGCAGGCTAGGAATAGAATGGACCCTCACCCCCTTCTTTGAACCAGTGGAGATAACTGCGTCTCCCATGTATGTAGCCCATTGTGCTATCTGAGCCCGTGACCCTGTTGTCTCAAGCGTAAGCCATCTCCCGATGATCGGGACCCCCAAGATATGGTAGACATCCTCCGGGTGATAGTCCACTCACCCTGACTCTGGAAATCGAAAAAGTGTTCGATCGGCATCCCAATATGAAAACAAGTCACAAAGTATGTGACTAGAAGGTGCAACATGCGGGACCCATGATATATGCAATATATTGGCCCTCTGAAGAGTGTCCTGCTCATCCTGAGAAAGTGCATCCAACACTGCTTGGAAGCCAATCACACTCTCTCTCTCTCTCTCTCGGCTCCATCTGATATATTCCTCCTTCACCTGCATACACCCAAAAACACGCAAAAAGGAGTAAGTTAGTATTCAAATGACATTGGAAAAATCATGAAAACATATAAGAATGCTAGAAATGCAAAAATAAATTCAAACAAGTATTATTTTGGCATTATGTAAAGGACCACCACCCTGAGCAGGGCGGCGGTTCCATAATCACCACCTTAAAGGTGGCGGTCTTGTAACCACCACCACATCGGGGGGCGGTGGTCATGTAACCACCACCACCTTTCTCGGGGCGGCGGTCGTGTCCCAAATTTCCACATGGGTCACGTGCCTAAAAATGCCTAAAAACACAAAAAAAACCATTTTGACTAAAACAAATCCTACCCATTAGGCGCCCCCTAAGTGACCCTATTAAAACTAACATTTTCAAAAATAATCCCCCCATGACAAAGATTTCATCATTTTAACATTTTGGGGATAAAAACGTTAAATCAAGAAAAACTAACCTGTGATCTCACGGGTCGATGTTCCGCTCGTGGAGGCATGATCACTATCTCGTCACGAACATTTTGACTATACTCTCATCAAAAACCATCACCGTGGGTCCCAGAGCTCAAAATCAATCAAATCAACATGCGCAAATGAATAGGAAAATGGGCCCATTTTTACATATATAGCATCTTGACTTGTTTTGAATGCCCCTTTTCGCAGGTTTGGAGCACCGACGGAGGTAAGTTCTTATCCCCACATGAATGGTAAGTCCTCATTTCATATTATTTTAGTATTTATTTTTGATTTATTTTATCTATCTGCACTTGAGTCCTCTTTTCATTTTGCAGGTAGCGGGAATTTTGGATGGCGTCATTTCGACACACGGACGTGTCAGGTATAATTTCTAACCTCCCATTTCGGGACCACCATACTCGGACCCACCATTTTACGCCTCTTCATGGCTAAAAAAACTTCTCGAGGGGGCAATATATGTACGTACCCAAAATTGTAGTCTTGCTGCCAGAACAACAATGTACACGTGCCCCGATGATGATACTGGTCTCCTCGCAAGGTGTTCGGGATCTGGAAAAATCTCTCAGTATGCGTTAACATCCCACATGTCCCACTTAGCCCTTGCGTGCTTTGTTTTCCTCTTCTCCCTTCTTTTTCTTTGTGTTTTGGTCTTGATTCTGAAACCGCCACTGCTGCTGGGCGGTCGGTCTCGTGACCCCCAGCCAGTAGGGCGGTCCTGTAACCGCCACCCTGCTCAGGGTGGCGGTCCTTCACGCATTTTCCAGAATGTTCTTTTTAACATGACTCATGTAAAATTTCAACGTTTACCAGCTTTTTTCACCACCTTTGCTCGTATTTATGATTCTGGTTCCCTGGAATAGTGTTTTTGCATTGTTTATGGTTAAAGAGTTCAAATTGGTTTTCACCTTTGGGTAAATGGGGATTCTATAAATAGTTGGTTGATCTTTAAGCAAATGGCCCCTCAAAAATTACCTCTCATCTTCTCATTTCATAGTTTTAGTCTTTCAGTTCTTAGGAGTTCATAGTTTTTCAGTTGTTTCATGCATAGTTAGTGTTGTTTTGTTGTTTAGAAGCCACATAATCTTCTTGTGCTAAGTGTTGTTATTTTTCACACAATCAATTGAGATAGGATAGTTTCATTTTCAGTTGAAGCCATTAAAGTTGCAGGTTTTGTTCGTCAAAGGATAGCTTTAGGTTACGGATGTTTTGTGTCATATGACTCATGATAAATCCCTTAGGAATTGCATAAGCCAAGCTCTGTTCTCTTGCGCTATCCCTCTCCTACTCGCATTGTATTCAGTCTACATCCAAAACTGCCATTGTTCCAATACCTACTTTTGTTGATGCTAGCATTACACACTTTTCTGGATTCACGTGAGCACGAAGGAATGAGGAGACCACATTGAGGGGACAAAGCCACACACAATCGGATTCGCCACTATTATGCAAAATCCAGGTTCAAGCTTTCAAAGTTCTAGTTAAAGTATATCAAATAGAATAGTAAAAGCATTTCATTTCAGTTAATCTCACTTTCGATATTGCGGGGAAGTTTGTGGGGATTGATAGTTTACTAAGAAACTATGATTCATTCCTCACTTACGAGGTAGGATCGAGAGTCTTTCAAATAGATTAGATCGAGTTATTTCATTATTTAGAATAGACTTACAAGCTGCACGAAAGTAGTATATACTCGGCTGCCTTGTTTGTTTTAATTTCATCATTAGTTTAGTTGTCATTTCTAGATATTTTAAATAATTTCTCTTTCAATTTCATTCAAATAGTTCATCAAAAACACAAAAATAGAGAATTATATATTTGTAGATATACTTTACATAGTTAGTTTTACTTTGCTTGATTAGATTTACATTGTTTCTTTTGTATGACAATCACGGGACCTAGGGAGCCCGGAGAGAATACGTATTCGAGCCAATCATGCCTCGACCCAATCTTGTGCAGCAATAAGCGATATAGATCAAAATCTCATAGAATCCAAGTCTTCCAAAACAACAGGACCTACAAGAAATTAGCTCACAATTAAGAGGACTAAACGTAGAAGACGACAAAGCGCATATACGTTTTGGTCAAACCAGCCAAGCTACAGACTACCCTAGATAAATATCCACATGACTATAGAAGGGCTTGAGAAAGAGAAAACGTTTGGTTGTGATCCTTTGGTCCCATAGCCAGATGTAGGAGACATTCTAACCGATATAGACACTAGCTTAAGAATTCAAATTGCTAGAATGCCTGTAGCATACTCTGAGAAGATTGCACAACTGTTAATTCTAAATATAGAGGCCGAAAAGGCATACGACTACTTGGATACTAGGGGTTAGGGATTGATTCTACACATGACCATAGGAGGTCCACAACAACCACGAATCTACGGTTGTGATCCACGAGTCCTGACAACCCAATGAGTCCACGAGGACAATCAATCGGACGTAGATGTTGGTTTACACACATTAGTATTTAGATCCACTCCACTTCCACGATATTATTATCACACCAGTTATCCTCCTTGTTAGATATAGCAGCTAATCAAGCTAAAGATTTCTGGACTAGACCGAGAGAATCACCCATAGAATCCACTATATATCCATCATCCATCTTTGGCATGACCTCTGGATCTGATCGGAGATATACAAACAATCCCGGAGTCATTTTCCACGTATTCCACAACCTATAGATCGGATCATGCGAGCTCGATATTGATTGGAGCCTTTGAGCAGTCATCATCCTCATAATCCGATCTATCATGCCCTAGATTTCGAGTTAGGAGGGCCTTCTTTGCCTTAGATTCATAGATTCCATTAGTGTGTGTCGAAGACATAATCGTGGAAGTCCCGTTATTTATGTCTCTATAGGAAATAAGGATGTACATAATGTTTTGATAGATTTGGGAGCTTCTATCAATGTAATGACAAAGTGGATACTCAAAACATTACCATTAACAGTATACAACCTACTAATACCATATTGCGATGGCGAGATCGATCAGTAGAAAAACCAAGGAATTATTGAAGACGTGGTGGTGATGGTAGAGTCATGGGAATATCTAGTTGAATTTCTTATATTGCATAGCTAAAAGGTAAAACATTGGGTTATCCCATTATTTTGGGCGTAACCATGGTGAGCTATAGTTGTTTCTTTGATATATTGTAGGTCAAGTGATATGACAATATCGAATGGTAAGAACTCTAAACAAATTTTCTTATATCCTATCACACAACCTTTTACTGACACTCATGAACAATTTCGGGTTGATTCTCCTAAAACTAATAAGAAATTTTTTTCTTCTTTGGCTATGATCACATTGCGGGATCATGTAAGAGAAAGTAGAAGAGATGATTAATCCACCATTGGATGAGAACACGATGTCTTCAAGTAATCAAAATTTTTTCGTAACCCACGAACTTAGTTTCGAAACCCATGAAACTTAGTTCCTAACATACAACTATAGTTCCTAACCACTACGCTTAGTTTTGGAACCACGACAACAACAATTCTCTTTGATTGAAAATGATTTCGCTCTAGAGGAACGATATTTCTTATGGGGAGAGGATGAATCAGTAGCTTCAGTTTCAAGTACATCAAGAAGTGGTGAAGAATTTCTGGAAAGTAGCAGTGACGAGGAATTTGGCCTGCAAAGAGATAAGTATCATAATTCTCATTACTATCCTTTTTCCAATATTCTGTCTCAAGGAACTTTTAGAGATGTTGCTACATAACATATGTTATTACCACATGCATGTCCATTAAATACTTTAATGAAACCCTTTCCACAAATCAATTCATCACATATTGGAACCAAGCATGTTGAAATTCAACCAGGAAAAACTTTAAACATCAATAGCTGGTTGAAAGAGGATGAAGAAGCTAAATTGTTTCGAACCCATGAACTTAGTTTCAGAACCCGTGAACTTAGTTTCGGAACATACAACTATAGTTCCAGAACCACTACAGTTAGTTTTGGAACCACGACAACAACAATTCTCTTTGATTGAAAATGATTTCACTCTGGAGGAACGATATTTCTTATGGGGAGAGGATGAATCAGTAGCTTCAGTTTCAAGTACATCAAGAAGTGGTGAAGAATTTCGGAAAGTAGCAGTGACGAGGAATTTGGCCTGCAAAGAGATAAGTATCATAATTCTCATTCATCGTCCTTTTTCCAGTGATTCTGTCACAAGGAACTTTTAGAGATGCTTCTACATAACATATGTTATTACCACATGCATGTCCATTAAATACTTTAATGAAACCCTTTCCACAAATCAATTCATCACATATTGGAACCAAGCATGTTGAAATTCAACCAGAAAAACTTTAAACATCAATAGCTAGTTGAAAGAGGATGAAGAAGCTAAATTGTTTGAAACCCACAAACTTAGTTTCGTAACCCGTGAACTTAGTTCCTAACATACAACTATAGTTCCTAACCACTACATTAGTTTTGGAACCACGACAACAACAATTCTCTTTGATTGAAAATGATTTCACTCTAGAGGAACGATATTTCTTATGGGGAGAGGATGAATCAAGGTAGCTTCAGCTTTTAAGTACATCGAAGTGGTGAAGAATTTCTCGGAAAGTAGCAGTGATGAGGAATTTGGCCTGCAAAGAGATAAGTATCATAATTCTCATTACTGTCCTTTTTCCAAGATTTTGTCACAAGGAACTTTTAGAGATGTTGCTACATACCATATGTTGTTACCACATGCATGTCCATTAAATACTTTAATGAAACCCTTTCCACAAATCAGTTCATCACATATTGGAACCAAGCATGTTGAAATTCAACCAGGAAAAACTTTAAACATCAATAGCTAGTTGAAAGAGGATGAAGAAGCTAAATTGTTTGATGTTCTAAAAAATCATACTAAATATTTTGCTTGGGATTACAAATATATGAAGGGGATTCATCCAAGTATCTGCACTCATCACATCTATACTGAAAACACTAAACCAGTTAGGCAACCTCAAAGAAGGATTAACCCATCTTTAAGGGATATAGTCAAACAAGAAATTGAAAAACTATTACAAGTAGGTTTCATCTACCCTATCTTAGATAGCCAGTGGGTATCTCCTCTTGTAATTGTTCCCAAAAAGAACAGAAAATGGAGAATATGTGTTGACTATAGGGAACTAAACAAAGCCACAATGAGAGATTATTTTCCCTTACCATTCATAGATAAAGTCCTACATAACCTTTCGTAAATAATAATTTTCTTTTGGATGGCTTTAGTGGGTATAATCGATCATCAAGTTCTTCTTGAGGATCAGGAAAAAACTACATTTACATGTCCATGGGGAACCTTTGCCTATAGAGTGTTACCATTTGGTTTATGCAATGCTCCTACAACTTTCCAGAGAGTTGTACTTGTAATCTTTGCTGATCTAACAAATGATTGTGTTGAAGTATATATGGATGAATTCACTGTACATGGAGATACATTTGAAGATGCTTTGAGAAATTTGGACAAAGTGTTAACAAGATGTGAACAACACAACCTGTATCTTAGTGATGAAAAATGTTTGATGATGGTGGATGAGGGAATTGTATTAGGACACCATATTTCACAAAAAGGAATTTAGGTGGATCAAAACAAAATTAGGATCATTTCAGATTTACCTATCCCTCAGACTCCCACAGATATCAAATCATTTCTAGGACATGCTGGGTACTATAGATGCTTTATAAAATATTTCAGTAAAATAGTTGCCCCCATGTTTAATTTGATAACCAAGGACTGTGAATTTATTTGGGATGAAAAGTGCCAGCATGATTTTGAAGAAATTAAAAAGAAATTAATCAGTGCCCCAATATTAAGAGGTCCTAATTGGGAAAAGCCATTTCATATCCAAACAGATGCCTCAAATTATTCCATTGGTGCGATATTAGGACAAAAAGATGAAGAAGGAAAATGTATGCCATTTACTATCTTAGCAAGAATATTACTCCCACCTTTGAAAAGAATTACACCACCACTGAAAAGGAATTTCTTGCTTGTAATTTATGCAATCAATAAATTCAGACATTATATTACAGGGTACAAGATATTTGTACACACATATCATTCAACAATTAAGTATTTAATGAACAAACCAGTGGTTGGAGGAAGAGTCATTAGATGGTTATTACTTTTGCAAGAATTTGATATTACCATTGTGGACAATCCAGGTAAATCTAATGTGGTAGCTGATTTTCTGTCAAGACTAACCACCACAGGGGAACAAGATCCAATCAAGGATAACTTTCCAGATGAACAACTATTTGCAATCTCAGCAAGTACACCATGGTTTGCTGATATGGAAAATTATCTTGCAACAGGGAAGTTCCCTCCTTCTTTCACTAAGAAAAAAATAAAGAAGTTAATTAAAACCAATGCACAATTCAAATGGTTAAATGGAATTCTATTTAAGTGTGTCCTGATTTTGTCTTGTGCATAGGTGTGTAAGAGAGGATGAAATCTTTGACATCCTTAGAGCATGTCATGATGAACCAAGTGGAGGACACTATTCAGTAAAAAGAATAGCTCATAAGATACTTGGCACTGGTTATTATTGGCCATCTCTATACAAGGATGTGAAAATATATATCAAGAGGTGTGATCCTTTTCAAAGGATGGGACAACCAACTTCTAGTAATGAAATGCCTCTTCACCTCAAGTTGTGGTTGAACCATTTAAGAGATTGGGGATTGGATTTTGTGGTCCCTTTAATCCTCCTTCACAAGGGAAGGAATATATTCTTGTATGTACTGACTATGTGACAAAATGGGCAAAAGTGTAGGCATTGACAAATGCCACTGAGGAAGCAGTTGTTGATTTCCTTTGGAATAGAATTATGATCAAGTTTGGAGCACCAAGGAGCATAGTTTAAGATCAAGGACCACAATTCATGTCTAATATGATCCAAGATTTCACAAGGTATTACCAAATCAATCATAGTAAGTCATCTCCTTACCATCCACAGTCAAATGGACAAGTTGAAGTAACAAACAAAGAATTAGAGAACATCCTTACCAAAATGGTTAAAGTGGGAGAAAAGATTAGGTAAAGAGACTACCTGAAGCTGTCTGGGCATATAATACAACTTGGAAAACTACAACAGGGTTTTCACCATATGAATTAGTCTATGGGAAAAATCCCTTGTTGCCTATAGAATTTGAACTTCAAACATTGAGGATAACAATGAAGGTGGGAATTGAATTAAATGGAAATAAAAAAGAAAGAATCTTTCAACTCAATGAGTTGGATGAATTAAGGATGAAAGCACTTCAGCAAAAGAGATGATTTAAGAGAAAAGGAAGCAATGGCATGACATACATATCAAGAAAAGACGATTCAAAGTAGGAGAATGGGCATTATGTTTGACTCTAAGTACCAACAGCTCAAGGGAAAATTGAGAATCAAATGGTTTCGGACCTTATCGATTGATCAAATTTTTGACAATGGTTCTATTCAATTACTTCCCATTGATGGCAAACAGTAGAACACTCTTGGTCAATGGACATAGGCTGAAACTCTATAGGAAGCCTCCCACTAAGAATGAATTTTTGAGGAAGATTGAAGCAGACAAATAATTTGATCATATGGAAGAACTCAATTCTT
Organism: Taxus wallichiana var. yunnanensis; assembly: GCA_018340775.1. Lineage (NCBI taxonomy): Eukaryota > Viridiplantae > Streptophyta > Pinopsida > Cupressales > Taxaceae > Taxus > Taxus wallichiana. Next base: position 740,353,462 of record CM031243.1, read on the forward strand.
CCAAAATGATCAAATAATCAGATGATAGATCCAGAATAAAGGGAAGAAGATGAAAACCAATAAATGGCATCTTCTTCCCCAAAAAAAAAAAAAAAAAAAATAAAAAATAAATATAAAATATATATAAAATAAAAAAAAAAAATTCTCTCAAGGTCAATTGAAAACCAACAAATGGCATGTTGACCTCTTTTGGCTAGTTCTAATAAAAAGGAATTCTTTTGAATTCTAGTTGTCTTATCTAATCATGTTTTGTTCCACTTTTAGGAATGACTAGTCATCATAACAAAAGGCTTACATCATCAAGGATGGTAATGATGTCTTTTAAATTATTTAGGGTTGATTAAATGTTTACATGTGTGATGTGACTTAATTTAAAAAGTAGGTATGATGAGTCATCTATTTATACATTATGATTACAAGTGTGTAATCATGATATTGATTTGGATGGAATAAGTGGTGGCATGGTTATCATTAGTAATCATTATTGCAAACATCAAGTGAGATAAATATTACGAAGTATCTTGAGGAAGGAGCAAGTGAATTGAGTTGGTATTCCGCAACAAAGAACAGAGAATTCAGACATTCCGTAGCTAAGAACTAAGGTTTCACAGTAAAAGAAGAGGTTCCGTAGCTAAGGAGTTCCAGGCTAAGGAGAAGGCCTATAACCAATTCACATGAAATCAAGGAAGATAGAACTCAAGCCGATATGGGGATTAAGAAGAAATCAGAACCAGAGGATGATTCCTAGCTGCTCGTAGATGAAGAAGTAGCATCCATCTTTGAGCATGCAAGATGGCTTGAATTCCTGAAGAAATTTTCAAGGCATAATGATGAATTGGTAAGAGAATTCATCATAAATCTAGAATAGTCTAGAACAAAAGTAAGAAATGTCTTTATTCCTTTCTCTATAAATATTGTAAGTAATGTGTCTGAATACCCATTGTTCATGTCCCACAACCTATAAAGGGGACTTTGAAAGAACTGGTAGAAGTCTTGCTGCAAGAAGAAGAAGTGAACCCCAGTATATCTATAATACAAAGAAAATCATAAAAGGGTCAGAAGGGCTAGTTTTCCCAAACCCTTTGATAGGTGGCATTCTCGGATAGTAAAATATTTAACTTGTGATGATCGGTTTGGTTTTGGGAAAAGAGGTCTTAAAAATGCTCATATATCTGAAGTATGGAGCCACCAAGCTTGAATACATAATAAACCTCCCAGGGTTTCTTTTTTATTCCATTTAGACCATGGCTCAGAGATATTCCTGGGGTGTTGGAACAATTAGACATCATGGTCTAATTCACTTAATATGCCAGCACCATTTCCTGTCAAAAAAGAATGGAGAAGAAATTTGGGACAAGTTTCTTGGAAAGTTCAAGAAAAACCCTAATATTATCAGAAGGACAATTCCAACCCCATTATCTCCTTCAGCTAATCTAGAAATTGATGCCCCTATAGAAGAACAGAGGGAAATGGAAAGAGAAAACATACCAAGGAAAAGAAGGTCGGTGAGGAAGATAAAAACAATAGAGCCTTCTATACCTGTGAAGGAAATTCCATCTTCCACAACAACTTTAGAAGAACCAATATCTATCTCTGATGGTGATAGCTCACCCACACAAGAACCAAAAAGAACAATAAGAAGAAGTTCTAGAGGGAAATTCACTACTGGGCATATTGAACTTCCCCAAATAAGAAAAAGTCATAAGAGGTCAAGGGGAACTCCAGAAGTAAGGAGTGAGCAAGAAAGGATGGAAGAGGAAGGCTGCTTAACATTTTGGGTAGCATGGCCATGACTCCACCTAAGAGCCAAGTCATGTTGAAATGGATAGAGGAGAAGAGAGATTTGATGATCAAGATTTTTAGGAGTTGGTGAACCTTCAGCAGTGCCACATGAAGAAGAAGAGTTGACATCTAGGATAAGAAAAGGAAAATTTCCTTTAATAGAGGAAGAATGCCAAACTCCTCAAATAATTTTAGAGGAAGAGGAAAGACAACAAGTTAAACAAGATTTGTTCTTGTCTAGAGCAAAGCTTATTATCAGAGAAAAAGATGAGGAATTGGACTTCCTCAAACTTAAATTGGAACAAAGGGAAACACTCATTGATGAGCTCACAACTCAGCTTGCAACCATAACTAAAGAATTATCAGCAACTAAGAAGCAAGCTGATAGAAAAAGAGGAAGAGTTCCAGACTTCCAAAAAATAGAGTGTTGTGTCCACAGCCTCTGCACAGACTGAGTTGACCTATTTTCCACTGAAACAACAATGGGATGATATTTGCAGAGAGCTCAGAGAAGCCAAAACATCAAATGAGGAATTAAAGACCAAGATGGAGGAAGAGATGAAGGCAAGAAAGGAATGGGAAGAAAAATTTTATAAGGAGGAAGGAAATAAATATAAATGTCTTGCCAAAATTCATATGGTCTGTATTATGAGTGAGAAATTTCTTGCTTATAGGAGACCTTATCCTATATATAGTGTGTTTTTGGAAGAGCAGTTCATTCACTGGTAGTTGTCAAGAATTGCATGTGGGCTTCCACATGAATTACAAGATGAATATGAATTCATGGCAACTTACTCTCTATCCATCCCTGAACAGAAAAAATCTCATGTGTGAATTTTATCTTTGCAATTATATGCTATAGAAAAAAACAAGATTTATGATTAACTTATATGTAGGGGAGAGCCAGCTCAATGCATTTGTCTCTCTTTTGCAAAACCAAATTGCATGGAAGGAAAGAGAATATGAATTTTTATTAAAAGCCAGCTCAACAGGCCTCTGCATGAGAGCTCATTATGGTAAACCTTCTACCTTCCTCACACATTTTAGAACTCATGCCTTTGATAAGATATTCAAGACACATTACCCTGCTATTCTGCAAAAGAGTATTGATGCCTTCACCTCCTATGAGGAGGAAAAATTTGAAGATATTTATGAAGGATGCTCAAAAAGGTGGGAACTCCTTACTGTTGCTTTGAAAATAAGGGAAGTAATTTCCCCTACAAATCTGATATGGAGTTTAGAGAGGGCCAAAGCATTATGCACAATAATTCCCCAAGTCAATGAAACCTACAACCAAATATGGATGGGAATGCAAATGAGGCCACCTCTACTTCTCACCCCCATGTCTCCTTGGTAGAACAGAGAACCTCAAGACCTGCTTGAATTTGAAAAGTGGGAGAGGAAAATAAAAAAGGAGCTGGGTACAGTACATCTGAGCTTAAGCATTGGAAAATTTAGTTTTAGCCATTTGATCTGAGCAATCAAATGGAATGTAGAACATATGATCCCACTTTTGAAGAATGAGTTTGTAAAGGGACTTACAAACAAGTAAGTTTAGGGGAAATGATGAGGCTAGTATATATGTCTAATTAATGTATAATATATGATCTCATCATACTCTCCTTTTGATTAAGTTTGATTGCATTGTGTGACTTTTAGTTGATCTGATATGAGTTAGGATGTAACTATTTGTCTTTTGATTGATTGTGATCCTAATGTTAAAAACTCTAAAATTCCTAACATAGTGTGTGTTTAAATTCAATTTTGTAATAAAGCGTCTAATCGATCGAGGAAATGAAGCGTGGCATTCTATGTTTTTGATAGTTCGATCTTCCAAGCTTTAGTTTCGGAACTTCCAAGATAGTTCCAGAACTCCATCACACAGTCATCATTTAGTTCCGAACTTTCGGACTTAGTTCGAACTCCATAATTTAGTTCCAAATTTTGGACTTAGTTCCGAGAACTCCTGGTGACAACTCTAACTCTCACAGGTTTTGGTTCTTAACAATTTCCTATGGTTCTGAACTTCTCCAAAGTTCCGGAACCAATGGGAGTTATCTATTTTAAACCACATCCAAATTTTGCATCTACAATCATGAAGGATGAGAAGATTTCTGAATGCAGATCCAGGAAGAGTTATCCTACAGCTGTTTGATCAACCACCATCTAACTCAACATCTATTCTGGGCATGATTTGATTTCATCAGAATCATTGAGACAACTAGGATTGTAAAATGTATATAAATGCAGACCTGCATTAGAATATAATAATAATTAGAGATATAGAACAGAGAAGAGAAATAGATTAAGTATCCAAATCCAGTACGTTTTGTAATACTAGAATGTTTTCATCAATAAAATAGCCATTCGATTTGAGAGAATTCTGAGTTGTTAAAATCCCGATTCAAGGAGGAGCAAGGGCCCACTCCCCCAAGGACCAAGATATTCATTTATTTGGTATTTATATTTCTTCAAAAATAGCTTAGATCTGTTAATTTTGTATTGCTTTAGTTCTTTTAGTTAAATTCTATTGCATACTTGTTCCTACAGGTGTTTAGATAAATCTTTATATTTCTTGCAATTGTTTTCAAGCATTTTAATCTGAGTGTTTACTTTCAAAAGCAAGTGTGTTTATTTTCCAACAGCAAGTGTGTTTCCTTTTTGCATGGTGTGTTTCCTTTCAAAGAAGTTTTCAGTGTGTTTCACTTTCAACAAGTTTTCATAGTTTGATTTGAATAAGGTTTTACCAAGAAGTCCTTAAGACATTAAAGAGATCCCCTAGAAAATATAAAAATAGTTACAGTCAACTACTAGATCAGTTAAAGTACTCTTGTTGCATATAGCTTTGGACACACCCCTGGTTTGATATGACATCAACAAGAAGTTGATTAAATGAAGGAATATTCGTGGTCTCTCTCGCTAAAATTTTTTCGGGACACACTAAAGTGGGAACAAATATTACAAATAATTCCGGGCATAATGTCCCCATACAAACTAGACCAGGCACGTGGTTAGGAATCTTCAAAAGGACTTAGGACGTAATGTGGACTCCAATACATTGGGATCCTCCTAGCCCCCTTTTTCTTCTCGATGTCTAAGGATGATAAAGGAATCCACCACGTCAATATCCTAGAAATCTACCTAAACCGAGAAATCCAGAATAATCAAATGGCATTAACAGTAAGTTTCTAGGCCCTGACCTAATATTGATGTTGTCGAAGATGGGCTATAAGAAAATGGCATCCTCTTAGGGAGGTCATTATTTCTTCTATTTCAAATGGTTTTTTATTATTATTCACTACTCAAGAAGACATGGATGTTGTTTTGTTGGGAGGCCCTTGGTTCCTAGGAAACATGGGTTTTTTCATCAAACGGTGGTACCCGAGTTTTGATCCTAAAAAATAAAACATTAATATCATTCATCTCTAGTGTTGGCTACCTATCATCCCTTTAGAGTTCTCGGGATGATGAGATATTGTTAAATATTTATAGATTGATTGGTTCTCCCATTGGATTGGATAATTCACCTAGAAATAGATCACGATTGGCTTATGCTAGATTTTGTGTCTTTGCAGATACTAAACAAGATCTCCCAAATCATATTGTGCTCCGAGATTTAAATATGGTCCTTGGATGCAAATCATGATCTATGAATCTTTCCAAATAAGGTGTGTCAAATTCCATAAGCTAGACAATTCACTAGAAATTGTCCTAATAAGAAATCCTCAATGAAAAGAATAAGAATAATAAGAAGACTCGAAAATAAGACACTAAAGAAAGGTCAAGCAAAGGAAATGGCTTTCAAAATTCCCACTAAGAAGAAACCAACTTGAATATCTCTTTGGGTCCCTAAGACTCCACTCAAAAAGTTGATCTATAAGAAGAATCTTTACGATCTAAGGATGTAGTAGAAAATTGGTTGTTTTTTGCCTTCAAGCTGCAGGGAGGTTTCACAAAATGTCAAGGTAATTCTACAACCTTATGATGGTGGCCACATTAAAGATATTGGCATATCTCTTATTCAGGATGAAATATCATTTTCAAAGGCCCCCTTTAAAACCGAGTCTAAGACTCGGAAAGACAACCCTTTCGCAACTACTAATCAACTTGTACCAAGATGAGGCATGGATTCTCAAGGAATACCTATTACATATATTGAGAAATATGGCCATATCCTTATCAAATATATTCTCAACATGCAATGCGGACAAATACTATATATCTTTGTAGGAACCGATAGGGGGTGACAGTAAGAGCACACTAGTCAAAGATTACACCAGCAGCTTTAGTTGAATATCATCCCACTATACAAAGTCATTAAAGGATTACCGAATTCCCTAGTCTTGATAAGGAAGATGGGGAACTTACCCCAACTTTGAGTCATGTTTTGAATGAGATCAAAAACTCTCTTGATTTTACTATAGTTTGTAGAAAAGAAAAAATCTAAAGGAAGGGTATGAAAATATACCCAATGCACTATTTTTTTGAGAAAAAGAAGTCTCCTAGTAATTGGGCTACTTCCACTTCAAGGATAACCAGATCCACTATCATACAATAAAATACATGGGCTAATACCACAAATGGTAGACCTTCCAAAAATGATTAGAGAAAAAGGAGATCAACAAAGCTCTGGTTGATGGCACTCAGTCTTCCCTGGACCATCTAGTCCACTCCTCTCCTTGCATTTTTTAATGAATATTGTTTCTTATGCACATCAGGGGCCTTAATAGATGTGTAAAATAATGTACGCTCAAATATTTAAGAATAATTTACAACCATTCTATTATGGCCATTCAAGAAACTAAAATGAGTTATGAGAACTTAAAAGTTTATCGTAAGAAATTTTGGAAAAAGGCTAAATGGGTTGTGGTTGATTCAAGAGGTACTTCAAGAGGCATGGTAGTCTTCTGGGACCCTACCAAGGTTACTTGGTAAGCTCATACTTTATTCTCACTTCCATTTGGACCTCTCCTTCCATACTACCGATAACAAAAGTCACTAATTTTTTTTTTCGGTTATCTATGCACCCAACACACTTCATGGTAGAAGGAAACTTTGGAAGGATCTCGTTAAATTTTCAAAACTCATGCTATGGGTGTAATCTAGATACTCATGGGAAATTTCAACTCCTCTCTCTCCATTTTTTAAAAACAAGGGGGAACGTAGGACCACATTACTCGGAATGGATGACCTTCCAGATTTCATTGATCAGGCTAAACTATTAGATCTCGAACTCAATGGAAATCCCTTCACCTGGTCCAACAAGAGACTTGGTAATAATCTCATTCATGTGTGTCTTGATAGAGCCCTCATATCTATTGATTGGATCCTTGGAAAATAATTTCACCACTCCTCTCTTCCCGAATTGTCTCGCACCACAATCTCATTGTCCTGAATATGGTAACTAATGAGAGACCTTCCCAGCCTCATTTAAATTTTAAAAATGTGGTTCAACCACCCAGATATTCTTGATAAAATTAAAGAATGGTGGGGGATTCAAATGGAAGGAACAAATCAATACAGAATGCTTCAAAAGTCAAAAATGTCAAAAGAAAAGTAAGGGTCTGGAATAAAGAAGATTTTGGCAATATATTTAATAAAAAAGATCAAAGAAGACATTGAAGAATTGGAAAAGAAAGTGGCTGCCTTTGGCATGAGTCAAGAATATTTCACTCGTGAAAAAAATATTTTAGCAGAGTTCCATACCATATGTGCAAGGGAAGAATCCTTCTGGAGACTTAAATCCAGAGCAATATGGCTCAAAGATGGAGACAGAACACAAAGTTCTTTCATATGAAAACTTTAAAACATAGGGCACACAATAAAATCTCTAAAGTGACAAATCAAAATGGAGAAACGACGTCAAATCCTAATTCCATCAAAGAAGAAGTTGTAGACACCCAAAATTTACATTCATGTTTCCACTTGTCCCCAGTATTATGCTAATACACCCTGTTATTCACCCATTTGCAATTAATTAATTAAATTGATTAATTGATACACATTGTACCCCTTTGGATTAATTAAATTAATCCCATGTACCCTTTGTACCCCTTTGGCTAAATTAATTATTATTTATTAATTAAATAATTAATTAATTAAGTGTGTGCACATCCTAGTCATCTACCACTTGATCAAACTCCACTTTGACTCCACTTTGACTACCCTAGTTAACTGCACTTCTAGAATCCTAGAAAGGTGGGGGCAATTAAAATGCATGTACAACCACCTTTCCGGATGTAACTTTTTGTAATTAATTTCATTATTGCCCCCAACACTATTGCAACTTCCCATAATGTTATTTTTAGCATGTTCATTTATCCGTGTAACCAATTCCAACTACCTTCTGTTTCTATAAATTACAAGCTTACCTTCCTTCCAATCCCTCTTGAATTCACAAGGTCTAATAACTCATTAAATTCCAAGCCAAAGAAACATTTTCTCGTCACATTTGGAGAGCACTCAAGAGCACCCACAAAACACTTTTGACATTCTTTCTACAAGGTTTCACAAGAGACCCTTATTTGAGGTTTGCACAAAAGGTTGTTGAAAGGTTTGCATGTTTGTTTGTTTATCTTTCATTTTGGTAATTTTCTCTGCTTATATTTTGGCACACTCGATGGGACTCGCACCCCTCCTCTTTCATTTTTGTTTCATTTTGTTTATCGAATTTTGTTCTTACAGTTGTTTTTGTGTTTTTGTGCGGGTTTAGCAAAGCAAAAACAAGTGTCCTAGATCAAAACAAAAAAATTATTGTTGTTGTATTTTAGTGATTAATGGTGTTTTTGTGTTTACAATTCTTTATTTTTCTTGTTTTATTTGCCGTAACTTGTTGTGGTTGAATTCACATAAAACACAATTTTTTTGTAGAATTTTGTTACATTATAGATTTTCTAACTTAGATTTTATTCAAAAATATATATAGCTTGCAAATCTGGGTATTTCTTAATAAACAAATTTTAAACAAAAAAGGGGGAAAACAAAGAAAAAAATTGTAAAATAAAAACATTTTTTAAAACCCTAACTCCTACCCATCCCCCTCCCCCTCCCTACTGCTCGGCTCGACTTGGTTGAGCCACCTCACTATTCCCCTTACCCTACGAGACCACTTAGCTCACTCCCACTTTCCCCTAGCTCACCCACTCACTTTGTTCCCACCTCACCCCCAGCTTCACTACCATTCCCACCTCCCTTCCCAACTCCACCAATTTCCCTATTCTGCTCCCAACCCCGCTCACTCCCCATTCGCCTCTCGGCCTTCCACCACCCAACCCCGAACCTTCGGCTCTCCCAGCACCCTCCCCACGCCCCCATTTTTCCCCTTCCCTGCACCCCTACACTCGGCCCCGAGCCCTCGGCTCATTCCCCCTCCCCACTCCCGCTCCCAATCTAACCAACCCTATCCCCGAGCTACCCCGTCCTCCCTACTTAGCCCTCGGCCCTCCCAAACCCGTTACTTGTAGATCCTACCCCTCCCCGACCTCGCTTCCTATCCCATCTTCCCCCAGAGCTCGATCTCCCAACCTCAATCCCATCCTCACTGACGTGTTACCCAGCTCACCCGAGCCCTTCTACAACCAAGCTCCCTCTCGAGCCCTCTCTTTCGTAACTCTCCCTAACCTGCACACACACACAAACATACAATGCATTAGGTTTTTCTTTTCTTTTATTTTGCACATGCCTATAGTTTTAGTTTTAGGGTTAGGTTTTTCTTATTTATTTTATTTAAATTTATTTACTGTTTATTATTTTTAGTTTAAGTTGCACTTAAACTAGTTTCTTTATTCATTTTTATTGGACTAACTGTGCAGGTTGCCAACTTAGTGTTATTGGACATTTCGGTCCAATTTTTCATGGTTTTTTTCTTTTTTGTCCATGTTTAGTCATGTTTTTTTCAAACTAGATTAATCATTTCTAACGTGATTTGTGTGCATCTTACTTGTCGCTTTATTTTGTTTTTCGCAACTAATACGAATCATTCACGTGCATGCTCTTCCCTCACGCTTTTTCAAGCGATATTGGAAATAAAAAATGTGGTCATTTCTTTCTCTCTTTTTTTTTTGGGAATTAACGCTTCACTTAACCAAAGCAAACCCACATGTATTGTTGATAAGAGAAAACACTTAGTTGAACTTGCACACGCAGAGTCCGAGCGGAAGAACAAAGACAGAAGCACAAAGGTATAGGAAGGTATCACGCGTGGAGGTGTGGAGTCAGACTCTCAAGGACTTAGCTAATTTTGGAGATTAGGTCTATTCTTAGAGATTGGCGTGTGGAGCACACAAAGCGATGCCGAGACTTACGCACCACTCTTCATGGAGATTCTTTGAGGAGCATGACAACTCACTCTTGCATGGGCATAAGCTAAGAATAGATCCACCACTATAGTTAACTATTAGTGATCTATAGATAGCATACTTGCATGTATGGCTATAGTTGTAAAAAGGTGCGTGGTTGTTATTAGCATGCGACCTATTTCTGGTAGAGTTAAGTGGTGAAGGGCTAGTTCCCCACCCTATATATATATATATATATATATATATATATATATATATGTAATGAATTACTTAGTAGATAGATAGAGACACATGCTTTGAAGAATGAGAAAAACATGAGTACATGCGACTAGATAATTGTAACAGATCCATGCGCACATGCCTGGTATTGTATGAAGCTTCTGTATTATTGGTATGATGAATAGATAAAGAAAATTGGCCGAACAAATAGTGTTTGATGTGTTTTATCAATGCATATTATTATTTTCATGATGATTTACCTTTAAGTGCTTATAGATCTGGTTAAGTATAATGATGAATAGATGGATTAGTTTCTAAAATATATGTTTATTGCTTTGTCATGCTACCATTCATTGCAACCTTTAAGAGGGACCTAGTACCTTTGCATGCTTTGGGTGAGCACTCAGCCTAGGCTGAGTGATGTGCCAGTGTGACTAGGTGTTAACTAACAATTCTAGGCTGCATCATTGGTTCCGTTCTTTGGGACCTCTTTTTCAGTTGTTTCAGAATGGTTTGTGATGAAGACATACCGGCTAACTTTGGTGAGCGTTGAAGAATGGATTCATGATCTGGAGGAAGAATACGCACGGAGGTTTGACACTGGATCCGGATTTAGCGCACGTACTTGGGTAGAGCAGAATTTGTATGACAACAGTTTGTCAAAGCTTCTTTCTTTATCTTCCCAATAATTATACGAATGGTTGATCGCATATGCATCTAATTGAAATTAGAGGTATCACACACTTGTTTGGACACAAGAGGAATTTAAAACACTATACGATGCTAAATTAAGCTAGACTCACACGGTAGATACACTCCGGTTCACGGTGTCCTAAACAACTATATTTTGGAATATTCAACCTCGACTTATTCATGCCCTGAGGTAGTGGAGTTCCAGTTCCTACGATATCCTGAGGGATGTATTTACAAGGTATTCAGTTGCAATCAAAATAATAATGGTAACATTGAACTTGGAAGCTAAACCCATGGAAAGCTAAAAAAATCTCCATGTGCAGGGGTAGGAACAAGATTGGTGAAAGTTAGCAGACCTAAGCGGTAGCAGACAAAGGAAGAGAGGTGATCAAGTATGATGAGGTGTGTGAGAGGGAATTATGCAAGAAACAAGAAATTACAAAATGGATGGTGTTGTGGAGAGAGATGGCTCATGAAGGATTTGAGGCTCATGGGGAGGAAGAAGAGCAAGACCATCGTGAACTCCCCATCTAGGAAAACATGACAGAACCCTATTTGGCCTTACATGGAAGCACGCCAAAATATGACTGGGCCATGGGCACGCATCTAAGCCAACCTGTTGACCTAGCCTCTTGCGCTTGGTTTTCCAAAGATTATCTAGTATAATAGGTGAAAATAGTTTTAATTTAGGAAGTGAAAGCATAGAAATAGGTCAAACAACAAGTACATTAATAGTAGCACGAGACATGATTCGTTATTCTTTGGGGTACATTTTCAGGCTCATCATCTGCATAGAATATGAGCGCGCTGAGTGTGGGAATCACCTCTCGGAGTTGGGAATACTTCCTAGAATGTAGGGGTCTAGTATAGTACCACTATTGGGGCATAAGGAGTGCATCCATAGGCCCTATTCCAAATCCTGGAGGAGGATCAAAGTGGTATGGATAGTTATAGTTCGTGGTTCGGGTGGTATTGGAGGAAGAGGAAACTAAGGGGGTTACGGTTGGGTGGTCAGGCCCTTGCAGCAACCCCAAAACATTTATATGAAGATGTCCTTCATCTCCCGAATATAAAGGTATCGAGGATGCTACTAAGCATGTTCATATGTGAAATATTATGGCGTGTAAAAGGTATTACGGCCTCTGAGCGCAAGGCAAGTCAATTTTCTACTACATTACAGGTGCGCGCGCACAACTGGTATAGGAAGTTTGATCCCAATCAAACTTGTATTGACTATGCAACATTGAAAGATGCTTTCTTAAAAGAGTTCCACATCCCAGAGTTTGAGCAAAAGAGTATAAGCGCACTCAAGGATATAAAGCAAGGCACTACTGAAAGTGTACATGAGTATGATGCACGTTTTAAAACACTTCTATCCAAACTCTCTTATGAAATTCATGCAAGTCAGCATGCACAATGGTTTGTTAGGGGATTGATTACCCCATTTCGAAGAGCACTGTCGCATAAGACTTATACTAATCCACGTGAAGCATTGGAAGCCACTTTATGCGCTGAAGCAGTTGGGAGTATTGACACTGGAGTTAGTCCATTTTTGGAAGCTCAGATAGTAGCTATGGAAAAATAGTTAGAGAAATTATCGACAAACTCAAACTCATGAAACGTGCTCGGGAATCGGGTGTGATTGTGTATTGGAAGGGCATGTCATCACCAATCTAGCACTATGATAATTCTTCACCGGAACTCTTCGTCTATGATTATTTACTAATGCACAACTTTTAGTTTGGTGGATGTAATATGGAAACACAACAACAAACATAACACAAGAATACCATAGACTATGATAAGAAGGAATAATGATAAATATGAAATATTAGTGTAAATTATAATATCAACATGAAATTGCTACAATCTCACCCATGAGGTACTTCAAGTGTTACTGACTTCAGTGGCCTTCCAACAATAAATATGGGAGAAACTTCACAATTACACCCCTTAATGGCTTCTTTAACACACCTTCAAAATGATGGCTTCCTTTACACACTTACTCATACAATATTTCTCACTACTTCCTTCTATGCTAAATGAGGGGGTGGCCTCTTTATTTATAGAACTTCTAGGCTTATCCATCTTATCTCTAAGATAGGATAAGAAATCTACTATGACGAATCATATTCCATACCTTAACTCTTATATGTACATGTAAGCTTATCTTTTAAGATAAGATAAACCTTATCATTTCACATGGGTTCCACATTTTTAGACTTTTTACAAATAAAATACACAAAATATTTATGACCTCACTCCTTGTCCTTATTACCAATATAATATTTCTAATTCCTAATCATGTAGACCCTACTTCTACTTACCCCAACTTTGACATTTTAACATTACGGATCACTTACGACAAATATTTACTTTTTACCACAACATTCCTATTATACTTTTGACTATTACCGTACTATACATTATTGGCGGTGTCGTCTTGCAAAGATGTTGTTATCTTCTATCGGATGCTACTACTAATTATACTTAACAACATCCTATTCCTAATACATACATTAATGAAATAGAAATTACGGAGGAAAATTTTAGTGTCGACATCTTCCCCCTTCCTAGCTTCTACTCCGTCCTCGGAGTAGACTATTTTGGTGCTTGGAAAATATTCAAATTGTCATGGTTGACCCATTTCGTAATGGGAGTGCCATCCAATTCCTCCAGTCGGTACGTACCATTTTCATGCACAGCTTCTATTTTGTAGGGCCCCATCCATTTTGGAAGAAATTTTCTCTGTCTTCTTTTTTGTATCTGGAATCATATACTAGAACTAAGTCATTCACATAAAATGGAGACGAATGGATCTTTTGATCAAAGTATTCCTTCTGCTTCATTTTCTTCTTATAGCTTATATCATTCACTATTTCCCTCATTTCCTCTAGCAATGAAGATGTACCAACCTTTCTTTTACCTTGAATCACTTTAATCCATCCTTTCATTTTTCATAACTCTTGCAGTGGGAATATCAAACTCAATAGGAAGAACTGGATCAATGTCATAAGCCAATTGAAATGGGGAGTATCCTGTTGTTGACTTTGATGTTGCCCTATATGCCCACAATGTTGCATGAATCCTTTTATCCCACTTATGTACCTGCAAGGCTGCATCTTTTGCTAGAATTTGACACAACAAAAATTTGTTCGTTCCACCTGTCCATTTGTGCTTGGCTTGTATGTTGTTGCCTTCCTGTGCTTAATAGAAAACTTATTGACTAGGGCTTCTACCACCTCATTAATGAAGTGGCTTCCTTTATCTGTTACAATTTCTAATGGACAACCAAATTTGGTGATAATGTGTTCATATATGAACCTTGCCACTTCATCCATGGAAGTTGTTTTTAATGGCCTAGCTTCAACCCACTTGGTTAAATAATCATGGTAACTACAATATACTTATTTTGGTGTGGGTAAGTTGAAGTGGACCTACAATGTCTATTACCCACTTTTCAAAGGGACCAAGTGGAAGAATAGGGCATAATGGAGCTGATGAAGTCTTACGGTTACCATGTGTTTGACAAATATCACATGTTTTACAATAATTATAACAATCTCTAAAAAGAGTGGGCCAAAGATAACTTGCATCCAAGATCCTTCTTGCCATAAGTTGTCCAGAGAAGTGCCCCCACATGTACCATTGTGAATTATTTTATCAACTCCTTCCCTTGATCACGTCCAATCGCCCTCTTATCTTTGTCCATCGTGTCCTATTCGAAATAATACTCCATGTAGAGTGGAATATGGACGACCATGGCTTGAGTAATCTTCCTCTTAGTCTTTGCATTGGCACCATCGGAAACTTGAATTCATTCGGATAATTCCAAATATCTATGTATTCACTAGGGATTGTGTCAAGGGATAACAATGTTGCATCTGGAAAATCATCATCATTACAAGATGAACCTAAAGCATCATAGGCTCGAGAGAGTGCATCCGTATTGACATGCTTCTTTCCCGGCCTATTTATAATATCAAATTAAAATTCTTGTAGCAAAATTATCCATCTTGCTATCCTCCCTGATGGGTTAGGCTTATTGACAATATATTTTAGAGCTGATGATCTCACTGACTATAAATTTTTTCCTAAGCAAGTAATTTCTAAACTTCTTTATAGCAAAATGATAGCTAGAGCCTCTTTTTTCTAATTTACCTAATTTACCTCAAGTAAACTGATGATCATTCTCATTTTTCTACTTGGCTCATTCTCGAGTGTTCCTATCATCATCCGTACATAATGAATGGCTTGCTCCAATCTGGATTCTTTAGAAACAAGTGAAGACACCAGGGCTTCCTTCAGTTGTTCAAAAGCTTCATGCACCTTATTTCTTGGTTCATAAGTAACATCCTTCTTCAAGAACTGGGTTAGTGGCTATGTAATCTTTGAGAAATTCTTGATGAACCTTCTATAGTAACCCACATGGCCTAAAAATGATCTCAACTTACTTCTATTCATAGGAAATGGTAACTCTTTGATTTTTGAAACTTTATCGGGATCGCACCAATACCATCTCTTGATACAACATGCCCTAAATAAACGCCTTTAGAACATCCAAAGACACACTTTTAGGGTTTAGTGAGGCTTGTGCTTCATCTAACCTTTGAAATGTTGTCTCCATCTAGTGCAGGTGGTCCATCTTGCTCCCATAGATGTAAAAATCATCCAGAAAATACTCTGATGAAGTTCCCAATGTAGGGTTCGAACACCCTATTCATCAAACGCTGGAACGTTAGTGAAGCATTACACAACCCAAAAGGCATAACTCTATAAGCAAACGTTCCCAAAGAGTGGTGAATGTGGTCTTCAACTGATCTTTCTCTCGCTATACGAACTTGGTTGTATACACTATATCCATCAAAAAACTATAGCACTCCTGGCCAGCTACTTCATCCAAGATCTGATCTGAGAATGGAAGAGGGTAATGATCCTTCTTTGTTGCCTTATTGAGCTTCCCGTAATCAATCAACACAAATGTGTAGCTTCCCATTTTTTTTATTGAAATCACAATGGGAGAAACCCATTCTAAATTCTCCACAACAAATATGAATCCTACATCGAGCAACTTATCTATTTTTCTTTACAATCTTGGAAAAATTAGGATTCATTTTATATGGCATTTGCTTTATGGGCTTAGCACCATCTACTAGCTCAATAGAATGTTCTACCCAACTTATTTGATAAAGTTCCTTGTAATCAAAAGTGAATAGGTGTATGTACCTTTGAAAGAGTTGGAGGTAGCATTCCTTCTCACTCTCCATCACAACATCACCAATCTTTATTTGTTGGAGACGATCATCAATTTGTTCTTCAGATAATTTTATGGGTCATGATTCGGTGTGACTGGAAGGATATCAATGACCAAAACATCAACCTCACTTTCTTCATCTTCTCGTGTCCACTTCACTCGGTATTAGAGTAATCGAGAGGATGTCCAATCATCAATTTCATCACTTGAATCCACAGGTTCTCGCCTTATGATGCCGAGGGATCACGTTTATCTTCGTCCTCTCTCTACTACCACGTCCAAGTGTCATGAAGCCTTCATTCCAATAGTTTACTACTTGAACTCTCCTTAGCCATGGCCTTCCCAATGAACATTGGGTACGCAACAATACAATTTTTCTTCACCCAAAGTCTACCACACATACAACACCCATAACGAGATATTTCCACATTTGAAACTACACCTTCTGGTTTAGTTTTCCCTTATTTAATGACCTTAACATAAGTGTTGAGGGCTGATCAATTTTAAACCCAACATATTCATTACAGACTCGGTCATTACATTAACTGCAACACCTCCATCAACTAAGACATCATGAATTGAAATACCATTACATAATACCTCAGCTTATGGAGTGTAGGGATCTACCTCTGCCTCCAAAACAAGGACCTCAACCTCCTTCCTTCGTCAAGCATTGAGTCCACTTCGTAGCTCCCGCCTCTTCTCAGAAGACATAGCCAAGAGTTGACCATATGTAATATTTGTAGGCCTTTTGGATAGATCTTCTAAGATGGAGTATGGTCCTTGTCCCTGTGAAATCAGAAAATCCTGCACACCCAACTTTCTTCTGCTATGTTTCTTACTAGTTTATCCTTTCATCTTCTTAGGATCATTTCCATCTTGGTTATATTTTTCTTTCTTTCTTTTTTACAAACACATCTACTTCATTATTTATGCTTTTATCTTCTACATCAAAAGATTTCACAGTACTTTTCCTTTATCATTATCTCTTGTACCGGATGTAGAAGCTCTATCTAGATAATTATACTTATAATGACCCTTTTTATAACAACCATAACATACAACTTCAAAAATATTTCTTTTTGGACCTCTATCTCCTCCATGAGAACTAAATTCTTTTCCTTGAAGAAGATTAATAGTTAGCTGACCCATCTTCTTGAGCAGATCTTCATACTCAATAGATGTACTAGGAGAAATATTTCTGCTCACCGAGAGTGGTTGTGGATTCTGAATCAAAGGTGTTGGTGTAGGCTCTACTTTAGCAAAAATTCTTTGGGCTCCTCTTCCATGCTTTCTTCTTGCCTTATTGCAATCTCCTTTGCTTGTTCAATGGTAGTTGGGTGGTCATACTTCACTTATTGTCTAATCTTTGGCTTCATCCCAAGAATGAAGTGCTTACAGAGGAGATTATCCACGTCATTCATCAACCCATCCGCTAATCCTTCCTTCCGGATCTGGGCATCGAGCTTCCTCCTTAGCTCTAGAACACGAGCATGATAATCCCTTATCTTCTCCTTCTCTCCTTGGGATAGCTTTGTGATATCGATCATGAGATCTGCATATTTCTGTTGTTCACCAAATTCTTCAAGAAAACTTTCAATTAATAAATCTCATGAGTTTTTCACATTATCACCTAGTGTTTCAAACCACCTAAGGGCTGAACCATCCAAAAAGGTAGGAAAAAATTCAGTCCATTGTTCCCTTCTTATAAGGCCATTACAAATACAAGATTGTTTAAACTCTTGAATGAAAGAGGAAGCATCTTCATTAGATTGGGCTAAAAAATAGGAATCTTCCCCATTTTCAAAAGTAACCACAGTGAAATACCAACCCACAAGTACAATCAACAAGACTTATGTGCACAAATAATTGGAATCACTATAATAGAAAATAGAAATGACCACGGTAAACTATGGTAAAACTTGACTTATTGCGGTAAAAACTGACTTTACTGTGGTAAACACTATTCACAGTAAAAAGTGAAGTTACTGCGGTAAATACTATTCACGGTAAAAAGTGACTTTACTACGGTAAATACTATTCACGGCAAAAAGTGACTTTACCATGGTAACTACTATGCACAGTAAAAACAAGGTTACCCTCCAAATGATTTTTGACTAAGTGGGAATATCTCTCCAGAAAATCCACCAACGAGGAATGGTCCCAAAGCAACGGAACCAAAATGTCATCACCAATCCGACACTATGATAATTCTTCACCAGAACTCCTCGTGCTATGATTATTTACTAATGCACAACTTTTAGTTTGGTGGATGTAATATGGAAACACAACAACAAACATAACACAAGAATACCATAGACTATGATAAGAAGGAATGATGATAAATCTGAAATATCAGTGTAAATTATAATATCAACATGAAATTGTTACAATCTCACCCATGAGGTACTTCAAGTGTTACTGACTTCACTTGCCTTCCAACAATAATTATGGGAGAAACTTCACAATTACACCTCTTAATGGCTTCTTTAACACACCTTCAAAATGATGGCTTCCTTTACACACTTAATCATACAATATTTCTCACTACTTCCTTCTATGCTAAATGAGGGGGTGGCCTCTTTATTTATAGAACTTCAGGCTTATCCATTTTATCTCTAAGATAGGATAAGAAATCCACTCTGACGAATCATATTCCATACCTTAACTCTTATATGTACATGTAAACTTATCTTTTAAGATAAGATAAACCTTATCATTTCACATGGGTTCCACATTTTTAGACTTTTTACAAATAAAATACACAATATTTATGACCTCACTCCTTGTCCTTATTACCAATATAATATTTCTAATTCCTAATCATGTAGACCCTACTTCTCTACTTACCCCAACTTTGACATTTTAACATTACCGGACCACTTACGACAAATATTTACTTTTTACCACAACATTCCTATTGTACTTTTGACTATTACCATACTATACATTATTGGCAAGACATCATCTTGTGTAGCCGTTATCTTCTATCGGACGCTACTACTAATTATACTTAACAACATCCTATTCCTAATACATACATTAATGAAATAGAAATTACGGAGGAAAATTTTAGTGTCGCATTGTGCACACCAAGGATAGTTTCCCTTTTAAATTGTTCACGTTCGTTGTTATTAGACTATGAGATTTTCCATTTGAATCATGATGCTAGTCACTACCCCCTACTACAACGCACGATCAAGAAGAATGTATCCTCCTTTTGTAAAATTTATAGGTCCACACCCATGATACTGAGGACTGTAGATTGATTGGCCAGATCCATGATGCCATTGATATTGGGGTAAGACAGTGAGTGTGGTGATAATTTTAAAAAGAAGAAGAATTAGCATCAGGATATGGATTATAATAAAACACGCTATGAGGGAATGACGGTTTTAAGGTTTGAAGGGGTTTGGAAATCGGGTAGATATGAGGATGAGGCCGAGGTGGAGGAAGGAGTGAATTCCCTTGAGGAACTTGCTATATATGTGGTTCACCTAACCATTATAGGCATGAATGCCTGCAGAATATTTCCTGTTCATTTTGTGGAAAGGGGCATAGTTATGAAGAGTGTTCGACTTGTATGAACATCTCAGTTAAGCAACACAAGTAAGAAAACAAGGGCGTGGGGATGGTTAGAATCCAACACGTGATAGAGAATCAGTGGATGCCCAAGTTAACACCATAGACACTGAGGGAGTAATAAAAAGATAACCACACGAGCTGAGGTGGCACACACAAGAGAGGTGTTGCAACAGAAGTTGACAATCACTAGGGAGGAGGTTTTGCATGCTAGATATCTAGATCTAGCTCATCAAAAAGAAGTCTATCAGGAAATAATGGAGGTCCTTAGGAGCCTTCAAGGTGAGATACAAGGTTTAAAAGAGTATTTGGAAATTGGTGCACAAGGATACATAACGAGGCCCCGTCGATATCGATTAGTTCATCAAAGAGGTATGTAGAACGTAGAGCGTTGCGCATACAGGATAATATTATTCCTTTATTAGGAAATTGGTTGAAAGGGAATACTCTGTGTGTGGAATGAGATTAGAATAAAAATACTTCATGTGAATCTTCCCCGATAGCATTGATTATGACAAGGAGATCACTTTGGAATGTTGTTGTGGATGGGTGGCTACTTGAGCAATATTTTGATTGACACAAGTGTGGAAGTAAATGTACTTACATTAGATGTATGGGAAAAATAGGGAGACCCCATTGTAGCCATCATCTAATGTATTGTTCATGGAAAATGAATGAAAGCTACTCCCATAGGAGTTTTGAAGGATGCATCTATCACTATACTAAGGGGCCAAGTTCACAGGAAACTTCAAAGTACTAACGCTTGCATAAGCGATAGCTTCACCACACTTTTTTGGGCGCCCTTGATGTTATGAAAACAATGCTGATTTGAGGTTTAATAAGGGGTATATCAGCTTTGAGAACAAGGAGGAAAGGGTCATAATACCATTGAAAGATGGGAAATCCATGCCATATGTGGAACCTTTAAATGAAGAGGACTTGAACAAAATCTATATACGTGTTATTCGGGACCCAGAGGTCAATGATCCATCTAAGGAAGGAATCCTTCATTGGGAAGATTCTTAGTCAATCAACGATACTACTAGTATTGATTTTGATAATTGGGCTCATGGCACTTATGAATCGGAGGGGTGTGAAGTTAAGCACGCAGTTACTTGCAAAATGGGTTTTTGCTCTGTTCGATGTATAGGTCGCGCAATACCCCACTATACTGGATCTGAAGATTTGGCTGATTTTTACAGGTCATGGAAACAAACTAGGTTGACCAGCTTAAATGACGAGATATGCTATCATATACTTTGGGTGGGATGGCGCGCACTAGTGGGTAGTCCACAGGGATAATCTCTTAGAATGGGGAATGATTGGGACTGCCTTATCAACCAAGTTTTCAAGAAGTAATGCACCTACAAAAATAAGCCCTTATCATGGTGATCAACCTGCTCAACATCATATCCAGCAGTGTGAGAGACTCTAGATAGTAGGACAGAAGCATTACCACCCTCACTTTGGGTGCATCGGTTTTATTCTACTCTATAAGGTTACGTGCGTGCTTGGTATGTATATGCTGAATTACATCACGACACTGACAATTGGCAAACTTTAACTGCAGGGATGATCCAAACTTTTGACTTCTTTTCATCTACGCCACCAGTGAACATAGCTTTAAGCTTTATCAAGTGCTTAACCATGGGAGATAGTGGGAAAGTGGAAGAACTTGTTCAGAATTATTTGGTGAGACAGAGATAGGGGCACATTTTGTGGATGAAGAAGATGATATCATATTACTTGAGCGTGCTTCTTTGGAAAAAGATAAGGGGAAGATGGTTTACATAATTGATGAGGAGGAAGTTGAGCACTTGGACATGGATCATTCACATGGAACACGTGAAGTGTTATCCAGTGCAGATGTAGATGCGCACATATCACATGAACCTATGAAGACAACAAAAGTAAATATAGGCATAGAAGTTGAACCTAAGGAGGTGATAATTGGGGATTACTGGTCAGAATCAAGAGGTAGCAAAGATCATAGAGTTACTTCAAGACTATGAGGACTTATTCCCAAGAGGATACCATGAACTTAAAGGTGTGCATATATCACTTGGAGAAATGAAGATAAAGCTCAAGGAAGGTGCACGCCCTGTTAGGAAGCGACCATATCGGATGAATCCCAATTTGTGTGAGAAAGTAAAGGAGGAGATTGACAAGATGTTGAAATCCAGGATCATTCGACCATTGGATGAATCAAAATGGGTCAGTCCTATGGTGATAAGCATAAAAAGGATGGTAGGATTTGAATTTGTGTTGATTATAGGGAGTTGAATGCAACATGTGTTACAGATCCCTTTCCTACGCCATTCACGGAGGAAATATTAGAGTGGTTGGGTGTGAAATATATTCATTTACAGATGGGTTTTCAGGGTATCATCAGGTTAGGATTGCCCTGAAGATCAAGAGAAGACCACCTTCACTACTGAATGGGGAAGCTTTGCCTATACTATGATGCCCTTTGGATTGAAGAATGCACCTACTATATTTTCAAGGATAGTGGTACAAGCCTTCAAGGATTTTATTCATAACTTCTTACAGGTCTATCTTGATGATTGGACCATTTATGGGCTGATTAAGGATCATTGTGACAATCTGCGCTTAATGTTTGAAAGATGTCGACAGTTGAGTATCTCATTAAACATCAAGAAGTGCATCTTTGCTACTCCCTTTGGCACACTTTTAGGACATATTATCTGCAAGGAAGGGTTGTTGGTTGATCTAGCTAAAGTTACAGTTATCATAGGCTTGAAAGTGCTAGCCAGTTGACGAGGTGCGTAGATTTTTGGGTCATACAGGGTATTACAGGAAGTTTATAAAAGGGTATGCAAAATTTATCCGTGCCCTTGAAGAATTGCTCCAGGAAAAGGTACATTCTACTGGGGGAGTCACAACAGCGCGCATTTGAGATATTGAAGAAGAAACTTACTACCGCGCCTATCTTGTGTTTTCCTTCATGGGATAAACCTTTTCATGTTCATGTGGACACCTCTGGCACAACCATTGGTGTTTTCTTAGCTCAACCAGAGAAGGTATCGTTGATCATCCCATTTGCTTTGCTAGTAGGAAGTTGACCCCTACAGAAAATAATTATACCACTACAGAGTGTGAGGCCTTTTCCATGATCTATGCCTTACACAAATTTTGTCAGTATTTGTTGGCTACACCATTTGTGTTTTATACAGATCACATGGCATTAAAATATTTGGTGAACAAGCCCATTTTATAGGGGTGCATATGCCGATGGATACTCTTATTTCAAGAGTTTGACTTTACGGTTGTGGTAAAACCAGAAAAAGCAATTCTGGACCGGATCACTTGTCTAGAATTCAATCAGGAGAAGAGGCACAAACAATAGAAGAGACCATGCCTAATGCACAACTGTATAGGTTACAATGTGTGCCATTGGAATTAGAGGACATTGCTATCTTTCTAAGGACTAGTATGGCACCAGAAGGCATGAAGGATTTTGAGAAGAAACAACTTGCTATTCGTGCGACACCATTCATGTTAATTAGTGGTGATTTGTACAAGTTAGGTAGAGATGAGGTGTTACGCCATTGTGTCTTGGAGCATGAATGAAAGGACATAATGGAAGAAGCACATGGTGGTATTATAGGTGGCCACTATGCAGGTGATGCAACAGCGTGCAAGATCCTACTTGTTGGTTTGTGGTGGGAAACATTGTACAAGGATTGTAAAGAGTATTGTAAGACATGTGACCATTGTCAACGTCTCGGTTGACTAGGACAAAGGGATGAGATGCCTCTATGACCAATAACAAGTGCAAAACCCTTTGAGAAATGGGCAATTGACTTTGTCGGGCCTATTTCACCAGCCACGCGCCATGACTAGATCATGCTATATCATCACTTGTATAGATTATCTTACCCGATGGGTAGAAGCAACACCTACCAAGGACTATACAGTGGCTACAACAACAAGGTTCTTATGGGAGAATGTTCTTACAAGGTATGGCTATCCTTTAAGTTTAACAAGTGATAGGGGCACACATTTTTTAAATGAGACAATAAGAATTCTTTTAGACAAGTTTATGGTTGCCCACCATAAAACTACACCCTATCACCCTCAGGAAAATGGGACTGCTGAGGCTTTTAACAAGATTTTGAGCCACACATTGACCAAGATTTGTGATGTTGGAAGGAAAGATTGGGATGATAAAGTATCTGTTGTTCTTTGGGCTTATAGGACAACATACAAAATATTGAACAAAGCCACACCTTTTCAATTAGTGTTTGCGCGGAAGTTGTTCTTCCTCTAGAATTTATGTTACCTTCTTTACGCATTGCGTACATGTTGGAGGTCTAGCTAATGAGCAAGCCTTGGAAGAATGGATTGAGAAGATGGTTCACCTAGATGAGCACCGAGCCATCACACGCTGGAGTCAAAAATAGGAGAAAGCGTGCCAAAAGGCATGGCATGATCGACACATCAGGGATAAGAAACTTGTTGTAGGACAAATGGTACTTCTATATGACTCCAAGTTTTTGCGCCATCCAGGAAAGCTCAAGGTGCATTGGTTGGGGCCATATGTTATCACTCATATACTTGAGTCTGGTGCTTTCCAGTTAGACACTATTGATGGCACAAGGTTTCTGGTTACTTTAACGGAGTAGGTTGAAGCCCTACTATAAATAAGTCTTCTTGGTGTTTGTAATAAGGTAGTATTTCTAGATAAATTAGGTTTCCCTGTCTGCATTTCCTTAATGTGTTTCTTTCATCATTGCTATGCTTTGTCAATTTTTGTTGTGTAATAAGCACACTTGTACGTGTGTGAAGCTAATTTCAATATGAAGCATGTTGATGCGCAGAGGACTACACATCCTTTCCATGTGGGGTGGATTGTTGGTGACTCTCAGGTATATGCTGCAAAGATTTAATGTTGCGGGTGTTGAGAAAGAAGGTTGCTAAGGGTAATTGACAAAAGATTGCTTCTCAAGATAAGAAAGGATGAAGATGGATGAGGGAAAGTATAACGTGAGGTAAGCGGCGGCCATGGTAATTACCAGGAGATGGTGCAGTGACAAGGTACTCGGGTGCTAGAGCGCGTTGAAGAGAAGTCTGTGACAGAGGGTAAAAAGGCACGCTAGAAGGTTATAGCTTTTGGTGCAAAGATATACCATGGAAATGATAAAAATGGGTAATAAATGAGGAGAATTTGGTAGGTGGAGGAGAAATTAATGCAGCAAAAAGTGGAAATCTATATAAGGAGGGGATGCGATTTCATTTTTACCCTTGCGACTATGAGAATTTGACAAAGAACTACATGTGAAGAGATAAGTAAAGAGATTTAAGGTACGAAGCAAGCAAACCAGGCGTGGAAGAGAGATTTGTTTATTAGAAGGGCTTGGATCCCCTAGGAAAAGGGTTTGATGAAGCAGAGTAAAAAAAAAGCTAGGGTGCACAAGTTCATGATTACAAATTAGGCACGGTTGGATCAAGTAGGGTTTGAAGAAACCACAAAAACTTACAAATAAATAAAAATCTAGAAAACAAAACCCTGAAAGAAGAATGGCACCAAAGAAGAAAGTAGCACTGGTAAAAGAAAAGAAGAAGGTGGTGGTGGAAGAAGAGGAGGAGATGGCCCCGGAGAGAATTTTTCTGAAATGCAGTACCCTGAGGAAGTTATTGTGGGGTAGGAATGGAATACCCACATAAGACAGAGTAAGATAAGTGAATACAATCACCAAACCAATGAAAACCAGAAGAAATTAGATGACCTGCTCACTTCTCGAATGAACAAGCGCACTGAGGATGGCATGTCCGATATATGATGATGTCGGGAAAAGATACTAAAAGGAAATGGTGTCTACCAACTTTATGAGCTTCCATACTTTGGAAAGTATGCACCCTTGTATAGATGGCTGATGAGTTGAGTCCATGAGGACTTCTTCTACTTTGTAGGATGGAGGGTAAGATTGACACCCATCCTTATTGCCATAGTTACTGGATTACGGGAAACAGGGTGAAGATATTAAGACCAACTTAGCTGACAAAAGTGCCATCTTGGAGACACAGAAGGTGTTGGGCTATCAGAAAGGACCACGTAGAATGGACATTGACAAATTGAAAAATTGTCCAGTAGTACAGGCAACAACACATCTAACCACAAAATTGAATGACCAAGAATGTTGGTCACAAGTTAACTCTATGTGGTTGCATGTGGCAAAGTGCATGTCAGAAAGAGCCACTTATAACATTTTGGCTTCATTACAGAGCGGATAGTAGAGGAAGCGTGTGAAGGGAATAAGATAAGTTTTGGCTGCATCCTACTAAGTTTGGTCTTCATGGAGATTGGGGTACCAGATGGCCCAAAAGAGAATATATGGGAATACCCCATAAATAACAAGTCTCCAGCTGAGTGATTCAACAAGTATCTCTGTAAGGGATCGATGACGAAGAGGTGAAGGAGCGAGCAGAGATGTGGTATGATAGGCTCCGTGTGGTGTTTGGAGAAGAATGGCGTATACCCAAGGACTTTCCTTTCGGTCCTAGGGAAACAGTACAATTTGCAATCTACCAACACTTTTGTATTATGTGCTTTCCAATGATAGATGGGTCATGGAGCCCTTGTGCAAACTACCATATGCATTTCCCGTAATACTTCCAAGTTGCAGTTCATCGGTTCACCAACACATGGAGGTTGGTGTTTAATGCAGACAAGGTGGACTGTGAATATCACACCCTACTGGAAGACATATGGATATCCAGGAGGAATGCATACAACAAGAATAACATCTTGGAGATCTTGAGCATTAAGCCAGAAACACTGGCCATTGCGGATATCGGGGCCGTGCTAATATACCTCCA
Organism: Taxus wallichiana var. yunnanensis; assembly: GCA_018340775.1. Taxonomy (NCBI): domain Eukaryota; kingdom Viridiplantae; phylum Streptophyta; class Pinopsida; order Cupressales; family Taxaceae; genus Taxus; species Taxus wallichiana. Next base: position 740,380,129 of record CM031243.1, read on the forward strand.
ACTTGAAGCCCAAAATGGAGAATAACAAGTATGTGGAGAACGAATTCATGCTTCCAGGGCCACCGAAGGGAAAGCATACTATGGAGAACATTCCAGCACCTAGGCCCTCTGCACCCAAGCAAGATGATGAGGAAGAGGATGAAGAACACGAAGATAGTGGTGGCCTAGTGCAAAGGAGGAAGTAGCCATCTGGCCAGGAGGAGGAGCGTGCACAACTCCCCAGGGAGAAGGAGTTATGGGGGAGGAGCAAGGGCACACAAAGATTTAAGAAGGTGTTTAAGCACACAAGGGTGCAAGGAGAAACCCCATGCAGGTGAAGGAGCCAGAGGAGAAGAAATGAAGAAAACTCAGGTTGAGTGAGGAGACAGAAGAATCTGAGGAGAAGGCACCTTCATCTCTAACGCGAAAAGAAGAGCCTCAACACAAGGAGGAGAAGATGGAAGGAGAAGAAGGGGATCAATCAGAGGCTACACAAGACAAGGGTGGGGATACATCTGGTATTCCTAACCTTGATGCAACCATTCCAAGAGGGCCCAGATCCTGTAGAACAGGGGAGGACACCAAGGCACATACCATGGGGTACGCAGAAGACCCAAAGCTGATTATTCACTCTTGGTTCTAGAGCACCATCGAGTAGAAGGATTTATTTGGTTGGGCACTCATGGACGAGGACAAGGCAACTCTGCGCACAAGGAAGCAACTTTCATGGTCGATGCACACCCATATGGATGAGCCCAATTTTGATATTGTGAAGAATCATGTGCATCAAGATGATTGAAGAAGGCCCCTAAAACATGCCACATGATGATTAAGCCAACAATGATGACAGATGAGTAGGTGAGCAATGCTCTGGTAAAGGTATCCTTCAAGTAGCAAGAAGAAACATAGATAAATCTACTACCATCAAGGCGCTGATGGAGAAATTGAAAGCCAGGGATGTGGAGATAGCGCGCCTTGTACAGGAAAAGGATTTGATTAAGAGGAAATACGACACTTTTGTTAATATGGCAGAGGAAATTGGGGATGATGTCCTCAAAGTATGCCCGCATTTGGAATCCCAAGTGCCAAAATGAATTTCCTTCTGCAATGCATTATGTAAAGACAATAATAACATTAGTGTTGGAAGATGAAAAGGCATGTGTATCCTCACAGCCCAAGGACTCCGGGAAAAGGTAGAAAAAGTGTAGGCTACAGTAGCCAGGAAGATTGCTACTTATGAAGGCCTACTACAAGCCACCCATGATGAATTAAAGAAAGCCGATCATGCGCTAACAATATGCACAACCCTAGATGCGCTGATCGCGATAAAAACCTTGGAGGAAGAAAATGAAGTACACAAGGTGATGAAGGATGCTTCCTAGGCGTTGAATGATTACTCCTGGTGAAGCAGAAGCGTGAGACACTGGCTGTGGCATAGGCACCACCACATAGGGAGAGGTTAGAGGAGCTTGGGAAGCTCATTTCTCAGAAGATGGATGTATTGGAGGGGGTGCAAACCTCTATGTCAAGCATAATGCTTGTGATACATAATGAGCAAGGAAAACTCACCATGGAAGAGCTGCAGTCCATCATTGCAGATGTGCCTGAGATAGCAGGAGTGGCGCTAACGGAGTGGGAGAACCTCAAAGTGGATATCAAAGAAGAATATCCAGAGTTGCTGCTTCAGGATGAGATGGAGGGGCCTGAGGCTTAAACAATTTTGTTAGCTGTGTATACCTTATTCAAAATTCTTTATTCAACCATTCTTTATTTATCCATTCTTTGTATAAGTTTTGGACATCACCATTGTTGGGGTGACAATGAGATTAGTGTGGGGTAATGTTGATCAGAGAAAACACTTAGTTGAACTTGCACACAGAGTCCACGCAGGAAGAATAACACAGAGAAAAAGTGCGAAGGTATAGGAAGGCATCACACGCGGAGGTGTAGAGTCAGACTCTCAAGGACTTAGCCAATTTTGGAGATCAAGTCTATTCTTAGAGATTGGCGTGTGGAGCACACAAAGCGATGCCGAGACTTGCATGCCACTCTTCATGGAGATTCTTTGAGGAGCATGACAACTCACTCTTGCATGGGCATAAGCTAAGAATAGATCCACCACTATAGTTAACTATCAGCGATCTATAGATAACATACTTGCATGTATGGCTATAGTTGTAAAAAGGTGCATGGCTATTATTAGCATGCGACCTATTTCTGGTAGAGTTAAGTGGTGAAGGGCTAGTTCCCCACCCTATATATATATGTAATGAATTACTTAGTAGAGAGATAGAGACACATGCTTTGAAGAATGAGAAAAACATGAGTACATGCGACTGGATAATTGTAACAGATCCATGCGTGCATGCCTGGTATTGTATGAAGCTTCTGTTTGGTACGATGAATAGATAAAGAAAATTGGCTGAACAAATAGTGTTTGATGTGTTTTATCAATGCATATTATTATTTTCATGATGATTTACCTTTAAGCACTTATAGATCTAGTTAAGTATAATGATGAATAGATGGATTAGTTTCTAAAATATATGTTTACTGCTTTGTCATGCTACCATTCTATTTGTAACCTTTAAGAGGGACCCAGTACCTTTGCACACTTCGGGTGAGCGCTCAGCCTAGGCTGAGTGATGTGCCAGCATGACTAGGTGTTAACTAACAATTCTAGGCTGCATCATGTATGCTCTTTCCTCATGTTTTTAAGCGATATTAAAAATCAAACACGTGGTTTCACTTTTGTCTTATCTATTTCATTTTGTTTGTTTTTACGTCATTTCAGAAAACTTTCTAATCATTTGTTTAGGACCTTCTCTCACAAGGTGATTTAAAACACTTACAAACTACTAACAAGGTTACCAAAGGATATAATCAAACCACACCTAAATCAAAAGATAAAAAAAAACACCACATTCAAAACACTTGATTTGTAGGTTCGGTTAAGAGCTACGGCTCGATGCTTAACTAGAACATAACCCCCTTGGCATAAGCCTTAAGCTATAACAAAGGGGGTGGTTCTAGAACCCCAAATTAGTCCACACCTTGAGGGAACTAGTGGATGAAACAAGAACCTTTTATCCTACTCTGACTAGTAAATCCTTTGTGAGTTAGAGTCACGGAATATCCGTAGTGGTGACCCCAATGCGATTCATTATGAGCAAGGTCTTTGCTCATGGTTTTAAAGGGGGTGAAGTAAAGCCATCAGCTAGCAATAGCGTCGTGCTCACTCAGATATTTTGCTGACACCTAGTTGAGAGAGCCACCCAGGAATCCAAACATTGTCCAAGCCAATCTAAGGTAGAGGCCACAAACAAACATTCAAAACAAAAATTTCTTTATTTTGACTTTCTTATTTTGTTTTTGTTTCCTTTTTGTCATAGTGTTCCACACTCACTTTTTCCCAAACACTCCTTGTTTGGGATTCATCTTTCACTTTTCTTATCTTTTTGTCCTTTTCCAAACAATCCTTGTTTCGATTCTACTTTCATTCTCATTTCATCTGTTCTTGTCTTCTTTTCTTCTCGTCATCAGTCATTCACTAACCTTCATTTTACTCTCAATTTTCCCCTTTTTGGAACTTTCATCTCTTTTTCATTATTTCAATTTTCTCTTCTTTTCATCCTCATTGTCTTCTCCATTTGATCTTCTTTCACTCATTTGGAGTTTTTATTCACTTATTTGATTCTTCCCCTTTCACGATTATCAAATTCTTCTATCTTTCGTATTCACCTCCTTTTGAGTTCATCTCCCATTTCATTCAACACTTAAACATTTGGATTACATTTCCTAAAGTTTAAGTTTTCATCCTCTTTTCGACATCAAGTCTTGAGTTGTGGATATCCATGTCCTCACTCAAGAACTTTCATCTTACAACTCACATCTTAGCGGTGTTGTGTTTCACTTTGCCACAACTTATTTCATCACATTTTATCTTCATTCTCCTCTTACGACCTTTAGTTTGACAACATCATTGTTAAATTGAATACGTTTTCTTTCTTCACATCTCTAACTTGACAACATATTTGTTGCATTCTAGACACTTCATCATATCTTCTTTTCAACGCTTCCACTGTCAGTATTTGAGTCTTATCTCTTCATTAGCCTCTTCCTTCTTAACTAATTCTTGTTAAGGGTTGAGCACATTGCATATGATTTGAATCCTTTTTTTTTCATACCCTCTTCCCATTTAGCATTCATTTTTGCTAGGTGGTAGAGTGCATTTTGCAATCAATCTATCCTCTGCTTCTTCACTCTAGCATTCACATTGTTAGAGGTTGAACACATTCAGACTTTTGTCACTATAACCCTCCTCCATTCTAGCATTCACTTTGTTAGAGGATGAGAACCTTCATCACATCACGCCACTCTTCCATCTTGGCATTCACTTTGTCAAGGGTCAAGTTTATCAAACACTTTCACATGCTTCCATCTTGACATTCACTTTGTTAAGGGTTGCATCACTCATATCTTCCAAACCTCTTTCCCATCTTAGCATTCACTTTGTTAAGGGACAAGTTATTATCAAACTTAATCGCACACCTCTCTTCCATCGTCGCATTCACTTTGCTACGGGTTGAGTTATCTTTCGCATATCTCTTTTGCTCCCTCCCTCTTTTAAAAATGGTGGGAACACGACATAGAGATTATAGTCCTTTTGGAAGGGGTGAACGAAATCCTTTTGGAAATTTTGATAGTGATAATGACCAAAACTCTAAGGATGATCAGAATGACATCTCACTCAAGAACAATCCATGTTGAAAATATTTTACGTATGAATAAAGACCAATTTTTGCTTCATCTCCTTGAGATGGGAGAAAAATTACCCTCTGACTTCAATGAAGCTAGTTTACAAACATTACTTGGCAAACCACCACCTAACAAGGGTGAACCTTTCATTTCGACAAACAATGACGATGAGGTAGGACCTAGTCACACGAATAATGATGATTGAAACAAGTCCACCTCAAACAATGCCAAAGGAAATGAATCAAACAAAGAAAAATATGATGAAAGGAACAAAGGAAAATCAACTGATTCAGCCATTGATCCTACTCAAGCCCTCATGAATCAAATTAATGACATGGCTAAACAACTTGCTATTTTAAATTCCAAAGTCACCAATGAATCCCATGACAAGGAGGCACCAAAGAAATCTAGTGATGCTTCATTTAAGATTCATACCACACACCAAAGATAACAATAACTCTACAAGTGATGGCTCCTTATATTTCTTACAGAACAACTCACCGTTTTCCCAAGAATGGAAAATGATGAAGGATACCATCTCTAGTATGAAACATCAAGGAAAATAATTCAGCTTTGAAGAAATGTGTCCTTACCCATTCGATAAGGAAATTTTGCATGTTCCTTTTCCAAAATATTTTGAGACACCCAACTTTGAAAAATACAGGGGCAAGAGTGACCCTAGAGAGCATATCAGGGAGTTTTATATGGCTTGCTAAGAGGTGGCCTATAGTGATGTCTTCTTAATGCATCTTTTTCCACAAAGTCTAGGAAGACAAGCCTTGGACTGGTTCCTACTTCTCCCCAAGGGCTTGTTGGTGTGTGTATTTTCCACATCATTAGGTGAGTCATCTCACTTAGGTGAGATCGTAGGTCCATGTGTCATTTAGGGGTCATTATGAGATTATCTTACGTGCACATTAGTGTGTCAGTGCCTCAAGTGTCGGCCATCATCATTGGGGGAGTTACACTTCTATTTTGGGAATGTAACTCCCCCTCTCTACTCGAGTTGTCATGATTGCAGCACTGGGGGTTACTCAACACCTCTTATATGTACACCCCATTTGATCTATGAGATAGAGGAGAGTTTTATGGCTTAACCAGGTTCTTCCCATGTTTCAAATCTTTACATGCACATTTGGTTGATGCTCACTCCTCTCGAGATCTCTTCACGCTGTCATTCACACATCCGTTGATGTGCACGTCATCCCTCGTGATCCTCGCTTATGGGTTTTAAACCCTCTTTCATGGTATCAGAGCGGATCTTGTGGATCCGTGCACTCATCGGCATTTCTGTGCATGTTTTTGGCTTCTGGCATGATCTTTAGATTCTCGTTGCGTGCGTCGTAATGGAAATTCTGACCGTGCTCTACTTGCATTGATTTCAGTGTTTATACCTCTCCTTGGGTTGTTCATGTGTTTGAGGTGGTTGTTCAAGTTTTTGGTGTTTTTGAGTTTAGTGTCTTTGACCGCTCGATTATCTGGGTTTGCATGTGACTTGGAGGTGTTTTCACGAGGTTTGCATGCAGTTTTTTGGAGCAGCTTCAGCTTGCATTTTTAAGGGTTCTTGTTTTGTATCGGGTTTGCATCCAATCTTCATCTCCACGAGCTCCTCTGCAACGGGTTGGCCATTTTCCTTGTCTTGGCTCTTCATACTCATGCATTGGATTTCAACTTCTTTTCTCAAAGCCTACCGCTACCCACTCAAAGCTCACTCTGCATGTTGTATGCTTCGGCCTTCATTCCACTTCGTGCTTGGCTCACTACCTGTGGAGCTCGCCATGCCTTGGTTTCATTTGAGATTTCTGTTGAGTTCGAGCACTCTTTGCACTCGTTGTTTTGGCATGAAATCTGGTCATGGTCCTTGTTGGTTGTTGGCATCATGATTCTCTATTGCTGTTCGAGATCACTATTGTTTTTTCACTACCTTGACTGTGTCTGGGACGTTGAAGCTGTTTTTCTTTTGCACGTGCCCCTTGGAAAACAATTTTCTGTGCACTGCATTAACCTTGGCACATTTTTCATTCAAACTACGCATTTTTTTGCATTGAAAAAAAATTTTTTGGCCTACCTTTTGTTGGTTGCTTCAACTTGCAGCTCCACCACTCCATCCATTTCCTCCAACATTCCTATAAAGCACCTCCAAGCACCTCCCTTGCACCACGTGGACACCAACAACATTTCAACCTCTGCCCTGCACTCCACACACAGCTCAAGAATGTGGCATTTCAGACCTACAGCATTGGAAAATGCCTTAGCTCCAGACCTGCTCCCACCTGATCATGGAAATTAACCCCAGCTGTTCCACCCAAGAGACCTGCAACACTACTCCACATGTGGGCTCTCTCCAGCTCCTCATGTCGCCTTGAACACAACAGTGGTTACACCAAGCAACGTGGGACGTGGCATCTCCTTGTTGTCCACTCTTCCAATGTGGGCCCTCCTATCACCTTCTTTTTTAATGTTTTAGGGTGATTAAAAAAACATTTCATTCATGGCATTGTAAATTTTATAAGGTTGTATTTTGGCTTATTTAATACCCTCCTACGCTTGTCAAAGATGGAGGGCGAGGTCCGGGGTTGGCAGGAGGCTAACCCCCTCACAGTCAAAACAAACCCCTGTTAAAATTCCATGTCATTTCCAACGAGTACCCACACGATACCCTTTGCACCCATCTCGTGTACTTTTTTAATGCGTTTGCAACATCTAGTGTATTTTTCCATCAGTTGCGGGAATCATTTTAATGCTATAACTTTTGACTCGTTGCTCATTTTTTAGTGCTTCCTTAGTCAAAGTTGCATGATTTTTTACACTTTACATGATGGCATTGCCAATTTTGTAAACACACTACTTTTATAAAGTGCCGCATTCTGGGGGTTGATTGTACTCTTGGGTTTTCACACGCAGACGCATTATCGGCCGAGTCCGACGTCTTGCTTTTGTGCATCTTGCATTTTGCATCATGGAGAGTGCTCTTTCTAGACTTGAGCATCATAGGATCACTTTATAGCCTCCGCCACTTCTCACCAGGAGAGGGAACTATTCAGCTTGGTGTGCTTCCATGGAACGTTACTTCACCCACGAGGGTCTTTTACCCTTCTTTCTTGGGCCAGTTCCTGCACCCACTGATCATCATCATCTAGAGGACTTCCTCGACACTTGCGACCACATCTTTGGTCACATGATGATGCATGTCTCTCATTCTCTTTGGTTTCACATGGCAGACTCAGATCCACCTCACCGTGTCTGGAGCATTCTTCAGTCCCTCTATGGAGACCCTTCACATTCTACCACCATTGTTGTTTGCTGATTCAGTTGTCTCCTCCATTTCTTCATGTGATGGAAGTTCTCTGTGACATAGACTCACTTGATTCTACTTTTGATGATGAGGATTGTGCACCTAGTTCTGATGTCGAGAGTACTACAGAGGACTCTTCTCCTCTTTCTCTCACTATTCCAGAGAGTGTTTCCACATCCCACATCTCATCAGATATCAAGTAGTCTCCTACTCAGCCTCATACCATCATCACACCCGCCTCCTTTCCACCTTCAGTGTGCGAGGCCCCTTCCACTCCTCTACCTTCATTGGATGAGTCATACCTATCTACATCGCTCTTCTGTTTGTTGAGCCCCCTCATTGGGATGAGTATCTTCTTGACCTTAGTTGTATTTTCACAGAGTCTACTTGTGATGCACTACAGGTCCCTCATCCATCTACAGGTGTTTTAGAGGAGTTCATCATCTCTGTTGTTGGGAGTGCCCCTTCCGGGAATCATGTCACTTCCACATCTCCAGAGACCTTCATTGATCCACCCTCAGATGTGGATCCCTTTTCTGTTGTGGAGGATTTTTGTTCCCTTCACATCACTTGGACATCCTTTCTGCGGGTGTTCCTCTTTTTCACTCTGATAGTTCTACGCACGTGGCATTACCTTCGGTTCCTTGCACTCACTCGCTAGACCTATGTCACACTTCCATGCACCAGACTCAAAGTTCTTCATGTTTCTACCTTCAGTTTCCTTTGTGGAGTGGGTGGACTTCCAACACATCATTTCTTTCCTTCCTAAGGGTAGACACACAGTTCATTGCAGGTGGCTCTTCTTCAATCCAGAGGCAGAGGATCTCATCATCAACATTCTTCTGGGAGACCTCCTAGAGCTACAAAGTTCAGATCCATCCATGGCATCTTCTGCATTCCTCTCGTCTCCCTCTTCTTCTCTCTTCTTCTTCTTTTTGAGAGATTGCCTCTTTGTACATGGGTACCTTTTCAGGCTCGTCTATAGCTGGGACCCATATTTGGCATCTTTCTTAGATTAGAGAGTGTTTTGTTCTCTTGTGGTGGATGTTTTTCCCACTGGGTTTTCCTTCACTACTTGGGATCTTCTTTTTGTACATGGGTACCTCATCAGGCTTTGTGCTTTAGGACCCATTTCTCATTTCTAACTTACGCCTCATCCTAAGTTACGATGAAGGGGGGGTGTTGGTGTGTGTATTTTCCACATCATTAGGTGAGTCATCTCACTTAGGTGAGATCATAGGTCCATGTGTCATTTAGGGGTCATTATGAGATTCTCTTACGTGTCAGTGCGTCAAAGGCATGCATCGAGTCATCAATGCATCATTGGGAGTTACACTTCTATTCTGGGAATGTAACTCCCCCTCTCTACTCGAGTTGTCATGATTGCAGCACTGGGGTTACTCAACACCTCTTATATGTACACCCCATTTGATCTATGAGATAGAGGAGAGTTTTATGGCTTAACCAGTTCTTCCCGTGTTTCAAATCTTTGCATGCACATTTGGTTGATGCTCGCTCCTCCCGAGATCTCTTCACGCTGCCGTTCACACATCCATTGATGTGCACATCATCCCTCGTGATCCTCGCTTGTGGGTTTTAAACCCTCTTTCGTGGCTCTGTGAAAATTTTGTGGACCTCTCAGAGAAGTTCGTCAAACATTTCTCATTCAACATAGAGTCTGAAATTACAATGATGGACTTGTGTAATGCCAAACAACAAACAAATGAAACCTTCACACAATTCCTACAAAGATGGCATGGGATTGCTAGTTGTTTCCCATGCTCCATGCTTGAGAAGCAGCTTGTGAGCATATTTGTACCCAATCTCAATAGTGAGCTATCCTTTCACATGAAAATGCATTGCCTTAATACTTTCAAGAAGTTATTGAGAAAGGATCATAGATTGAAAAATCCCTTATCACAAAAGGTTTGATTAAACCTCATTCAAAAGACAACGGGAAACATAGTAACCATTCTAATAGCTCTCACCAAGAAAAATCTAAACATGTTAACCACAATCATAATATGGTCAATGATGGTATTATAGACAACCGCAATGTCCACAATGTCCAAAACATTAAGACTAGACCAAAAAAAGGTAAACAACCTCTTGTTGTTTCTAGCAAAGAGGTTTCATCCTCTCCTGATTCTAAATGATGTTGTTTCACTCCTTTGGGAGAACCTTTATCAACTTTCCTTCAACAACTTGTTAATGCAAACATGGTTACTTATCCCATCACTAGACCTTGGGTTGAGGGAGAACCCAAGCCTACTTGGTACAAGGCTGATACTTATTGTGATTTTCATTGCATTGACAATCACCGACTGATCAATGCTTTCTCTTATGTCACTTTGTCCAAGATCTCATTGATAGTGGTGATATCACTGTTGAAGAATCATCACCAAATAAGACACCCAACAACAATCTTAAGGTGTTCTCAAACCCATTTCCCAAACATGGCGGTGATGATAAAAATGCTGACAAAGGTCCTTCTGCCAATAACGCTGATTTTAGTTCAATTATCTCATTTATTGAGGATGTACCATCTACAATGTTGACCATTAAATTCACACCTTCGAGTAATGCCATGACCACACGCCAACGAAAGATATAGGTCCTGTGGAAAACCAACCTTCTACGTCTTCTGTAGAACCTCAAACGTCCAAACCAACAACTCCTTCAAATCAAAAGTCAAATTCTAATGTCAAATCTTCCACTCCAGGTTAGTATGACTTCATCAAATAATTAGCAACCACACCAGCACATATCTCTCTCATAGAACTACTAAAAGAATCACCTAGCTTTCAAGATATTCTCACTCGTGCTCTAAATGAATCACATGTTCCTCATACTCTCAATGTTCAATAGTTTCAGGCTATGATCGCAAACCTTACGCTTGAAACTCCTATCCTATCTTTTGGCCCTCAAGATATGTTGAACCCAAATCTAATTAACAACAACTCCTTGTACATCGAATCCTATGTTACCAATCATAAAGTCAAGAGAGTTCTTATCAAAAATGGAGCAGCCCTTAACATCTGTTCTATAAAAATGCTTTGTTGCCTTGGTCATACAATAGATGACTTAGATGCTAACATCATTACCATTCATGGTTATGATAATACTAAGTGCCAGTCTGTGGCACCATCACTCTTCCCATACAAGTAGGCCCGCAACTCCTTGACACTATGTGTCATGTAGTTGACAGACACATCATATAACCTTCTTCTGGGTAGACCTTGGATACATGTAATGCATGTCGTACCTTCCACTTTCCATCAATGTATAAATTTTCCACATAATGGTAGAGATTTCACCTTGCATGGTGATATTGACCCCTTTGAATACTATAATTTTTTTGAAGAAAGGTACAAAAAGGAAAACTATTGTCCATCTATTGATAACACAACCGAACCTAGCCCAACTCCTATTATTACCAACTATATTGACCCAGATATACTATTGATCCCTCATGCTTCCGTGCCTTCCTCTGAAGCATCTACATCTAAGGTGTCACCTGATGTTACATTCTCTCATAAAGGTTTAGGTGAGTACACACTTGACAATACATTCCTTGTTGGAAAACTCCCATTATCACCTCATAGCTATGGGCATCCTAACGCTCCTCATCTACAAGAACATCCAACTTACTATCTTGGAAAAAATCTTTGAGATGATACAAATATCTAGAAGATGAACATATTCCAATCTGCGATGACTCTTGGCTATACGATGACAGGATGGAATATTGCCACAAATCCATTGATTACACCAAGGGCCATAAAATGATGAAAAACATGAACTGGAAAGGAAGAGGCCTTGGCCCACAAGGGCATGGTGTTCTTGAACCTATGAATATCAAGTCTAACCTTTACACATATGGTCTAGGATATGAGACATATGAGAAGAGGCCTATAGTCTTTGAGGTATTATCTAGTGATGTAGACTTAGATTCTAAAATTGAGACCGGTTCCACACATAGCCTCTTCGAAGACCTAGCCAAAACTACGCTTTTCCTAGACTACTTATCCATTCAAACCCTTGATGTTTTTTATCCTTCCCTCATTGATCAAGACCAATAATGTCATATTTCCATGGATCTCTTTCAAAACAATGAGGCCATCCAGAGTTCCTCGGGGCTCGAGACCCTTTTCCCTTGTCGAATCACAAGAAGGGTTTTGATATAAACCTTGATGCTACTACTTACTTTGGTGAAGAACTTGCAATATCCAGTCTTAAAGAAAAAGAAATCAAAAACATAAAAAAGATAAATTATATCTCGCATAGTGAAAAAAATTGAGTCATTATACGAGAAGCAAAAATGAAAAAGAAAAAGAAAGAAAAGGACGCATCTCCTAGTGAAAACCTTTCAAAGGCACTAGAGAGAGGAGATTTGGATCCAGAAATATCCGACAATATACACAAGCCTCCAACATCATTTCAAGATAATGACACTTCTAAGTTGTTGGTAGAAGAGACGACAACCATTAACATTGGAACTAAAGACCAACCAAAATTGTTACAACTAGGTGCCAATTTATCAGAAACTAAAATCAAAGCCTTCACAACACTTCTAACCGAGTTTCAGGATGTATTCACTTGGTATTATAAAGATATGCCCAGTCTTGATCCTTCTCTTGTGGTTCATCACCTTGTGGTGCACCCAAATGTTAAACTTGTCAAGCAGAAACTACGTAAAATGCATCCCAAGGTTGCATTGCTTGTTAAGGCCAAACTACAAAAATTATTGGATGCAGGCTTCATATGGTGCATTGATTACTCATAGTGGATATCTAATATGGTACCAATTGTGAAGAAGACCCCAAAATTTGTATTTGTATAGATTTTTGTGACATTAACAAGGCATGTCCTAAGGATGATTTCCCTTTGCCTAATATTGACATGATTGTTGATTCTACTATGGTCCATGAGATGTTATCCCTTATGGTTGGATTTTCATGTATAACCAAATTCAAATTGCTGAAGAAGACTAGCATAAAACAACTTTTACAACCCCATGGGGGACATTTTGTTACAAGGTCATGCCTTTTGGCCTTAAAAACACTGGTGCAACTTATCAACGTGTCATGACTGTTATTTTCCATGACCTTCTTCATGACATAATGGAAGATTATGTCAATGATATTCTTGCTAAATCAAAGACTAGGGTGGATCATCCAATAGCTCTTAGGTGTATATTTGAGTGATTAAGGGAGTACAAGGTTCACCTTAATCCAAAAAAATTGTCTTTGGTGTCATTTCAGGGAAACTTTTGGGATTCATCGTCTCATGAAGAGGAATTGAAGTGGTCTCTACCAAGGTCAAATCTATAATAAATATGCCACCTCCTCGTAACCTTTGACAATTAAGGGGCCTACAAGGAAAAATACAATCTATTTTTCACTTCATCTCCCAATTGGCAGATAAGTGCCATCATTTACACTAGTTTCTTAAAAAGGACATCCAGTTCAAATAAAAACAAGACTATTAAGATGCCTTTGCAAAATTAAAAGAATACTTGGTATCTCCTTCGGTACTCATGCTACCTATATATGGATAAACTTATGTTTTTGTATACATTTGCAACAGAACATGCCATTGGGGCATTATTGGTACAACACAATGATAAGGGTCAGAACAAGAATGTGTATTACTTGAGAAGAACTCTCCTTGAACATGAGACCAAGTACTCGCAGGTTGAAAAGGCTTGTTTAGCAATTTCTTATACTTTCGCAAGCTACGACATTATCTCCTAAATCATACCACCAAGCTAATTTCATAGGTTGATCCTCTTAAGTACCTACTTTCAAGACCATTCATAACAAGACGCATGTCTAGATGGATTGCACTACTTAGTGAATTTGACATTGAAATTATCAATCAAAAGGCTATCAAAGGTCAAGCACTAGCAGATCAATTGGCATATCACCATTACCAGTTCACAACCGCTAAATTTTGAATTTCCAAATGAAGACTTTTTGTACATAGAAGTAACACCCTTATGGACATTATTCTTTGATGGATCTTGCAATATCCATGGTTCTGGAGTAGGAATTGTCTTGCATACACCGGATGGAGACCTCATACCTAAATCTTATCATATCAACTTCCCTTGCACAAATAACATAACAGAGTATGAAGCACTGATAGCAGGATTAGGCTTTTCTATCTCATGGTGCCTGCAAGAATTGATAGTTCTTGGTGATTCTCTTCTAGTCATTAATCAAGTTAACGAGAATATCAGGTAAAAGATGAAAATCTATTACCTTATAAAAGAATGGTTGATAGCCTTAGAGGGTATTTTTAGATTATCAATTTTGAACAAATTCCTCATGTACAAAACAAAGTAGTGGATGCCATGGCAACTATCACTTCCCTTCTTTCATTTGACACTAATCAAACTCACAATGAGTTCCTTGTTGAACATCTTTTGGTGCCCGCATATGAATTTCTGGAGTCCACCATGGTTTGTGAGATTGTTGGTCCTGATCATCCTTGGTACCATGATATATACACCTTCATTCAAACTAAAGCCTATCCTCCTAATTTTAATTCAGCTAATAAAAGATCCTTAGCACAATGTGCTTCGTGCTACACCCTTCTTGCTGACACCTTGTATCGAAGAGGCTATGATGGGACTCTCTTAAGATGTCTCAATTAGGATGAAGCTAATCAAATGCTAGTTGAAGTACATTTAGGTATTTGTAGTGCCCATACTAGTGGAATAGTCCTTATAAAGAAGATTTTACGCATTGGATACTATTGGCCCACAATGGAGGAAGATGCATGTAACTTTGTGAAGAAATGTCAGGCTTGCCAAAAACATGGTAATCTCATTCATGCACCATCCCAAGCCTTGCATCTTATTACTTCACCTTGGCCTTTTTCAAAATGGGGACTTGATTTGATTGGGAAAATAAAGCCCAAATCTTCCGATGGCCACACTTTTATTATAACTGCCATTGAGTATTTCACTAAGTAGTTTGAGGCTATGCCTCTTACTAACGTTACTGGGTGTAATATTTCTAAATTCATCTTCAACCATATTATCTTTCATTTTTGAATCCCCACAGCTACTTTCACTAAAAATGGTGGTTCTTTCAAAAATAAGGATCTCAAGGCCCTAGCTAAGAAATGTAATATCTGCCTAAAATGGGCTACACCCTATTATCCACAATGCAATGGCCAATCCAAAGCATCAAACAAGACTATCAAGTCTATTCTGGAAAATATTGTCAATAAACATGGATGTAATTGGCATACGCAATTATATCCTACCCTTTGGGCCTACCACACTTCCTTTCGTACACCTACATAAGATACTCCTTTTCCCTAGTATATGGCTCTAAAGCCATATTACCTATCGAAGTTGAATTTCCTTCACTTCGTGTATCCCTCCAACATCTCATTCATGAAGAGGATTACCATGTTACACGCCTTATAGAGTTGTAATTACTAGGATGAGAGACAACTTCACGCTTTAGACCATATGTAGGTATATCAGAATAGATTACGCCATAATTATAATCGTAAGATCAAACCTTGATAGTTTGAAATCGGTGATTTGGTCCTAAAGTAAAATCAAAAGAACACAACAAAACCACAAGAAAAACATGGCAAATTTGAGCCTAATTGGTTGGGTCCTTATGTTATAACTGCTAAATTTGGATCTAGTGCATACAAACTGTCTACCGAGGATGGCAAAGAGTTGAAGGAGCCTATGAATGCCATTCATCTGAATAAGTTCTACTCCTGAGTCTCCAAAGAGTAACCCTTGTACTGGGGGCATGTCAGTGCATCCACCTATTTTTTCATTTCACTTTGTTTCCCGCTTGTAACTTTTTGCCTCGTCGTGTGTCGCATGTTCTCCTTGGCAGGTTTTCGTGCCCATTGTCTACCACTATTGTTCACCTTCCATTTAGCATGTCGGTTTTGACTTGGGAATTTCCTTTCCCTCTTCTTTGGCGTGTGGTTCAAAATTCTAAAATAAAAACCAAAAACATTCAAAAAATGTCTCGAAAAAACTACAAAAACAATATAAAATTGTTTAGGCAAAAAAACATATAATCACCATTTTCTTCACTTGGTTGTTCCCAATCATCTTTTCCAATCAATCAATCCACTCTATGCAATATAACTTTGCATAGGGACATCACTTGGCTTTGGCTTTCTCTAGGGGGCAACTTGACATCTGTATATATTTGCTTCTTTATTAGAATTTTTACATTAGTGTGTTTTTGTTCATTAGCTTGTTTTCTTGTTTAACATTTGTACATATAGAATTTTGTATTGTCTATTCTTAGCTTAGTTTCTTATGTGTGATAGTTTGAATAACCAATACTCTATGTATCTGGAATGTGCTTATGGACCAATTGCAAGAAATTTATTCACATCCTAGTTCACATATAACTTTGGTGTGGTTCTTTCCTATTCATATTGGGTTTATTTCTGTTACTTCTTTTATATCTTTTTGTCATTTGTATGTGTTGTGTTTTCCTCCTGGTTTATTTAAGCCATGGAATTTCTTCATTTTTATTTTTGCATTTGTATTTCCAAACTTGCAAAAATCCAAAAAAATAAATCAAATATTTCAAAAATAAAATAAAATAAATCACAAAAATTCAAACAAACATTCACTTCTCACAGAAATCATACAATTGGAAAACCCTTGAAGTAAATCGTTCAACATCTCAATACAATCTTGATAAACATCATACTTTTATCTATTACTCTAGTGCTCGTGCCAATCTTACAACTATCACTTTCTTCCCTTTGCATGATATGCTAACTCTGCTTGGGGCAAGTCACACAATTGTTTTTCCTTTGTGATATAACTTCACCTAGGGCAATTTCAACTTTGATCATTTTCACAACGATCCAACAAGAGTGTCATAAGGAGTCGCTTTAACTCCACTCTTCCAGATGATCCTATTCCCACTTGGGAGCATTTGTATATACTTAATCATCATTGTGGCACACATTAGGGGCATAGTTGATTGTCTTCTTTTTGAATTTGTGTTGTATTGTTGATGTTTACTCTTTTTGGACCACTTACAAGTAGTGTGATAACATCTTGGTTCCCTTATAACCCTGATGCCACACCTACTTTGTATATTGGGTTTGTTTTCCTTTTTATATTTTCTTTTTGTGTGTGTTTTTTTATGTGCATCTGGGTTAACCATCTTGATTCTTTCATAATCATGGTGACAACTCTATTGTGCAACAAAAAAAATTAGGTTGCTCTAAAAATTACTCTCCAAATAACGCTCATGCTATGAACATATTCCTTTCCCATCCTTGTTTTAATCCCTTGCTTTCTTCCTATCAAGCGGTTGTCCGCCACCTTGCTGCATCATCCACCCACTTGAGGGGGCATTCCTCTACCATTCTGATTCCTGGGGCATCCCAATGCTTCACAATTTTCTGCTCGTTGATCTTGCATGCGTCTACTATCTTTAAAGCACTATTACTTTGCAATAGCACTTTAAAGAGGGACAAAATGTAGACACCCCAAATTTACATTCATGTTTCCACTTGTTCCCAGTATTATGCTAATACACCATGTTATTCACCCATTTACAATTAATTAATTGATCCACATTGTACCCCTTTGGATTAATTAAATTAATCCCATGTACCCTTTATACCCCTTTGGATAAATTAATTATTATTCATTAATTAAATAATTAATTAATTAAGTGTGTGCACATCCTAGTCATCTACCACTTGATCAAACTCCACTTTGAATCCACTTTGACTACCCTAGTTAACTGCACTTCTAGAATCCTAGAAAGGTGGGGGAAATTAAAATGCACGTACAACCACCTTTCCGGATGTAACTTTTTTGTAATTAATTTCATTATTTCCCCAACACTATTGTAACTTCCCATAATGCTATTTTTAGCATGTTCATTTATCCGTATAACCAATTCCAAATACCATGTGTTTCTATAAATTACAATCTTACCTTCCTTCCAATCCCTCTTGAATTCATAGTCCAATAACTCTGTTAAATTTCCAAGCCAAAGCAACATTTGCAGTCACATTTAGAGAGCACTCAAGAGCACCCACAAAACACTTCTGACATTCTTTATGCAAGGTTTCATAGGAGACCCTTATCTGAGGTTTGCACAAAAGGTTGCTGAAAGGTTTGCATGTTTGTTTGTTAATCTTTGATTTTGGTAATTTTCTCTGGTTACAAAAGCTGTTAATTTTTACAAGAATTTGTTGAATGATAGTCCTCCATTGTCTCAAGAAGCTACTAACAAGATGCTGCAATCTATTCCAAGAAACATGGTTAGACCAGAAGAGTTTTGAATTCT
This sequence comes from Taxus wallichiana var. yunnanensis, assembly GCA_018340775.1. Taxonomy (NCBI): domain Eukaryota; kingdom Viridiplantae; phylum Streptophyta; class Pinopsida; order Cupressales; family Taxaceae; genus Taxus; species Taxus wallichiana. The sequence goes on from CM031243.1 coordinate 740,398,483, forward strand.
TTCTAAACCAACTACTTTAGAAGAGCTCCAAAAATAAGTCTTCTCCATGGAAGGGGACAAAGCCCCAGGCCTAGACAAATTCTCTACCTTATTTTATCAAAAATGTAGGGAGATTTGTGTGGATGACCTTCTCAATGCAGTACGTGAATTCTTCAGGAGTGGAATAATTCTCTAGGAAATAAATAACACCTTTATCATTCTCATTCCTAGAAAAGACGGGGTGAAGGAATTTAAACATTTCAGACAAAGAAGTCTTTCCAACGTGCTTTATAAAATATTCACCAAAATCCTTACTTCTAGGATCTAGCCGCTGCTTTTGAATATAATTTCAAGCCAACAAGGTGGTTTTGTAAAAGGAAGGATTATCCAAGATGGAGTGATTATTGTTCATAAAACCATACATTCGATCGAGAAAAACAAAAAACCAGGTATGGTGTTAAATCTTGACATGAACAAATATTTTGTAGAGTTTCCTGGTCTTTTCTTGACCAAGTTCTAAATTTTTTTGGCTTTTATGATTGGTTCAGAAAGATCATATGGACTTGTATCTCATTGCCCAGATTCTCAGTGATTGTTAATGGCATCCTGGTGGGACTCTTCCCAAGAATTCGTGGTATCCGTCAAGGGGACCCTATCTCTCCCATTCTTTTCACTATCATGGTGGATAGTCTCAGTCATAAAATCAATAGAGTTATTTCTTTGGGTTACCTCAAAGGCTTCACACCCTCTTCGTTTGACATCACAGTTTCCCATCAACAATTCATTGGCAACATGATCCTACTCCTTCTTGCCTCTATCATGGAAACCAAAAATATGAAGCATATTCTGCAGCTATATGAAGAAGCATCAGGGAAAAAATTCAATTTTGATAAAAGCTCCTTATACTTCTTCAATAATCCTCCTGCAAGACATAGGAAAATTATGCAAATCATGGGCTGTGAGATTAAATCTTTACCTACCACTTACCTTGGTCTTCCTCTTGGCACCAACAAGATCTAAATGAGTGTGTGGAATACCTTGTTGGATAGGTTTCAGAGAAAGCTTGCTAGCTATAAGGGATTTATCCTTTCAAGTTCTGGGAAATACCTTCTCATTAAAAGAACACTTCAATATCTACCGATCTACATCATGTCCTTATTATTTATTCTAGTGGTTGTTGTGGAAAAAATTGAAAGAATACACAAAAATTTCTCTGGACAGGATCTAAAGATAAGAACAAGATACACTTGGTGGCTTGGGACAAGGCATGTAATAGAAAAAAATATGGAGGCATTGACATCAAAAAAATCCATACTATGAATGTTTCTCTTTTCTCTAAAATGGGATGGAGACTAGTTAAGGAAGAAAAACCATGGACCAATCTCATTAAAGCCAAATATCTAAACCAAGGAAGTACAATGGAATATTTTAATAATTCCAACTACTTGGTGGGATCTGTCTTTTGGAACAATATTTTCAAGATTAGGAAAGAGCTTTCTACTAGATGTAAGTGGACATTGGGCACGAGTGAAAGCATAAGTTTATGGAAAGACAACTGGGCTGACTTTAGCAAAATTTCAAATAATGAACATTGGGAACAACTCAAAAACAACCTTATTGCAGCCTTGGGAGAATAGGTCTGTGACTACATTCAAAACACTAATGGAAAATTGCATTAGAAAAACCTTGAGTCTTTCACCCCAATTCAAAAGGAGCTTATTGCGGATCTTCAAACCACTCTGAATCTCATCCCTATTAGTCAAACCCAAAATCAAGATGAATTCAATTGGGTTTCTTCTTTTGGTGGAAACTACTTGGTGAGATAAATATATCAGTTGTATGTCAATGAACTTATCAGTAACTTCCCTTGGAACAATATTTAGTTCAAAGAGCTTACCTTGAAAATTAATCAATTCCTTTGGTTTGAGCTCAACAAAGACATACTCACCATAGAAAATATTATCAATAGAGGGTCTACCATGTCAAATAGGTGCTATCACTCTAAGATGGATGAAGAAACTATACAACACTTTCTTCTTCATTGTCCAGCTACTAGTTCTCTTTGGAAGCTCATTATTAACAGGTTTGAAGTCAAATGGTCATTCCTAGAAGACATCATATAAGCATGGATTCAATAGAAACCTCCTTTTAAGCATGTTATTCTTCGTATGCTATGGAAAATTATATTCTCTCACACCATCTGGAGAATTTGGAAAGCCCAAACTTGATCATTTTCAGAGATACTAAAATGACCATTAAAAGTATCCTTAATGAAATCATAGTGGTTTTAAAAGAAAACATTTTGAAGTTTAAACCTCCCAAAAATCCAATTATCCACAGGAGGAGGTCAAATATCTTAAGGCATGAAATATCGATATACAACAGTGTATTTCCCCATTCAAAGCATTGATAGGTCTATTGTACAATGGATTCCCCCTTCTGAAGGCTGGTATAAGTTGAAATTTGATGGTGCCTCTAAAGGAAACCCTGGTCCAGTTGAAGGAGGTGGTCTAATCAGAAACCACAAGGGTCATCTTATTGCAGCATATGCTGGTCCCATGGGTAAGAAAACTAACAACTACTTTGAGGCTCTAGCTACTCTCTGGGGAATCAAAATTGCTAGGAATGTCAACATGGAAAACATCATTATCGAAGGTGACTCAATGGACATTGTCAATATTATCTTTAAATCCCTAACTCCTAGTTGGACCATAAGAGAATTCATTAATGAAACACATAATTTACGCAATGGTCTAACTATCATTTTCAAACATGTGTATAGAGAAGAAAACAAATATGCAGATTCACTTGTAAATATAGGAGTTTGTATTAATGATTACAAGGAATGACACGACTCCAATGACACCCCCACCAAAGTTAGAAACATCATTTCAAATGAAGTGAACACTCTTATCAGTACTCCTTAGTCGGTGGTGCTAGCACGTGTGTAATCCAATTGTAAGATCCCCACAAATTTAGGCATGCTCAAATTCATTCTTCCATGCTTTTGGGAATTGAATGATTTTTTCAAATTGAGAATTTTAGGGAGAAGGAACCGGTTGTATCTCTGCAACTCATAGGCATACATGATGTCAATGAGTTGTTGGAAGGTCCATTGTTTGAATCTTTTAGTTCAGTCCACCAAAAACTCAAAGGGTTTTCAAAATGGGTGGTGCCCCCCGTAGAGTTGAACCCATCTTCGACCCTTAATGGAAGGATCATGTTGAGCTCTTGGAGACCATAAACATGGAGGGCTTCACCGATTTCATCCAATGTATAAAAGGGCATGACTACTATATATCTTTACAATTCGTGGTGAATTGGAAAGACTGTAACATCTCTTTTAAAGACATGGATTTTCAAATTACTGAAGAATTCATCTCTTTTATCACTGGTTTAAGTATGGAGAGGAAAAAATTCTTCAGGAACAAAATTTATAAAGAAGAAGAAGAAAAGCTATTTCTGGATGATGGAGAAAATCTTGACATAAAAATGAAGGCATTCTATTTTTCTCTATCCCACAGCCATTTGATGATGTAACACGTATGATGGTGCATTATGTCACTTTAGAGGGAATATTTTCCACCATTCCACAATATCATTTGGTCCTACTTAATCATTTCAGACGTGAGGTGAAGGTAAGTTTCTCCTACTATATTCTACAGTCTATGGAGAAATCTATTTTGGAAGTTCAGGGTCACAAGAGGACTATTCCTCTACACCATGGTGTCATTTATCTCATTAACCAATACATTTCTAATGTTATTACCAATGACCCCTGCTCTATTATGGTCTCTCCTCTTCCTAAGAAAACTCTCATTCTCTCCAAAAACCTTATGTAAAAAGAGTTCTTCGCAGTAGAAGGAAAGGCAAGGAAATTGTGGGCATTGGCCAGATGGAAAAAGAAATATTGGTGGAAGATAGCCCTCCCACTGTTCTTCCTACCATGGAAGAAGGCTCTAGTTTGGAAAATAAATTCAACATGCAAGCTGATATTGTAAAAACCCTTGAGGACAATGTAGACTTCTTGCTTAAGTCTACTGTTAAGGAACAAGCTTCGACCCCAACACCGGCCTCAAAGAGGAAATTACCACTCTAGAAGCTAAGTTTAAAGCCTTAGAGGAAAAACATATCAACCACATGGTTATGCACAATACTATTCTAGATCTCATGCAAGTCCACATCCACCAAATTTGTGATTCCAGTGGCATTCCAGACTCTGCATGGAAGAATGGCAAGATTACAAGAAAGTTTAAAGCTTCAAATTGGGACCCCACTATTGCCATAGCCCTAAAACTCTATCAATATTTTAGGGTTTCTTTAAAAAAATTCAAAATTCTGTTGGTTAGTGTTGTTGTCTCCTTGTTCTCGGTGCAGTTGTATTGGTGTTGTTTTCTAGTTGTAGTTTTGTTATTTTTGGATCAATGTTGGGATCTATGTAGGCAGACGGCCCCTACCTTTATTATTTCATATTTTTTCTCTTTTGGTTAGGGTGTGGATCCCACTGATCAAAAAACCACATTGCTATACTTTTCTCTTCTTAGTTGTTGAGCCTCTACTTGTACTCTTGGGTAAGGTCCCTCCAAAACATTTTATCAATAAAAAAATATTCTTGAGAGTGTGATAAATAAAAGAACATTATTGTGTTAACTCTTTCCAAATTAAGGATTTGTATCAAAGTAATTTATTCTTGCATCTGTGATGGAGTAGAAAATAATTTATAGGGGTAGTTGAGCCTTCAGCCAATCTACCTTCCTTTTCCATCATTGCATTTGTTTTGATCTGCATCAAATTAGCTTGGGATTATCACAGTCCACGACATCCAAATAGTGTTGAGTAGTATATCTTCAAAAGCATTTTCATATTGATTTTCTAAAGCAACGGGAATCCTCCTAGATTTTATATATCTTCCAGTTATCACCTAGACTTATCCACTTATTTGGTCTTCATATGGCTTGAGGAATCTATCAATATTCCCATATCGGCATGAATTGTTAAAAGATTCAACACTTCTTCAAGCTTGTTTGACCATTGTCTTGGATTTGGAATCGACCTAGTTACATCCACATACATTACAAAACTATATAAATTTTGAAAGAGAATTAGGAATATTGGAATTGAGCTTTGCATTCGGTGTTCTACCTAGTTGTTTCTATAGATTTTTATTGCAATCCCAAGCTCAAGCTCCACACAACACTGCCAGAGGCAAAATCTAACCATTTTAAACTAAGAATACGTGGTTTCATAATACAATGGATCAAAGGAGATACAAGCTATCAACAAGTGTATTCAATGAGTTTATCAAGTCATCAAACAACATGAATGGTTTGGGTTTTCTTAGAAGGAACACTTATGTCGTCGATCCATTCTTGAAATTATGCCAAGAGAAAAATTATTTGCGACCTATCACCATTCTCATAACTGGAGTGGAATGTAAATAATAACAATGAATGCGAACTCCTTCAAGGTGAGTTGCATTGGCTCAACACATATTACCATTCTTAGCAATGTCAATCTCATATTGCCTTGAGCTAACACTTCTCCAAACCACATATCCACCTGTTTTGTTCCTCATAATTTCAACTCCGAATCTTGTGCTCTACCAAGATAAACCAAAGGTGAATTTTATTTGATATTCAATGTTATTGCTCCATTTATATATTCATTTTTTGAGTCAGTATATTAAAAAAAAGAGTGTCACACTAGTCTTGTCGTTGGAACTTTCATGTTAGTAGTTTGTGTATATCATAAGTGTCTATAGTTAGAGTTAAGGTCATTATAAAAAGTAAAGTCACATTGTCAAAGAGATAGTCATTAATTATTATTAAAGTCTCTTCAATGAGTCATAGCACAATTATTCATCCAGTCATTGAGTGTCAAGTGGTCTCCATCTAAATAATAGTTTCATTGTCAATTATTGTGTCCCATATAATTAAAGTGTTGGTAGACAAGTCTTTATAGATAATGCATAGATATAAATATCATCAAGAGTCTCATTATTTAGTCAAGTGATATTGAGTTCATGTTTAACATATTAAATAGTTTAGTGTATTAGGGTTATTGTGAAATTTAGCAGAAGTCACAATATAGAGTTATTTTCATTGTTAATTTCAATTTTATTGTGGGTCACGGTAAATTTGAGTCATTTTTCAGTGTCTTTGTAAAATTCATATCAGTTAAATTGTACAAAATAAAAAATAAAAAGGGGGCCTTATGGACGCATTTTTCAATGTTACTTGACGTCTAAAAAAATAAAGTGTTTCACATTGCGGGAGAAAACAAAATAAAGTACAATGTGGAAATAAATTTTCTTCATGTTTGCATTCCACTGAGTTAGCAACACATATACTGGAGGACAAAGGCATCAAATTATGGAGGAAAACCAATGACCTCTCGTCAGTCGCTAGTGATGGGGCCACACAAAATGATTTGGTAGCATGTGTGTGCAGTGTGTTTGATTTCAACATTTCATGTATGTGGTGTGGATTCCATTTTTTTAGATTTTTAGTGTGGTGTGAAAAATAAGAACAATTGATGTAAATTCTTGTTCACTTGTGAGTATTCCTCATGTAACCCCTTTTTGTAGAATATTGATCAAAATGTGTAGTACCAATCATGATGTGAAGGTTATTGGTAAACCAGGAAAACCAATTGTGTAAAGTTTTTGGTGAACCTGCAAAACCAATTGTGAAAGGTTATTAGTACACCTACAAAACCAATTGGGTAAGATTGTTGGTAGAAGCTATAGAAAACCATCAATGGAAGAAATGTGTGTTGGCACATGTATGAGTTTTGTGCATGCCCGATGTTGCACAATGGAGAAGTTGATCATGAGCACACAAATGTGGCACACTACAACCATATAACGAGATATGTTTTACCATGTAAGAACTAAGGGGGGGAATGTTAGGAATATAGTATTTACATGGGTTTTTACTGATGTGTAAATAGTAAGTTAGTAAATGTAAACTAGTTGTTAAGTTGTTACATTATTGTTTTATAACAATAATGTTTATTATTATTTGATTATACCCACAACATTTATTTATGGGTCATTTGTTGTTAGTATTTCCTATTAATTAGGAAGTTGGATTCCTATTGTAATGGATATATAATAGCCAATGTAATATTCCTGAGAGTGTGTTGAATAGAAGAACATTATTGTGTTAACTCTGTCCAAATTCAAGAGTCCCACACTTTCCTCATTCTCACTGGTTGGGATTGGGTAAAATACATAGATATGGTTTAGAAAGAAGACTTAAAAGAGAAACTTAAATCTGAATGATACATTTATTTTGTCTATTGATGAGGTTATAAGATTAGATAATACTTCTTGGGTATGTGTGCATGTTTATACTATTGAGAGTCATGCGATATAGCCTCACTTTATGTTCACAAGATGAGAGAGAAATCCAATGTTAAAAGCCTTTGTGAAATGGTAATAATAATTTTGAAGGAGATTAGTAGCATGGGCGATTCTACAATTGCAACAAAGCTAGTATATGTTGGGGAAGATGGGGCATTTTAAATATAAGGTCATCGTAATGGTTTTTATGTAAGAATCCAAATATATCATTGCATGTATATGAATATCATTCATTTTATGTCTCATAGAATGAATCTAACATACAAAATAGTTAGTAAATTTAAATTTGTAGCAAAAGTTGAAGAAATTTCTTGAGAGTTGCATGTTTATTTCTCGTAGTTCTAAAAGGTTCATAGAATTCCAAATATTTATAGGACTAAAAATGGGCATAAACTATTAAAATATGCCAACACTAGGTGGATATAATTATATCAACTAGGTTTAAATGCAGTGTACGATGAGTGTAAATCCTTATTGGGAGAAATGTGGAAAATCCAATGGTAGTGGAGAAGGCTCGGGATTTGATATAACATTTGACTAATGTAGAGAAATTTTGATCTTGTGTGGTATCCTTCCCATATTGGATGAAATGCATCATTTATTTTTAAAATATATATATATATATATATATATATATATATATATATATTTTTCTAGTTTGAGGAAACTTGTTTGTCTCGACAATAGAATATTTATTTCCTAATGAGACTAATTTTGTGGGTATGAAGTTTTATAATTGGAATAATTTGATATAGATTGTAAATCCAAGTAGCTTTCAGATCTTTAACTTGTTTGGATAAGTATGTTCTTATGTATGTAGATTTGAGATACCAATGCACTTATTTCAAATAACAACCAGTAAGGTTGAGAAGGTAAATGTCACAGGGATGTTCTTTGATAATATTGTATCATCAACAAGGGTAAGGTTAAGAGAAATTTCAGTTTCCCTACTATAAGAAATAAGGGAACATTTGAGTAAGGATTTTTTTACTTGAAGAAATGTATTTAGGAAATCCCACCTATTTGAATAATTTCCAAAATAAAATATCATTATACAAAGAGTACCAGAAGAGATTGAGTACATTGATTCAATTTTTTTGTAATCCTGTTGATATCAATAAAATAAATATTCTAGGTATTTTAAGCAAGGATAGTTTGATTAATCGATCTCATGAATTTTCCTCTATTATGATCTAACAATTTAAATGTTGGATAATCCCTTAGAGTGTGGATCAATAATACGACTATGGAAAAAAATTAGGTTAAGTACTATTTTGCAAGAAACCATGACTGAGTATTTCTCATTAGATGATCTATGTCAAACAATGATTTTGGGTTCATTTAAAGATGAGATATTTTTCAGCACCTTGTCATTTATAAATTCAAAATTATGAAACAATCTTGACAAAAAGTAGGAAAATGGTTTGAGAGTTTACATCTCATCTTAGTATGGAGTGATTAACTTTCCCCATGATAGGACTTTGGAAATATGGAAGTTGAATAATTAAAGGATAGGGGCTGATAAAAAAATTAAAAAATATAATAGATGACCCTATTAGAGATGGGGATGGATCTATTGCACCCATTGACTGTCAACAAAGTTAGAGAATTGTTCAAGAAAATGACAAAGAGGATCCACCATCAATACATTTGAAGCTTTCATTTGTGTATATGTGTTATAGATGTTCACATAATATATTAAAATTAATAATACATTGTTCGATAAAATATTTTTCGTTATTTATACATGATGATAAACTTCTAAATAGTTGAGTAACTATATATATGAAAAGTTCTTAATCTATGAAAATATCAATAATCAATTTTTATTTGTAATTTCTTGAATTTGGACTCCAAAATATCTGTAATATCTCAAATATCAAGTGCTTGAGTATGAATATTTTTAGCTTAAATTTGATTCTTATATTCCCACATATTCTCCCTCTCTTCACCTTTAAAATTATGTCTTGTTAATTCCACATGGTGAGATTTGATAGCTTCACATGTTGTTTTTCTTTCTAAGAACCATGTTAGTGTGTGAAAGGTGATCCATTATGAAGGATCCATGTATGCATAATTCTTACAGGACCATTTTTATTATATGATCTTTCATTAGGTATGTTTCATTGTAAAGCGCAAACCATTAAGAAAACACCATGTATGTATGGTTTTTGCAGTTTCAAACTCTACATAACCTCTATTACTCACCGTGAAACATAAACCAATAAGAAATCTCCATGCTTATATTGTTTTCACAATTTCAGTTACTTGGTAGGTCCTATTTATCGTTACAAAGTACAACCAAATAAGAAATCTTTAAGCTACTTTTCAATTCACAATGTCATGAATTTGATAATCTTGTTGGATGTTAACCAATAAGAATAGTTTATGCTAATTTAATTTTCAAATAACTTATCTCCGATAATAATTTATTATAAATAGTTAGAAGTGATCCAATAAGATAGCTCCATGTTATTTCACAAAGTGTAATGTTAGTCCTCAGTAATATTTTTTAAGATGTAATGATGCGAAGAGTGCACCAATGAATAACTTCCGCATAGTGTGATCTCTTTAGAGAAGACATGGTTTCTAATATTTGCAAGATACTTGTCCTATCAAATTGATAATACCGAATGAATTAACAAACTCCACATAGTTTCATAACTGTTAGAAATTTTTATTCTCGAAGAGTATAAAGAAGAAATAAGGAAGCTCCACTTAGTTTCAAAACCATCAAAGATTGTAATTCCCAAAAATTAATTGCTAAATAATACGAAGGACAAAATAAATAATGAAAAAACTAGAAAATGTTTTAAAATTTTTAAGATAAGCCACGAGTAAAATTTCATGGGTTAGCTAACATTGTGATTAAATTATGCAAACTATCATAGATTGGTAAAAAATTCCTATTTCCATTATAAACAATTATTAACTTCTGATCAATTACCTTCCAAATTAAACTTTCATATTTGTAATTATGTGTGCAAACTTGTAGCATTTGATAAACATGAAATAATTTCTTGAAATTACACAAGAGGAGAGAGAAACATAACTATAGAGGAAAGAGAAGGAATGATACAAATGTGCAACATAGTTAAACATGTAGATCAAAGACTAAAATTATTTGGTACCAATATTGGAACTAGAAACTGATAAGGGGAAAGACTATATAACTACTATATGGTCATGACCTAATTTCTACAGTCTTGACTTGAATATTTCTAGTCTTGAAACCTTTGACATTATGGATTTGAAACTTCTTATGTGCTTCACTTGTTTGGAAATGAATTTTCTTGTATGCCACTCTTTCTTGCACAACTTTAAGATAACTTGTAATCAAATGCAAAAATTGGAACTCTATACACATGCATAACCCTTTGATGTAGTTGAGTGCTTTAAAAATTTAGTAAGGCCTTCTCTAAATGATGTGTGACTGATTTTGGTAGATTTAGGATTCAAGAAATCTTTAAGTACTTTTGGAATGATATTTGCAATATGAGGTGGTAAGAGTGTCAAATGATTCATAAAGTGATATTTAATTTCTTATATAGGATTTAGTAGGTAAAATATTTTGATAAGACATACCATGGGAAGATAAAATGAAAAGATAAATAAAAATGAAATTAAAGTAGATCAAAACATAACTATTCTCAATGGAATGCTTGGGAGATATTTGAATATGTTTCAAATGATTTTTTGACATGGTATAGATAATCTTGCATCACTAAGAATGTATTATAGTGCTAAGTATACTTTTTGGTCATCTTTGTGATATGAGATTTTACATAACCATGAAGGTCCCACCTTTATAGATATCAGGTTGAATAATGAAGATTGGCATAAGGCCGATGTTGTCTTGTAAAAACCTAAAGAGATGGATAAGTACTAATTTTTACTTACTAATAGAAAAAGGGATATATGACCATGCCTTTTGATTACATCCCTTGCACCAACCACCTATTCCATGCTCAAATTGATGTACCACATCTATGGATTCTAATATTTCAGTCACATATTTGGGTAGTTGACAAGGAGGTGTCAAAGCACATTCAAGTTTGATCACATTATAACCTTGATAGTTCCAATATGTCTCTATAAGTAGTAAAACTAATAAAATTTATGACTATGAAAATAACTTCTTCACACATATATAAAATAAAATTATACAAAGTGTTTCAATCAAAATAAAAACTTATACAGAAAGTGATTTATAAACATATTCCTCCTTAGAGGGTAAAGCAATTTATAAACGTACTTACATAAACAATTTATACTTACATACAATTTCCACTTTGCCATGTGGCCTAAAAAATCTAGTTAAAAATAGCTCAAATTAAAATTTTTTTGAGTGGCTAATTAAAGGATTAAATATATAGCTTCCATGCAAGAAAGATGATACTTCCTATTTTTAAGATTACAGATTTAACAATATTAAATCCTAAAAATAGGAAAGCTACTACTTGTTCAAGCTCTACTTAGAGGTTTTGATTGAATTTTCCTATGTAAAATGCATTTGACTATGCTAAAGTTTAGTAACACATGATTGGAACTCATTCTCAATATAACCCAGGTCCAAAATAGGAAGCCTCATTAGATCATGAACTTCTTATATCACTATTAGAAATCTGCTATAGATAGATTTAGCATTTTCACTCAGAAGTGAATATTTATCCACTTTTCCATTTACAGAAGTCACCAATGCCATAATATTTGATGTCTTCCAAACCATATATAAATAGGAAAAGCTAGCAGTGAGAGTAGCAATGAATGCTTACAATTGTTGCTCAAAGAAGGAATTCTGAATTAACCTTCCTTATGGTTGATGCATAGAGGTAATCTAAGCTTAAACTAATAATTCAGTGGTATTATTTATTTTCCCCTATATTGCTCTCAACAATACTTCTAATGTGGCCATCCATTCATTTAATTCATTCAAAATATTGCCCATGTAGATATTTCCTATAGTTAGTTACTAGATTTTGATTCACAATGCGTTGAGACAAATACCTCTATTTATGACATGTAGTAACTTTTCCATCATGAAACTTATCTTGTTCATATATTTATGTTGGCCTTGTACATGTTGTAACCATTTATCTTCTACATCTTGATGAATTTGTATATAATATAATAGCTCATTAAAAGTTCTCAAGACCATTTTTACATTAGACAAAGTGTTATTTATCACAGTGACTTAACCATAAACATTAAGGTCATCAAACCAATTCTTCATTCTCTTAACAAAATAGGATATCATCTATTGAGTGGCATCAATAACTAAATGGAGGCATTCATCCATGACTTCTTCCTGTTTATGATTTCTTTGAAATCCTCAAAATTTCCTCCTTTATTTCCATGTAGATAAGAGTATCTCCTTTAGAAAACTTCCTCTTTGTGACCCACTTGAGGGTACATGTAGGTGTAGACACAAAATCACACATTTTTTTGGAAACTAGGACACTTGAGAGGGGGTGAATCAATGTATTCTCAAATTATCTATGATGAACACAAAACCATACACAAGCAACTAACAAGAGATTACACATAAACACCAATTTTAATGTGGGAAACCCAAATTGGGAAAAAACCCATTGAAACCAAGAACTAGGCTTAGGAAAAAAATGTCCTACATATGTTACATTTATTTCATGGTTGAGCTTCTACTCAACCTGGAGCTGCAACTCCAAATATTTTACCAAGTCGCTACTCAGCCTTTGATAAGGTGCTAATTATCACGAATATTCAACTCCCAAGTTTGGTTCAAGCTATAACTGACCTTTAGTGATCTTCAAATCATAAGGAGGCTTCAACCCCTACAATTTAACCAACTACAATTGATATTCATAAGCTACTACTTACAAGGAGGATTCAACCCCCTATATGTTAAGCTGTAACTTAGAATTTTACATATATTTGCCACACTGAACTTGTTGTCTCAAACAATTGATAGTGACAACTAGATTAGCACACTTTTCCTTTCAATTTCTCTCTTTTGATCACTCTTTCACATCAAATTTTCTCATGTATTTGGTCTACTACAATCTATCATAAATGGGATCATTGTTTTCTCATCTCATTCACCTACAATTTCATCAATACCTCAAACCCTTATTCACATTTCACCTACTATCTAATCTCCACAATGTATCTTAACTCATCTGTGTACTTACTTTGCATTTTTCTCACTATTCATCACTATAATCTTAATTCTCAAATCTTAGTCTCTATTTTCAAGATATTAGACACATTTTTCTCTCTATTTTTAAGTTCACTCTTAGTCTATCTTCAATCTCATACTCATGTTTTTCTTTAGCACTTTATCACACATATCCCTTGTTTGATATACCACTATTTTATATCATTGTTCACCATTGTACTATGAAAACCTATCTTAGTCAGAGAAAAACATATATAAGTTTGTTTTATCTTTCACTAAACACTATTCTCGTCACCTTTTTCTTTGCCTTATTCTCTATTCTCTCCTTACACCTTAGTATATTAAAATCTCTCATAAAATCACTTTGTTCAACATCACTCTATTTGTATCATAGTCTCCTACTTAGAATCTAGGACACAAGTAATTGTCATATGACCTATGAATTTTTATCTCTACCCATATTGTTAAAAGCATCTTGCTTTGGCTTGAGCTCAACTTACTTGGAGGCAAAAACATTCAACTTCTTGAAGTTTTTGACTTTTCTGCCTTTTGAACTTACATTGATTTTTTGAGAGGACTGTTCACATTCCTAACTTCAAGCAAAATGGAGAACTAAGAATATTGTAATCTGTCAAGGGGCCTATGGGCTTCACTTAGTATTCATTCAATTCAAGGCATCTAGACTTAAGACTCCACACCTCCACTAGAAGACTATAAAACAACTTATATCAACATTTTCAGGCTTATGTGCTTCAAGATTGAACAAAGAGACATTTGAAACATTGAGACACATATTAAGGTTCTTTTGATGCTTCAAGAGACACAATTAACAAATTTAAAGCCTAGTTAAAAAAAAATTTCAAGATAATTGTCAACTAAGACAATGAAGTGATATCATGGTCTTCATAGCATCAATGCCAAGAGATTTCACTACCTCCAAATGAAAATTTGATCAAACTAAGAATGCATTATTTGTTCCTCAACATTCATATTCTTTGAATGAAATTCTTTATGTTCAATCACGAAGGATTTTGCATTTTTGAAGTTAACCTACATCCATAGTCATGGAGAGTGGATTTGAGGAAAATTTTCATTGAAATTTCCTAGTTTCAAAAGTAAATTACATAATTCTTTTTGTAAATCCTTTATGCTATCCTCACGAGAGATATATTCAAAAATTCAATTTTTTTCATTTGTTGAAGAGTGAGTTTCGATATTTTTCTTCTCTAAATCCTAACCAGAGGGGCTTTAAATAATGAATTATTAGCCAATTCTCAATGGAACTCTAAAATTTTGACGTCTATAGTATTTAAAAAGTGTGTGACATCTTCTCCACACATTATTTGATTTGAAACACTTCAAATATCTCCCAAAAATCAAGAACATCAGTACAATATTCTAAAATATTGACAAAGCAATACATTTTGAGTTCAAAAAGGTGCTTCAGCATATATGAGGAGTCTTGGCTTGACATGGAGGATCAATAAAGAATTATTTACCTCCTTTGAACATTATAACACACCATTAAACAATATTTCACCACCTTTACATGATAATCCACCTTTCACGATGGAGATCAGTTAATGTTCTAATTGTCATCATGCACACACATAGATTTATCCCATTTGTCTTGGTCTTGACATGTGAAGAACTACACTAGTCACCTAGACCATGATCTTGAAGAGGAATTTGTGTTCATACTCCTAATTCACACCATTCAATGGCACAAACATGACAAGAATTATTAACATCATGAATTCTGGGTAAAATTTCTCTCAATAAGGACATCAAAATCTCAACAGTTGAAGATTTCCCTTAACCAAGGCTTCAAATTGATAACACTATAGGCACATAACCTTCAAAGAGATCATGAAAACCCTATTTAGGAACCTTAAAGAGATTTCAAGGAAAAAGTTTTTACACACACAATTAAATATTGTTTTAATCACAAACCATCATAAGACTATGTAGAAGCAGAATGTTTTGAACTTCAAGGCTCATCACAAGACCATACTCATTGCTCCATCAACTCCAAGTTGGTATGTAGAATGGAACTAGAACCACTTTGCATTACAAATATAAACTTTAAACACCATATCATTCAAGTCCTTATGCTTGTATGAATAAGGTCTTGGAAATGCTTGAGTTATACTAGACTAGAAAGAATGAGATTAGCATCCACACTTGTCACCACTTTGGCATGGAGAAATCCTCATTAATCTCGAGAAGTTAAATCACTTCAAAAAGTTGTGATAAATCGAATGACTCGTTTTATTTCAAACATTGTTGGACCCCAGTCATTGTTACTGGTGTTGTCATTGATGTCAAGTGGAATTTATGGAAAAGGAGTGAAAGGTGAATTGAATCTCATTCAAGGGACATGAAGGTTGATTGGTAGTGCCTTCTGAAGATGTTTGAAGCTCACAAGAGAGAGTTCAGGATAGTCTCAGTGCTCTGCAAGCTTGGTTGGTGAGGCAGGAGTCCAATGAAAGCTTGGAAATTGTTGGTATGTTTTTTTTAGAGGTTCTACAGGTTAGACATGATGATGTAAGTATGGGAAAGATCTCTTATAATAAGTTTTAGGTCAATTGATGGAAGTATCAGTTCAAATTAGCTCATTTAGGTTTGTTTCTTGAGCTTGATGAGGTATGAAAGCTTGGTACAGTTCATGAAAAGATCAGGTAAACATGGAAGAAGCCTATGAATATTTTCTAGAGCATGTATAAGCATCCAAAATGTGTATTTTAGCTCTAGAGGAAAAATTCAAAAGTCCACCAAAATTACCTTTGAGGATTGACAATGTTTACTAAGGTAAATGAGATTGGTTAGAGATTCACAAGAAAACCTATGGATAAAAAACATATGAAATGTGTATAGGGGTGTCTTGTAGTGCTTCATGCTACATTCCATCAAAATTTGAAATGGGGATTTTAAGTTATTCAAGTTTTTGAAAATTGCCCTCTTAAAAATGCAAATTGAGCACTCTAGATTCTTAGCATCCAAGAAAAATTTTCGATCTTTCTTTGGATAAATCATAAAATAAATTTTTTAATAGAACTCTATGCATGAGATTTTGCAAAAAAATTGAGGAATATTGGTTGAGAAATAAGGAAGTTATGAGTATTTTTCTAACATGGTTGTTTGTCTTCCAGGTTGTCTTCTTGGAATGGTAAGTACAATTTGAGTAGTTTTGACTTAAATTGATGTGTGAAAGATATTGAAGAATATCATGATCAAATAATACTCACTCCAAGCCTTCTTGGTGGTAGATATGCTCATCAAGTGTAAGGTACAGTACATACTAAACATTGTTTTGTAAATTGAGTGCAAGTACAGTCTTGGTTTGATGGGGTGTATGATGGTTGAAGGATGTAAAGGTACAAATAAGAAATAAAATGAATATATTATCTCACTACTACTTTCTTAAGCCTCATTCTAGGTAGAAGGGAAATTATCTTCCTTGTAAACTAAATTTTGGAGGACTGTACAATTGCGGCTTATCATAGTCATTAATGACATGTCTGTCTTGTCAAAATGTGTCCATCTAATTTTGTATCATATAAGAAAATGTTTTAAAATGAAGGTTAGGAAGATATTTAGAAAATTTCAAGTTTTAATGGAAATGTCTCCATTGTACTGAACTGTACTTATCCAAAAGACAGATCTCATGTATGATATGCAAGTTGTTCTCCAGTGTGTATGGAATTGTTGGAAGTGTGCTTAAAATGTGCCCATGTGATTTGAAGGAATGTCGACAAGAGTCCACAGTGCATATAAAATGAAGGACAATATTTTCTTAGAAAAATGAGTATTGGGAGGACAATATACTGTAGTATAGCACAATTTTCAATAAATGGCCCTATACTTTCAAAATATGAATCATAATCCTTGTATCATATAAGAAAATGATTTGAAATGATGACTAGTGAATTCTCTAGAGGTTTCTCAAAATTTTACATGCTTAAGAAAGGATTCTATATTGTTATAAGCACTAATTCAATGCTCTAGGGTTTGGAATTTGAAACCCTACTTGAGATATATCAAGATCAAGAAAATAGTTTCTCCATAAGAATAACATTAACAAGATGAAATTGAGATTTGGAGGTTATTATGGTGATTAAAAGGCATATCTATAGCCATCTTGATCAAGAAGAGGTGTGTTTTCCAAAGTGCTGAATATAAATTCAATGCTCAAAGGAAAATGACCTAGTTTCTTGAGTGTTAGAAACTGGAACACTAAGAGGGAGGGTGAATCAGTGTTCAATTCAACTTTTCAAATCGTAAACTCAACCACTTAATTTGAAATACAATTCAAAAGAGAACAATAATCAACACACATATACCTGAGACATGAAATTTTAAGTGGGAAACCCAAATAGGGAGAAAACCACTTAACTAGTGCACTATGTGGAAAAAGGTTACAATGATTCATTTGATTTACAACTCAACTCTTGAGGCTACAACCTCAGTATCACTCAATATACAACTTGGTGAAGGAAGAAACAACTTACTGAATGATTTAGCTAGCTATCACTAACCTTTTGCCAACTACTACTTGCAAAGAAGTAACAACTTCTTGATATGACTGAGTTGCAACTCAGTTTAAAACACACAAGCTTTGATCACTCTTCACTTTGATGCTTTAAACATCTAATAATGATCCTAAATTGGCACTATGTCTCTACTGCCATGATCCACTCTATTGTGATCACTTCAACACAACAATCTTCTTGTCTATCTACTTTGCTTAAACTTTCTTCTCACACCTTTTCCAACTTGCATTCATTATGGTTACATCAAACTTTGTCTCTTCTGATTTTAGCTTCCCTCAATACATCCACTCATGTTCATTATTCATATAACCTAACATCCATCTCTATTTTTCTCTCAAACAATATTCAAAGTCATACACCATACTCACTTAGTTGTCTTAAATTCATTGTGCATCTGTAAAACTCCTTTGTTGTCTTCAATTCACTATGCACTTCTTATTTATTACTCAAACACTTGAGTTTTGTATTCTCCATTCACTATTCAAAGGTTCGACACCATGATATCAACATCTATGTGTTACATTATTCAATTTCAGTCTCTTTGTCATGTATGTATGCACTTATACACCTTCTCCTCTCGACAATCTATAACATTCACTCAGCCTTCTCACTTTTCAAAACCATCACATATTTCAAAACTTGTAACTTATATATATATATATATATATATATATATATATATATATATATATATATATATATATATATTTTTGAATTCTTGCATTCCCACAAATTTATTCAACTTACCTACACTTCTTCGAGCTTCCCATTGACTCTTGCACTTCCCAAAGTATCTCAAAAGGACAATGACTCTTCAACATCTTCATGGAATCCCAAAAGATATCATGTGTGAAGACAAGACAAACTTGTCTCTTGAGTTTATTCATCAAGAAAGGAGGAGGTTTGTTGAGAGATCAAAATTTGTGTTTCACTTATGAAGACTGAAACATATACTTGCAAGGTTGGAGTGCAATTTGGGTGAACATACTTGATCCTGTGCATGTCTACAGACCACTATGAAAGAGAGAAACCTGATTTTTGAAGAAAAGAGACACTTCTAAACTTGATTGATACTCCTTGAAGTTACTTATACCTATATGGTACTTGAGTTATCGAGAATACAAGCTCCATTTGATGAAGGATGCAATTTGAAAGGATAAGTAGAAGTTTTTCGGTTTATACCAGGGTTGTTGGAGAGGAATGTCAACTAATCTTGCAACTTCAAGACACATTCTACTTCCCAAGATGATCTTCAACATTAGAGCACCCTCCCACAGTCCTTAACAACCAAGATTTTTTCTCAAATTTGATTAAAAATCAAGAAAATAGAAAACTATGTCATTTACATAGTCCAACACGGGTTTTTGAGAAACGGTCATTGAGAACTCGATAAAATCTTCATGAAAAACTCTGAAACTTTTTTCCATAGAAATTTATGCCTAAGACAGAGAACTCCTAAAAAATTGGCTTTTTAATTGATTAAATTGGGAGATTCAAAGAACTTTGTATTTATAACCCTAGAATCATGGTATGTGCACAATCAAAGCCCAAAAACACTAAACTAATGAATTATCTCTCAATATTGCATGAAATTTAACCATTATTTTTCCCTTGGCACTATGAGGACACTCTCCATATTTTTCATATCATATTCAATCATGAATTATCTTCACGTGTTCCCAAAAATCATAGAAATAGTGCATAGAGATTATACATTATGATTGTATAGGGGTCTTTGAGCAAGAATTAGGGTTTGAGGTCTTAGAAAAAAATTCTAAAATTTGTAAAGAATACAATGATGACTACAAAAACCTTAGAACACTCATTAATTATCATCATTTGGTTTAGAGACCATATTTACACTTTGTTCATACTTGCCAGATGTATCTCAGTCTTCTCCTTGACTATTTTCAACCTTGCACAATGGAAATCCTTTCAAGTTGGCCCAGTCACCAATGTGGGTATCCTTTACATTCATTTTGCATCTAGATTTCATGTTGAATAACCTCTTGTCTTTTCCCAACAAACACTTTGAGTGCAACTGTGTGTAGTTAGTGAGAATCATGCTCTTGAGCCCAGTCCTCTTGGCAAAGTACCTCAGGGCAACATGAAGATAGGAGTCTTGTTCTTTGCAGCACCCTACAGGATGACTTATGAACTTCAAAAACCTCAAAAATATCATTGGAGGAGGCAAGATGACTTATCACCCTCAAACTTCCAGATTGAGCATTATACCTTGATTGTGCATTTAGTTGTCATGACTAACTAAGACTATCCTTGCAAGAGTTATATGCTTGACTACACCAAAAAGTATTGAAGATACTCAAACACATTTCAATGTACATGTGAAATAATTTTTAGCTACTATTGAACAATATCCTCATTGGAAGAAGATAGAACACTAACACGCCTGGAGCAATCACATCAAGAACAATGACAACGACAACACTGTGTTCCTTCGAGAAGTAAATATTTCAAATACCTTATGAGCATGCAAAACACCATGAATGAACTATGAAAGAAATATGGAGGTGATAAAACAATATTTGGAAGCCAAATTCACCTTTTTTCTCTTATTGAGTTGGTGCATAGCCCAGGAGAGAGAAAAACTACTCCACTAACATGCTCATAAATTTTTAACTACACCTCCTTTTGACAAAATTAATTTTGCACATGATTTATAGGAAAATTTACTCCAAAAATTCCATCTATTATTTATTCTAAGGACTCTCTATATTTTTTTGACCTCTAAGAAGTCGTGCATCTCAAAATGAGCTTTTCAATAAAACTTGTTTTACAAAAACTCACATAACTTGAAAAAATGACCTAACTTTGACTTGAAATTTTGCATGAAGCATCAGAAACCTTCCTCCATCTTCTCACATGATTTTTTAAAAATAATAGGTCTAAAATTATCTATCCCATCTCATTTGCATGCAATAACACTGTTTGTTCTCAACACTATTTCTGACTATCATACAAAACTAACTCTTGGGTCTAAGATGAGCCTAATATTTTCTCACATATGTTGTGGATACTCTCTCAAAGCCTCTCCTCTGATTTTTTTACATGTTCCATTATGTTTCACTTCATTAGGAACCTGAAACTACCCCTGAAATGACACTAACAAACAATTTCCAAGACCCTATCGTATTGAAATCGCATGAAGTCATCTTGAACCTATGAGAAAAAAATGAGAAGAATTCTCTTACACTCTTCATTTTACATCAACAATTTTTACATCAATGACATCAACTGGAAAATAAAAATTGTATATGCTTACGAAAGGATTCTATGTTGTTATAAACACTAAATCAATGCTCTAGGTTTTGGAATTTAAAACCCTACCTGAGATATATCAAGATCAAGAAAATAATTTCTCCATAAGCATAACATCAACAGGACAAAATTGGGAGTTGGAGGTTAGTATGGTTATTGAAAGGCATCTCTATATCCATCTCAATCAAGAAGAGGTATGTTTTCTTAAGTGCTGAAGATAAATTCAATGCTCAAAGGAAAATGAGCTGGTTTCTTGAGTTCTCTAACATATGAAGGTTCATTAAACATGAATAATTAGAAATCCATGAACCATTATGTTCTTCTCCTTCTTTGAAGAAAATGGAATGATTGAGATATTTCTTTCTCAACTGTACTTTTCCAACACCGTGCTTATACCGGATTAATGTGAGTATGAGATGGAGCCATTTCATGATTGCAAGATTCTACATGTTAAATAAGGAACAATGAATATTGATAACCTAGTTTCTAGTTTGTGAATAACTCAAACCTTGAGTTTCAACCATCTACACCATATAAATCTAAGTTATATGTGTGAACGTGTGAGATGAGCTTCTCAAAGCCATTCTATTATAGTGAGTGCAGCTTATCGATTATAAATCAAATGTAAAGATAAGTCAAATGGAAAAGGAATGAAGCCTTGAAAAAAATAATTTCTTTGTGGAACATCTATAACTCCACCTCTTTGACATAAATTGACATATCATTATCATAATGATGTTGTAGTGGATTATTGTAATCAATTATTCTAAAATTTAAAAGGTTAGTTAAAAACTTGACATACTTGGCTCGAACTACAAATCACAAGAAAATGAATATGAGAAGGCTCATGTTGTTCAAACAGTGAAAAGAAGTCCAAAAGTATGAAAATCAAGTAAACGGAAGTTGGAGAGTTAAATGTCAAGCTCAAGAAAGAGATGATATATAAGGTTTAGTTGAAGAGGTATTGGGGTGAGAAAATTAAGCATACATATATGTGAAAAAATAGTGGTGGTGGTTGAGTGAGAAAAATGTATATAAATGCAAAGATCAAGAAAAATAAAGGTGAATACACTAGAAATTGAGCTTGAGACTTGAAAACAAACAAGATAGAAGTGTGTAGTTGAATGACAAGAGAGAGCTAAGAAGATAGGTATGCTATGAATGATTAAGAGATCAATTAAAGAGTAGATTAGCAGACCAGGTATGAAAGTAAGAGATATGTTGAAGATAAGAAAACAATGAATAAAGAGAGATACAAAGACATTGATGAAGGCTTGATAAGAACTTGACAAGAATTATGGTGAAGTTGCGAGAAGATAGTGTAATAACAAGGTGATCATAATCAGTTGATAAAGCAACAGAGGAACTAAATGATAATTTATATGTTGTTATTGTATCTTCCTAAGTGGGTTCTTAGGTCACAGGAGTAGGTGTTCCTTGCAAGTTGCAGCTTAATAAACTAGATAAGTGGGTGCTTGGATACCTTCCATTGGGTGCTTGAAGGATTTTTAAGTAGGTTCTTCATAGGTTGTGTGGGTGCTCAACAAAAGTGTATATCAGTGTATACTAGGAATTGTTGTACCTAATAAAAATCCTTGATTTCAAGTGGGTTTTATCCCTCTATGGGTTTCCCACTATAATTTTGGTTTCTTGAGCACTTTTCTTCTTGCATGTACCTTAATTTTTGTTCATGGTTTGATTGTTATTTCTAGTGAAGAAGTTTTAGAAATTGTTAAATTGATTAGCATTGATTCATCCCCCTCTCAGTGCTTGTGATATCTAAAAATTTGTATTATAGCTTTGTCCTCCAGTGATAATCTTAACAGCTTAGAGGTGATCTTGAAGACACAAACATGGGTAGTCTAGTAGAATCAATCTTGAAGAGAAAATATGAGATTTCTCAAACTTTGATAGAAGGTCTGAAGAATGAGATTAAGCACATGGAATCTCACCATGGTCAAGAATTAAATGAAATGGATTCATTTATAGAAAATGTATCAAGATCTTTGAAAGAAAAAGAGAATGACTTTCTAGAATTTGAAAAGGAAGTAAAGATCCTGAAGATTGAACTAAAACAAGTTACAAACCAGTTTAATGACTTACAAAGACATTCTGGTATAATGGAGCATAATTCATGTCAAGCATCCATCCAAGTAAATAGTGAAGAGTGTGAAAAATTAAGTGCAGATCTGAATACTCTTAGAGAAGAAATGGAACAAGCAAGGCAAAGAGAGTTTAATGTTGAATCGAGCCATGAAGGTTGTCAAATATTTTTAGAGAAAAAGGAAGATGAAAAGGCTGGTCCTAGCAAGCAAAAAAATAAGAAGAAGACCAAGGAGATCAACACATGAAGGTCCAAGTCAATCAGACAACCAAATGTATCCAAGTATGAAAGAAAATTTAATGGATATTGTTATTCATGCCATGATTTTGGACATAGAGCTAGAGACTGTTTGAGAAAGATAGACAAGGAGCATCCATAGAGAGATTGTATAACTGAGCATGAGAATAATAGAGTATGTTATAATTGTCATGAGAAGGGTCACATATCAAAATTTTGTCTTGAGGAACCTATGAAGCAAGAATGGACAAAAAGAACACCTAGAGACATAGAGTCAACTCGTATGCTTCAAGTGCAACAAAGTTGGACACTTTGTAAGACACTGTCATAAGAGGAAGCTCATATATAGGAGAAAGGATGAAATCAAACATACTCATATAGAACCAACCAAGAAATAATCAGAACTAGCAAATGAAGAGACAAGATCAGGCAAGACATCAAGAGAAATGATAGGTCTAAGAAAAATGAAGATAATTCTAGGGAAAGTAATGAAGAATTACTACCTCAAGATGTGTTATAGCATACATATAAAATTCAATATGAAATTTTTCAAAAATGAATCAGAAAGTGAGAACTTAGATGATGAGATTATCACACCAAGGAGTACACCTAAAGAAAATGGCAAGAAACTAAGGAAAGAAATGAAGTCATCATATTGCTTTGATGACTATATTTTATTCTGAAGTAACCTCACATGGTGACATATGCCTCTACTAGGATTCTTAGATGTACATTGTTGCTAATGAATATTTGGAGTGAGGGGAGTTGTCTAAGTCAGTATGAGTCTTATTCATGGTGTATAAGGTATGTCATCTTGTGTGTTGTCAAGGTTCTACTTGAGTATTCTTGTGTGAAAATTCATGAACTCAGATGTGTGGTCATTAATATCTTATGTTAGTCTAATCATGATGAATTTTCTTATATAATTCAGTTATGATTGTTCATAAGTCTCATAGTCATGTAATAAGGAGTCTTAAAAGTGTATGTGATCTATGAGAAACTAGGTGTCAAAATATGAGTCTAGATGGTGTCATAAGATTAGTCATGTGTTGTAAAGGGATGCAAAAGTGTATCTATGATTTCTTTGTGATAATGAATCTATAAAGGTGTCTCTGGAGTAGTAAAAGGTCATCATGAGTCTCTAAGTATTAAGAGTCTTAGCATCAGTCTGAGTATGTGTGTCACAAAAATCTTATGTTATGAGATCCAAAAGGTGTAGATAACCCCTTGCAAATTCTTAAGGACATTCTCATGTCATCATGATATTTCTCAACTCTTTCAATGAGGTGATGAAGACCTGTGTAGTGCTCTTGAAGGCTAAATCAAGACAAAATCAAGAAGGTTTTAGGAAACTAAGGTTTGTAGGACTAAATGATGATATTTTGGGCTAAAATTTTATGCATATCATCTTGACAATGAGGGCTAAAGGTTTTAAAAGGTTTAAAGTTGAGAGGTTTTCTTCATTACAAGATATCCGTGATAGTTTTCAAGATTGGCAAGTGTGTTCTAGTGAAATTTAGAAAGATTCCAAAGGTGTCTCTATCAAAAATGGTTTTGTGAAGTGCATAGTGAGCGGTATGCATGAAAGTGAAGTTTGAAGGAGAAAATTATGGAATTAAAGGTTAATTTTAGGTATGTATGACCTATACAAGGAGTTCTAAATGATCTAAGTGATTTGAGGTCTTGTGTATGCCTACAGTCATAGGAATTTATGGTAGAGTTCAAGCTAATTGTCATTGTGCTTGAAAGACCTAATCAAGAAGAAGTACTATGCAAGTAATGGATACTCTTCTTTGGCATGATATTTCAAGGTTGTTGATGGAAGGTTAGTGAGCCAAATAGGTATCTCTACCAGGTTCATTAATTTGTTTATGCATATAATCAAGAATACATTGCATGACTGAGTACCTACAGGCCAAATGGTGCATTCCAAGGTTGGTGAAAGGATGGTTCAGGATTTTACTTGAAAATTCATATGTTTTTAGAGTTATGTGAATTATCAAGAATATATATCACAAGTCTATAGATTTATCTTACCTTGAAGAAGCTTTGTGAAGAGATCTAAAAATGTAGCATGCATGTTGAAGACATATTTGAATAAGAGAAATTAGTAGACTCCTCATATTTGGTGGACAAGTGTTTAAGGCTTGTACAATGGTAGAGCACTCTTGTTACTTCCTAGAAGGTGATAAATGAAAAGCTACAAGTTAGATAAGTGGTCTATCAATGAGAATTATGGGGCCTAGGAGTTTGAAAGGAATATATACAATTGAGAATTCATAATCTCTCAAGAAGCAAGTTGACTGGTTTTGGTGTTGATGCTTCCCAGACATAAAGTGATGTCTTAAATGTTTACAAAGTGACTATGGTGTTCTTAAAAATATGTGATCTCCTCTGCATCTTAGCTTGAGAAGGTATGATGTTGGCTATCAGTCTTGATGGTCAAATAATCATGGTAGGAATGAATACCCTAATGTATGGTAAGGGGATCTGATTTGTTGAGATAGATTTGAATGCCCATAAAAGGTCAAGAAAGTGCCTTAAGTGTGAAGTTAAATGTAAAACTGTTTTGTGTATTTGTTTTGGCTTCACAAGTTGATTGAGATATGGTATGACTAAGTGTATCTAAAGTCATTAGATCCTAAAGGTATATGTAAACAAACCTTCCCAAGATAAGTGGCTATAGGTATTTGAAGCATCTCCATGGTAAAAGCATGAAATGTAAAAATATGTTAAGGTCAATTGGAAGAAGTAATCTAGAAGTTCTGAGAGGAAGTGAAACAAAAAGATCATGTGTTAATATGACACTAGATAGATGGATCTATAAGTATGTACATGAAAAATTTGAGTTTATGATCTAGTCATAGGGTGTGTGCTTCAAAATGTTTAAGGATTGTTGTGCCTTGATTATCTCCACATCATTTTATGAGTCTATGTCATGGGAAAATGTAAGTCTCCATAGTCTCATATGGTCAAAAAGTTACAAATTCATCAATAAGATCTATTATCATGAAGGTTAAGAGTCTTGTACCCATTGATCTCTATGTAATAAAATTATTTCAAGGGTATTAGTCTTGATAGTCATAATGTCCAGTGTATGTTCAGTTTGTGCCACCATCATAATTTTTTGTAGATTTGTCAATGTTTGGTCTATCAAGTTGTCTCAAAAATTATGTTGTGGCTGATATTAAACACCATGGTAAGGGTCATTACTCTGAGTGGTCTATGTTAGTAAGTTGAGTGTTTTAAATCAAAATCCCATCATCAAAGTTGTGTGACAAATGTCTTGGATATAGAATGATGCATATAACTTGTGAGGGAGATTTTTGTTGTGAAGATTTGAGTAACAACTTTTGTGATGATACTAAGTCTCAAATGGTCATGCTAGAGGTGTAAAAGGGAGTCCAAATATCATACTCAAATTTAGAAACTTTCAAATTAGAATTGATTGTTGAAAGATTCCATGAAAGTGCAAAGTACATTGGTACAAGTGAAAGAGTCCGATCAATATTGAAAACTTGAGAAACAAGTGGATATATATATATATATATATATATATATATATATATATTATATAGACTTGAAAATTGAAAACTATGCATTGATCTATTTTTGTGTTGTGAAGATGTTGAGGTGTAGTCGAGAGAGTGCATTGATGATCTTAAAGATTTGGAAAGACATCCTACAAGTATGGAATCTCTAATGAAATATACAAATCTATGTGAGAATTATTGAAGGCTCAATGTTTCTTCACAAGGTATGGAGAGTAACCTTTTTGGAATGATTCCTTCATGAATAATGCTCTCGTGTTGATATTTGCTAAGGGCGTCAAAAGGTTGTCTCAAGTGGTATGTAATGAACTAGAAGAGAAATGGGTGTAAATCAAACAAGTGCAGAGGCTCAAGAGGAAAATTTAAGAAATTGAGGAAAGTCGGGCATTCAAATCAAGTCTTTGTGACAAGTTTGTGATGTTAATCCTGAGGGGATCTCAGACTCATTCTAATGACCATGTATTAGCATCTTCTTTGTCTAAGTGAAATTGTCTAGAAAGATTGTAGAACTTTAAGACGTGTGAAAAGAAAGTGTTGATACTATCTTAGAAAATAAATTATTAATACTATATTGGAAATAAAAGACATATGACACAGAAAAGATGAGACTCTTTGGAAAATAAAAGCTAGTTACCAGCTCAAGACAATAGGTGTGAAGAATATCTTTCATCATCTAAGTGGTAGATACTAGAGGTAAGATCATGATTTCATGTTACACATTGTGTTGATTATGAAGCCCTTTTTCAATGATGTCAAAGGGGAGAGATAAAGTTTGCAATTAGAAACCAGGTATGCAAATGTTTTTTCCATCAAAGTTTGTAGGTTTCTAAGGTGTTTCCATCAATGAAAAAGGGGAGTTTTTTAGACCCTAGTCATTGTTACTAGTTTTTCATTGATGTCAAGTGACATTTATGGAAAAGGAGTGAAAGGTGAAGTGAATCGTAGTCAAGGGACATGAAGGTTGATTGCTAGTGCCTTCTGAAGATGTTTGAATCTCATGAGAGAGAGCTCAGGATAGTCTTAATGTTCTATAGGCTTGGTTGGTGAGGTAGGAGTCTAGTGGAATCTTGGACATGGTTAGTATTCTTGGATAAGAGGTTATCTAGGTTAGACATGATGATGTAAGTATGGGCAAGAGATCTTACAGTAAGTTTCAAGTCAGTTGGTGGAAGTCTCAGTTCAAACTGGCTCATTTAGGCTTGTTTCTTGAGCCTCATGAGGTATGAAAGCTTGGTACAGGTCATGACAAGATCAGGTAAGAATGGAACCTAAGAACATTTCCTAGAGCATGTATGAGCATCCAAAAGGTGTATTTTAGCTCCTAGAGGAAAAATTCAAGTTCACCAAATTTACTTTTGAGGATTAATAGTGTTTTTCTAAGGTAAATGAGATTGATCGAGCTTAAAAGTCAAACCTATAGCTAACCAACACATGAAATGTGTAGAGGGGTGTCTTATGGTGCTTCATGCTAAATTTCATTAGATTTTGAAATGGGAATTTTAAGTTATTCATTTTTTTCTAAAACGCCCTCTTAAAGAATGTGAAATTGAGCACTCTGGATTCATAGCATCCAAGTAAAATTTTCAAACCTTATTTAGATAAATCATAGAAGTAATTTTTGAAGATAACTTTGAGATGATCTTTTGCAAAAATTTTGAGGAATATTGGTTGAGAAATAAGGAAGTTATGAGTATTTTTCTAACATGGTTATTTGTCTTCCAGGCTATCTTCTTGGAATGGTAAGCAAAATTTGAGTATTTTTGACCTAAATTAACATGTGAAAGATAGTGAAGCATCTCAAGATCAAATAATACTCACTCCAAGCCTTCTTGGTGGTAGTTATGCTTGTCAAGTGTAAGGTACAATACAAACTAAATGTTTTTCCAAATTGAGTGAAGTACAATCTTGGTTTGATGGGGTGTATGATGGTTAAAGGATTTATTCGTACAAATAAAGAATAAAATTACTATATTATCTCACTACTGGTCTTCTCAAGCTTCATTCTAGGTAGCAAGAACAAATTATCTTCTTACAAACTAATTTTTGGAGGAATTCTACAATCTGTTTTTTATTACGATCATAAATGACTGATCTATCTTGTCAAAATGTGTCCATATAATTTTGTACCATATAATAAAATGCTTTGAAATGAAGGTTGGGAGGATATTTATAAAAATTCAAGCTACATTGGAAGTGTCCATATTGTACTAAACTGTACTTATCCAAAATATTGATCTTAGGTATGATTTGTAAGTTGCTCTCCAATGTGTATGGAATTATTGGAAGTGTGCTTAACAATGTGGCCATGTGATTTGAAGGAATGTTGACAAGAGTCTACATTACATGTAAAATGAAGGAAAATATTATTCCTAGATAAATGAGTATTGGGAGGACAATATACTGTAGTGTAGCACATTTTTCAATAAATGACTTTGTACTATTAGAATATGGCTTATAATCCTTTGTATGATATAAACAAATGATTTGAAATGATGACTAGTGCATTCTCTAGAGGAATCTCATAATTTTATATGCTTAAAAAGGATTATATGTTGTTATAAGCACTAAATCAATGCTTTAGGGTTTGGAATTTAAAACCTTACATGAGATATATCAAGATCAAGAAAATA
This sequence comes from Taxus wallichiana var. yunnanensis, assembly GCA_018340775.1. Taxonomy (NCBI): domain Eukaryota; kingdom Viridiplantae; phylum Streptophyta; class Pinopsida; order Cupressales; family Taxaceae; genus Taxus; species Taxus wallichiana. Next base: position 740,428,339 of record CM031243.1, read on the forward strand.
GTTTCTCTATAAGCATAACATCAACAAGAAGAAATTGATTTTCATAGGTTAGTATGGTGATTGAAAGGAATCTTTGTATCCATCTTGATCAAGAAGAGTTGTGTGTGCTGAAGATAAATTCAATGCTCAAAGGACAATTAGAGGATTTCTTGTGTTCTCTGAGGTATGAAGGATCCTGAAACTTGAATAATTATCAAGCCTTGAACCATAATTTTCTTATCCTTTTTCAAGAAAATGGAATGATTGAGATATGTCTTACTCATCCTATATTTTTCCATTAGTGTACTTCTATTGGATCAATGTGATTCTAAGCTAGAGCCATTTCATGATATGTAAGTTTCTACCTATTAAATAAGGAACAATGAATATTGATAACCTAGTTTCTAGTTTGTGAATAACTCAAACCTTGAGTTTCAACCATCTACACCATATAAACCTAAGTTATTTGTGCAAATGTGTGAGCTAATCTTCTTAAATTCAATCTATTATAGTGAGTGTAGCTTATCAATAACAAATCAAATGTAAAGATAAGTCAAATGGAAAATAAGTGAAGCCTTGAAAATAGTAATTGCTTTTTGAAATTTGTAACTCCACCTCTTTGAAAAAAACCAACATATCAATTTCATAATGATGTTGTAGTGGATTATTGTAAAGGTCATTTACAAACTTGACATACTTGGCTCAAACTACAAATCACAAGAAGATGAATATGAGAAGGCTCATATTGTTCAAACAATGAAAATAAGTCCAAAAGGATGAAAATCAAGTAAATGGAAGTTGGAATGTCAAATGTCAAGCTCAAGCAAGAGATGATATATAAGGGTTAGTTAAGAGGTATTGTGGTGAGAAAATTAAGAAAACATATATGTGAAAAATTGGTGGTGGTGGTTGAGTGAGAAAATGTATATAAATGCAATATCAAGGAAAATAAAGGTAAATATACTAAAACCTGAGCTTGAGACTTGAAAACAAACAAGATAGAAGTGTGTAGTTGAATGAAAAAGAGAGTTAAGAAGATAAATATGGTATGACCGATTCGAGAGATAAATTAAAGAGTAGATTGGCAGACTAGGTATGAAAGTAAGAGATATGTTGAAGATTAGAAAAATAGTGAATAGAGAGAGAGAGAGAGAGAGAGAGATTGATGAAGGCCTTATAAGAACTTGACAAGAAGTATGGTGAAGTTTCAGAATATATAGTGTAATAACAAGGTGATCATAATAAGTTGATAAAGAAACAAAGGAACTAAATTATTAATTGTATGTTGTTATTGTATCTTCCTAAGTGGGTGCTTAAGTCACAGGTGTAGGTTCTCCTTGCAAGTTACAACTTGCTAAACTAGCTAAGTGGGTACTTGGCTACCTTCTAGTTGGTGCTTGAAGGATTTTGAAGTAGGTTATTCATAGGTTGTATGGCTTCTCAACAAAATTGTATATCAATGTATACTAGGAATTGGCGTTCCTGATAAAAAGCCATGATTTCAAGTGGGTTTTCTCCCTCTATGGGTTTCTCACTATAATTTTTGTGTCCTAAGCATTTGTCTTCTTGCATGTACCTTAATTTGTGTTCATGGTTTGATTGATGATTCTAGTCAATAATTTTTAGAAATTGTTAAATTGATTAGCACTGATTCACCCCCTGGTGCTTGTGATATCCATCAAAGACTTTAAGAATTAATCTAGAGAAGAGAGAAAACATGATAGTAGAATGCTCATAACATCTCTGAAACTTAACCAATTTTCCTTGAAATGTTTGCAATATTTTAGGCTTGAAATCCTATATAAAAAATTATTCTATGATTTATCTAAAGAAGCCTTCATATTTTTTCTTGGGTGCTAAAAAAATAGGTGGCTCATTTTGCATTTATCAATGAACCAGTTTTAGAAAAACTTGCATAACTTCCACATACCTCTTCAAAACTTGATGAAATTTGGAATGAAGCACTAAAAGACACCCCTCTACACATTCCATATGTTAGTTAACCATAATTTTCATATACAGATCATACCTATCACATTTTCATCAACCTACACTACTAGTCCTCAAGGCCAACTTTGGTGAACTTTGAATTTTTCCTCCAAGAGCTAAAGTAAACCTTGTTGTTACTCATACATACCCTAGAAACCATCCCTAGGATCCTCCCATGCTCTCATTTTATTTTCATGAGCCGTACCAAATTTTCACACCTCATCAGGTCTAAAAATAAGCATAAATGAGTCAGTTTCAACTGATACTTCCACCAAAATACTTGGAACTCACTATTAAAGCTCTTTCCCATGATAAAATAATCATATCTAACCTGTAGAACCTATGAGCCAAGATATACAACCATTTACATACCTCTAGTGAACTCTTACCTCATTGACAAAGCCTCGTAGAACAATGAAACCATCCCGAAGTCTCTCTCGTGAGCTTCAATCATCATTAGAAGGCACTACCAATAAACCTTCATATCCCATACAAAGCATCACTTCACCAATCAATATTTTTCCATCAATTCCACTTGACATCAATGGAAACAACAATGGCTAGGGTTCAACAAATTTGGGTAATTATTCAGTCTTGATTGCATACTACTATTCATATGATTCCTAAGTAAGAAAAGTACTAAGTAACCCATGTCTTTAGACATATTTGTCTTCTTTTATTGTTTTTTTTGGTCTTATACCCTTTCTAGCTTAGTCTTTATTTTCACACCTAGAAATTTCTCATTCTAGACATCGGGGCCTAAATGTGATGCAAACACCAAGTAATCATGTCCCCTTTGGGCACTCCTAACCTTTTTGTACTTTTTTCACAACTTTTAGGGAATTTCTAGTCATTCGAGAATCTTATTTTTGGGTAGTCATAATTTTTGGGGTTAATTATGTAATTCAAGAAAAGGAATCATATAAATATAAAGTTATGTGATCTAATAAGGGACGAAGCACTAATAATTAGCTATCACCACCTAAAGTTACATCCAAAAGGCTATTCAAGCATGCATTCTAGCATCCATTCAAGGGAATGGGACTACATTATTCAATATACAATTCATAAGAGGGAACTCTATTATATTCCATGCACACATCTATTACATTTTTCTACATCTAGCTACTTTGCTCACTATCAAGTGTGACATGTACAAGATCCACCTAATGCATGATTCTGCACACACACATATAACTACATTAGTTATAAAATGTAGTGTAATGATCAGTCATAATTTTACTTGTTTGACAGTTGAGGACAGTCCAACCCCTCATTTTGTGTCTTTTTATTTTAGGATTTTATGTCTCTTTGAGGGCTTTACAGTCATTATTTCATTGTAGGTTTCAGCGACCTTGAAGATCATTGTGTGACCTAATAATGACCAAATGAGAAGTACAAAAAATAAATTGCAACCTAAGAAAGATGGTTTTCTAAGAATTTTTACAATCAGAGGAACCCACTACAAGTTTTTAGTGTCCACATGTGCCCCCGCCCCTTTCTGGGCACCCTTGTCCATCTTACTCCTCCATATATGATTTTTTTAGGTTCTGTGTGAAACTCTTCCCTTCCTATTCATATGCTCAGCTCTTTGGCATAATTTATATTTGGTTGTGAATTAGATAAGTCTCTATTACTCCTCTTTGCAATTAGGTTTCATAAATTCTAGCTTACTTTTCTTGGGTCATTCATTGTACTCAATTGTTTATTTATTTATTGCTACAATAAAAATCAGATTAGGAATTCTATTATTTCTATATTTTTTCTTAATCTTTAGGAGTATCATACTCAATTTGCACATTTAGGTCTTCAAGTTGTGTCATTGTAGAGGCCATTGATTTTTACCTAGGAGGAGGATTCCATATTCCTTTTGGAGTAGTAGATATAATTATGGCTATGTAAGGAAAGGTAGAAGAAGGCATTACAACTTGTGTTAAGGTGTGTATTATCTAAGGAAAAGTTAGTTCAGGTTGAATAGGTCTAAGAGGGGCCAAGAGATATCTCATGAAGCTTTGTGTGATCATAGGAGCCTATAAAGAACAAATGGAATGAAAGAGGGAATTCAAGGAGTGGAAAATGCATGCATGGTAAGAAATTTTTGAAACATATGGTGTGAGGAGAAAACAACAAAGGATGAAGAGATATTCCAAACTAGGGAGAAACTCAAGAAAGGGAGAATAAATAAGGAGAAGGATTTAATTGTTCCTTCAACTTAGCCTTTAAAGCTCTTTTGATAATAGTGTCAGACAATGTTAGATATGAAGAAGATATAAAATTCAAAGGAGTGTAAGAATAGGTTAAAAAATAGAAGAAATGCTTATAGAGCTACACTCATTGATTTTGATACTATTTTTATAACTAAAATAGACTAGAAAGAAGTGACTATAGTGACTTGGTGAGATAATGATACAACCGGTGATGAAACAAATGAGAAGAAAAAAATGAGTAAATGAATGAAGTAGAAGATGACATAGTAATAGAAACCTCTACCAAAATAAAAGCAAGGAGAGAAGGAGAAACAATGGGAGTAGTAGACACAAAGGAATATATAGGAGGAGTTTGAGAACCACTAGAATATAATATCCCATGATCTCCTCATGCTTCATATTCTAAAGAAGAACTAGTACAAATGATATTACTATTAGTGAAAGGTCCTAGGGATGATGGTATTAAAGAAGAAATCATCCCTATAAAATTAGGAATTAAAGAAGTATAAGGAAAAGGAACAAACATGGGAGGTCAAATTGCATAAGTACTTACCATATGAATAATAAGAATAAGACTAGATACGTTTGGAATTTATGAACTTTTGGGTATCCCAATAGACCTTGCAGGAATTGTCATTTGTATGTTTGGAGAAGGTGTAGAATGAGAAGGATAATATTTTTCTTTTGATGGAGGATGAACATAAAAGAAAATATTCTTGAGTTGACTTGGATCGATATCTTATTCATTGAAATCTTCTTCCTCATCTTCCATATCTAGTTCTTATCTTGGCCTAAGTTTCAATCCACCAACTCTGTCCTATTGCCCAATAGTTGCTTAGGTTCTTAGGTAAAACATAGTTTACCTAGGTTAATTTAGCATTTATTGTGGTAACTACATGGTTTAATTTTATTTTTATATGGGTATGAGATTATAACCATTTGTATTTATTTTCTTTTATTCATGTAGTTTTATTTGTTGCATATTTGAAATAATCGTATTTGTTTGTATTACGGTTCCCGAATGTATTTTTTCTAGGTGGTTGTAACCATATATATGTTTATACTCAGTTGTGTAATATCTATAAACATTGCGTCCATCACTATTTTAACATATTGATTGAACATTAATTAAATTACGAGGATTTCATACCTCTTCTACATTTGGTTTCAGAGTAGGTTAGAGGAGCCTATGTGAGTAGAGAAGGTGTGCAAAGATAGTGAAGAAGAGATAGAGGATCTTGGAGAAGCATTTGGAGAACTCGTACAACCTCCGCTACTTCCCAACCCCATCCCTGCATCCCCACAACCTCCTATCCAATTCCAAGTGTTTGAAAAGATTTTTTTATAATGGTGCATCCTACACCAGGTAAAATTTACTACTTGCTAAAAGTAATTATAGTTAATCGAATCAATAAAAACTAAAAAAATATTTTTCCCCATTAGGGGTTTCTCCACTAATTTTAGTGGATAATTTAGTCCCTACTATGCTACATTTGGAGGTATATTGAAAATTATTGGGTCAAGGACACCCATCAAGTTGGTTAAAAGCATCGGGTTGCATTGGGTATTATGAAATTGAGTTATGTAAAATAAGGGTGAGTTACGCCCAACAGATCGAGTAGGCAGTGCATTTGAAAGCAACCGATAAAAGACATTGGTGATTCGAGAACTTAATGAGTTACATTGTGTGGGTGAGTCAGATCTCCCCACATTGAGTCTACATCATAACTTCTAGCCAAGTTGGAACCAAAGCCAACTCCCCTAAAATTGAGTCGTTGTGGATCAAACCAGTTAACTCCCAAACCGAGCCACTGAGAATTTAAACAAAGCATGCACCAATATATTCTAACATGATTTCTACTATCTCAACCAAGTTTTGCATATTCATTGGGCCATCCTAATCCCTGTTTGAGTCACCAAACATAAAAATATCGAGTGGGCCAAACCTAGATAATAATAACATTAGACCGCACCAATTTTTAAGTGGCCAAGAATTTTTGGACAACCACACAGATCCCTACAAACAAAGAAAAATTGGAGGAAAACAAAAAATGGTGGATCAAATGACCAAAAAAAACCAAGCAATGGATAAAATAAAGGTATCAAGATCTATTTTATAAGCTAGATTCCCTTATCTTGCAACCCTAAACCACCAACCTTCATCAATCCGCCGTGTGGAAATTTCTATACTCTGCCACGTCGACCTTAGAAAAGGTTAGTCATCTTTTTTTATTGTTTAAATTCTATACTTTACAAATTGTATTGTATGTGTATTGAGTGTTGTGTTGGCTAGTGGAATTTTGTGAAGCATTTTATGTGGGAAGGTTCAAGGTTTGACCCCAATCCTCACTCTCTCATTTTGTCAAATTTTAAATTTGATGATAGAAATAGTAGGTTCTACCATACTTAGTGCCTGAAGCCATTACTAACTCAATTAGCTATAATTAAACCCCCCACTAAATTTAGTGAAAAAGACACTAATTTTGGTCAATTTTTTTCTCCTAGATTGCTTGAAAATCATACTTGAGAATTTTTTTAAGGGAGGGGTATCTAAAAGTGATTTTTTCAGTTGTTTTTTGTGGCTTTTCACACAGTGAGCCATAATAAGCTCTGAAGGCCACCAGGCATCGCAAAACAATTCTTTTTCTTGCCATTCCATTTTTCTACATAATCGGTTGTAATACTATATTTTTAGTGTATATTTTAGTGGATTGTACTAATTATCAGGTTTCCATATTCAACCACAAACATTATAACTGAAAAAAATTGGCAGAGATTTGAAAAAAATAGTGAAATTCAGTTATGTAATACTCATGAGATCTTCATATCTCTTTCACAATGTTCGGTATATATAGTGCCTCTAGGAAGCGCTTACGGGTATAGCCATTGTGACTACTACTGCACTTAATTTCTAATATATCTTGCAATAAATTTGTCTAGGCATCATCCCTATAAATCAACGGGGAGAAATGAGGACACACTACACACACTTTGATCCCTCTCACCCGTCTATGAATGATTGCATGACATAAATTCAAACAATGAAATTATCTGAGTATATAGCAAATTTATACGTGTGTATGAGGATGTTTATTTGAACTGGTGTCAATAATCACACATAACCCTTTCAATATTGTCTTGGTACCATGTATCAAATTCTTTCATGTACATTAACATCTCTTTCACATACTTCCGAGTATATCGAAAGGGTGAGATTATTCCACGTACTGATGGGTATATCAGAAGGGCACATATATAGAAAGGTTAGGTATATCAAACTGATGGTGTATAGATTGGGATACCTTATACATGGAGTGATAAGAACCTTACCCTTTGTCATTTGATTCAGAAAATGGGCACCAATGCCTCTAAGTTCTTTCTTATAGAATTACAACTTCTAAGAGGAGATAATAATGTTGCAAGGAAGACTAAGATCAAAACACAACTTGAGTTTTAAGAGATTTGGCCTATTTTTAATGGTTTCATAACTAGATAACCAAATGATGCATCCCAACAGAGACAGTTTGACAAGGCCAATCAAGGCCAAATTCATAATCTTATTCCTAATGTCTGATGAAGTTCTACTCCACATTTGAGATTATAAAACATGCAAATAAGTGTGGGATAAGTTAAGCACCGTTTACGAGCCTAGAAACAAGAACACCATATTGAATATACATAGTCAGTTACACACATTGAAATTTAAGCTTAACAAGAAAGTGGAAGCTTCCTTGAGGAGAGTTGTAAAATTAAGGGCTTTACTTCTAGCATTGGTAGAGGAGGTTACCAATACAACTCTTGTTCCCATTGTTTTGAGAGCACTTACTCTTCCTTACCATATTTTTGTGATGACACTAAACTCACCAGATCAGAAAGTTACTTTTGATGAGTTAGTAAATCTACTACAATAAGAAGAATCAATGTACAACAAATATGATGAAGAGGAGCATGCATTATCTTCTCATCAAAAATGAAAAGGAAAAGCTTATTCTTCTCAAAAGTCCCAAAAACAACTTCAACAAGGGGAAAATTAAAATAAGAAATGTCATATCTACCAAAAATAATAGGAGTTAAAAGATTGTTGGTTCAATACATACAAGAAAGGCTCATCGAGAAATTCTAGACCTCATAATCAACAATATCTCATAAGGGACAATCATACTACAAGCAATGGCTGAAGAAGAGGAACTGGAGAATAAATTATCATCAACAAGGTAATGTAGCTGAGTAAGAAGATCATTTAGATAATGAAGACTTCATGTACACTTCTTATTCTATTGATCCATCCATGTCATCTAGTATTTTTTGGTATGTTGATTCGAGAGCCATTCGACACATGACTAGGCACAGAGACTTGTTTATCACCATGAGGTACACACCTTCAAAAAACCATGTTTTGTTAGGTGATGATTCTTCTTACACTATAAAAGGTATTAGGAACATTTCTCTACCTATCAGTTCATGAAATTATAGATTAAAAGATGTATTATATGTCCCTGGATTAACAAAGAATCTACTATCCTTTAGTCAGATTCTAAATCAATATCTGAAGATTGATTTTGATAGTCATTCCAATAAGAAAGTGTGTTTGTGTTGATCAAAGTTTCCTGCTTCCTGTCCATATGAGTGTATGAGAAATCAACAAACACAAAACAACATCAAATATACAAGGGCTTAGTACCTTGGAGATGGTGATGAATGATACGAGTGCAAAGTTGATGTCGAACTCCTCGGTGTGATCCCAACAAACCTGCAACTCACATACACTAGAGAAAGATTGATTAGAGATTTTATGTGGGGCTGCTTGACAAAGAAGATCTGGGAAGTGTTAACTCCCTTGGTGGCTGTCAACCCCCATGTAATAAGAAATAATGATAAGATACAAGATAAACAAATAACATGCAAGTTGATTAACAAAGGAACCTGACACTCGGGTGTGTAGATGGTGCTATTGATCAGATGTGTGCAACATGAATCTCACTACATGAATCAAATCATGAGTAGAGTACCATGGAAATTCCACATGTTATCACAAAGACAAAATAATAATGATATTATGATAAATGGCTAAAATTCCTCAACATTCACCCAAATTTTCTAACTTTTTCTTTTTTTTGAAATATGGGGAAAACCCATATTTATAGTTTAATGGTGAGGTTAGACTGCAGGTTAAAAGATACTCAGGGTGAGTAAAGTAACCCTGATTAAAAGAGGTGATGTGATTCAGTGGGGCTCACAATTTGACTTAAAGTAAAGAAAAAGATAAGGATGTGATAAGAGGTGGGGATATTAGGTGAAATAATGTATTCTCTTTTTGAATTTTAAGAGTGGGATGTCGGATGGGTGCATTATTGCCCATGTTTTGCATTATTTTTGAGATGTGACAATATTTGGATTATTAAATGGGTTATGTAGAACCCATTAATTAATTAAAACTATGGATTAATTAAAATGTAGATGGATGGGATTTAGAACAAAAGAAAAGTGGGAGGAGATGCTAACACGGGATGATGAAGAGGGGTTACACCCAAAAATAGGTGTCTACAATTTAATTAGAGACAAATCTAGAGGCTCGATTTTTTTCAAAAGCCTCCAATGTGGGACGTATGTTCTAACTTGACTTTGTCCACAGGGATGATCAAGCACTTGTGGCTAATAATTATTTCTCAAAGACAATTGTGGCATCGAGACTTGGTCACATTAGTTTCAAATATCTTGAAACACTTCGTCGGTATAACATGATGAGAGGATTTTGATCTCTAAAAAAGGATACATATAAGTATCCTAACTACCTAAGTAGGTAAGAAACATAGAGCTTCATTCCATAAGAATACTTATCAAGCTCTAGGTAAGCTTAATTTGGTTCATATCGATATTTTTGGTCTGATGTAACCTAGTCATTCTAGATTTTAGTATTTCATGATATGTGTTGATGATTATAGACACCTAAATTCCATTTTTGCAATCTTATTGTTTAAAACACACTAATCACTCTCATTCTTACCATTTCCATTATAATTAGTGATTTCTCTACTAATTAATTAATGTTTCTTACCATTTTGGTTAACTAACAACACTTTGTTGATTACCTAACCTTTTTCACATTCAAGACACCACTTTATGATACATCAAAAGTCAAAATCCTCTTCTAAATAGACAATTAGATATAATTAGTTGATTAATCTTATTTTACCCCTGTTTTGGTCAATATACCCTATTATTGTCTCAAACCACTCTTCCAACCATTCAAAATCACCTCATATCCCTCCAACACATCTTAGCAAACTTCAAAAGCTTATCCTAGCCTCCTAATTGACCCTAAGTGGTTGATTAAGGCTCCTCACAACCTAATCACTTATTAATTCACTAATCGCAATTAGAAATCCTTAATCTACTTTGTGATTTTAGTCCCACATGCACCAAAATGCAAGTTTTCCCCAAATGGAAAAATATAAAAAGGAATACCACTTTGAACCTTTTCTATTAGCCTTGGAGAGAGATTTGTTATCTTTTTTCTAAATAGTTTCTTTTGTCTTCTCAGTTATTTCAGTCTTCTCTTTCTTAGAGTATACCTTGAATGAAGATTCTACATGTAAAGGAGAAAGAGTTGGCTGATTTGGCACCTCTGTGTGTGTGGCAAAAACTTCCTTATGAGATGTTGATGCTCCTTGAGAAGAATATTGAGTCACACCTACTTTATATGCTTTCATCTTTCCATAAAACTAGACTTTGGTCCTCACCATGACTTGGTTTATTATCTCCTGAATATCATCCTTTTCCTTCTCAAACCAATTGATTGTGAGAAGGGGTGTGTGCTAAATATTTTTATTATATTCAAGAGAATACAAGTCTTCATCATCATCTGAAAATTCTTTTGGCACTTTGTAAATCCCGAAAGCTTTAATCTGATGCAAAGAAAGCCAACCAAAGTATCTTCTTCTCACCTCATACTCATCTAAAAAATCTTCCCAATAATCTTCTAGGGTAGGAAAGTGATAATAATTCATTCTAATATTATTGGAGATAAAACCTTTAATATCAAAATAGATCCTTTTGTGAAAAGTATATAAATTAAATGCAACAATGGTCCTTTCTACATTATGAGAATCTAATGTTGTCTTACAAGTATAATTCCCCAAAGTGATTGGGAATGGGATACTTGAGATTTTCTTGTCTCTACATGTTCTATGTAACATATTGAGTTGCCTACATACTTCCACTAAAACCAATTTATTGTTGGATTACATGGAAGCTTGTTAGGTGCACCTTCAAAACCAGCCAATACGATATATGAGAACCTTCTGAACTGATGAAAAAATTGTCATAAGTTGATTTTTTTTTCTTCAGTAGATATCCTCTAAGATGTATTGCCTTCCAAGAGTCTGACAATGTAAATTGTGAAGGCTGAAAAGAGTTTGCGAGAATTGAATTGGAAACGAGGCACCACGAAGTAGTTACACTCCAACGGAATCGTGATAGCTCCAGTGATAACAAGAAAGAATTGATCAGTAATGGAAGAACTTGCTCAATAGAAACAAAACTTGCATAGAGGAAAGATAGCGGAGTGTCTTGGCATGCTCATAAATGAATAGTAAAGGGGTACATATAGGGTGTTGAGTAACCCTAGTGCATGACACACATGAAACCCTAAACCTAACCCATGTGAGATGACCCTCCAATATGAGAGGAGGACACATAGGATAACTCACACTAACACCCCCATCATCGAAGTTGGGGTAGCAGAATGCTGTGATGAGTCGACGGAAGAGGAAGACACTCCTAAATGACTAAGAAAGATGTGACAATGGGGCCCGACAACTAAAGGCCTATAAGGTGCCCATATACAAACAACATCTTCCTAGAAGAAAGAAGAAGAAAAATGGGTCCCGACATAAAGCCTGATGAGGTACCCATGTACAAAAGAAGTCCCAAGTAGCGAAGGAAAACCCAGTGGGAAAAACATCCACCACAAGAGAACAAAAAATACTCTCTAATCTAAGAAAGATGCCAAAGATGGGTCCTGGCCATAGACTAGCCTGTAAAGGTACCCATGTACAAAGGGGCAATCTCTCGGAAAGATGAAAAAGAGAGAATATGGATGCGGAAGATGTCATGGATGGATATGAACTCTACAACTCTAAGAAGTCTCCTAAAAGAATGTCGATGATGAGATCCTCTACCTCTGGACTAAAGAAGAGCCATCTGCACCGTACTATGTGTCTGCCCTTAGGAAGGACAGAAAGATGTGCTGGAAATATGCCCACTCCACGAAGGAAACTAAAGGTAGTAGCATGAAGAACTCTGAGTCTGGTCCATGAAAGTGTGACATAGGTCTAGCAAGCGAGTGCAAAGGAGCCGAGGGTAATGTCACGAGTGTAGAACTATCAGAGTATGAAGGGTGAACACCTGTAGAAAGGATTTCCAACTGATGTGAAGGCAATAAAACATCCCCCATGATAGAAAATGGATCCACAAACAAGGGTGGATTAATGAAAGTCTCTCGGTAAAGTGGAAGTGGCAAGAGTCCCAGAAGGGGCACTCCCAACAACGGAGATGATGAACTCCTCTGAAATACCTGTAGATGGATGAAGAACCTATAGTACATCACAAGTGTGCTCTGCGAAAAGATGACTAAGGTTAGGCAGATACTCATCCCAATGAGGGGGCTCAACAAATAAAAGAGCGATGTCAGATATGTATGAGTCATCCAAGGAAGGTTGAGGAGTAAAATGGGCCTCAAACACTGAAGGTGGAAAAGAGGCGGGTGTGATGACTGTATGATATTGTATAAGATACTACTCAATATATGATGAGATGTGGGATGTGTCAACACTCTCTGGAATAGTGAGAGAAGGAGGAGAATATTCCTCTATAGTACTCTCATCATCAGAATTGGGTGCACAATCCTCATCATCAGAAGTAGAACCAAGCGAGTATATGCAACTATCATCACATGAAAAAAATAGAGGAGACAATGAATCAACTGGCGACGATGTGAAGGGTCTCCATAGAGGGACTGAAGAATGCTCCAGACGCGGTGGGGTGGATCTGAGTCTGCCACGTGAACCCATTGAGATGTAGAGACATGCATCATCATGTGACCAAAAACATAGTCACAATTGTTGAGAAAATCATTAAGATGATGATGATCAGTGGGTGCAGGAACTGGCCCAAGCAAGAAGTGAGAAAGACCCTTGCAGGTCGAAGTAATGTTCCATAGAAGCACACCAAGCTGAATAGTTCTCTCTCCCACTAAGAATTGGTGGAGGTTGTAAGGTGATCCTATGATGCTCAAGTCTGGAAAGAGCACCCTCCATGATGCGGAATCAAAAGTGCAAGATGCAAAATGCATAGACGCAAGATGTCAAACTCGACCGATAATGCATCTGCATGTAATACAACACCTAGGACAATAACAACCCCCCTACTTTCAACACTTTATAGTTTAGTGCGTTGATTACAATCGGGTCCGTGCGTGCGGTTTGAAACACTTGGTAACTCGTCTTGTAATCAGTGTAATAACGTGCAAGAGAGGAGACCACAACAGTGTTTCGTGGAGCACAACAAAAGGACACCGTAAACAAGCACAAGCAAAAAACAAGAAAGGAGGCAAAATCCAACCCTAGGTGGTAAGAAAAAACGTCTCACGTCGTAAAAGGAAACCCCTTCACGGAATGTGGCGGACGTGCTCACTAGTCGCAAGCAATAATAAGGGTGAAATACAAGGTTTTAAATGAACTCAAGGAGTTCAAAGAGTCTTCAGAACGCTTTGGAAAAGAGCTCGGAAGGAAAAAAGGTGCTCAGAGTGATGCTACACACTTGAGCGCACGATTAGTGAAAAAATCAACAAGAATGTCTAAATTTTACCGTTTGGAAATGCCCAATTTTACTATTTTGAGAGCTATTGGAGTTTTTTTAAAAACAATAAAAAAGGTTATTTAGAGACCGATAATTAATATTTACTAATCATGAATTATAATCGCAAATAAATTTAATTAATTATGAGTAATTAATATCTAATTAAAAAAATAATTAAATATGATTAATTAATATCTAATTAAATTAAATATTAGAAAAAGAATACTTTCCCTCTTTTTTTTTTAAAAGACAATTTTAAATTAAAGAAATCTAACTAAAATTTTTAGAAAGAAATAATTTTAAAAAGTTTTTTTAATTTAGAAAGAAATTTAAAAATATGTACTTTTTTTAAAAGCTTTTGTTTGTTTTTAAATTTAGAAGGAAATATATTAAAAAACTTTTGAGATTTTAAAAAAGTATGATTTAAAAAATACGTACCTCTTTTTCATAAAAGCTTTTTGTTTGTTTTAGAAAAGAAGATAATATTAAAAAAACAAAAAAAGCTTTTTTTATTTTAAAAAGAAAGTAGGATTAAAAGAATACATTTTGAAAACTTTATGAAAAAGAACAAAACAAAAAAAAAACGTACCATCCCGTGAAAGAAAAAAAAAGACACAAGTTTGGTTGAAGAGAAGCATGCGTCCAACAGTGAGGAAGAGAACATAGCTGTTTTGAAAGAAGGGTAGTGCACAAGTTTTTTTCTTGTTTGTTTGCAGCAGCCTTGGGAGGGAGGACGTGGCCGTGGGAGGGAGGATGTGGAGAACAGCGTGAAACTCCTCCTTAACAAAAAAATTGCCAAGCCACAGGAAAAAAACTATTATTATAAAATACCAGAAAATAGAGAGCCAAAAACCACAGAGATCTAAAAAAATTCACTTCTATTTTAATAATTTTATTAAAAATGAAATAATCTCTATTTTGGTTAAAAGCTCCAGATTTAGCTAGATAGCTAAATGTGGCTGTAAATACCCTGAAACCTCCAGGAATACCTACACAAGTACAAAAATAGGCACAAAAACTGACACAACTTTATGAGAAAGCTTGTTAGAGAGATTAGCAAAATAATTCCATAAAAATAGTGATCGAAAAACTTGCATGCAGAGTAAAATAACGAAACCAAGAAAGAGTAATCGCAACTAAAAATAACAATGAGTGCATGTTTACCCGATCTCATCTCTGATACCATGAAAAGAGTTTGCGAGAATCGAATCGAAACAAGGCACCATAAAGTAGTTGCACTCTAACGGAATCGTGATAGCTCCAGCGATAGCAAGAAAGAATTGATCAGTAATGGAAGAACTTGCTCAATAGAAACAAAGCTTGCATATAGAGGAAAGACATCGAGTGTCTTGGCATGCTCATAAATGAATAGTAAAGGGGTACATATAGGGTGTTGAGTAACCCTAGTGCATGACACACATGAAACCCTAAACCTAACCCTAAACCTAACCCATGTGAGATGACCCTCCAATATGAGAGGAGGACACATATGATAACTCACACTAACAAAGGCATCATTGAATCTTCTAAAATGATGCTTGTTGTTTTCAAGAGTCATTTGTGGGTAGTAATCATGTAATGGTTCATTCTTCTTGTCATCTACTTGAAGAAATACCTAACCATACCCTATATATTGCAATGGTGTACATCAAATATGAGGTCATGTAGAAAGATTTTATTAGTTATACATTGACTAATTTTTCATTGAGGTTTTCAAAAATTATCTCTCCCTAGTTCAGGATTTTATTCCCTTCACAAATAATGTTTATATAAGGACACATCCAAAATGAAAATCATTGGTTGAGGGAAGGCCCATGATTCTAGACAATAGAGTGATTATATCAAACATCTCTTCTTTGAAATCAAACTTGTACATAACCTTAGGAAACCTAGACACTCCTTTCTTTGGAACCTTGAACCAAGAATTAGTTATCATTGTTTTATACTTCTCCTTATCTTGTTCAAAAAGGCATTGAGCGTGTGCCCTAGTGAGAGTATTGGAATTTTCAACAACAGTGATTCTAAAGGTAGCATTTATGTAATTTACATCTAGTTTAGCAATCACTTGGCCCTGAGGACCTTTAATTTCTTTTGAATTTGGGTCAAAACAAGAAGCACAAGATACAATGATATCTGCACATTATATTGAGATAGGGAAACCACCAACATGAGCAATCCCACTATATTTAATGAATTGAGTCATAGGAGTGGCATCAGAAATACAATCCCATAAGTCATTTTAAACAACATGTTGAACATCACTATCCCCAATATCGGGTGTTGATGTTTTGAGGATGAAATCCGCTCATAACCTCCATATTGATTTTTCATAATGGAAATGTTAGGAAATAAATGCTCAAGAGGAATTGGAATGCAACAATATTTTTCAGGAAGAATGGTATAATAGGGCAAAAAATGAATTTGATATCAAAACCCTCACATGAGGCTTCAAAATCACTCACCTCAACTACAAGAAGAATGACGTTCCTCTCAGGGTCACAATGCAACTTGAATTTTTGAAAATGGTTGGAGAATGCTTAGTATATGGCTATAAATGGCTTCAAGGGCATGATAATGGAAATGTACGGGACTCAGTTGTAATTCTTGACTTGTGATGGTAAAAATGGATTACTTTACCTCTTTAATACTTTCCCATTCAAAAAGGATGTGAATAAATGCTTAATTAGGAAATTGTAGTGTATTGCGGGAAACAGGGGGTTTCATGGAACATTTTACCATTTTTCCCTTGGTATTGCGGTTATGAAAAAATGTTTTGGGAAAAGAGGGCACAAAAGAACCAGGGATATGAGGGGTTTAGATATTTTAAATTTCCACAACATATAGGAAATGATTTAGTGTGCACAAAAAGTAGGCTTGGGGGAATAATGAGTCGGGATGCACATGGGACACAAGTTATTTGAACACCTGAAAATACCGCTATATAAAAAGAAACCCAAGAAAGTGTGGGAGAATCGGGTCATGGAGAACAAAAATCCCATGGGACATAAGAACGCGAGTTCTCTGATAACCCACAAAGTTCACAATTTAAAGGATGAGTGTTAAACTTGTGGAAGTAAGACAACTACGGGGAATAAAAGGATGTGAGGAACCAAGACCCAGTCAGAAAAATTCATTGATGAACACCAAAGTCCACAACAAAAATACTTAACAAAGTTCAAAAAAGGCAGGGATGCGGAGAACTTGAGGCCCAAAGGAACTAGGGACATGAGTTCTTCAAAAACCCGAGATTGCCGTAATGCAAAGGAAAAGACCCAAACATTCAAAGTACTCAAAAATGACTAAATGTTAGGTCCATTTATCTTCCACAAGACTTCACAAAGGTAAAGAAATTTATCACATAAGTCACTTTACCAAAAGTTTTAAAATTTTCAAAAAATTACACACATTTTCTAGGTGAGTGACAATAATAGCGGCTCTTTCTAGTAATTGGGTTTCCTTGACGCACAATGAAAATAAGACAGAAAAAAGGACCCCAGAATCTCTAGTTACATGACAAGTACATTATCCATTCAGAAATTTGTAAATAAAAAGAACATACAAAGGACACAGAGACACAGGAAAACAACATAAACTAAAAAAATACTACAAGACATATACAAGACTTTTTACGAAGGACTACTTGTTCACTTTAAGACTAAAAAAAATTCAAGTATTTTCCACTATATGGTAATGGAAGTGAAGTTCCATCCATATAGCTCAAGTAATATGAATTTTCACCAGAAAAATGTCTGATCTTAAAAGGACCAAGCCAGAGAGAATCAAACTTACCATGAATTCCTCGAGGTTCTCGTTCTTTGTCCCAAAGTAGGACAATGTCTCCAACTTGGAAGTCTTTAGGTATGGATTTTTTTATCAAACAATTGTTTCACCTTCTTCTTGTGTGTAGCAATTCTATCAACTACCTACAACTTGTCCTCATCTAATTTCTGTAGGTACAACACTATTTTCTCTATGCACTTGGTGAACTCCTTATCTTCAATATATTTTACTAAATACAATGCAAGCAATTCCACTCTTACTAGAAACTGATATTTTGTTCCATATACTAGATGGAAATGAGACATTCAAATAGCTATTTTTGGTGTAATCCTATCTCGCATAGAGAGCATCGTAGAGTTTCTTATGTGAGTTTCTTTATGATTCATCAACAAGTTTTATAATAATTGTCACCAAATTTTTATTAGTTGATTCATCATGCTCGTTCCCTCATGGATAGTAATCGAAGAGAGTGTGCAAGGGAGATTCCATAACCATAGAAAAAATCAATCATCTCATGTGAAGAAAAATTTGGGGCATTATCTATGACAATTTTGTTTGGAACCCCAAATCTGACCAAGATGTTTTCATTGATGAAAACAAATACTACTTTAGAAGTGGTTCTTTTAATTGAATGGCTTCCACCCACTTCGTGAAATAGTCAGTTGTAAAAACATGCGGGTGCCCTACACTTGAAGTAGGATTAAGGGTTCCTATAAAATCTAGCCCCCACTACTAAAAGGGATCTTCAATCACCACTGGTTTGAGAGGAAATGTGGCCAACTTGGGTCTGCCCATGAAATTTTGACAAGCTTCACACTTTGTGACCCACTTCGTTGCATCCTTGAAAAGTGTTTGCCAATAGTATCCTAGACGGATAATTTTATGGGTTGTTACTGAAGATGAAAATGGCCTCCACAAGACTAATCATGGAAAGCCTTCAACAATATTTTTCTACTTGCTCCCAATCTACACATCTAAGAAATATTCCATCAATCCCTCTCTTGAACAATGAATTGTCTCAGAGTACATACTCTATAGATCACAACTTAATAGATATTTTTTCTTTGGCACTTATATGTGCCAAAAAATATCCATAAGTAAGAAAATGAGCGATGTTTACATACCACTCATCTATTGAACTGAGGAAAAGAACAGTTGGGACACTATCAACTTCTTCTTCAGATGATTCATACCTGGAACCATTGACAAGTAATTCACAGAGGCCTTTACCTTGAACAAGATTGGTTGGATTGATATAAAGATCATACTCTTGGCTTTTGATACCCAGTTGCCTCATTTTGACTCAAATTCTTGTTGTGTGAGAATTGATTTTACTGTTGTATAAAGCAAAAGCACAGTAGAATGGGAATTTAGAATGTAGAATCAGAACTTCTTTACTACCTTTACCACAAATAAAAGCATGTTTCTCCATTTGATTATATTTCATTTCATGAGCCTTCAAGACATAGCTCATGAAAGCTACAGTAATTTTGCATCCTCTATAATTCTTTTGCACCATGATAGTTGTCAAGGTGTGCTCGGAGGCATAACAATAGATTATGAAATCTTTATCAAAATCAGGACAAGCAAGAATGAGAGTATTGACAATAGCTTTCTTGATGTTTTCAAAAGTTTCCTTTCCCTTAGAAGTTCAAGAAAAATATTTCTTCCTTTCATCATTTGAGCTATGCTCCTAGTTAGTTTGCAAAATCAGGGATAAATCTTCTTATAAAATTAATTTTTCTAAAGAAAGAATGCACACCTTTCTTTCTTATCGGAAGAGGAATCTTTTGAATGTCCTGAACCCATTTCGGATCAATCTTGATTCCATATTTAGAAAAAATGTGCCCAAGAAATTTACCTTTTGTGACACCGAAGATGGTTTTATTTGGATTCAAATAAATTTCATGGTCTCTGCACTTTTGAAGCACAAATCCTAGGTGCTTGAAAGTGATCTTCTCTCTTCTTATAGAAAACCATCAATCAATGAGATAGATCACTATGAATTTTCCTTTCAAATCACCGAAGTCCAAATACACTACCCTCTGGAAAGTTGCACCTACATAGATGAGACCAAATGACATTCTTCTATAGTCAAAGGTTCCCTAAGAATTTGTGAAGGAAGTTTTATGCTCATCCTGATGTCCACTTCCATTTAGTTGTAGCCTGAGAATCCATCAAGCATGGATAACATTTCTGAACTAGTGACAACTTGCAAGATTTGGTCCATCATAAGGAGTGGATAATTATCCTTAAGAGAGGCCTGGTTTAAATTCTTGAAGTCTACATAAATTCATATTTCACCACTCTTCTTTCTTACTAGCACAATGTTAGCTACCCAAGCTGAATGGTGAATGGGAAAAATTATTTAGGAATTCATCATCTCTTGGTAAATTGTACCTGCAATTTTGCAATTATATTGTCTCTTCTTTTGACGAAATGGTTTGATTCTTAGCTTTAAGGAAATATAATGCTGCATTTCCCTTGGTTTAAAGGTTTTCAAATCATCATACGAATAAACCTGTACATATGCATACTTCTTTAGTAATTCAACCATTTTCTTCATTTCTTCCTTAGTACAACATTTACCAATGTTGACAAACTTGGTCTTCTCTTCGCTCCCTATGTTGAATTTCTCATATTCAGCTTATTTATGGGCTTCATGTGATACCTCGGATTTGATATACCTATCATGTTTATAAAATAGAT
Source organism: Taxus wallichiana var. yunnanensis (assembly GCA_018340775.1). NCBI lineage: Eukaryota > Viridiplantae > Streptophyta > Pinopsida > Cupressales > Taxaceae > Taxus > Taxus wallichiana. The sequence continues at coordinate 740,448,861 of CM031243.1, forward strand.
CTTCTAAACTTACTAGACCCTTAGGTATCTTATTTCCTTTCATTTTTATACAACTATCTTTATCATATTCTTCTTTAACTTCTTCTTTAGACACATAAGATGAAATAGAGTCATGATAACCAACCTCACTTCCTTAGAAATACAACCGATTGTTATTATATTTAAGTTCTAGGAAGGAAATTAGGTGATGACCATCATTGAATACTTTCCAATTATTTACATTATCCGGGACACATGGTCTATGTATCATCTCAATCGTGATTTTTTCTTGAGTGAAGTCCATATGAGGAATGAGTAATAAGCCAGAAACTACTAGAGCGTTTGATCTTGTGATATTTTATCTAGGTACAATGTTGATAGAAAATACATCCAATAATTAAATAGAATCTCAGACCAAGTTCCTATAGTGCTTCAACCTTTGGTTCTTCACTTGAAATACTCCTCTGACTTGTTTAACAATAAGTTCAACATCCATCTGAGCATAAATGTTCTTGATTCCCATTTATCTTGCTACTACCAAGCTAATAAGAATGGAATTGTACTCAGCAGTATTGTTCATGTTTTCAAATTGAAGCTTATAAGAAAAAGGGTGGGGTTTACCTTAAGGAGAAATTTAAAAAAATGCCAACTCCAGAACTAGTTGTAGAAAAATTGACATCAAACTCAAGGATCCAAACACCATTAGGATCATCCACCACCACCTTAGGAACCTTAACCTCATCTTCTGACATGACCATATAGTTTTCATGACCAATATCTTCATAAAGGATCTGTGTCTTGGGATCATTAGTATTTTTCACAATGTATTCATCATGTCTTTTCGGAAACAACTTCTTCATTTTTCCATTGACAGGAATGAGAGAATGAGACCAATCCATTTTAATTTCTCCTCCAAAATCCTGTACAATTTCTTACTTAAAATCATGCCATGAGACATAGGGATATATGCAACCAAGATTATGGCCTTGACTCTTTTTTTAGGGAATACAGAAAAGGCTACTTGTGCATCTTTAATCCTTCCAACCAAAGGCACTTCTTTAGTTTCCATGGAATAACACAAACTAAAGGTTCGAGTTAAGGTAAGACCAATGGCATGGGAGAATTTGGTGGGAATTACATTATCTGATGTACCTGAGTCAATTGCACAATTACTAGGCCTATGACTAGTTATGAGTAGAGTGACATAGAATGACTCAATTTTCTTAGATGTGGAGGGTGCAGAGGCCATCAAATTTTGTGGAGAGGGGAGCTAGGAGTAGGCAAAAGACCTGTAGAAGTGGTGGATGATTGGCTAGGCTTGGACTTGACAAACTTGACCACTTGAGCAAAGGCCTCAGGATGAGATTGGTAAAATTCAGCATCAGAAATATGAATTTTGGTCTTTTTAATATGATTAATGATATCAAAATACCCTAAGGTGGATGGGGTTTCCTAGCCTAAAATAGTAGAAGTCTTGGGCATGTTAGCTTTTATGGCTAAAGGTGCTTTATACGCAAGAGTGGAAGGTGCATTGGCTTGTTAGGCATTATCCTTGTTAGTGTTCCACATTTATATAATTGTAACAGAGTTGTTTTGTTGTTGAAACAACTCGCTAGAATATAAGATTAGTTTCCTACTTTATAGGAAACTCTCTTCCTATATATTTGTCTATCGTGATTGTATTAATGGACAGCCGATTATTATTATCATTTAACTATGCACATCTAGTTCTTCCATTTCATTTGTTATCGAGCGATATGATCCAGTATGTTAGTGGAGTAACAATTGCAAAGGGGGCAATGTTATTGTGCTTTGTCTCGGTAATGAGAGAATTAAGTGAAAAATTGAAGTAGATTAGTTTTATAGAAGCAAACTATTATAGTTTGTAGGATATATTTATATGCAAAAGTTTCTTTATACATCTTTTGAGCATGGATCTATGGGAATACCTCTATGAAATGCAATCCTGATGGCATCGACATAGATCTCTCAGGCTTGTCAAATCTAGGAGGATTTTTCTATACTACCAATGGTAATTTGAAGTTTGAGCATCCATGAATGATTACATGGAATGTTTTCTAATGTCCACATAATTTATTAAAGTCTAAATGTTTTCTTTTATAGACCACTCACTTCTTCAATGCATTTGTTATCTGAAACAAGAGATCATTAGGAATGTATATTACTTAGACCAATTTCAATGGATCGACCTCCAAATACAACATGAAATGTTGATGAATAGACTTGGTTCAACAAAAAATTAAAATGTAGCATGCAATATCAGTTGTCCTGTATGGTTTGACCACTTTCCAAGTAAATCAATCAACTCCCACAATGCATTCATCCTGACGTTTCTGTTCTAAAGTCTCTCTTGTACATGGATTTCATGGAGCACCTCTAGAACTGTGCTCCTAACACTGAAATCATCGGAGAAAGCTTCTTCAACGTGCCCTCCAAACTTTTCATGTTCCTTCCAATTTCATGGATCCTCAACTTTTTCTAACATCTTTTATCATGCATCTGGTTCATGGATCTCAACCGCATCGATTACACAAGATCATAGTCTTCGCTTGCACCTTGTGGTCTAATCTGCTGAGATGTCATATTCAGATCTTCACACTTGTAGTATTTTCATGCAAGTGATTATCATCTTTTTGAGTCAGGTTGATATTCTATCTATTATTTTAATTTGTGTATCTATTGCCTTAGTCTTAAAGTGCCTTGGGTCAATATATTAAAAGTTTTTAACCTATAACATTTCATTAGTTTTCTATTTCTAAAAGTTTGATATAAAGTTTAGTTGTGTCTCAAAACTAAAATATCATGTTGAGTAGGCCTACATTTATCATAAAAAGAGTTGGTGTATTATTCTTATGAGTAGTGTCACTTCATACACTCCAATATTTAATTTGGATTTTTTTAGGTGTGTCATTACTTGTATGTATTATCTTGTAAGTGTCAAGTTAGTAAAATATTGTGAGGTTATTTATTTGTGTCAAATATCCATTTAGTGTCATTTTGTATTATTTTTATCATTATTGTCAAAGTAAAGAGTAATTGTGGTCAAGTCAAGCCAAGTCTAGAGTTATTTTGTGTGTCATATACAGTTAAAATAATTTTTCCTTACAAATGCATTATCGGTAGAATCTGAAATTTGTTTAAGGTATGAAATACATATTGTTTCACATTGTGGGAGGGAAACTATAACAATAAATCCAATGTGGAAATTATTGAGCATCATGTCTTCATCAAGTTGAGTAAACAACTCATGCATTGGAGGATGGAGGAAACGAAGGCAGAGGATAATTAGTGTCCTCGAGTTCGTCACTACCTCAGAGGCCACATAATGATTTAGTGACACCTTTTTTGTGTGATGAATAAGAATAGAATTGAATCCATGTTCCCGTGTGTGTTGTATGCAGTTTGTATGTTTTCCCATCCCGATGATGATGTGGAGATTTGTGCCATTGAGACTATTGCAGGAAGTGTTCTTGATCAGATTGACTTGATGGTTGATGGGTCCCAATTCATGTATTCACTGGATAGGTTGATGGGACCCTATTCATGGATGATGTATTTCCCACAGTCATTGTTGAGTATCAAGACCATGTGCATTTCATAGCTACGGAGTGACATGATGCTTGGTTGAAGATGGTGTTTTTCCCATATTCACAATAATGGGGGGAATGTTAGATATTATCCTTGTTAGTGCTCCACATTTATATAATTATAAAAAAAATTTGTTTTTTTAAACAACTTGTTGGAATAGAAGAGTAGTTTCCTACTTTATAGGAAACTCTCTTCCTATATATTTGTCTATATCGATTTTATTAATGGACAACATGATTATTATTATCATTTAACTGTGCACATTTGGTTCTGACATTTCATAGCTTTGAGCACAAAAGAGGAAGTAAAAGGAACGTTGGATGACATATTAATACTTACTTTCTTTTACGCATAATATTTCTATTAGGAATATGTGCTTCTCTCCTCAACCACTAGGATGGTGATTGGAACTTCTTTAGACTTCTCTTTCTTTGAAGGTTGTACCACCTCCTTCTTCTTATTTATCTTTTCTCTTGACATGAAAACATATGATTCATTTTTCATGTCTGCCACCACTTCATCATAGTCATCATTTCCATCATCAACTCCTTCAGTAGTAAGGAAGTTGACTTAGAAATCATCTACATCCTCTTCAACATATTCGGCTCTTCTTCAAGTTCATCAAATTCCTCGCCTTCTACTTCATCTTCAGGATCCTTTCATAGGTTGCGTTGAATGGGACCTTAATAGGAAGAGCCTCAATTTTCAGCTTAGGTTGGGTAGGAGGAAGACGATTTTGAGGATAAAAATTCCTTCTTGGTATATCTTTGTAGGGAGCACTCTGAGCTAGCTTGTTTTTTGATAGCGATCAAATCATTAGCCAAATTTTGGACCAGTTGTTCTGAATTAATTGTCCTAGAAGTATAGGCTTTAGCTTTGGTTGGATCTTTCCTCAATTTCCCTAACATTATCAGGTCATCCTCCACACTTATGGCCAAGTGTTAATCAACATCAATATCTGTAATATTAGCTCTCCTTAGTGCATAGCTTACTTCCGGAAATTGATCATTTAAGAAGAAGAACTTCTAAATTTTGTCAACGGGATAAGTACCCAATGGAATTTTAATTACCAACTTGTTAAACCTCAACAAACTCCAACATAGGATCCTATGGTTCCATATTGATTTGAGAGGGTTGGGAAGGAGGAGCATGCACATATTCCACAGGCTTGAACCGATTCTCAAACTGGGTTTTCATGGTATTCCAATTGGTGATAACACCAACCAGGAGATGGTAGAACTAGTTTGTTGCATTCTCTTGCAAAGTATCAACAAACAACATGATTGAAACATCCTCATGCTCAAATCCCAATACTCCACAGGTGACAATGAAAGCTACAATATGCTCATCCGGATGTAATTTTCCATCACCCTTGAATTTGTGAAATTTCTCCTATTCCCCTTTGGAAAATCATGTAATTGTTGAGGAAGAGCTAAATTCCCAACCCGTTGACCCCAAGGCAAAGGCCCATCATCCATTCTAGAAAGATGGTTTGCAATGGGATTGTAGTTCCGGATAATACCAAAGCTTGAGTGCTAGGAATTTCTTGGGGATGGGTATCAATGTATGCTTGCGAAGATGAATTGGATCTATCCTTTGTAGGAGGAGTGCTTGTAGACATTTTTCCTCTACCCCTTCTTTCTAGAGTTAATTGAAAACCTTGTTGTTCCAGCAACTGAAAATCAAGATCCTCAATACCTTGGGCTCTTTTTCCTCATGTATATCTTCTCTCCGCCAGTGTGTTGCTATTGCTGGGTTTACTTGAATATTGTTTCAGGGAATTACAGTATGTGCACCACTGGGCGCTAAAAAATGTTGGTTGGAAAATTTGTATTAAAACACAAGCAACAGTTCGGGAGATAATAGTCCCTCCTCTTTATGGGAGAGGTTCCCTTATTTACCAAATGAAATAAAATCAACTTATTTACAAATATACAATCTATCAATATTCAAATGAGGATTTTGATGTATTAAATGTTTTCATATTCAATCATTCTCAATACAGAAGATAAAGAGGTGGAAGAAAAAATAGTTTGAGGAATGGAAATGGCAACACTTTCAGATGTATAGATTGGAGAATGGTATATTAAATATGCATACATGAAATATCAAGAACACATGAATTTATATATATTTAAATAGCCCACAGACATATGTGCAACAGACACAAAGTTATTAACACTACATCAGATGAGTTGAACACACAATTTCATATTTAAATATATCAAATCCACATTTACATGTTAAAGAAAAAAAACAAAAAGAACACAAGAAATGAGAGGGAAGAACTTCTTCTATATTGATTCTTGTAGTTATGTATATTTACATTCAAAACATCAAAATCCAACAACCCTTTTACAATGAAAGAAAAGCCTTATATAGGCATAAGGGCGGTTGTAACTAACTTTTCCTAGTTCCATTATCTTTTAATTAAGTGTTTCCACTTAATTAATGAATTACACTTTAGTTATATTTATTTACAATTTCACATTTTTTAAAATAATAAAGCTAACTTTGAACTACAATGACTAGAAAGAAGGACTTAGGAACTAAGGGAAGGAACACTTGTAGATGGTGTTGTTGGAGTCTTCACTTTGAGTACTTGATTTATGAATTTAACAAGAGCTCCAACAATATCCATGCCTTTGGGGATGGTGGTGTTTTCCATAGCATTTATCTAGCTGCCCAAGGAATCCTCCATCTCCTTTCCCATATCTGCATTTTACAATAAGCCTTTGGTTTCTTCTATGACCACATTATGCAATTCACTGATCTCTTCCATTTTCTATTTAGTCATAGTTTCAGGCTTGAATAACTCTTCTTTGATGAGTGTCTTGAATTTTCTCGATCCCCTATAATGTGTTCCTTTGTAGAATTGTCTTTATAAATATGACACATAAGAAGTTGAAATTTATAAGGTATTTTGGATTTAAATGCCTCTCCCTTTTGCACCATGCTTTTAAGTTCATCGATTTCCTCTTCGAACACTTTCATCCTCCATTCTACATTGAACACCCATTTTCTCGAAAGATTATTCTTTGAATCATCAAAGATTTTATGTGCAAGGAGGATTTACTCATCTGTATCATTCATGAGTCTGAGATCTTGAATACATTCCAACCAAATTTTAAGTTCCTTCTTAGAGCCAATGATTACTTAGTCAAACTGACTTAAGCCAAATAAATGTTGTCATATACCTTGTGTGCTTCATCAATTAAACTCAAACCAGACGTCAACATTCCCTCAACCATTTCTTAAATTTCCTTTCCATAAGAAACATGCTTATGAATGTCCTTCACAGCTTGAACTTCTACATTAGATAGGATAGTGGGAGGGGGCATTGAAGTCAGAGGGGTAGGATAAATCACTTTATCAATTGCAAGGGAGGATTTGATGAAGCTGGATAGGGCTTGCACCTGATATTCAAGTTGTTCATGTGTTTGTTTCCCCTTTTCCACCCTTTCAATGACCTTAGATACTATATTTTTTAAATTATGAACCTTTCCTTCAAGAGTAAATTCACCTAGTGGAATTCTTTTTTAGCTCCAAGTCAGCCAAGTTCAAGTCTTTCTCATATTTCTCTATTCTTGGTTTAGATATCTCTAGATACTGTTGGCATTTCAAGTCAGATACCAATCTTGAACCAGTCTTGGATTTTTTAGCAGGATGAATGGGATTTGTAACTAGGAGGGCAGCTATAGCATCAAACTTGGGAGAAATGATTTGGGAGGATGCCTTCCTTTTCCTATTATCAATTAGGGGTTGGACCCATGTGAAGGATTCACTGGAAGGTGGAGCAACAAGAGGGCCCAGAGCAAGTGTATTAAGAGAGCCAAGAGCCTAGGTAGTAGATACCTCCAAGGTAGGTGTCCCAAAACTTGAAGAATATACTTCTTTCATAGGTTATTTGAGATTGGGAATGCTCAATGCCTCAAAATATGTCTTTGCACCCTTCAATTTTTCTCCTTCATCTTCTTTCTTCTCAATACTTCATCCTTTCTTCTCAATACTTTATTTTCTTTCTTCATGCTCCTTTGTACCCTTTTCTTCTTCTTCTGAAAGGTTAATGATTTGTTCAACCCTTTGAAACTTTTTTGTTATCCTCGAGAAAGAGATTTTTTATCTTCTTTCTTAATTATTTTTTGTCTTCTTAGTTCTTTCAATCTTCTCTTTCTTAGAGTATACCTTGATTGAAGATTATACATGTAGAGGAGAAAGAGTTGGTTGATTTGGCACCTCCGTGTGTTTGAAAAAAATTTCTTATCATATGTTAATGCTCCTTAAGAAGAATATTGAGTCACACCTACTTTATATGATTTCATTTTTCTATCAAACTAGACTTTGGTCCTCACCATGATTGGGTTTATTATCTCTTGAAGATCATCCTTTTCCTTATGAAACCAATTGATGGTGAGAAGGGGTGTATGTTGAATAGTTTTATTGTATTAAAGAGAATACAAGTCTTCATCATCATTTCACACTTTGTAAATCCAAAAACCTTTAATTTTTTGCAAACAAAGCTAGCCAAAGTATCTTCTTCTCACCTCATACTCATCTGAACAATCTTCCCAATAATATTCTAGGGTAAGCAAGTGATAGTAATTCATTTTAAGGTTATTGGAGATAAAACCTTTAATATCAAAACATGACCTCTTGTGAAAAGTATAAAAAATTAAATGCGAAATGGTCCTTTCTACATTATGAGCATCTAATGTTGTCCTGCAAGTATAATTCCCCAAAGTGATTGGGAATTGGATACCTTATATTTTTTTGTCTTTGCATGTTCTATGCAACATATCAAGTTGCCTACAAACTTCCACTAAAATTATTTTATCGTTGCAATACATGGGAAGCTTGTTAGGTGCACCTTCAAAACCAACCAATATGATATATGAGAACCTTCTAAACTAGATGAAAAAACTGCCATAGGTTGAGATTAATTTTTTTGCTTTAGTAGATACCCTCTCAACTGTATTACCTTCCAAGAGTCTAAAAATGTACATTGTGAAGGCATCATTGAATCTTATGAAATGATGCTTACTATTTTCAAGAGTCAGTTGTGGGTAGTAATCATACACTGGTTCATTCTTCTTGTCATCCACTGTATAAAGACCTAACTAGACCCTATATGATGCAATGGTGTACATAAAATATGAGGTCATGTAGAAATATTTTCTCTGTTGCACATTGACTAATTGTTCACCGAGGTTTTCACAAATTATCTCTCCTTAGTTCAGGATTTTCTTCCCTTCAAAAATAATGTTTATATAAGGATAAATCCAAAATTGAAAATCATTGGTTGAGGGAAGGCCTATGATTCTAGACAACAAAGTGATTTTATTACAAAAATATTCTTTGAAATCATACATGTACATAACCTTAGGCAACCTGGATGCTCCTTTCTTTGGAACCTTCAACCAAAAATTAGCTATCATTGTTTTATACTTCTCCTTATCTTGTTCAAAAAGGCATTGAGCATGTGCCCTAGTGAGAGTATTGGAATTTTCAACAACAAGGATTCTAAAGGTAGCATTTATGTAATTGACATCTAGTTTAGCAATCACTTGGCCCTGAGGATCTTTGATTTCTTTTGAATCTGGGTCAAAACAAGAAGCACAAGATAAAATGGTATCTAGCACATTGTATTGAGATAGGGAAACCACCGGCATGAGAAATACCACTATCTTTAATGTATTGAGCCATGGGAGTGGGGGTTGCATTATAAATACAGGCCAAAATTCATTGATATCAACATGTCGTACATCACTATCCCCAATATCGGGTACTGATGTTTTGAGGGATGAAATGTGTTTATAGCCTCGTATTGATATTTCATGATGGTAAGGTTAGGAAACAGACACTCAAAGGAATGGGAACTCAACAATAGTTTTAAAGAATAATGGTATGATAGGGCACAAAACCAATTTGATATCAAAACCCTCGCAGGAGGCTTCAAAATCACTCACCTCATCTGCAGGAAGAATTGTGCTTCTCTCAGGGTCACAGTGCAATTTGAATTTTTGAAAATGGTTAGAGAATGCTTAATATATGGCTAGAAACGGATTCAAGGGCATGGGAGATTGAAATTCACGAGACTCAACTATAATTATTCACTTGTGATGGTAAAAATGGATTACTTTACCTATTTTATACTTTCCTATTTGAAAAAAAATGTGAATAAATGCTTAATTAGGAAATTACAGTGTATTGCAGGAAATGGGGGTTCATGGAACATTTTACCAATTTTCCCTTGTTATTGCAATTATGACAGACATGTGGGGAAAATAGGGCATAAAAGAACTAGGGACACGAGGGGTTCAAATCTCTAAAATCACAGCAACATATAGGAAAGTCTTTAGCGTGCGGAAAAAGCGGTCTTGCGGGGAACAATGAGCCAAGATGCACATGGGACATAAGTTCTTTGAACACTCAAAAATCCCGCAATACATAAAACCCAAGCAAGTGCGGGAGAATTAGGCAAGCGAAGAATACAAGGCCCATAGGACATGGGGACATGAGTTCTCTGAAAACCCACAAAGTATGAAATACAAAGGATGAGTGCAAAGCTTCTTGAAGTAAGAAAAATGTGGGGAACAGAAGGATGCAGTGAACCAAGACTCATCCAGAACAGTTCACCAATGAACACCAAAGTCTACAACAAAAAGACTTAACAAAGTGTGGAAAAGGTGGGGATGCGGAGAACTTGAGGCCCAAAGGAACTAGGGACATGAGTTCTTAAAAACCCGAGATTACCAGCAATGCAAAGGAAAAGACCAAAACATTCAAAGTACTCAAAAATTACTAACTATTAGGACCATTTCTCTTCCACAAGACTTCATAAAGGCAAACAAATTTTTCACAAGTCACTTTACCAAAAGTTTTTTAAAATTTCTAAAAATTACACACATTTTATGGGTGAGTGATAACAAGTCCCAAATAAAAGTATCATATAAACATATACATGCATTTATCCTTATGAAGAAGAGCTTACAAGGATGAGATTTTACGTCTCTTCCTACCCGATCAATGAAAAATTTGATGACGGCCTATTATATTTACCAACCATCTTACTACGTTTTAGAAAAAAGTTATCTACAACTTATTTTATATTATTATTTTAACATTAAGAAGTTATTCTTAGACAATAAATATGTAAAATAAGCCAATTTTTTTAACTTACATGGACGATTCAACTACAAATCCACATCAAAAAAATCTTCTTTAATGAAATTAAATACATACAACCACATACCAAAAAAATCTATTTACAGGCAAAAAATATCCCAAATTTTATATAACAATATAGTATAATCATGCATTTCTAACTAGTGATATTCAAATGAGAAAATAAACAATGGTTTCCACGGAAGTGCCTTTTCAGAATATTTTAAAATACAATTTAAAAATAATAAATTTATAATTTACAATTTTTTATAATAAAATAAGTGATAACGTACCAATTGAATGTCATAGAATCGAGAGAGAGAATATAACCAACGACATTCAACTCTTGGAAAGAAAACAATTTAGCTACAATAATGATTATTTAAAACAATTTTTAACTTGTCAATGCAATGAAACTCAAAGCATACAAATTAGTGAATAATATCACTGAGTTGCTTCATTTTATTTTCCCTTGTTATTTCTTCCGTTTGAATTCCAATGATACAATACATTTCTATATATTTCCCAAATTTCATATTTTAAAACTAGCCACTATAATTCTATTCCTTGATCATTTATTAAAATTCAACAATCATAAATGTGTATCAGGAGAACTGACGACGACATGATTGTTTGTATAACTACTCCATGTTAATCATTCTTCATAGCTTAAATTCTCACCCAAAACTATAGATTTTTATTATATTTCAACTTAAAATGGTTAATATACACATCATTATTTTCAGGTTCATGGTGGCTTTTTAAATATTTTTTGAAATATGGGCTTGTCAAATCATTTTTTGAAGTCCTACCGCCAAATGTGAAATTCCAAGTTGTCAAAATAGTTTTTTAAAAAATCAATGCATTTATAGGTGTGTGACACATGGTCTTTATTATGTTAACCAAACTAGTTGTAAGCATGTAGACTAGCAATCACACGTGAAATGTGCAATGAAAAAACCAAAAGAGATGCATTGAAGAAGTTAAAATTAAGGGAGATGAGCACTAGAGGAAGAAGAGGGGGTATGAAGAAGGTGATTGGAAAAGGAAAAGTGTTTTGGTATGTAAACAGGCCGGGGGAACCTATGACCTACGGAAAAATACCTTTTTTTACAACAGGGAATGTATGCAACGCATGTCATTTGTGTCAAGTGTGTGAAGTAGAAAGGGGGTGTTAAGAGGTAGTCATTGAGGAGCCATACTTTAGAGATATATATGAAAGTAAGGTATGGTTGATGAATAGTTTGGAGGGAGACCTACACATGTTTTAATGTCGAAATGTATATATGTTTACATTGAACTTCTATTTTATTGTTCCTCATGTCATCGATTACATGCATGATTGTGAAAATATTTTTATGAAGTGAAGAAGGTAGAAATCAGGGTTTCATGTCATTAGTAGTACAGATTATGTAAAATTAAAGGGCTCGAGGATACCTTTCCAATGATATACATTTTGCAAGATTTGCAGCGTTGGAGCAAAAGATATGGCCATTTGAAAATTCGCATGTCGGGTTGAATAAGAGAGTGACAGATTGGTAGTATTTGATTAGCTTGAGGATTACCTCTTTGTATGTGTTACTAATTATGAATTTACCACGTGTTGGTCTCCAATTGGTTGGAGGGGTCAGGATTTTCTTATGTGTCTTCTTCCATGACCTTTTGACTACCCTATGTGGCTTTGCGTGCAGGTCTATTCCCTTTTGAAATGCGAGCCAATAAGAAAATTCCACATGCCTTCACAAAGTGTCAAACTATTTTTACTTGTACTAGCCACCGAAAAGTGTGAACCAATAAAAAGGCTACATGGGTACTTGCGATGTCGGTCTCCACTATAAAATATTGTCGAGTGTGAAGCATGACCAATATGAATGTTCCATGCATGCTCGCAATGTCAGTCCTTTGATACCTCCTTCTGACATAGTATAAATTTCAAGCTAATGAGAAAGCTCCAAACCCCTTCGCAATGTCATTATGTCAAACTTTACTTTTCCAACTTCATGTGAGAGTGTGAGTGTGAGCTAGTAAAAAAAATCCAAGTAGCTTAGGATTTCATAGTGTTAGATCAATTTTACCTTCGGATTTTGTAGTGTGATTTTGTTCACCTCGAGCTTCGGCCTTTCCTAGACCCAAAGCCCTTTATGAAACTTGGCTTATTAATTTCCTTGAATTTTGAACGTGTTATCCTCTAGGTGGTTTGTAGGGTTGGGATTTTCTTACGTGTCTGGTTCCCTAACCTTTTGACTGCCCTATGTAACTTTATAGGAAGGTCTATTGCATTATGAAATGTGAGCCAATAAGATAATGCAAATAACATTCGTAGTATCGTAATGTCTTTTACTTGACCGCCACACCAAAGCCTAAACTAATAAGAATCCTCCATGGCTAATTACAATGTCGAGTCTATGGCTATAAAATATTGTCCGAGTGCAAAGCATGGACTCAAGAAGAACAATGCACACATGCTTGTAATGTCACTCCTTTGATAGAACCTTCTGATAAAGTGTGAAGTTAAAGCCAATGAGAAAAATCCATGCCCCTTCACAATGTTTCCATTTCATAATTTGTTTTTCTAGCATCATGTTAGAGTGTGAAAGGTGAGCCAATAAGAAATCTCAACGTAGTTTTGAATTTTGTAGTGTTAAAATGGATTTGCCTTCATATTTTTAGTGTGCTTTCTTTTTTGCGTCAAGCTTCAGCCTTGTGCGGACCCGATTTCCTTTAAGAAAGTTGGATTATTCCACGTACCTGATGTCTATAAAATCCCATCTACTTGGCCTGCACCGGGATGGTGACGCGTGTCTAGCTGCCATTTAGCTTTGAAGTTCACCGCATCATCTTTGTGCTTGGATATTTCCTGGACTCGATAGAATTATCCATTGTTGTTAATTCCAGAACTTTGATGTCCCAGAGCCCAAAACATTTTAGGAGAGCCAGAATGGCGATGCGTGTCTCCTCCTTTTAGCTTTGAATTTCACCATTTGACCGTGTGTTGACTTCATCTCGCCACACTATGGAATTGAAACCATATTATTTTTGATATATTTAACAGACTTAAAGTCCACAAAACCAAAAAGCTATGAAGAGACTCAAAATCTAGCCATGTATTCCTTTACATCACGAGCATTTGAAATGCTTGGCAATTTAGATCTTTGATGGGTGTTTGAACGTCTGTTGGGATTTTAAATGGATAAGTCCATTTATAATTGTGTTGATGACAGATTTGATTTTGTGTGGATGCTCAAATCTCTAATATATTGGCAAATCTATTGAACAATGAATACATTTATAAATCTTAAGCATATATAACTATGTAGTGATTTGTTTACCATAAGATTTTTTTGTATAAATATTAAATTTTTAGTTGTACATCATTGTCCTACAAAGAACAAGAAGCTTGAAAAAGAGGATATCTAGGTAAGATGTCATTGTAGGTTAATGATCAAACATTGCTCTATGAACAAAGGTATTTTTCCCAAGATTGAAATGATTCATCTATGTTTGACAACAATCAATGAATTTCTAGGAAATTCCATAAGACTGAACCTGATGAATTGTCTAGCATTGAAAACACAAACATGCCTTTCCAATCTAGTAGGTGCATGAAATTTGGCGCAACTACCAAAGAAATCAATGGTGGTGCCACAACCTCTGCTTTGGAATTTGAATCGTAGGTGACGAGAAAGAAATCTAGGATAGAGATGGAGAATGCTACAAAGAATTGAAGAAAATTACAAATAAATTGTGGCCAGTTGCAATTTTGAGATCATCCTATAATTTTATTCAATTTCCAAGAAATTCAGTTACAATAATAGAGAGATTGATGAAGCGGACAACTGTGGTGGTTTTGTGTGTTGCCATGGAAATTTCAATGAAGGAAAATATAGTGGGGTGGTTTGCCATGTGGTTATCATAGGCGAAAACATTCCCACATGATCTGGATAATCGGTTGTAGACGTCACAAGTTTGATTTGCCAATCACATTGAAGATAAATGTATTTTTAGGCCAACCACATTAAAGATAAATGTATTTTTACAATTGTTTTGCTAAAAACTGTGTAGGTTTATTAATATTTATTAATGTGAAAAGTATATATTTTGTTAATGAAATTAATAACCATGTTTGATTGGTTGAAAAATACAAACAATAAGAACTTGTTAAGTAGTTGTGAAACCTATAGTTATACTACCTTCGACATTACTAAAAAGAGAAACATTAAAAGTAAGTGTATACATATATGTAGTAGTAAAAAAATTTTATTACAAGAGTTATGAGACAAGGAAGGAAAAATGAGTGTACATGTATTGTAAGGAACTAGGGGAAGATGGAATTGAGTATTGTGTAGTAGGTATTGGACAACTATAGAATTCTCAAATGTGCTTCCTCTTCCCTTATTTTGAGGATGTTACGAGAGAGGGACATTCTAGAGAAGCATTCAAATGAGAAGGGAGGATAAATACAAAGGTCTTGTATTGAAGGAACTCTAAACAATGCAGTGAACATAAGGTTGGGATGTTCGGAAGAATCTATATGTAATGTTTCCTTTGGTAGTGTAAGACCTTAAGACTTGTGGATTGTGAGGGCCCATGCCATTTTTAGAGGAATTTGTTTGCAGTTCCCTCTATACATTGGTGGCACGTATGGAACATGAGCAGGGCTATTTGGATTCTAGGAGGAACCTTGTATCTTTCGATGTTGAAGACCACAAATAGTGGAAGAGTTAGAGGAGATGAAGACAGGGAGTACACAATATCAAAAATAGTCTCTATAAATCCATTAACAAGTCCAGTATCGACCCAAAGATTTGTCGTTAGTATAATCCTTTTTTCTCTACAAGGAAAAACTTTTTGTATTAGTTGTTCTTCATTAGGTTCCTCTGTAGAGTTAACTCTAGTAAGCTCAAAATTTACGGTAGCCACTGGAGTGTTGAGGGATTTGAGCATGCTGAATTTTTTTTCATCGATGAGTTCATTTTTTGCGAACAAATGAGGAGCTATAAGGAAAGGATAAATTTTAGTGGTATTCATTTATGATTCATTTCATTGGAAGAGTGTTTTCCAGTCTTTAATCGGGGGATTCCATCTCATATATTTAGCAAGAGCTTCCGAAAAGAAATTTGGGCTTCATTTGAACCTTGCTACTTGAAGATTACAATAAACATGACACATACTATTAAATTAAACAAAAAAATTGTTCCATAAGAGTTTCAAGAATAGACATGAACATCCTTGATAGGAGGGAGTTGGCAAGGTCACCAACGAGAATGATGGATCTGTTACCAAATGTGCAGGACCTCAAGAGTTTGCCACGTGTTGTTCTATAGTTGTTTTACGGGGTCAAGATTTTCTTACGTGTCTACTTCCCTTACCTTTTGATTATCCTATGTGGCTTTGTGCGTAGGTCTGTTCCATTATGAAATATGAGCCAATAAGACACACATAAGACAATGCCACATAAATTCGCAGTGTCAGATCGTGTCTTTTTACTTATCCGCCATCACAAAGCGCGAACCAGTAAGAAGGCTCCACGACTACTTGCAATGTCAGTATTCATATATAAAATCTTGTTAGATTGGAAATCACAAACCAATAAGAACATTCCACACATGCTCACAATTTTAGCCGTTTGATAGCCCCTTTTGACAGAGTGTGAAGTTCAAGCCAATGAGAAAGCTCCACACCCCTTCACAATGTTGATATGTCAGAATTTTCTTTTCCAATATCATGTCAAACTTTGCTTGGCGTTGTAGATATTTGATGGGAATTCAAACATCTGTTGGCTTTTAAATGGCTAAGTCCATTTAAAATTAAGTTATCCAAATTAAGTGTGGTTTGAAGGATAACACCTTGTATTCCCTTAAGGTTTATTGGGTAGTCTAAAGGAGAGCAAAAGGTCTCATTAGATGCAACAAGCCTTCAAATGCTAGTTTTACGGTGATCAATCCCAACAGACCTAATAAAGGCTCCATCATTGCTATGACATCCTGCCACCATCGCCTTGATGTGGACCACTTTCTACCCTCTGATTTCAACACATGCATGACTCTTCATTTTGTGCCATTGATGGTCCATCAACATTTATGGGCGACATTTTCACATTTCTCAAAAAGGTTAGATGTCATTGATGACATTTTGATATAAAACAAAAATGTAAAATATGTCCCCCACCCAAAAAAATGTTTGGGATGGGCATCAAATCTCATATTTGGACTTATTCATTTTGCTTAGCTACAAAACCGAAGTAGTGCTTTTCAAAATATGAATGACAGACATATAGAATTACAAAAATCATCGACAACAACAACACCTCATCATCGAAAAGATAGAGACCCAAGTAAAGATGAGTCTTTAAGATCGTTTGTCATAAACAACTTGATTTTTTGTCTGTGAAATTTATTGGATTTGCAAATACTCTCGATCATGACTTTGTTGTAAAATGTGTTCTTTATGCTCAATTCACCATAAATTACATGGTTTTCCATGTTGAAAATAATTTTGTAATTATATTTCTTTATCTAATTTACTTTTGAAATTATACAACGCTATATCCACTTGCAACTCAAGAAAATGTAGATCATTTCGGGCCAACCACAACTTTATATTATTCATGGAATAAATTTGTTTATACTATATATTAGCCTTATTATCTACACATCACTTCCTTAGGAGTTCCTCTACACTTTATAATTATACATTTTGAATCAAACATCTTAACATTTCATTGTAATAAATCCTAAAAAAGGTTTTTATTTTAATAAATATCTAAATCAATCGTACATGAAATGTATGATAGAAACGCTGAGGAGGGTCTTTTGAAGGAGACAAATTCGAGAGAGAGAACATATAATAATATGGAGGAAGGGTGAAGAAGAAGGGGTTAAAGGGTGGAGAAGTGATCATGAGGGTGGAGAATATGCACTCTGGGGAAACAAGTTGAAACTTATTAAAGAACGACATAAAATTTTAAGAAAGTCAAAGCTTAAATTTTTGGAGTTATTATCAGAAGAATGTTGGTGCATTGATATTTCAAAACATTAATGATTTTAACATGTTGGTTAGTTTCATTATCACAAAGCTGCTCCAAAATTGACTTGGTTCCAAGATGTAGAATCAATGTTGAACCACCATTTATCAGGGTTATTAGGACTTGGGTCTCTATCTTGGGCAGGACACCAAGTACACGTTTCTTTACCTATTAACCAACTCCTAGATGCTGGAGTGGACCCTAAAGAGATACCACTTCCTCATGAATTTATTTCAAATCGTGAGCTTTTAGCTCAACTTTATCCCAGTTTTGCTGAGGAGTTGACCCCATTTTTCACCCTAAATTGGTCGAAATATTCAGAATTTTTGACTTTTCGTGGAGGACTCAATAAGCATAATGGGGGTATATTTGGTGAAGAGATTATATCACCCTTAGATTTATTAATAAAAGCTATTTCAATTCTCTTTCTGATTGCTGGTCATATGTATAGGACTAATAGGAGGAATGTTACCACTTTTTAAGATGGTGAATTGATCATATATAGGAGGGAGGATTGGAAGCTTGCCATTAAAATTCAAGTGGATGTATAGAAGGATTCTGATGTTATGAGTTAGAAGAGGATTGTTTGGTGGAAGAATTAATAGTTGCCTCCCATAAGCATGGACCTTTATGAGCTTCCAAAATTTCCTTGAGAGATTCGTATTGTACCATAGTGGCCCCCTAGAGAATTGTTTATAACCCCGAAGAGTCGCCTTCAAATGTAAACGGTATTTGGGCTTACAATTTTGAAATCTCAAATCTCAAACTTTTGTTCTAGGGAATGCATGTTTAACATAAATATGAATGAATCTGAAAATGTATAAATCATTTTTATAAAAAAGTGTAAATGATGTCAAAACACCTTATCTTTAATTTGTAACATGCTTGTGAGCACACATTCTAAAGGCAACCTATAATTTCAATTTTCCATACCGAAGTGCGAGGCATTCTTGTTTTCATTGCTTAACACGTGAATACAATTTGGTGCCCTACCAATCAAACACCTAAGTACATCAAGGAAACCCTTCTGCACCGCAATATGAAATGCTACAATTCCATCATTATTCATTCGATTACACGTGTTTGAATTTGTTTCAACCATTTTTTCACAAGTTGCAAATGGCCATACATGGTTGCTAAATGTATTGGTGGTACGATGTGTAAGAGGCAAGGAGACATTGCATTCACCTGCCTCAATTTGTTGTGTCAATAGTAGAGATAGTGCCATTGTCGATTTCAACGCATGCCCTCAAACTTCAATATTTTTCGTCACATTATGAGCAGCGTCAAAATGAGCCACCCTCGATTCTAATAGGGAATTCCTTCGGCAAAAATATATAATAAAAAATCGTGTTAGTGATAGTGCCCTCAATGCAAATACAACACCCATGGGTGTTAGTGATACAAGGGTTATTACAATACACATAAGGGCTCAAAAGCGAGTTCAAATGACCTCCAGGACACAACAAAGGCTCTCGAAAGGCAAAAAATAGCTAGAAATGCTGCAAAAAACTCCAACACACAATTAGAGAAAAACAACGAATAACGCTTAAAACTTGACCTTTGGAAATGCCCAATTCCACTAATTTTAGAGAAAAAAGACTAAACATGCGATAATAACATTAAATGCGACTATTTAATTCAACTAATCTAAAGATTAAAAAGAACTTAAATTTTTAAATTAAATACTTAATTTATTAATAAAAGCTCTTAAAAATTAATTAAATTAAACTACCTTTTAAATTAAAATTAGATCCTAAATGATAATTAAGGCCTACCATAATTAAAAACCAGCTTTGTAATAAAAGGCCACGCAAGTTATAATATTACCACCCTTTTTAATGAAATGCAACCCTTCTAATTAAACTATACAAAATATACCCCACACTTTATTTTAGCCCACTTTTTAATTAAAAAGGCGGACCGAGGATTTAATGAACTCGACCACCATTTTAATTTTAAATGGTTGTAAAGGAATTAAAATAGTGGAAGATTTTATGCGAGCGGTCAAAAAGTGGATGGTCAAGGCGTGGAAACGGGAGAATTAGAATAGACCTAAAGCATTTGCTTCAAATCGAGACATGCACAAAACAACCAATTTTTTTGTTGATTTTATGTGTGATTAAGTTCCACAAAATATTAAATCATCACCATAAATATTTTATTGGAGAAAATGTGGATGATTTGAGGTATTTTCAGGGATGATCATTAGATTTATTTTTGAATTAATACCTAAATTAATAAGTTTTAATAAAAATAGCTACAATTGGTGATTTATGCACTTCTATCTATACCTTTCATTCAATAGTGTGTGTGAACCGGTCTATTATAAAGATAGTGGCAAGTAAAAATAGGTAACCACTTACATGTAAGGTAATTTCAAAGTAAATGTGTGATGTGCATCTATGATATACATTTTTTGAAAATTCAAACTCAAATAGGTTTGTTAACGGTATCATATATACCGAATTAATGACATGCGCACAATCAACCACCCCTTTATATAAATTTTGTGTATGATTAGTTCCCTATAGAAAAATTAAATGTACCTAGAAAAAACCAATTGCAAGTAGTGAAAATATAGATTATTTGGGCAACAATTTTACATGTTCAACCCAAATTTTATTCATGTACAAGCCAAAATAGGTTTAGATATGATATTAACATACATTGAAATGGTTACCATGAACAATCAAACACCCCATTAAATCAATTTTATTTATGATTAAGACTATTATTTAGGAAATATTTGATGTACAACAACTTATCCACTTGTGATTAGAGAAATGTAGATGAATTTGAATACAATAGATTCGAGAACCATTTAATAAAACTAATATACATTTACCTTAACCTTCCTCTACACTTCCTTATTAGTTGGGTGTTATAATGACCCAACATACACACTAAAGTAGGTTTATATGAGTACCACTCTTTACTAAGACTTAAGTTTTGACACCATTTAAAAAATGGTGTGATAGATATATTTTTCCTAATATTCGCTTGTATATTACATATATTCTAGTTTGAATGAAAGGGAGAGGAAACACATAACATAAGAACTTGGAAAAAATTGTTTTAAAAAAAGAATTGTTGGTTGGGAAGACATTCAACGTAAGAAACGTAGTATAAATTACGACTCATACTATGTTCACATACAAAACAATTTTACTTCTAATGGCCACACTAACATTTTGAATATTCCGATTAGGGATGAGAACCCACCCATTATCTAAGATCTTACAATAATCTTAGATAGAGACATGCAATTTATCTATGATTCATAAAAGTGAACAACGACATAAAATGATTGACAACATGATCACTCACATTGAGCATTACTATCCTATATAGAAAACTTTGAATACGGAAAAGAACTTTTTTCATGTAAAGAGTGGGTTGGACATACACATAATATTAAAATGTTATCCTCTAATTTGACTGAAAATCATTCAGAAGGTACAATAATATAGTTGAAACCATCCCTCAAAACCCCTTTGATGGGTGTTGGCCATTGCATTAATAAATGTGCTTACAACAAATACAAGTGATCATTACTGTTAATCACTAATAGTATTATGGGAATCAGTGCAGTCCTCACCATCATTTTTTGGAGTGTTTTTAATGTTTCAATTTGTTGAAACACAACTAGATAGAATGCATCATCAATGTCACTAATGAACACAATGCTCTATCTATATAGTTTATTTAAGTTTTTATTTCTCTACTACAAATACATGATCTAATATTGGAAGTAGTAATGAACTCAAAAGGTGCATTTCCTCCCTCCCTCCCTTTTATTCCAACCTTTTTGCATCCCAAATAGTTATGTGGACCATAGATTGTTGCATGTGTAGAAGCCACTTTTTCACCCTTAGGTGACCCTATACATATTAGTTTCATTATCATTATTTACACTATTATCACTATCCTAAGTCCATTACCCCTTAATCTAATTTAACACAAGAAACACCCATTTACCCACGTATAATCTCATTTACCCTCATTTAACCACCTAAAAAAATCTAACATAAATTACCCTAACTATCCTACCCCCTAACCTCTTCTTACCTAGATCCCTAACCTCCCACCATTCTCAAACAAACTACAAGCCTTGGATGACAAGTGGTTTCAACCATTTTCCATCGTCCCTTGTTTGTTTTCAACCATATTTTGACCAAAATTGACATCAATCCACGATCGTTGGTGATCATTGTAAATGTCGTCAATCATATGTAAACACCACCCTACCTCATTTCTCGCTTAGATAGATTAGACATATTAGACTATTTTTGGATTGCTAGATCTCTCGCATGATATCATGACATTAGAACATATCCACACTATCTTATCATCCTTTAAGAACCCTTGTCAAATAATCAATTAGCCATTGGGAGCTCCACCAAACTCACCAATGTTCAAAAAGGTTAATGCATCTATCTTTTTCATTTTCAAACATTTCTTACATCTATTATATATTGTAAACACTTGTGTTCACATCCCTAATAACCATCATACTCTCTCTCTCTCTCTTTAGCTCTTTGATCAACCTTTCAACACTTTAGTCTCTAGTAAAAAGCACACTTTAACACAAATAATATTATAATTATTCTATTCAACTTTACTATCACATTACACTACACGATTCATGGCTATTATATAGCCAATTACATTGCCAAACAACCTTCTAATAAATAGGGAGGTGTAATAACAAATAACCCAGAATACTATTCATGGGTATAACAAAACTCTATGAATAATATATTGTTGAAACAATATAACAATAATATTTATCACACCGTTGGTAAATGATATTACAAATAGATATGAGAGCACTAATTTACTAACATTCCCCCTTAGTGCAAACATGAGAGAAAAACAATTGCACTTCTTCTGCAACTTGTCGCCCATGCGTGCTCATGATCTTGGCTCACCGATGGTTTTGCAAAGGATGACTAACAACCTTAGTATGAACACATGTTCATCTAAATGAACCCATGTTCACTTTATGAACCCCTGTTAAAAAAATGGACCCTTGTCCACCAAAAAAGGAACCCCTATTCCAGGTATGAACCCCTGTTCATCCTCTTTAAGTATCATGATGTTGTTTTTTCCTTGTGCTTTCATCTTTCCACAATATCTTCACATCAGGGAATTAACATAGGAAAAACTGCTCACCAAACTGGATGGAAATGTAACATTGATGTCATGCCCCCCCACAATGTGAAATTTCCACTTATTGAAAATTGGAACACTAAATACTACACAATCGAAATCAAACACTGAACTAAAAAAAACACTTAAGCCACAACCTCATTATGCGGCCCCGTCGCTTGCGGCTAGCGAGAGGATGTTACTTGTCCTCCATCCTCCAAAGAATAATCTGCTCACTCAACAAGTTAGACGTTAAAGCTCAACAATTTCTACATTGGATTTATTCTTTTCTTCCCTCCCACAATGTGAAACACTTTATTTTTTAGACGTCGGGTAACACCGAAAATGCATTTGCAAGGCAATTTTTTTAAATTTTTTTTTGACACTTTGAGTTTGACTTACAATGAACTTTTGATGAGACACTCGACAATGATACATTTGGACAAAGTGATAATGACTCAAATTTGACTAGAGGACACAATTTGTTGGCATTTGACGAATTTAACAACATTATAACATGTTAATATGAACATACATACTCTTGACACCCAAAAATACCCAACAATACACAATTTAAATGAAATTTGACACTATTTAACGATATGAGGATTCAACTATTTGACACTATTAGACAATATTACATTTTAAATGAAAATGTCTATGTCACACAAGTGAATATTCATCTATCGCATGACACACTTTAAAAAAAAAAAAAATAATATACTTTATGAAACATATATATAATGTAGATGGATATTGAACAATGAGGAGTTAGACACGAGAAACCCAACTACAAACTTATTCGAATTGACAACCTACGTACCATAATAAACATTAAAAATATGTAGGAAGACTTTATAATACCTAATTACTTGTAAACATGGTGTCCACGTGTGAATTTTCTTCAGTCACAAATTTGGATGAATGGAAAAAGGAGAATGACGTGTTGATCACAGCTGGTCATCGAACAAAAATCTAGAATTTTTGTGACATGTCAAGTGATTGAATTTTATTCATGTACGTACAAGTCTGCATCTAAGGCATGTATAAATTGTTCTGGGACATAATGTAAACATACTAACAGCTAGTTCAACCGATCCTCGAGAATTTCTTCTCCAAATTTTATAGCAAATGTTGAGAATGGTACAGATAACTGCCACAATACCGTAAAGTTAAAATGCGCAACAACAACCGGATTTTCTTGATATAAGTGTAAAGAAAAATAGAACTGCTTCATGCAAAGACTGAGATCCACAGACAACAATGATCCTGAACACTGAGATATCTTCTTTTCTCCTCATATCTATGCCAACACTTTGCAGGATGAATGTGTGAAGGTTGTGGATGGTGTTTGCAATGAAATATCAAAAACTCTATGACGTCTTTCTCCTACAATAATGCACTCTGGCAGTATTACACCTTCTGACCAATCAATGATTCCTTTCTCAAGTAAATAATGATCACCGATGACAAATTTCAAACACCCACTCATACAATCCTATGGACATTTCATCTTAGTTCAGTTGCACATTAAGTCTTCAAATACACCATAGAGACATTCTTTAAATTGATGACTTGTGTAAAGAAGGATAAGAGCACACTCAAATCTGATGATCATATGGAAGATACACGTTGTATGGCGATTGAAAGCTCTCAGAACAGAACAAAGGAACTGCAGTTTCTTCTTAAGACTCTCATTGTTCACAGGGACATGACCATTGACGCTTGACGCTCCGATACCAAATCTAGTAAAAATCACACTTTAACACAAATAATATTATAATTATTCTATTCAAAGATACCCACAGAATGTTACACCGGCTATTATATAGCCAATTACATAGTCGACCACCTCCTAATAAATAGGGAGGTGTAACAATAAATAACTCGAATACTATGCATGGGTATAACAAAACTCTATGAATAATATATTGTTGAAACAATATATTATATAAATATAACAAGTAATATTTATCACACCATTGGCAAATGATATTACAAATAGATATGAGAGCACTAATTTCCTAACATAGTCAAATTTAACAATGATTGTCGTTGATCCCCAATCACCATTAATCTTTCCCCGAAACACCCTTTACCATCCATTATCCCTTTATACATGTTGAAACCTTTGCATTATACATCTTATATGTTTCTAGAGTCCCTCTAATTCAACTTTGTCAGATCACAAACTATGTTCTACATCAATCGTAGTTTGTTTATTGGCCCTTTTTAAAATAGAATAATTTATCCCTAATCCCTGTTGATTCCCAATTGTTGTCAATCCCTGTCATTTCAATAATTTTATCAGTTATCATATTTGTTTTTATCAAATAGTTTAAGTCTAATCTCTTTTCTTGCAATATTTATTCTCTGTAGATGACAATTCCAGGTGCATCAAACCCCATTACAAGCATATACGAACTCTCAATTCTACAACAACCTTTCGTGTGGGAGTAGTTTGATATTTCAAACAAGCTTAGCCTATGTTCCATTTCCTTAAAACCTAAGATAAAATACATCGAGAACTAACTTGAGATCATATATTAAATATAGGACGCATTAGAACAAGGTTGGTTTGACTATTTATTGGACTTTGAGCTTGTGCAACCCTATCCTGACCCACCTATCAAATAGAGAAGGATCTCTCTATCCCTCTTGAATTCTAATCATATTGTCATTATCTTATTATATCATCATATCACTTAATTATAAAACACAAGTTGAGAACCTTCAAGGAAGCCCTTTGGATTCCTAGGATCAACCTTTGTTGCATAACTCGTTTAATCATTATTTAATATTTGTCTTGTCTAATTATATTTTTATACATGTCTTCTTGCTTGGTAAAAGGAGAAGTCTCTTAGATTGTTCATATATTTATTATTCACTCATCCTGACATTGTGTTCTTCGGCGCAGGTATCATTAAACCCTTCTTTCTTAAGAGTTTTTGGTATTTCAGCACAATACAAAGAAATGAAAAATAACCATAAAAATCTTAGCACACCTGGTGGGACACTTTAGTCCCTTTTTTATTTATATTTTTATATCTTTTGTTTCTTTTCTTGTCAAGTTCTATGACCTTTTAGTTTGGAGTGCTTCATAGTCAATGTTTCAAAACACATAAAAATTAAAATTAAAAATGGAATAACGATTACAAGTATGTACTTTTTCTTTCATTATTTCCTTCAACATTGCATTTTTTCTAGTTTGTTCTCATAGAAATCAACATCTCTTTTAGGTCTTAATAACAAACCCTCATTCTGCTTGTTCAGATAGTTTAATTAGGAGTTAAAAGAATTACATTCAAAAAAATCCCTTCACACAAAACCAAACCACATATGACATCGAATTTACATCTAAACAAATATTCCCAAGTGGACCTACTTGGATTTCATCACGAAAAGGAAAATATGACTTGATGTTCTGGCCAAGTATAAACAATTTGGTTAGTGGTATATCGGCTAAGCCCCCGACACCTTTATCACTATGGGATCGTGAAGTGAGGGGGTAGGCCCCAATATCATTCCTTGTACCAACACCAAAAAAGATATGGGCCTCACGTACCTTCAATATACCAAGAACTTTGACCTTAAACTCACCTCAAACAAGCCTTATCTGACCTTTTTTTACTACCCTTTTAGTCATTTTCTTATTTCACACATTTTCTTAAATTGATCAAGATAATCAAATTCTTTATGTGACTTTTTTCAGTTTTTTTAAACAATTGTTTTCATTTTTATTCCTTAATTGTTTGATTAGTTCATGGCTTGCACCAAAAAACAATCATGTCTTCAAAAAACCAATCATATGGAAAATCCTCTTAACAATCCCTAGATACTCTTGAGTCCCATATTCAAGATATTCCAGGAATAAGAGATTAATTTCAACGACCTTTAGGGACCGTTCTAGAACCCCTGAATTCTTGTTAGGATTGTGGAGATGAATTGCTTCACAATTATCATGATTTATGCCTTGTTGGTTTACTCAGTAACCGGCATCGGTCAGAGGGTAATTAGCACCAGTAAAGTAACTGTGCCGATCAGAGTAACCATTTCCGATCAGGGTAACTGTCACCGGTTACCTGTGCGTGAAAGTTTATGTTTAACTCACGAGAATTAGATCTAACTTTGTTATGAATTTGATATAAAGGTTGTAAATGCATAACTAAGGTGCCTTAAGTTTGTATATGCATATATAAGCATGAAAGCTAGGGTTCAGAGGATAATAAAGAGAAGTATTGAGCTAGATCCTTGATTCTCCTAGATTGAGAGGATGAAGAAGAAGAGAAAGAAAGAACATGTTACATGAAGACAAAGCTTCCATGGAGAGGAGCTGGACAAGGAAATAACAGGTACATCTGAATGGTGAGAAGAGGGTAACATCTTCTATTGTATTTCCTTTGTATAGTTATTGTCTCATTGTAATGGATTACATATTATGCAAAACACATAGAGTTTCTTCTTGTAGATCCACATGTTTGTGAGATCTTGTATTATAGATCCATGTAGATATAGTCTTATATTGTTAGATCCACATGTTTTTGTGAGATCTTGTATTCATAGATTCATGAGATCATGTTGTATTGTTGATCCATGTAGATCTAGATATTGTAGAGGAGGTTGTCTTCATGTTTGCACAAGTTGATGCAGTGATGGAGAGACAAACTTACTTCTTAGTGCATAGTTATAGTTGCACATATGGTAGACCCATGTGAGAGGTCTTTTTGCAGATCCACAAAGAACTTGGTTGCAGTTCAAAGATGCAGTAGTTCTTAGTTATGTGAGATCTGTTGGTGGTGTTTCGAGGAATGGATGTAGTGCACTCATGGAGATTTGTTTAGAGATATGGAGGAGAAGAGATACTCTTGGAGAGATGCATTGTACTCTTGTATTAAAGAGTTGGTTTGTACTCTTGTTATATTATATATATGAGATCTCTATCTTTGGTGGACATAGCACACATTGGGTGAACCATGGTACATGTTGTGTTATGTGTGTGTACTTTGTTTGATTTGTATTATTCTAGTATATATTTCCACTGTTGTAGATTTTGGGGAATTGTTTAGATCTTGTGTGCATGATTTTGTTTGTTATGAAATCATAACACTATTTAGAAGTCTTGAATTCCCAACAACATACTCAGTCCACTACATTAGATATTTTAGATCCATCTAGCGCATGGTTTTTCAAAAATGGTGATCCAATATTTACATAACTTCTAGACTCTAAATTGGTAGCCCTTAATGCTTACCTTTCCTCCTAGGGTGTCCTCCTTCAACAACCAGAGCCAAAACAACAACCTCCCATTACCACGGTTCTTATCGTCATTATACCTTACTCATTGACCCCGATCATGAGCATGTTATCCAAAAATCAACCCCTATTCCAATACAAGTCAATCGAGAAGATTAGTTCCTTCTTCATTTATTCCTATCACTAGCTTCAATCTTAATGTTATCTCCTCAAAAAACACACCGGAAAAACAACCATCTATGTCATCGACTACTCCGTCGAGCTCATCATCTGCACAAACCAACACTATGGCCCATATCCTTACATATCAATTCTCCCCTCCTCCAATGTTCCTCCTCCACCTCCTACAAGCTCAGTTTGTGTTCCTCTTAGTGCAATCCCTCTTATTGTATCTCAAATCATCCCATCACAAAAACCTAAATCTTCAATTCATAATCTAGTTCTATATATCCCTGCATCTACAACCCTTGTCAATATGTGTTTCATCACTAGTACTCATCCCTTTTCATAATAGGAGTCCACTACCCTTGTCTCACAATATAACACCATCCCTTCTCAATATATACCTCAACCATCCCGACCTCTTATAAAACTTCCATTTATATTCCTTAACGATACATTCAACCCTCAAAACACTTATTCTCTCAACATCCCCACAATATCCTAAAAAGTGCTCCTCTTCATCATAATATACCTTTACTTGTATCATTTGTACCCATAATTAAACCCACATATCTATAATAAACATAATTCGTCATCTTTAAACCTTTAACAACCACCATAAAATGATCCTTTACAAGAAATTATGAATACGATTACAAGATTTGAAGTCTCCACTATGGGTCTTAAAAGCACCCTATCCTACGAAAAAATTTGCAATGAACCCATCCACCCATCAATACCTTTTAAATCCTATCCCCCATACTAGGAACTCCTGAAATTCATTAAATTTTATAATAAAGAGGACCCATAGCAGCATATTAGGGCCTTTCATCATGTGTGTTATCTCATCATCGATGACCAATATCTCATGTTGTGGACATTTCCCATGTCTAGTAGGACCTTCCCTAGACTAGTACAACAACATCCCACAATATTCTCTCTTCTCTTTCACATAACTCACACATTTGTTCTTAGAGAATTTCTACATGAACATTGTTTGAAAGATATCCATCACTAATGTCTACACCATTAAATAACTTGAAGATGAGTATGTTATAGATTTCGTTTCCAAATGACAGGAAATTATCAATCAGTTATCCTTCTCTCTTCAACAAAATGACTTGATCATGTTATTTTCATTATCCAACACTAAGAATATATCATCAACCTTCAATATATAATCCTTCCAAACATTTGACGAAGCCTTTACCCTGGCCTAAAAAATGGATATTTGTGCTCTCAAAGATGGTGGTTAATCTCGGGTCTAAGAAACACAAACCCGAGTCTTCATTTAAATGTTCTTCTAGTAACGATAAATACAAAGGCTCAACATACGTGGTTTTTATAAAATCCACATCTAAAGTTCGTTAAGACTCCAAATGAACCCAAACTCAACACAAATACACACCCATTAGGGAGCCTTATAGTGCGGTTTTCAAAAAAATTCTAATCGCTTCCATGATTAAACTTCCTCCCATCAAACCTATTGACACATCCACATCTAAAACCTCATGGTATCGAGATAAAGATGATTTTAAATACCATCAATTCCAAGGACATGACATTGAAGGGTGTCATTCATTCAGAAATGTCCTTTTAGATCTTATTGAATGAGGTGAATTACAACTGGAAAATATGAACATGCCTCCAAATAAAAACTTGGATGTCTTTAAACATCCTTTTCCGAGTCATTCCCCATCCACTAGTTAACCTCAATCCAACACCATCAACTCTCACAATACTATCAAAAATATCTCATTTACGCCCTTAACACCTAGTTTTTCTCTGATAGAAAGACCATCTAATATTTCAACTCTACTAGTTTTATCACTTTTTAGATTGTAGGTCTTCACACATATAGCACATCCTTTTCAGATTCACTCGTTTTCTCTTCAAAATCCACATAAAATAAACATGTCATAGAAATTACAAAAATATCTTTCGAAGAAACCGCCACTCGACACTACATCAAGACTCTTAATAATCCCACTACATGATATACAAATCATTCATCCAAAAAAATAGAAAATGTACCACAAATTCATCAAACAACCTTATCATGAAATAGGAAGCCCTTGCCTTCCATATTAGGACATCATCCCTCATCTAAATTCATAATTACTTTTATAGAATCTAGGGTTATTTCTCAACTAACACCTAAACATGCTGCACAAAATACGACCCCATTCTCTCAAAACTCTACATCATTAAATGATATATAGATCTATCCACCCTCATCATCATCCCAGACAGATATGATAGGATACTATACTAGCGTCCTCGAAAAACTTCTCCAATCATCCTCCATATCATTACCTCTTATTAATTCATATGAGTTCCAAAGGTGGAAGCCCTCTTGGTACAATTATGAAGTGTTTTGTGAATACCATTAACTCCCGATATTCGACTGAAGACTGTAAAGCCCTCCATGATACAATTTGAAACCTCGCTAGAAAATAACTTCTTCCCATAGATCCAAATTTTCCAAGTGTAAGCAAACCAAAACATCATATCAAACCAACTTGGTAGACCGTTGAAGCCACTCTTTCTAAACCATCACCCAACACCACATACACATCCAATAAAAGTGAGGATTCTTCTAGTAAGACCCCACTCCATCAGATAGATGTCATTTTTATAACTACAAGAGTATGTGTGCAAGACTCAAAGGCCTCAAATCAAAACAGGCCCAAAGTCTCTATCTCCCTTGCTCCCCATGAATCACCTAACCCATCATATTCTAGGACCAAGGTATCTATCCTTTCCACCCCACACACTTAACCTACAAAATCTATATAAAGAATCATCATAAAAAAATCCAAAGCTCCTGTAAAGATGTCTCTCTACAAGTTTGTTTAAACTTCTCCACAACATCGACAAGTAATGATTGAGATTCTCCAATCTATGTCAATACCATCAGATGACCCCCAATAGTTCTCTAACCTTGTCGGCACACTTAAAATGTTTGTTGTTGTTGTCTTTGATGATTTTGATATCCCATACTTACATCCTGAATAACACAACCTTCCACTCTCTTTCACCGCCTAAATCAATGATAATCTCATCAAGAGAGTCATGATTTGGAATAACACTAATATCAAAATCATATCATCTTATCCTTTCAAAAAAAATTAGTTACCTGACACCTTCGTCATTCATTCACATTCCGCGTTATGCACCTTCAAGGACACCATCACCCCATACATTAGGCACGATCATTTTACCCATCAAGGTAGTTATTAAAATCCTTGATGAGCTCTACTATTTTGTGAGAGGGAGAGTTCTAGTATAGCATGCTATTAGGTAGAGCTTGGATGCATTCCATATGTTGTATCCTATCAACATTACACCGTTGTCTAAAGTATGTCACATGACCTACCGACCCAATGATATACTTATTCCTATGAAAAACTAGGGCTATTTTTACGAGGGCTCTAGTAACACTTTTGTTCCTGTATATAATTTACCTAATGATGAAACTTTTGAAGACATAATGTAACATCTTTCTCTAGGGCATTATCGAATCTTGGCCCTTAAATTCCTCCCTGCACCTAAAACATATGAGAGACTCACAAAACAACCTATGTATGAAACAAATGTCAAAGATATCATTCCCTTTAGTTGTGCCCATATGAGAACCAACCTTGTTTACGGATGGATTTATCATCCTTCCTCACACCGTGACAAACAATATCATGATAAACCTTTCACATCTGACTTATCATTCTTATATAATCAATCATTCGCCCAAGTTTATCTTCATCACCATGGTCAGAAATATTTTGGCTTGGGATGTTACAAACAAGGAATACATGACTTGGTCTTTGACCAATATCGGAATCCTCATGAGAGATTCATACTAGGATTTGACAAACCTTCCTTAGTCACTTTCGCAACTACAACACCCGAATACATAATAAAAATAGAGAGATCCCCTTCATCTTTACATGATGACTCTGTGGACACAGACAACACCATTTCCATTCCTCCTAAAAAAATTTATCAATACAATCATCTCAGGACCAATTACTTATCAGAATAATGACGGATTAATACCTTTCCACTTATATTACTTGAAATGGGAGAGGAAGACTCTCCTATCATTGACATTCTTCAATTCCATGACAACTAATCCATCCTATCCTATATGGGGGAGGAGTAAAATTATGTTCAAAATACTCTACCACGTGACACATCTACACTCCTTAACGAATCCACTATCGGCTTTAACATAGGGAATTTGCTAGAAACTTATGTAGTCAAATTTGGTTAGGCTTTATATTTGAAATAATTAAAGGACTTTACCACCTTTCTTTCCAAGCACTGTTAGGTCTGCGCATGTTTATACAATGATATTCCTAGTATTTATCCTAACATATTTTTCCATTACAATATCACTACAATTCCTAATGCTAAGCTCATCAAACAAAAGTTACAAAGGTCACATCCTCGTGTAGCCCAACTCATAAACGAAGAGTTACAATGTTTTCTCTCTGCTAGTTTCATCTTTCCCATCAACTAAACACAATGGGTATCTATTATCATGCTCGTAACCAAAGCTTGTACAAAGTTACATATTTGTACAAACTTCTAAGATCTCAATTTATCTTCTCCTAAAAATGAATTCCTCATTCCTAACATCGATCAACTTGTCGAGCTCACGACAGACCATAAAATGATATCTCTTATGGATGGTTTTTCTTCATATAATTAGATCCTCGTCACATAGGAGGACCAACAGAAGTAATCTTTCATCACCCCTTGGGGTAATTTTTGCTATCGAGCCATGCCCTTCAAAATAAAGAATGCAGATGCCACTTGTCAATGTGCCATGACTTATATCTTCCATGATCTCATCCATAAAATTGTAGAAGACTACGTTGACGATATCCTAAGTAAATAAAAACACTAAAGGGACCATCTCATCTTCCTCAATGTCATCTTCTCCCACATTATTCAATACTTTCTTTACCTTACCCATCCAAATGTGTATTTTGTGTTCTCACCTGAAATATTTTAGGGTATATTGTATCTATCAGGGTCATTAGAGTAGGGGCTTCCAAAATCAAATCCATCATCGAGATGCCTCCTCCAATATCAAACAAATTTGTAGTCTCCAAGGTAGAATCAGTTTGTCACTTTATTTCTTATCTTTCATACCGCTTTCATCCTTTTCATTATCTCCTCCAAAAGGATTTCCATTACAAATGGGATGCCAATTTTCAAAATTCCTTTGAAGAACTCAAACAATATCTCTTATCACCACTTGTGCTCACACCTCCATGTGAGGGGGATCCATTTATCTATATATATCTTCCACCAACCATGCCTTTGGCACTATGCTAGCACATCGAGATGAGCATGGTAGAGAGAAGGACATCTATTCTATAATCTGCACTCTTCATGAATAGGAAGCTCCTTATACCAAAGTAGAAAATTTATGTTGTGCCTTGTACTTTGCAACTCCAAACTTTGTCACTACCTCCTTAATCATAAGACTTATTTCATCACTAGTTTCAATCCTCTCAAAGCCATGCATTCCAAACCATATCACAATGATTGCATCACCTGATGGATCATGCTTATGACTGAATTTTACCTAGAATTCATGTCTCACAAATCTATCGAGGGAAACCATTGGCGACCAACTCATAAAAGCTCCCTTCCTAATAATCAATGACCACATGAACAATTTCCTAACGAGTCTATCAAAACCATCGATCAAGAAGAAACTCCCATCAAAATGACACTCTTCTTTGATGGTTCTTAGTGTTAGTAGGGTGGAGGTGTAGGTATCATCATCAAACCTCCTAGAGGAAATCCTATTAATCTATATTTTAAATTAAATTATGAATGCACCAACAACATGAACGAATATGAAGACCTCATTATCAGTCTCCAAACCACTGTCATGTTGGGTGTTTAAAGAATTCACATCTATGGAGACTCCCATCTTATCATCAATCAAATCAAATCAAATTATCAATGTAAGAACAAAATTTTACAAAAATATAAAAACATTGCTAACATCCTCTTAGGATCATTCGATCGGTATATAATCCAAACAGTTCCCCACTCATCCAATAAATTTGAATACACCATGGATTCTCTCACATTTCTTATCCCCTTATCAACTAAATATTTCAAGTTGTTCATTGTTATGCATATAATTGATCAACCATCACATACCAACGAACTCTCTTTTGCTAACCTTGTCAAGGAAAACTAACTAGACCTATGGTACACTCAATTCTATGATTATCTTTCTGAATCTAAAACCCCACCTAATATATCCTAGAATTCAAAAAGATATTTTTTACAATGGTCTAAAAACTATGTCATCCTAGATGACATCCTTTACAAATGTGGGTTTGATGCAGGGTTCATTTTAAGAGACCTCTTAGAAATCGGAGGTGGAAAATACCTAATGAATATCCTCGGAACTAGATTCGTGTAAAGGTGAATTTTTTTGGGGTCCGATAGCAAAATTTTCACCTGATTTTTAAGTGGTGTGACAAAAGGATGCAGATGCGTGATAGGATATTTCTTATCACGCGTCAACAAGATTGTTGACGCAAGTCAATGAGGTTTGTTGATGCGTGACAAAAATATTTTGTCACACGTCTGCAGCCTCCTCCCTCTAGTCGTGTGACAACAAAATATCAATTTCGCATGTCAACAAACTCTCTATCACGTGTATTCTTCCTCCACACTCCTGTCACGCATCAAAAACTCTCCCTGTCACATCAACAAACTCTCCTTGTCGTGTGTCAACAAACTCTTTTCCACGCGTATGCAACCTCCACCCTCCTATCGCGCGTCTGTAGCCTCCGCCCTCCTGTCGCGCATTTACTATACTTGATAATACATATGCCCCTAGGTAGTATGAGTGAGCTAGTAGTATTCTACCTGGTGAATAATCTAGGATTATATAGGGGATAGTTTCAAGGGTAGGCGAAGCCGACCCCTAAAAAAATTAAACTGTAATTTTTAGGCAAACATGTCACTGACCCGCACTAGAAAATTCACCTTTTCAAATTTTCAAAAATGGAATATTCGCCACTAAAATTATCCCTAGTTTGATGGACTCCTACTATTATGCCTCAAATCTCATGATTCCTCCAAAGCTATCCAAGAAATCCATGACGACATATGTGGTGGAATCTTCAATGGTTTGGATGTTGTTAAATGTGTCCTATGTATGGGATATTACTTGGCCTACCCTTATTCAATATTGTTATCAATACGTCAAGAAATGTGTTAAATGTCAACAACACTCCAACCTCACTCACATCCCAAGTCAAGCTCTACAACCCGCTCAGGATTTATGGCCTTTCTCATAATGGATACTTGACCTCATTGGCCTCATCAACCCTCGTTCATCAAAATGACATCACTCTATCATCACCGATATTAAATACTTCAAAAAATGGGTGGAAGTTATTCCCTTACCTATAATAAATTCAATAATTTTGTTGACTTCATTCAACATCACATTATCTTTCGTTTTTGCATTCCTCACAAAATTATGACAAATAATAGTAAATCGTTAAAAAGAATTGAAAACTTTGTGACACCTAAAATATCCACAAGTAAATGGTAAAAAATAAACCTCTTAAAAACACTCAAAAAAAATCTTCATGAAAATCGTTGATCAAGAAGGCAAGAATTTTCATCTCAAAATTTCATTTCCTCTCTGGGCCTATCGTACTAGCATCCATACTCCTATAGGGGATACTCCCTTTTCGTTAGTCTACAAATCCATGGATTTCCTCCCTCTTGAAGTCTAAATTACATCCCTCCATGCATCCCTTAAAGGATTCATCTCTCGACGAGGATTATCGTCATGAGAACTTAACAAAACTCTAATTTTTAGATGAACGCCACCTAACATCCCTTGAAAATCATCATGTCTATCAAGAACACATCAAAAGAGCATACAATAAACATGTCAAATAATGTGACTTCAATATTAGTGATCTTGTCCTCAAAGAGAATAAAAATGTCACTACTCTAGAAAGGAGTCAACATGGGAAGTTTTCTCTAAACTGGATTGGTCCATATATCATCACTCATAAATATGGGTCTGGAGCTTATCACTTAGCCTCCCTCGATGGTAAACCTAAAAAGGAACCTCTAAATTCCTTGCACTTGCACCTTTCTATTATTAACACATCTACTTTCATGACATTAATTACATCAAATATCTCATTCCATCGCCAACCTATCATTCACTATTGTAATGATTTGGAATTATGTTGTCTGCTATCAGTATCCTATATTTACGACCTTAAAGATGAGCACCACGGATTCTATCATTGCATTTTCCAAATAGACATGTTCCTCTTGAGTAGGAATCCTACAACCATTACTTCCATCTCCCCTTTATCTTACCAACTGAAAATATGCTATGGGGTACACATGTGTAGTTTTTACATACATCTATCCTCGTAAATGGTCTAATAGGAATTCCCTCATCTTAAATGAAGTCACAAGTATATATATGAATCCATACTATCAAAAATATACATTGACCCCTCAAAGGACACCTATTAAACTTTACCAAAAAAATACGAGACTAATCCCTTGATGAACAATCATTAGTCAAACTTACATCAAAATATGGCCATCTAAAATCAAAAATAAAATAATTGTAGACCACTCCCTTGAAGGATGGCTACAATAGGCTTCACATATCGATCTACCTTCACATCAAAAATCAAAATAATCAAGCATCATAGGAAATCTTTCTGAATCGATTAATTTTCCCATAAAAAATCCAACTTCCCACATTGATCAATTTGGAGCAATAAAAATACAGACGGACCTAAATCCTATAAAACCATCAAAGGAGAACCTACTCCCCCCATAAAAACTAAATATGAACCCTTCCCATGTTGTAAGAAGGTATATAAGCTCATTCCATGTATATCCATGATCTTACATGTGACTAACTATTGTTAATTATATGTTAACATTTGTTATAAGGCCTCAAGTGCATTGTCATACATATTAAATTTATCATCGATCATATATATATATATATATATATATATTATATATAATTAAACCTAGTTAAAAAGTAAACATCTCGACATTTACTCTTGACCATGTTAAAGTGCATTAAAAACATATAAAGTATCACTATGCTTAAGTCACATCACATTAACACTTAACATCATATCCATACATCTAATCTATCTAAGATCTGAAAATATCATCACAAACTCATATATAACATCATATGAAAATCAATTACATCACATCAAAAATCATGAAGAATATATATATAAATATCATATATATATATATATATATATATATATATATATATATATATATATATATATATATGCCAAAATTTTATAAAAATGCCTTAAAAGGGCTCTATACAACCGAATCATATATAGAAATATGCCTCTTATGTGGTTAAATGAAATTATAAAACCGTATGACCACCATGTCCTCCCTCCGGTCCTCCATCATGTCTAGAATATGTCATAGGTTGTGCAACACTATCAATGTTTACTAGAGGTGGCCTGCCGAGGTGATTTACACTCACTTGCTCTATACTCTTCGCAGCAGGGTGTATCTGGGAGGCACTTTGACACAAGCTTCTCATAGTATCGCATCTCGTTTCCCAAGGAACAATACTACTCTATAGTCACAAAACCTAGAGGTCTCACTTGACCTTGATCTTCTTACGACACTCCTCCTGCAGGTACTATGGCTTACCCTGCGCCCTTCTCTACTCCCTTCCCTCCACTCCCTGAGGCCTCACACACTATGCATGTCTCTGCATAATTTTCCCATAGCACCTCCCACTACTTGGGATATTTATCCCTCTATTGTTGTATGGTATCACACTATAGGTGTGTTGTATATCGCTCCTGTAGTAGAGAATCTCTCCTAGAAATCTATATATTTCACATTACAAATTGGTCTCTCTCTATCTGTAAAACATAAAAAAGATGCCTACAGTCTATCCAAACCCACATCCATACCCAACCATGAAGAAAATCTAACATATGGCCTCCGAATAATATCATCCACCAATAAAATGTTGAGGTTCTCAACATAGTATGCCTCATCCCGCTCCACCCCATCATCTCAAATCAAGTCAAACCTCCATCACATGAAACCCAAAACATAGCTTGATGGGTTCCCTGACCTCCAAGGTAGACATGGTGGCCTCACCACAAAAATGTTCTCATAGGCCCAAAATTGCAATGAAATCATACATCCAAACAAATCTCTTCCATGTAACATACATCCATAGCTCATGATATACCTGAGATAATAAATTAGACCCCCATGCATACACTATTTGGTGCTCCATAATCCTAGCTACAACACCCGCTAGTATCCACAAAAAATTACCTCCTACTGAGTCTAGCACTGCATAACAAGAAATAAACAACATCACTATTGACATCAATCGGTTCCCTGAAACCTCTTCATCGTTGTAACTCTCAATGTGAAAGCTCGTACAATATTTATGATGCCCAAGGAAACATCTCCATATAACTACCTCATAGTATCCAGAAAATCCTCTCATATAATGGGAACTACCCTCTCCCATTGAATATGAAGTATCAATATATGGTACACGCCCTCTAGTGTCATCATCATCTCTTCAGTACAAAACTGGAATGTCCATGTACTTGGGTCCCATCTATCAAATAAATCAACCATGAATTCTGCATATCTTAGAATCTTCTCGTAATGGAAGAATCCTACGACACCAATGTCAGTCAAATGAGCCCACTCGACATCTTTTATATCACCTCTAATATCCACCAACATGTCTAGGACTCTATTACGAGGTATATAGTATGTCTCACCTACAAAACAAGAAAAATCACATACATTAGTCATTTAATCAAATCAATAACTAAAGGCCATTGAATGTAAATCGGTAGCAATTTTCATATGTTAATTGATGGTGATCACACCAATCACCGCTGATCATACGCTCAGAAACAATTGAGTGTTCTAACCTACAAATGTTAAAAATGCATGAAAATCAATTAAAAACATAAAAATAAAAAAGAAAATGACAAAAATCTAACCTACTTACCCCTCTCCTCGGTTTCTACCTCTTCCGTCCACTTCTTCTCACCCCCATCCCTTAAAAACACTTAAAATTAATCACTCACAGCTCTCAAATCCAAAATCAACAAGTGTAAATGAGCCATTTGCGTGCCCAACTCATTTTATATAAACCATATTTACATGATTATCACTAATCACAAATTATCTTCGATCGCGTCCCCTAACCACATGCGAATCATTAATCGTCACCGATCTAATCCCTTTTTACACATTTTATCAATTTTGGTTTCTGAAATTTTTCAAATACATAGTCTAGAGCTCATGTCTTTTCTTTGATGTCCAACACCTTGTCAAAAATATTTTTTGACCATTTTTGTAGACATTGTTGATGCCTTTTTGCCTATGACCCCTTAGTCCCACAACTTCACACGCCCACGCGAAAGAACTCCCATTAGATCATCTCTCCTTGTAGTAATCTTTCTAAACCACACAAATTTAGGATGTACACATTATCATTGACCTCCTATGGATGTATAATGTCCCCTACCAAGTGTTTCCAATACTATTACCATCTCTACATATTCCTCTTGTATGGTCTTTTCACTACAGTCAAACCATGGAACATCTTTTAAGAAAACTTATCTAATCAATCTAATTCTTTTCAATCCAATGACCAACATAGTTAGACATTGGCTCGAGGAGGAACAATATCCTTATCATAAAATTGGAGCATCTCCCCACTAGTTTTTGTCTCGCAACTTGTGCCTACAAAGAGCTCAATAAAAGGGAAAATTGTAGACAACACTTTATCACCCCTAGGTGAGCCTACAAAAATTAGTCACCCTATGATTATTTACATTTTTTTCACTATCCTAAGTACATTACCCCTTAATCTAATTGACCACAATAAAAACCCATTTACCCACATATAATCTCATTTACCCTCATTTAACCACCTGAAATAAATCTAACCTAAATTACCATAAGTATCCCAACTCCCTAACCTCTTCCTACCTAGATACCTAACATCCCATTGTTCTCAAACAAACTACAAGCCTTGGATGGCAAGTGGTTTCAACCTTTTCCATCCTCCCTTATTTGTTTTAAACCTTTTTTTACCAAAATTGATAGCGATACATAATTAATGGTGATCGTTGTAGATGTCATTGATCCTATGTAAATTCCACCCTACCTAATTTCTCAGTTAGACAGATCACACATATTGGATTTCTAGATCTCTCCATGACATCAAGACACTTGAAGATATCCACACTATGTTATCCTCCTTTCAAAACCCTCATCAAACTATCAATCAGCCATTGGGAGCTTCACCAGCCTCAACAACATTAAAAAAGGTTAATGTATCTCGCTTTTCATTTTAAATCATTTCTTACATATGTTATATCCTACAAACACTCATATTCACATTCATTATAACCATCATACTCTCTCTCTCTCTCTCTCTCTCTCTCTCTCTCTCTCTCTCTCTCTCTCTCTCTCTCTCTCTCCGATCAACCTTTTAGCACTTTAGTCAAATTTAGCAGTGATCACTATTGATCTAGCCCCAAACTCCCTTTACCACCAATTATCCCTTTATACGTGTCTAAACCTCTCGAATTCTACATCTTCTCTATTTCCATAGTACCTCTAGTTCATCTTGGTACTACCAAACTCTATCCTGCATCAATCATAGTCCGTTTATTAGCCCTTATTAAAATAGACCATTTTTTCCTCAATCGTCATTGATTCCCAATCACCTTCGATCCCTATCATTTCAATCATTTTATTAGTTATCACATATTTATCAATATTTTTCAGCCTAATCTCTTTTCTTGCAAGATGTATTATATGTAGATGACCGTTCTAGGCGCATCACACCCCATTGCAAGCTTCTATGACATCCCAATTGTGCAATAACATTTTGTGTGGGATTATTCCGATATCTCACATGAGCTTAACATGTGTAACATTTACTTGGCATAAGAGATCGAAGAAATCGAGAAACAACTTGAGATTATATGTGAAATACAAGATGCGGTAGAACAAGCTTGGTTCGACTATTTTTGGAATTTGAGATCA
Source organism: Taxus wallichiana var. yunnanensis (assembly GCA_018340775.1). Classification (NCBI taxonomy): domain Eukaryota; kingdom Viridiplantae; phylum Streptophyta; class Pinopsida; order Cupressales; family Taxaceae; genus Taxus; species Taxus wallichiana. The sequence continues at coordinate 740,490,340 of CM031243.1, forward strand.
CAACAACCCTAACCTAGGCCACCTATCAACCGAGCAAGATATCTCTATCCTCTTGAATTATAATAATATTTTCATTATCTTATATTATTATCATATCACTTAATTGTAAAAGACAAATTGACACCCTTCAAGGAAGCCCTTTGGATTCTTGGGATCGACCTTTTCAAGAAACTCGTTTAATCATTATTTAATATTTATCTTGTCTAACCGTATTTGTATATAGGTATTTTCACTTGGTGAAAGGAGGAGTCTCTTGCATTGTTCATATATTCACTCATCGCGACATTGTGTTTTTCAGCACAGGTATCGTTAAACCCTACTTTATTTATATTTTTTGCTATTTCAACACAATAACAATAAATCAAAAATAACCACAAACAATACGATATATTATAAATAAGATTTAGGGAAAATAAAATGTTTTGATTGTACACGTATTTCATTATTAAAACACTCTACACATATATTGGGCTACATAAAAACACTTTAGTTAACAAATATCTATGACATGAATATTAGAAACTAGGTTGCAAAAGTTTTTAATAATTTAAAAGAACATTAAGAATTATCAGAATATGGACAAAGACTGACAATATATAGTTCACAACATATTGAACATTAAATAACATATTTTCCTAACTTCGTATGACTTAATTGACTTCGTTTTAATGATTGTTTTTAAATTTTAATAAAATTAAATATATCTATGCCTAATTATCATGAGAATTTCATAAACGTTTTAGAAACTAATTTTTGTTATAAAAACAAAAAGACCTTATATAAAGAAGATATTTTATGCCACTTCTATATTATTATTTCTAGTTCACCATTATAGGCTCGTGCAACAAGCATATTGTTAAATATTTATATTAATCTATCATCAAATTGTTATGTCTAATTCAACAGTATAGGCTCGTGCATCAATCTCATATTGTTGAATATTTCTATTAATCTATTCTCAATTTGTTACATAGAGAACTTAACATTCCTATTTTAAAAAGAACAATAAAATAATAATGTTGTTAAAGTGAAAATAAGAGCTATAAATTTAAACACCACACTTAACATCCTTTTTAGATTTATGTTTTAAGTGTAATAATCTCATTTAAGTGTTTCAAGAGTGGTGATTATTAGTTAAAGATATTTCCATGTATGAGGAAATCCAAATTACCTTAAAAAATGATCTTATATGAAATCCATCGGGATGTCTATGATTTCTCTCAAAACTTAAATGCACTAGTTAAAAAATATTCATACAATATTCTTGTCAATTCTCATATGTGTCCAACACATTGAGTAATTCCAAATCCATATCATGTTAATATCCTCAGTGTAACACAATTCCACACGCCTTAGAATATTTAATTCCATATAAAAGTTATAGGCAGCTTGGTGGAATTAGAAGGTGGTGCAAAATTTGCATAATTTATTAATCTCATCTTAGGAAATCATTATCTAAATGTTGCTTAATATCTTTTAAAATATCTGTAATTGTATCATATTCCTTTATAAAACATACAATATGCACATTTGACATGGGTTCAAACGTGTCTTAAGAAAATCTCTTCTGCTAAATCTCCTTACAAAAATGTTTGATAGAATTCTTGATGAAAAAATAGTGTAACTAAAATGAAATAATATACATACCCAAACACTTTGACTCTATTATTTAAGGTGTTATAGTTGATCTTCTCATTGAACCTTCCTCCCATTTTCATTATTTGTAGTTTGGTGAACACATTACAACCAACCAATATACATACTAAAATAAACTTATATTATTAATACTTAAAAAATTTAAATATATGATAATTATTATGCTTGATCAACACAATATTGTTTAAATTCAAGAGTAGACAAGTGTGATGGGAACATGTTCTATGTGAAATTAATTAACTTTGCACACATAACAAACCACCTTTTTAATATCAATTTTATGTGATATTTATGTCTCTTATATGTTGAAAAAGATACAAAAGCTTGACTTTGAAGTTGTGCCTTTTTGGTGCTATAGATGTTTCAAAACTGGACAATTTATTGCTAATTGTGAACGACCCAAGCACATTGACACTAAATCTTCTTAGTGGAAAGACTCTCTACCTTATCATTATACGGTGAACGCCCCCTCTAATTTGGTTCTCAATCATTTATCGCCCTGCTCGGAAAGTAGCTCCTCACGGGATGATAGTACGGAGATGGTTGTTAAGACCCCCTAGCCCAATATTCTAGTGAGCCCTAAGGGGTTGTCCACTGAGAAAATCTTGATCCACAAACACATGAAGTGGAAAAGGATAATCCTTTCTCTCCTTGTATAAATGGCACATATGAGCCGATTAAAGGTATTGAAATTGTACTTCCTATAGAGGAAGTTTCTGATGGGTAGAAAAAGGTTCATAACTAGAAGAAATCTACTCACAGAAAAATTACTTCCACCTCCTAGAGACATTGTCTCTTTTTTCTATTATCCAGTCATTCCTTTACTACTACTGCTTTAGCCAGATATCAATTGTGACTATTGTTTGTTGTAGTATTGTTGGGTAGTGTGTTTCTTGCTTTCTCTTTTGTACTCAATGCTTATTCTCCATTTTGACCCTTTTTGTTGTTCCTGGGTAGGATCCTAGTCAAAGAACCTTTTACCATTAATAAAAAAGATACAACATAACCACTTATGGATGGGAAAACACGGATTATTTGGAACGCATTCTTACATTTTTTTTTTTTCAAATTCATATCCACATTGAGAGAAGGGGACAAAACACTACAATAAGAAATATGTTAGAATTGTAATATGCAAAGTTGCATTATTCTTGATAAATTTATAGTACCAAATCTGACTACTTATTATACATTACAAGATCTCTACTTTATAACTATGTGCATTAATCTCATTAGTTTCTTAAAAATGGGAATAATACATTCATATGCGCATTTTCCCCCTTTTTTTCATTTTTTCCATGTTTCAGTGGAGTTGCAATATTGAAGGAGTTGGAATCAATGCATAGGATCCCTGAAAGGTAGAGGCATCGAAAAGTATGGGGTAAAGAAGAGTAGGTTACAACTTTAGGTTGGCCACTTTTAGGTCTCCATAAAATCTTTTCAAAAAGAAAAGGGTCCTACCTCTACCATATGTGTAAGATATTTTAATTTACAATTTCCTTCTTCAAGGGAAACAGGGAGAAAAACTTATAGTAGTCAAATAGGTGAAAAATCTTAGGTTGTTCATTAATTGTTTACCCACAGAAATTACAGGCCCCACCATCCCCAAGTTTTCATTGTATGTTGCCTAACATCATAATAATAATTGTAAAGGAAAGATCACCTCCAATTATACTTTCTCCATATAGTTAGTTGGATGTATAACTAAATCAATTATTGCATTATTGGTCCATAACAATGGGGTGGGTCAAGTTATTGAAAAATAAAGGTAACCTTTGGGCTCTAATGCCAAAGGGTATTAGTAAGCAATATTTTGATGGTGCAATGATAGAAAATCTAGGCCTGACTAGAGGTGAATTTGTGTTTAGAGATGCAACAAGATAGTTGATTATGATACTTGCAGTTAATATTGGCAACAATTTGAATAACCATGTGGAAGGGCCATATATGTTTAAGAGGTTAGAGGAATCAATGTTGAGAGGATGGAAACACCTCATTATTGAAGGGGACTCACATATTTAGAATAATGGGATGAGTAGAGGAAAAATGAATGTGGTTGTTTTGGGGTAGTGTGAGAGGAAGGTTAATGGATTTTGGCCCGCTTAGAGTATGCGTGATTTGTACGTATAAGAAGAACTTGGAATGAAGTCATTGACAAAGTGGAAAATTTGGGGATGAAACCCATGTTTTATTCTCGGAGTGTGTAATCAATATTAGACCATGAATTTATCAATAAAAAGAGGGAATTGGTGGTAAGTGATGCAATGTATTTTAATTCAAATAAGGATAGTATATCTCTAAGAGAAAGGTGTAGGTAGGATGCAGGGTATAGGGGATATGAATTTCCCTTCAATTATGGTCAAGGGGTGATGGGATCAAGGCGAGGACATAAATTTTCATAAACCACGCATATACATGGTAGGTAAACCTAGTCATTCATTTAAGAGGACTGTGATTTTAGGCAACAAGACCTTCAATAATGTGTGAATAGATTTCAATTTCTAATCCTTGTTGTTAAAAAAGGGTATGGATGTGGGAGATAAAAGCATCGGTAAATCCGTCATGAAAAAGGGTATTGCTAAATGATGGAATGAACGAGTTCTATGTGATATTAAATGGAGAACCCAACAGTAAGTTACTTGATTGTCCTGTTTTTCCCTTTTTTTTGTATTATTTTGTTTCACCCCACCCATTTTCCCATTTTCTTGAGCCCTGTTCTTGGTCCTAACTATGGATGGATTTTTTATTTTATTGAAAAGAACCGTGGATGGCTTTTGAATTTGGGTGTTCGTAGTTATTGTTTTTTACAATTTTAATGTCATGACATTGATCAAGTTTAGTTTTGCAGGATCTGTTTTGGTAAATGGGCCACTATATATTTTTTATGTTTTACTTGAAATCATTGGGATGTTTTTAAAGGGAGAATTGCCATGTGCTTTTAGGCATTAGCTGGAAAGACTATTGGGTTGATACCCATTGGAGCAGGGACTGTAGAGATGTTATCTTCTTGTCAAATATGTATTACCTACACAGTTGTATATGCTTAGGCGAAATAACAAAGCAAGTGAATACCCCCTTTGAATGAATCTAGTCCCCAATACTCTCATCTATCAAGATTCTAATAGTTTAGTTTAAGTTGAAACTGCTATAGACACTCAAAATTTACACGCTCATTTTTTTCACTATACCATTATTTCTTACAAAAATCCATACACTCACCACATCATATTATTCTTATGAAAATCATATATTTATCACACTATTTAATCACACCATATTATCAAAATAATTTATCCGAGGTTAAATATTCCCCATGTTCGAGTCCGCTAAACCCCCTTCATTATCACATCTAATCCCTATACTAAGTCATATAAAATATACACCCCTCATCACCCTTATCCTTTCTCAATTAATTAATTAAATATATCAACTCCCCATATCCTAAGTCATATACTATACCCCTTTATCTTTATTCAATCAATTACTTAAATACATCGATATTTCATACCCACCATTTAATCACACTACATTATTAAAATCATTTATCCTAAGTTATACACCATATCTCTCACCTTTGTCTAATTAATTAAATATATCCTTATTTAATTAAATCAACATCCCATACCTTACCCATCCTTATTTATTTAATTAAATATACAAAAATATCATACTATTTTAATTCACCTAAATAAGTTCTCTAAATATTATTTAAAACCACCCCTAATTCTTTATCCCGACACATCAATCATGGGTATTTTTATAAATCTCTCATTATCTTATCAAAATCTTATATTATCATAAATAATCATATATTTGTACGAATGATATATCTTAATTAAACAACCTAATATATATCCTAAACAAACCTAAGCTAAAATAAAATATAATCTAACTATTTTCTAAACAAACATGACACCTCATATGACAGCACAACACATTAAACAACAAACCCATATCCTATCCCTTGAATACACAAACAAATAAACTTGAATTAGACAATTGTTTTAACTATTCACTAAATAAATTTGATCTGAAATCATGAAATCATCGGTGATTGGTTAAATCATCAACGATTATTTAAGCCCAAATACTAACCCTTGTTTAGGATTATCTTCTCATACTCTCAAACCTCGTTTTTAATTAGAGTCTATTGTTTTTGTACTTGTATCCATGTCAACATGATATCATCTAGCCTGGTCATTTCTAATCGAAAAGAAAGTTTGAGGATTGTTTTGGAGCCTGTCAGACCAACAAATCATCATTCAACTACAACTCCGGGTTTCCCAAAATTCAATCCACAAATTCTAATTATCAACATATCATGGAGCTCAATTTGGTATATATTCAATTCCTATGGACGCTCCCTCAATTTCTCACAACTTGCAGCTTCAAAAACATGCAAAAACAATGGGCCTGGAAGTAGCTGTGTGATTTTTACATTGATTGCCAATAATTATGGACCTGCAATAAAATTTCCAAAGATTGATGAATCACTAGTGATTCATAGAAATCACTAGTGATTCTCTACATCACTAGAAATATCTTGAATTTAAATTTTCGACGCATTTTTATTTTTGTAAAATGGAGCTACGGTTCTCAAGTTATCGTTAAAACATTAGAGGTTGGTTTTTTGTCAGATCCAGAGCTTCACCATCAATAAAACCATCATCCACAACCTTCTTCTATCTAGTAACATCATCATTTCAATATTATTTGTCAATTGAAATTAGATAATTACCTTTTATGCACAACATTACTTTAATCATTCGTCGTTTAATAATTTTAATTAATTTTGTCTCAACATTTATAAGCCTATGTATACTTTATCGAAATCACCAGCGATTCCCTTAATCACTGGAGATTGGCCTAATCTCCAGTGTTTCCTTTCTACCAAGACCATTTATTAATATAGCTTATCTTTCTGGTATCCAAACCCTATCTTTTGCCATCATTCTACCTTCGCAAGCCCCTGTCAAACCATATCAAACTCCCTTGAGCCATCCATAACATTTTGTTGATCATCTTAATCAATTCATCTCTCAGCTTGCCTTTATAAGTGCATCAATCATCTGAACCTTTTCTCCCCTTAGCCATATTATGATCCCAAACTCCCTTTGGACAAAGAATCACCATCAGACCAACATATAGCCTGGACCACGTTAGTCCCTTTGCCCTTGCATTGATTGGTTATATCGTTTGTCATTATGTTATTATCAGTTATCATATTATCATTATTCGATTAATTTCTCGACAACGGATTGCCATCCTTGCAAGGAAGTCCTTTTACTTATGGGGGCTGGCCTTTGCCAGGAAATCCGCCATATAATTGTCTAATCCCATCTTGTGTAGTGTCTGTGATTGCAGATTTTTTTGGCAGGACAGAGCTTATATTTTTGTAAAAACAGAGTGCAACATCACACGTCATCCGCGGTATCTCTAAACCCCGCCATTTTTAGGTTTGGTAAGTTTTATTATCTTGCTTATTAGGCTAAGTTGAAGAGGTAAAATTTACTCTAAGCAACTACAACAAGTCTACTAAAATCCAAACCTATCAAAATTACAGGGCCACTATGGGACAACATGCATTATTAAATCGCTATTTTATTTTACCTATAAAAATAGAAAAATAATGAAGCCAACACATGTATCGGGTTGTCTGTGATGATTTCAAAAGTAGATAGCACTGAAGATGCCTAATTGTCTAATCCGTCTTGTGTAGTGTCTGTGATTGCATATTTTTTGGCAGGACATGAGCTTATATTTTTGTAAAAATGGAGCGCAACATCACACATCCTTCGTGGGTATCTCTAAACCCCGCCATTTCTGAGGTTTGTTAAGTTTTATTATCTTGCTTATTAGGTTAAGTTGAAGAGGTAAAATTTACTCTAAACAACTACAACAAGTCTAATAAAAGCCAAACCTATCAAAATTGCAGCGCCACTATGGGAAAACATGCATGATCAAATCGCTAGTTTATTTTACCTATGAAAAATAGAAAAATAGTGAAGCCAACAAATGTATCAGGTGGCCTGTGATGATTTCAAAAGTAGATAGTCTTCAAGATGCCTAATTGTCTAATCTCATCTTGTGTAGTGTCTCGTGATTGCATATTTTTGACAGGACATGAGCTTATATTTTTGTAAAAACGGAGCGCAACATCACACATCCTCCGTGGGTATCTCTAAACCCTGCCATTTCGAGGTTTGTTAAGTTTTATTATCTTTCTTATTAGGTTAAGTTGAAGAGGTAAAATTTACTCTAAACAACTACATCAAGTCTACTAAAAGCCAAACCTATCAAAATTGTAGCAGCCCACTATGGGACACCATGCATTATCAAATCACTAGTTTATTTTACCTATGAAAAATAGAAAAACAATGAAGCCAACACATATTGGGTGCCTGTGATGATTTCAAAATAAGATAGTACCAAGATGCATGCATTAATTTCATAAGTATATTTCCTGAAAGCATATGTTTTTAATTTTAGATAACCTAGTAGAGACGCGGATGTAGTGGAAGGGGTAGATACTTGGGGTGCAGAAAAAACAATGACAACCTATGTTCTAAATAGAAAACACATATCTACATAAGGCAAGGAAAAAATGCAGAGAAGAAGACAAACCTTTTCTGCAGTGGTGGGGATGGTGCACAAGAATCTTCAAGGGAAGAATGACAGGAGAGGTCGAAATTAGAGAGGAAGAACCAACGAAAGAAGAAACCAAAACAAGAAAAAACACAACAAGATATGAATAGCTTTGCCGACTATAGGCATCGCAAAACCAACACATGCCACATAATGTAGGTAGACATAAAGAACTAAAAAAGGAGGGGGTGACAACTAGCCAAAACCGATGACAAGGTGAAGAAAGCTCGACGATGACATCGAGGAGCTTAACCATGTGGTACACCTCTGGTGTAACAAGATCCTATTGAATTTGTATCTTAGTGAATAAGTACTTTATGAATGCAATCTTTTTTATTATTCGTAATGGTTTAACCAGTTCAAAAAAGTTATAAATTTTCAAGTTTTGAAATGCATATTTTTTAATAAAATGTATTTAAATATATATTTATTTAATGGATTATTAGTTAAGTTTTTTTAATCTTATATTCTCATTTTTCACTAGATCCATTCATAATGATGTCATGATACTTATTATGGTTGTCATTTCATTTACATATGTGTTATTAAACCAATTTTATTTCAATTTGTACACATATTTATAACACAATAACATTATTAAATTTATTGCCAATTAATTATAGATAATTTAGTGTTAATTATTTTAAAATAATTCAATGTTAGCAGCTAAGCCTTAGAATTATGTGCACCTAATCCATGCAAGCTTCAAATTCAATAAAAAATTTAGGTAGAGACTAGCTACACTGAAACTCTTAATATTATTATTATTATTAGTCTGCTAAGTGGCACTCCTGTCAATCTTAGTTTTTTTGGACTCTCAAGACCATACATTCAAATTTGTATCACTCTAAAGACCATACATTTGAATCCATAAAATAAAAGCATTTAATGTTAGGATTTGACATGACATGGTTTCCATAGAGACCATTCAATAATACACATATGTAAACAAACATTGATAACTAGTATATACATTTTTATTTTTTATATTGAAAAGCATAACTATGCATTAATAATAATGAGGTACTATGTATTAAGTATATACATTTTAAACATAATTCTTAAAAAATGTTTGAAGATATGTCACTTTTATTATTTATATCTAGCTAAAATTACAATCTTGGTAAATAACATGGACGCTAGACATCATTATATAGACTAAATATTATGGTTTTTATTGACTTATCTAATCATAGTAAGAAAAATATATTTAAAATAGTAAACAAATGAATTCAAATTTTAATACTAAAATTATAATTTGAATAATGACCATGAATTTTTAAGATGTAATTAACTATAATTATGTGACAGACCTCATTTTAAAATATGGTTTGAATTTTTCCAATATTTTACATCCATTTCTTCTTTAAAACCCATGATGTAAGGAACATTTATTAAAAAGAAGAACACATTTTTAAATAACACAAAAAAACATTTTACAACCAACTAAATTAAATGGAATAAAGAAATGAAAATGTTTATTCTCATTATTGTGATACCACAAATAATTATTTACCAAGCATAAAATAAAGATAACTAAAAGGAACTTAGACATTCTTTTGAATCTAAATTCACATAATAAAAGCCAATCCGTTTAATTCCATAACATTTGATCTGGAAAAATCTAAAATGACACTCCTTTTGATAGATTTTGGAAAATCTAAAATGTCACTTTTTTTATTAGATAAGGTAAAAAATAGGGATCGGCTCCCAGGGGCCAGAAACAAGAGAGGAACAAAAACAGAAACAAACAAGAAAGATAAATCCAGATAAGGGTCCTAGAAAAGTGAGTTAAACAAGCTTAACTCTTACAACGCAGGATCAGGACCCCCAAAAGGACAAAAAAGACAGAAAGAAAAACAGGGCATCATAGTTCGCCCAAAGTCCGCAAAATGTCACTTTTTTTAATGTTATGGTCAATACACATTTGTTTTTCTAATCTAAAATGTCACTTTTTTGAAATAAGGATAACTAAAACGAACTTACACATTTTTTCCTGAATCTAAATTCTTACAATAAAAAACAATCAGTTTAATTTCCGGAACATTTGATCTAAAAATCTAAAATGATTCTTTGTTTGATAGATTCTAATTCCACAATGTTGTGGTCAATACAAAATATTGTAAGAATGAAAACATCAACATTATAAATAACTTCTTTCTAGAGACATTCAAACAAAGTTTGTAGGAATCCATTGTCGCTCCTTCAAGGTGAGTGTGATAATCCTTTTTGGGTAAGCTTACCATGCAGACAAGACACGTGTTATGCATCTCCAACCATTGAAGAAGACAATGACTTTGGAAAATGCGTCGCTAATGGCAAGACATTTGCAATGCATTATGCCCCCATTGAAAATCCTCGATGCATACCAAACACTCATACTCATATGAAATTGTTATTGTAGGTAGCGCCTCCAATGACTCCATCTCTTACCCCAAATCCGCCTCATCTTCCTCTTCCTCTTCCTTTGCCTCTTCGTCCTCTATAAACGCTTCTTTACTTGTTTGGTATAGTTGGTCATACAACTCTCTAAACCTGTCTAAAATATCATTATGAAGTGGGTCAATAGAACAATCCCCACTCGTTAACATATCAAATTCGGTAAGAAATACAATGAATTCATATAAGAAAGAAGTGATCGGAGGGTTATAATTGATGTGGTGAAGCAGAATTAGGTGTTGTGGAAGATCACAAACTTTGAATAGGAAACATACATTCTCGTATCTCCTACACATGTGAAAAGTGAGCTCAGAAATCTACTGCACAAGAGCTACAATATCTAAGTAAGTATTCATGCCATTTGTCATTTTTGGCTACAGTCACTTACTTGAATATGATGTGGGAGATTGGTCATGTTAATTGATGGGAATGATCATTCTTTGAATCGGACCAATTTGTCTATTTATGTACCAAGGATGTAAGGAACATTGATGCAAGACTTTCTACATCAAACATACAAGAATACTAGCAAATGAGGTGTCATATTTGATGATAAAAAAAAGTAGAAACTAGAAAAAATTGGGGTCCTTTAGCTTTACGAGCTTCCTTACTTCAACAAGCCCCAAAATATTATCCAATACTTGATCTTGCACATCCATGAGGGATATTTATACTTCACGAGATAGTGCATGATAATCACCCCTATACTTATTAGTAATTAAAATAGGTTAGTGAATAGAGGAGATGACCTGGTGCAAGACCTATGTAACAATGATGAGATTGAGGAAATTTGTGATCTCTTAAATTATAAGAAAAGTGGGCACACCTTTCCCATAGTGAATATTAAGATCTGTCGTCACTTGAAGTTGCACCATTTGCTGAAGCTAAGATCAACACCTCAGTGAAACATGGAAAAACCTTCAAAGTGTGGGACAATGAATCCTTCAAGGTAAATATCTAGGTGAAAAGGTTAGTTCCTTTCACTCCAATTCATTGCAGCTAATTGAACCAACTCTATACTCTATTACTACCTAGTTCTAATCTACGATTTCCAAGGAACTATTGTTTAGAAAGATGAAATATTGAATAAAAGCTAATGTGAAGTACCAAAATGAAAGTGGATTCCCTCATTGAGATGAAAAATGAGAGGGAAAAATATAAATCCAAGAAGGCGAAACAAGACACATTCAACTATGTAATTATCAAACTATGATTCTCTACTGAGTGACACAAAGTATGGAAATCATACAAATATAACTCACACACAACATGCCATAAAACAATAGAAAGAAAAGAATACAACAACACAAGTTAAAGAGCAAAAGGGGAACCAAAATAAAATATATATAATTAATTATAATATGCACATACTATTAAAATAATGGTGAAGCTATTGAGTGCATTGCATTAAACCAACATAGAAGTTTACAACTTAGAATATTTGGCCACACAAAAGGGTAACATAACCTCAAGTATTCAAGAGATAATGTTTTTTAATAAAATTGAGTTACATATATAGAAGAAGGAGAAGGGGGAGAGGAAATATGAAATCAATAAGTTCACCCATTTATCCAACAACGAAGGACCACTTGGCATTCAAGTGTGCATACCCAACATAAGGAAAAGAGACTTTTGCAGAATCCATACATAAAAATTTCCACGAGTTTGGTTTTTACATTTTTGGCCCAAAAATACACTTTATTGTGACCCAAAATTGATTGTAACATGTAGTAGTCCTCAATACCTTTCCAATGATATCATTTTTTCTTATTTGGTGACATGGATCAAACGATATGAGAATTTAAAGATTATCATGTTGTTTTACATAGTTGACAGCCATATGGCCATCAAATTTAACCTATGGGTTTCTCATACTGACGTGTCAAATCCTCATTAGATCCTAGAGTCTCCCTTTCTATTCTACAGATTTTGAGGAAGCCGTGGATTTTTAGGATCCATGGGAAAAGAGGAGGCCACGGAAAACTAGGATCCATGGAAAAAGAGGAAGCTACGAAAAACTAGGATCTACAAAGAAAGAGGAAGCTGCTGAAAACTAGGATGCATGGAGAAAGAGGAAGCTTTTGAAAACTAGGCTCTGTGGAAAAAGAGGAAGCCATTGAAAACTAGGATCCATAACAAAAGAGGAAGCCGTATAAAACTAGGATCCACAGAGAAAAAGGAAGCCGAGGAAGACTAGGATTCTTAGAAAGAGGAGGTTGTGGAAAGCTAGGATCCATGGAGAAAGAGGAACTTATGGAAAACTAGGATCCATGGAGAAAGAGAAAGCCACAAAAAACTAGGATCCACAAAGAAAAAGGAAGCTGTGGAAAACTAGGACCTATGGAGAAAGAGGAATCGATATAAAAATAGGATCTCTAGAGAAAGAGGAAGCCGTAGAAAACTATGATCCAAAGAGAAAGAGGAAGCCACAAAAAACTCCGATTCACAGAGAAAGGGGAAGCCACAAGAAAATGAGGATTCGAGGAGAAAGAGGAAGAAAAATAAAACTTGGATATGCAAAGAAAGAGGAAGCCTTGGAAAACTAGAATTTGTGAAGAAAGAGGAAGCCAAAAACAACTAAGATCCATGAAAAAGGAGGAAGTTGTGGAAAAATAGGATCTATGGAAAAATAGGGATTCATAGAAAAATTAAGGATCCAAGAAATATAGGGATCCACAAAAATTTAGGCATGTGTGGATTCCCTTTGATTTGTATCTAAGTTGTCCATATAAGCATGATTTCTTATTCGACAACAAGGACCCAAGAACAAGAGTTACGGTGTGCCTCCTAACCTCCAAATTGGTTGGTGCGGAAAGATGGACAAAAATAAACAAGAAATTTATGCATATTGTGCACAAGATGGAAAAAGGGATGCACTACAACTTGTCCCAATATATATCTAAGGGCATTTAGAAATATGTGGGGACCACACATATGAAGGGGGAAAGTTCATCTATGACACCATCCTCCTTCTCCTAGTCTTCAATGAGATAGATTTTTCAGAGGGGAGCGAGAAGCCAAAGTAGGTATAGCCTAGGGAAAAGAAGTCGCCCACAAGAGAAATACAAGGATTTATTGGCCACTTCCACCCTTAATGCATACAAAGCTAGAATTAATAACTAGTTGAGGCATTTAAGTGATGTCCTTAAAGGGGATTGGTGGATACTATGCCAATTTCTAAAAGAGGTAGAGGGAGAAGAATTTTTTTTTATAATGTAGCATTACTCCCTGGAATGGTTTAAGATGAAAAGTGAATAAATGTGTCCTTATGAAAATTTTCCCCTTGCCTTCAATGTAGAATAATTTGTGTGATTCGTAAAATGGATCGGGGATGCCAAAAAGATGAACAATGTAATGCAAACATACATACCCTCCAAGTATATAAGGGAGGGGGGAGGAGGGAGGCAAGGAGAGGGAGAGGGAGATAAAAAAGGAGATAGGGAGAAGAAGAGGGTGGGATCGAGGGTGTGAGTGATAGAGGGAGAGAGATATAGAGGGGGAGAGAGAGGGAGTGGGAGGGAGAGAGGGAGGGAGGGAGAGGGTGTGAGTGGGTGAGAGGGATGGATGTTAGGAAAATCCTATGTTAGTGCTCACATTGTGTTAGTGGTGAGCAATTTTATTATGTGAGTTAGTTATGTGTGAAAAATAGATTAAGTTAATATATTATTGTAAGTTGTTAATACAACTTCCTAAGGAGATTGTGGAGTGATTATAGGAATGTGAGGTTTTAGGACAACTTGTCTATATTAGGGTGAGTGTTTATAGGAGAAACACTTTTTATTTTTAATGTTGAGATGCAAATATAATTTTTGTATGAATTGAATAGTACAACAAAAGAAGCTTTGTTATTTTATGTTCTATTTATGAAAAAATCTGCTGATTCCGTCTCATTTGGTATCAGAGAAGGTATGGGTATAGGAGAGTATGTGAAGGACTGGATGAGAAAATAATATTTTTTTGGAAATCTTGTAGTATTAGTAGCTTCTTAGGTATTTTGGCATGTGCTTCTCCAGATCTTTCTTGTCAGTATTATTTATTGTTGTGCATTTTGCATTTGTAATATGTTGCAATACATTTAGATGTGTTGGGCACTCTAAGGATCAACTTTTTTCAAATTGTCTTGAGAATTGTAAATTATAACCTTCCTTTGAGGCGTTGGACATGTCAAACACCACCAAACCTCACCATTCACTGCATATTACTTTAGAATTTCTATCAGAAGACCTTTGAGTTTGGAGAAATGACATGTAATTATTTTCTTCATACAAATCTAATTCGGTGTAGGGCTATTGGTTTCCGCATTATACATAATATCATCACTTATGCTCCAAAATCATTATTGATTGTTGCACTCATCTCATGGATTTACAACCTTCTACAAGTTAACGAATATATGCGATAGTTTCTAAATCCTACACATGTTTTTGCCATATGCAAATGCCAACTCATGAATCCCCAACTCAATGTCTTGTTTGGGCTCGCTAGTCAAATATCATCCATACACGTCATAGAAGGATACATGGATTTAAACGACCTATGGTGGACTATTTTGAATGAGATAACGCCCTTATGCTTAGGTTATTTTAAATTTTGTTATAGTGTATATTGATCATTGCTGCTATGATGTGTGATGTCATGAAAATTACGAAAAGAAAGTCTAACATTTACCTTTTCAAGCCAACGAGGAGGATGATAGTAGTTAGGTAGTAAGGATATCAATCATTTAACCAATATTGTTTGTGAAATATCATCCATACCATTTTTAACCTTATCAAATGAAATTTCTTCTTTCCTATGTGGTCACACGTTATTATTTAAGGTTGGTTACTTGTGTCATGAAAATTGTTCCTTCTATATACAACTTTCACAAGAATTGAATTGAATTTTTAAATATATGTTTTGTACAATATTTATCATTTGTTTATATTGTGATACTCTTGGAGAGATATGTGTTGTGCAGGTGCTTTCTCCAATGAAATAACAAACCCTTTTCTAATGTATTTACTTGAGTGCAAATAGAATAAAATTAGGAATCAAAATAGGAATCCTATGAAAGTAGTGATGGTATGATCCCTAAAAAAATTGCTTTATACATGAATAATTTTCTTTATGAATAAATTTAGATAGATGTGATGATAGATGAATATTGAAAAATTCTCATTTCAAGATGAGAAGGCTCAAGTCATTGACGTTTCCTAAAGTCTATAAGGGGGTTTGTACTATAATACCAATTCCTCTCAATCTTAGTTTTTTTGGACTCTCAAGACCATACATATGAATGAATGGGTCGGTGTGTTTTTCAACACTAAAAAACTTGGAAAACATTTAACTACACTTGAGTGTATGGGTCGTGTATTTTTCAACACTAATTTTTTTTTCAAGAGTTAAAAAACTTAAGCAAATATTTGAACTGCACTTGTGCCACGTGGCATCCGATGGCCATGAATGAGGAGAATAGCCTTTGCCCATAAACAATGCTTAAACCAAAGTTATCTGTTGTAAGTGGTGAGCAATTTTATTATGTGAGTTAGTTAATGCGTGAAAAATAGATTAAGTTAATATATTATTGTAAGTTGTTAATACAACTTACTAAGGAGATTGTGGAGTGATTATAGGAATGTGAGGTTTTAGGACAACTCATCTATATTGGGGTGAGTGGTTATAGGAGAAACACTTTTTATTTTTAATGTTGAGATGCAAATATAATTTTTGTATGAATTGAATAGTACAACAAAAGAAGCTTTGTTATTTTATGTTCTATTTATGAACAAATCTGGTGATTCCGTCTCATTTGGTATCAGACAAGGTATGGGTATAAGAGAGTATGTGAAGGACTAGATGAGAAAAGAATATTTTGTTGGAAATCTTGTAGTATTAGTAGCTTGTTAGGTATTTTGGCATGTGCTTCTCCGGATCTCTCTTGTCATTATTATTTATTGTTGTGCATTTTGCATTTGTAATATATTACAATACATTTAGATGTGTTGGGCACTCTAAGGATCAACTTTTTTCAAATTGTCTAGAGAATTGTAAATTATAACCTTCCTTTTAGGCATTCGACATTTCAAACACCATCAAACCTCACCATTCACTACATATTACTTTAGAATTCCTATCAGAAGACCTTTGAGTTTGGAGAAATGACATGTAATTATTTTCTTCATACAAATCTAATTCGTTGTAGGGCTATTGGTTTCCACATTATACATAATATCATCACTTATGCTCCAAAATCATTATTGATTGTTGCACTCATCTCATGGATTTACAACCTTCTACAAGTTAACAAATATATGCAAGAGTTTCTAGATCCTACACATGTTTTTGCCATATGCAAATGCCAGCTCATGAATCCGCAACTCAACATCTTGTTTGGGCTCGCCAGTCAAATATCATCCATACACGTCATAGAAGGATATGGGGATTTAAACGACATATGGTGGACTATTTTGAATGAAATAATGCCCTTATGCTTAAGTTATTTTAAATTTTGTTATAGTGTCTATTGATCATTGCTGATATGACGTGTGTTGTCATGAAAATTACGAAAAGGAAGTCTAACATTTACCTTTTCAAGCCAACAAGGGGGATGATAGTAATTAGGTAGTAAGGATAGCAATCATTTAACCAATAGCATTTGTGAAATATCATCCATACCATTTTTAACCTTATCAAATGAAATTTCTTCTTTCCTATGTGGTCACAATTATTTAAGGTTGGTTACTCGTGTCATGAAAATTGTTCCCTCTATATACAACTTTTACAAGAATTGAATTGAATTTTTAGATATATATTTTGTACAATATTTATCACTGTTTTTATATTGTGATACTCTTAGAGAGATATGTGTTGTATATATGCTTTCTCCAATGAAATAGCAAACCCTTTTCTAATATATTTACTTGAGTGCAAATAGAATAAAATTAAAAAGCTATGTTCAACCTCATCAAAATAGGAATCCTTGAAATTAGTGATGATATAATCCCTAAAAAAAAATTGCTTTGCACATGAATAATTTTATTTATGAATAGATTTAGATAGATCTGATGGTAGATGAATATTGAAAAATTCCCATTTCAAGATGAGAATGCTCAAGTCATTGACATTTCCTAAAGTCGGTGTGTTTTCAACACTAAAAACCACTTTGTCATTCAACCTGCACAACTGGAAACCACAAGTCTAGAGAAAGAATTGGGCATTGATTCAAGTAATAATGGCCTGGAACAGAGGTAGATTTTGGGATGGGTGCTGCATAAAGAAAAGCATTCACGGTTGGGGTGAATTGAACAAAGTAATAACATCTTGATCAATAATTATTGAATCTCAACCCTCAACAGGGCATTACAACTCATAGCACACAAATACATTATGATAATGTATTATGCGTTCACATCATGTTAATTATAATGTATTTATCATAATGTATTATGCTTTCAGATCACTATCAATTAACATAACCTTCAACAGCTAATGCAAAACATTTGCCTTTCATAAGAAATCTAACATTTCAGTTTTTAAGCTTATGTTTTCTAACCACTGATGTGTGTGCTGAAAATGATTGACCCATAGATCTTCAAAAATTGAAATACCCATAGAAAAAGCCCTATAAAACCATAGGAAACAAACTTGAATGACAGATCCTATTTGGATATTGTAGGAAAACTATAAATGAGGTTAATTAAAAATATATATAGTGCAGGAATAAGAGCATAAGTAAATGCTGAATCGTAAAATTCAAAACATGTAATTTATGAGAAAGCTGCAAAGGCAAGGTGTACTGTACTAATTCAGATTTATTTCTCAATTGAGGATCTCTTTAAGTGATGTTAAATTGTTCAACTAAGATCAGTTCAGGAAGAACTTTAAATAGCTTTAGACTGCATCATGTTGGCTGGTCCCATTAAAAAAAGGGTTCACTTTCAGAGAGTGTCATATCAGATACAGACAAATTTGAAATGTCCAAAAGAGTTGTCATCATCTTGGCCTTTTCAGGACTCATTATAGAAGCAACTATAATGAATATCTCCAGAAGAGTTGTCATCATCTTGGCTGATGTTGGTCTCCATCTTCCAAGCCAGGTAAAGGTTGTCCAGCAATCCACTTTTTATGAATATGTACAGCCTGAAATATTTCCAACAATCACTTTTTATGAATGTGTAATCTATTTTACTTTTAATCTTGATTTCTTAGCACTGTAACAATGAATAATATTATTTTCTATCTTTTCTTGTCAAAATAATTCTATCATATGAGTCCAAACCCACTATTGGATCTATTTTCAGGGGAATAAGGAATGGAGTCAATTTTGAAAAATAGAATTTTACAACAACCTGCCACAATTCTTTGCCATTAAGAAATTGAGGATCTCATTAGACTTTCATTGGATTACAACTCTGTTTTTATCAAATGTGCAAAACCCACTACTGGATCTACTTTCAGGGAAGAAGGAATGAAGCCAACCCTGACCATTCTTTGCCATTAAGGAATCAGGGTCTCATTAGACTTTTATTGGATTGCAACTCTGTTTTTACCAGACAGTAATAACAATTGCCGAATAATCAAACTGTAATCAAATGCATTGTGATTGTCACTAAATACATCATATGTTGGCATAAGGATGGGCATATCTGATGCTTAATTGGTATGAATAATAGATATTCTCATAAAGCTTATTCACCAGGTATATGACTATTTTTGACAAATGTTTGAAATATTAGACTCTTAAATTAACAATTTTCTGGAAAACATTCTTCAATTTTTCAAATGAAATGTACATATAATTATCAGACCTGTCAAACAATTGGAAAAGTTATAAATCCTTTATTCTCCTAAAAAATACTCTATAATGTATATATATTATTGAACTGCACAGATTAACAAACTATTATACACTTGAAAAAATAAGTTCTGCCCCTTTCAATTTTCCATGGGGAAGTCATTTTCTGATATGGGACGGGAATGCCATTAAATTGAACTATCAGAAACATTGGATCATAATGAATATAAATCCGTTCAGAAAAGAGGAGTACACTTAGTCTCTAGTAATTCCAGAGGAAGAAACTGATAAGGAACAAACTGAGACTTGGCCACCTGTAAGAACCGAATTTGGCTGTCTGCTGATGAAAGAATTTTTGTGGAAGTAAAACATAGGGCACAACAGAGGAGTCCAAATACCGGACTCCAAGAGATGGCACTTCAAGAAAGCATGCAATTAAATTAGTTCAGCATTTTTTGGGTAAACTTGCTCTGCAAATGGGACAGGTATTATTCATGTCCAGCCATTGGAGAAGACAGTGGGTATGAAATACATGCCTTTGATGGCACGGCATTTGCATTGCATATTGCCCCTGTTGAAAATCCTCGATACATATGGAACATTCACACTCGTCAGAAATTTTTATTGTGGGTAGCAGCTCCAATGATTCTCTGTCCGCCCCCGAATCTGCCTCTTCTTCCTCTTCCTCTTCCTCTGCCTCTTCGTCCTCCTCACACACTTCCACACTTGTTTGGTGCAAGTGGCCATAGAGCTCTGTGAACATGTCAACAATTTTGCTGCGATCTAGGTCATTTGAAGAATCTCCGATTAATCTATCGAATTCGCCAAGGAAGACTGCGAATTCGTCTAAAAAAGAAGTTATGGGCGGGTTGTAATTTATCTGGTAGAGCAGAGCTAACCGTTGTGGCATATCAGGGACTTCAAACAGGCTGCGAACATTCTCATATCTCATAGACATTCGAACTGTGAGATCAGAAATGTTCTGTACAAGGGCTGCAACATCATCCGCCATTGTTGAATATGATACAGTGAATAGTCCTGTTAAGTGAATTGACGGGAATGCGGTTCTTTTAAGTGACGGGAATGGCAGTTCTTTAAATCGGGCCAATTTGTCTGTTAGGTCGAAAGCTTTTTCTCCACAATTAATGTTTGCTTGCGAGTTGCCAAGGTTTTTTTCCCCTATTTATAAAAATGACATAAATAGAACACCGCCATTGTTTTGGGTCTATTAATAGACTTTGCTATATTTAAGATGCCTACTTTAAAACTTGATTACAACCATTTAATTTAATTAAATATAAGTTAGATTTATTCATCTTAAATATAGCCGCAAAGCATTTCCTTATTTTGTTTACCTATTAATGTGTGCTTGCCAATGCTTTTTCCTATTTATATAAACGTGGTACACAATTACATTAATTTTTTTAAATGAAAAATGAATAAAAATATACAATAGTATAATACATGACAACCAATATAGCAAGAGATACAAGAATATTAATAACAAAACTCGTTGCACAAAAAAGAAACATCAATAAATAAAGAGTAATTCAACGCAAAACATTAGATAGACGAATATGGTGCTTTCGTTGAGCTTTGATATTCCTCATCTACTTTAATAGGTTCTCATGATGAAGAAGAATTGATTGCATACCTCGTTCCATGGAGGAGAAGTGAATAAATTTTGTGGATAATAATTGTCTAAGGAGTAATGTTGTTAAAGAAGCAAGATTGACATCTATTTTTCCTTATATTTTTTTATTAGTATTTGTCTAAAAATTTCAAAAATCACATTATTTATATTCCCAATCTAGGAAGAGCTTTTTTTCCATGAAAACTTACTTGAAAATAAGGTTAGCACATCAAAATAAATTTGATTTAGATCAATTTGGCTAAATTGCACTTCCAAAGGATATACATGATAGTTTCTTTGTTATTATAGAAGGGGCGAGACAATTTAATCACACACAAAAACCCAAATCTATCTGCAATTAGAAGCGGCTCCACCAAATTGAGGAGTCGGGGAAACTTATCCTGTGCCTTATAGAAGAGTCTTTCCAACTAATTAGCTAAGATGTTTCATCCCAAGCTTTCCACAAGCCAATCATCGGTGGGGAACCGTTGATTTTAATTTTTTTATCATTTAGTATTTATTATGTAGATTGGTATGCTCCCATTTGGCTTTTGTTGTTGCAAGCTGAATTTTGTGTCTAAGGAGAACTTTCCAAGGTTCATTTCTAAAAATATTCCTATCCATTTGAAGGTAAGACATGTCTACGGTCCAAGGTTCTATGATACCCATCCCACCCTTGTGTTTGGGTTATGTACAAAGATTTGAAGATATCACTATCGTTCCTTTCTAACCATCTCATTTAGCCCAAAGGAAGCGTTTGACCTTTTGACTCGATATGAAGATCCCTTGATAGACTAATATTACCATTTCCCTATCAAGCTAGATATCGAGAAGGCCTTGGTATGAGAAAGCTAGATATCGGAAAGCAAGCTTACCTTGTTATTTTGAGCCTCTGTATTTGTTTATGGTGGCTCGCTCCAGAGAGTTCTATAGGATGGGGGAAGCATTGGGATGAATCCCCTATCTATATATCAATTTAATGGCATGATCGAGAGATATAGATAACACTGGAATGACTAGGCGATTCATTGAATGCGCACAAGGGATCGAGCAATGACAACCGCTTGGAATTTGACATCCTTGAAAGAAAGAATAGCTTGATATAGGAATTAGGGGAGCAATAGGATCGAACACCATTACAGAAATCGGAGGGGGTATTTTGGTGGTTTGCAAGGTGCTTTCCCACATATAGATAGATATGGATATGGTCGTGACCTAATTGGAACCTAAACTATGGATATGGTGATGAAAAATTTTGTATATAAGGAAGTAGACCATGGGCCATGATGATATAATGGAACTTTGTCCCCATAGAAATCATTTTAAATTTGTTAATTTATGAAGAAACCAATCATATTACTAAGAAAGAGTTACTCCATGCCAAAGGGGATCCTTAAGTATCTCATGACTTCCCCATCTTTCAACTATTTCCATTCTTGGTTTTTCCATTCTATTTAGCATTAATTATTTTTATGCTTTTTCAAGTTTAGACCACTGAAGCCATGAAGTATAATTCTAGATCGTGTAGGGCATAAAATAGTATGGAGCTACGATATAGTTTGGTCTTTATATAAATCTTTGAGTTTATGTACAAATAATATAGAGTATTAACAAGAATTTCATCATTATTTTGATTCCATTAATAGAATTAAATAGGCCCCACAATTAAAAAAATCGTACATGTACATTAATTTTTTATTTTTATTTTTATCGTTAAATACTTTTGACTGGAGCTATGAACTGGAGGGTTGGTGGGGCCCCACCCTACAACAATGTCCTCAGATAAGATATTACAATTAAGACCAACACAAACCACCATGACCACTAAGCCCGCACCGAAGACGATGCAAATCTGACCACCGTCGAATCCAAACTCCGCCTCAACCTCTTGGTGATGCACACCCACCACCACCGGTAAACCACCCCGAAGGGATCGCGCCCAGTGGAATTTGAACCTAGGTGGATCTGGACACAACCATCCATCTTAACTAATCCACCCAAACCCCGTTGGAAAAATTTGGATGGTAAACACTTTTATTATACCAAGAGCTATGAATTGGAGTGGTGGAGGAGCACTTTCTCTAAGTGGGACGTGGGGGTGTGCTTGGGTCCTTAATGTCCGCCAAATAATCCGCATTCAGAGTACCTGCTATATTCTGCTTGGTCCATATAGAGAAGTTCGACCCCTACCTCAAGGTGTCCCCATGACCACTTATTGAAAGCATCCAATGAACTCAATGGGAATGGAACTTGGGTTGATGATTACAAACTACTTATAACTCACCAATAGCCCAAGACCTTGAGTTCAAATTTGGATGGTAAACGCTTTTATTATACCAGAGTTATGAACTAGAGTGGTGGAGGAGCACTTTCTCTAAGTGGGACATGGGGTGGGCTTGGGTCCTTAATGTCTGCCGAGTGATCCACATTCAGAGCACCCCACTATGTTCTGCTTGGTCCATATGGAGAAGTTTGACCCCTACCTCAAGGTGTCCCCATGGCCACTTATTGAAAGCATCCAATGAACTCAATGGGAATGGAACTTGGGTTGATGATTACAAACTACTTGTAACTCACCAATAGCCCAAGACCTTGAGTTCACATGTACATTAAATTTGATTTCAACTATTTACATTATTTAAAAATAATTTAGATCATTCATCTTATATATTTTGGGTTTAAACAACTTATATTCATTAAAATTAATTTAGATTATTAATATTATAATATATTTTGGATTTAAATGTTTAAAACTTATATAAATGAAATTATAGAGACAATGGAAACCATTTGTCACTCTTTTTTGGGAAAGATCTCTTTCCTAATTTATCTATCCAATTATCATACCCTTAATTATGCATTCTCAAATGTTAGCATTATTAGTCCTTGCCCGAAGAAGGTAATTACTATTGCGATCGATAAGACAAAACTATCAAATATTTGCAATGATGTCAACCAATCAACAATTACTTTATGTAAGATTCTAAAGTTTCTCATTTTAAAATTCAATATTTTACAAACTTGATGCCAATAAGTTCTATTTATCAATTTTTTAATAAATAAATATTTATATTACCATATTGAAAGGTGAACTCTAAACCATTAAAAGTACCCATATCAATAACAATTAAAACAATCTACAATCTTAAAATATTGCAATCCTCATGGTGTCAAAACCTTGTACTCCACTAAATATTTTTCGTATATAATCTAGAGAAAAAAGGTGAAAATCATCCATTAAAAACACCCCTATCAACAATAACTAATATAATATCTAACCCTAAAACAATTCAACCCTTATCTTTTATATTACAAAATACTTTTATAAAATGATGGAATAAAGATATGTAGATCCTAGGTATGCATCCTAAAGATATAAAATAAATATGGAGTTCTTTCGTCACTTGATACATGCATAACCATGACCTCATAGAGGTGGGTAGAAATCATTGGTTCCTCAAGAGGTTAATGAGATTAAATATGTGTTTTTATCTTGTCGGTATGCACTCAAGTTGTAATAAGTGATGCTAATAAGGAACAATGAAATTTTTTCGCTGTGAATATTCATAATTAGGAAAATAGTAGGAATTATGGAATATGTATTTGGTTATATTTAAGACTATGTAAATACCCACGTTTCACCAAAAAAATCTACAAAAAATAATTTGTCCCATGCGAATAGCCAACATATTTATAATCCCAACATCTATTTTTTAATGGATCGTTGCATAATCAATGAGATGAGATTTAAAAACATTCCTAGATCGCTTGATAATTCTATGGAACCTTTGGTATCAATTGCTTAAATTTTAGGGAGAAAATTTTGAAATTTGATTAAATTCGCGGACACACACACACACATAGATCAAGAGACTAATCACTAAGAAAACGATTCAACATTTCAATTGCAAACAATAAAAAAATCAAGGTTTTCCTACTAAAATGTTACAGTTTACATCCTACAAGCACTTAGTGCAAGTAAGTATATTTAGTATTGATCTAATTAAAAACATGTTTTTTTATCATTTCATACTTCTTTATCTTCTTTCGTAAGTTAGGTTGTTGTTTTTTTATTGGCAAATAGTTTTTGAAAGGGACTATACCCTTGAGAACAAAATATGGCCTAGGAGCTGGAATAGGAATGAAAACCGGAGAGAATGGATCAAAATCCAAGTGTTACAATGAAGCTCAAGTAGCCCAAAAACAGCTACCCAAACGAGGCAAAACAACAAAATTACTGCAAAAAGCGGAGAGAGACCGCAAAAAAACAGCATAAAAACATACAAGAACAGCAGAAGCATCTATAACTACTTCTTGCCAGCTTTGTCAATGATGGTCTTGATTTTCTTCCAAGAGTGGAACATACCCAAAGTTGTCATGTGGCGGCATTAGTATCATCCAAATTTGCTCAATGGTCCTTTTGCTTTCCTTTTCGTTACCCCAAAGTGTAAGCGGAACACCGCCCGAGGTTGGAGACACTTTGACATGTTCCTCAATGAACTCCTCAATCACCCTAAAAGCGCGCAATGTTGTAATCATGTCGAGTTTTGGCCTTCCCAAACGGGAGTCTAAGGATGTCGACTTCTTGAGATATCATCAATCTGCTTTATCAATATCCCCCTCCTCCTCCTTGTTTCTCTTGCCTTTACTTGCTTAGCGCCGTGCTCTAACCTCATCCTTGACAGTTTCATATCAACCTCTAAGGCATCCAGCCTTTTTGAAGAACTTTCCATATGCATCCCGTGGATCTGCACTGCTTTGATATTCGAAGGTCATGTGCATCTCAATTTCATGAGGCTCCTTCTCCATAGTAAGAGTCTCAACGTTAAGCTTCTGGAGGCCTTGGTAATCGGTATTTTAGAGGTAGAGGCAAGGTGGGTGGCGGGAGCAATAGTAGGGGAATGGATGGAGAAGCTTGGATAGCCGGTAGGGGGTGACAACGGCGGTGGCGGGCGGATGGAGAAACAGGGTTTGGCGCAGCAGAGCCCAGCAGAGGGGGAGCCGAGCTAGGAGAGGAAGGAAGACCAGGGTACTTAAGAAGACAACATTTATGAAGCAACAAAATAAGCCCTTGGTGTAAGGGAACCACCTGGGTATGCTTCTGAAACTCCAAAATGGAGCGTTCAAGAGAGTTCAACAAGTAATGGGAAAACAATCCAAGCGATTCCTACGGAAGTGGTTAAGAAAGATAAGATGTTTAGCGAAACAATGACAAACCTACCTTCGAGGAGATGAACCGAATCATCATGCGAGTAACCTCATCATAGGGTGGAGGAATCGAGCTGACAAGTAGGCCCGCTGTACCAAATGTAAGCTTCTCAGATCCTTCCACAAATCTCCTCTCTTCACATCTCTGTCAACCCTTTTGTTAAAGAAGCGGTAGCCCTCCAAACTAAGGCCGGTCGCTTCAGCAATAAGATCTTCATTGACCAAGATCTTCTGCCCCCATAATCAACAGTCCGCTCCTTCCATTCCTTAGCAAAACGCACAGAAATGCTTTGATCATGTCCCTGAACCTTCTCCATGAAGTTGGTGATGCCACCCTTGCTGAGATTGCTCCAAAGCTCAATATTATCCTTCCATTCTCGGGTCCGCACTTGGCTCAATTTGGCAGGGAGGTCCCCCCATCTTCTCTGTGCTTGACTGATTACAACAAATTCCCAAATTCTTGTGAGCGCTGAGACCTGTCCGCTTCTTGCTTTATTGTAATCCGCCTGACAAGATTGGAAACGAGAGCCGTTGCTTTTCCCACGAATGGCTGCGTGTCTGCTGATCTGAGCCTGCGGAAAGTTGCATGTGGGAATAGCCCGCTCCCTGTCAACAATCACATTACTACTGTCTTCGGTTTCCGAGGTGCTTATGAATCCGGCCGCGGTAATACCGCGTGCGCGATTTTCAAATCAATGTAACTCCACTTGGAGTTCCCCATATATTTCACACTAGCATGTTTATTTGATATTATTTGCATCATCATATTCTTTAAGTCAACACGTGTGGGAGTATTATTGATGCTGATCCACACCCAAAGATCATGACTCGGCTCTAGGGATTGCTTGCATATAGAAATCCGCATGAATGTTGTTGTGGAGTTGTTTAGGGATGCTGTTATTATCCCAAACAGTGAGATTAACATTAATGCCATAATTAGCCAGCGCATCCACCAATTTATTACCCTCCCTGTAAGTATGCATGATCCTGATGTTATTGAAAGTATGACTAATACTTATGGACTCTGAGATAAAATCCTTAATGCTCCAACTAGGAGATGAGCACTGTTTAAGAAGATTAATGATATTCAGGGAGTCCCCTTCAATAATGAGGTTCTGAATATTTTGAGTCTGGGCAATTCTCAGGCCCCATAGTGTAGATAATGCTTTGGCAAAATGATTAGTTTGAATTCCCATTTTCCCAGCATACGCAGCAATCAGATTACCTTTATGATCCCGTATCGCTCCTCCTCCTGCCGTTGTCCCAGGGTTTCCCTTAGAGGCCCCATCAAAGTTCAACTTATACCAATTAGAATCAGGAGGATGCCATTTGATCGAAGATCTATCAATGCTATTCCCGGGATTGCTCCGACTGTTGATAGTTCCAATCTGCCAATTGGATAAGATGTATTCTTCATTCTCTGGATATCTCTTGTTCTTGGGGGGTTTAAATCTAGCAATATTTTCTTTGATACCATTAGAAATTTTGCCAATACTGAGTTTATAGTTTTGCTTCTTATTTCTGAAAATAATATCATTTCTATCCTTCCAAATCCTCTAGATTAAATGAGGGATAGCCAGACCTATATCCTTTTAACAACACAATGCCTGAAGGGTGGGTTCCATTGAGTCCAAAGATGATTAAGATCCTTCGACAACACCCAGAGAGCTTCAAATTTAGAGAGGGAAAAATTCCAAATTCTGGTGGCATAATCACAATGTATGAACAGGTGGCTGATATCCTCAGAGTCATTCTTACAAAGATGGCACCTATTAGGAATTATAAATCCTCTTCTCATCAAATTGTCAGTGGTAAGAATTCTACCTCTGATAGCCAGCCAAAGGAAAAAATTTATTTTGGGAGTTAATTCAGACATCCAAATCTTGTTCCAATTAAACTTCGTTTGACTATTATGGAAGAAATTGTTATACCCAGATTTGACAGAGTAGTTCCCATCATGGGAATTATTCCAAACCAACTCATCCTTGGAATCCAGCTGACTTAATGGAATAAGATCTAAATGATCTTGAAGGGAGGAAGTAATTTGTTTCAGATCAATTCTCTCCACAGTAAGTTTTTTCCAATTCTTGCTTTGGTACCATTTCCTTCAATGTAGTCCTTAATTTTAATACCATACTTGCTTATGAGACTATCCTTAGCCACCCCAAATCTGTCCATGAGATTGCCATTAAACCAATTATCCTCCCAGAAGTTTATGTCCCTGCCATCCCCCACTTTCCATTTACTGCCCTGCTTGATGAAATTTCTGCTCTTGACCAGATTATTCCAAAAAATGGAACCATAGGGGAGGTGCTCATCTTGAGGATAAGAATACACAGCTTGATGATTTAAATATTTTGCTTTGATTAAATCAATCCAGGGTTGTTTCTCAGACAACATTCTCCAGCCCATTTTAGCAATGAGGGCCTCATTCATTTTCTCAATATCTTTTATACCCAGACCACCCATAAACTTCGGGGTGCAAACCTTATCCCAAGCCACTAAGTGAAATTTGAACTTCTCTTCCATGCCTTGCCATAAAAATTTTTCTGAATCCTTTCAATTTTATCTCTGAAGGAAGATGGGATCTTGAAGAGCGACATGATATAGATGGGCAGATTTTGAAGAGTACTTTTAATGAGTAGGCACTTACCAGCACTAGATAAAGTGGCTCCTTTCCAACCAGCCATTTTTTTTTGGAATCTCTCCAATAATTCATCCCACACCTTGTAAGAGACTTTCCTAGTCTCTGAGAGGGAGGCCCAAGTAAGTGGCTGGAAGTGCACTTATTTTACAACCCAGAATTTTAGCAATTTTGAGTGTCTTTCCTCAGGAGTGTTGAAAAAGAATATGGTGCTTTTATCATAATTAATCTCTTGCCCAGAAGCAGATTCATAGAGCTGCAATAAAGCCTTGATAGCCTTAGCTTCCATGACTGAAGCCAGAAGAAGAAGGATAGTGTCGTCCGCAAATTGCTGATGGGAGACAGCTTGGCTGATGGAAGTGGGCTTAGAGCCATTTAAAAGCCCGTCTTTAACCGCTTTGCCAATTGTTCTACTAAGGCTGTCAGCCAAAAGAATGAAGAGTAAGGGGGAGATGGGGTCCCCTTGTCTAAGTCCTCTGTTGCTAGTGAAAAAACCCACAGGCTCACCATTAACAACCACAGAGAATCATTTGTGAGATACAAGCCTTAATAATTCTTCTAAATTTTTCCAGAAACCCAAATTTTGTTAAGACTTTGTCAAGGAAAACCCAAGAGACCTTGTCAAAAGCTTTATTCATATCAAGCTTAAGGACCATATTTGCCTTTTTATTATTTTCCATGGAATGTATGGTCTCGTGAACCATAATCACTCCGTCTTGTATAATCCTGCCTTTGATGAAGCCACTCTGCTGCCTTGAGATGAGATCATTCATAATGAGCTGAAGTCTAGTAGTAATAATTTTGGTAAAAATTCTATATATGGCATTCACAAGACTGATAGGTCTGAAGTCCTTGAAATCTTTAGCATCCATTTTTTTAGGAGCCAGCACAATGTGAGTGTTATTAAGCTCTTTTAAAAGATTTCCCATTCTATAGAATTCATTCACCGCTCTGAGAAGATCCTCCGAACAGATTTCCCAAAATTTCTGGAAAAAATTTATAGAGAACCCATCCGGACCAGGAGCCTTGTCACCCTCTAAAGCAAAAACAGCTTTTTGCAGCTCTTCAAGCGTGACCGCTTTGGTGATACTTCTAAATTTCTGATCCTCAATTTTATTTTGGGAATGGCCTCCAACATAAAGGAAATAGCTTCAGAGTTGCTGATATTTCTCTCTTCAAGAAGTTTTTTATAGAAGTCAAGCGCTTCTTTCTTAATGCTATTGGGATCTTTTATGATATTTCCGTTGTTTTTAGAAACTTCTAAGATCCTATTACAGGCTCTGTGCTTCAAAGTAGTCATATGAAAGAACTTCATGTTCCTGTCTCCCTCTTTGAGCCAAATAGCTCTAGATTTAAGACGCCATAAAGATTCCTCTCTGCTGCAGATCGTATGCAACTCTCAAAGAATATTCTTTTCATTAACTTCATCGTAAGTTAGGTTGTTAGTAATGCTATAATATATTAAAATATGTCATTTTTTTGATTTTACGATAACGCTAATATATGTGCATCATTACCGGTGTCATTTTTACATGTCGTATGATCTTAATGAATTATTCAATTTTCATCTCATCGCATCTAAATCATAAATTGTCCTTACAAGAAAATGGAAACTAAAAAGGGAACCTCAAGAAAAAAAATCACGTGCAACGCCTCTGTATCTTGTAGACACGAGAATCACACACTTTGGGTAATTATCTAAGACGATTGTATACTTCTATTCATATGATTCCTAAGTAAGAAAAGTAATAATCAACCCATGTCTTTGGCCATCTTCTTTTGCTTTCTATTGCTAATTTTGGTCTTGCACACTCTCTTGCTCAATCTGACCTTTGACCCTTTATTTTATCTGAGTCTAGACACACTTTAGCGCCTAGCCAAGACATCAATGCCAGGTGCCCCATCCCCTCTAGGTGCTCTTGACCTCTTTGTACTTTTCTCACCTCTTTTGGGTCATTTCTAGCCATTTGAGGACTTTATCTTTTGGTAGTCAGCTTTTTCAGGGTTAATTATGAAATTCAAGCAAAGGAATCATATAAATATAAAGTTATGTGATCATAATAAAGGACCAAACACTAAGCATTATCCATCACCACCTAAGGTTGCATCCAAAGGCTATCAAAGGGCACTCAAGCATCTGTTCTAGCATCCATCACAAGGGACAAGGAATAGTTTTCTTCACCACACTTCATAAGAGGGGAGTCTATTCTATTCCACACACACACATCTATTACATTTTCTTATATCTAGTTACTTCCTCGCTATCAAGTGTGACACATACAAGAGCCACGTAGGGCACGAATCCACACACACAAAAAAATACATTGGGTTTGAAATGTAGTGAAGTACTCAATTATAATATCACCATTGTGATAGTTGAGGATAGTCCAACCCCTCATTCTACATCTTTATTTTTTGGGAATTGATGTTTATTTGAGGGTTTTGCAGGTCTATAATTCATTTCAGGTTTTCGAGTGAGCTTGATGATCTTGGTGTGACTTCATAATGACAAAAGGAGAACAAAAATAAACAAATTGTGATCATGAAAATTTGGAGTTCCGAGAATTTTCACAGACTCAGGCACTTGTTTCCATACTTTACTACCCATGGGCACTCCTATCCCTTTTTGGGTGCCTCTGTCGAACCTTTCCTTCCAATTCTATATTTTTCGAGTCTTTGTGTGACACTCCTGTCTCTCTATTCACTTTGTCAAAGGCACTTTTATAAACTCCAAAATTTATTACGAATCAACTAAGTATCTTTTTCTCCTCCTTGAAATTAAGGTTTCTTAATTTATTGTTTCGTTGCTCGGGTGTCATTTATGTACTTAATTGTTATTCATTTATCGTTGTTATCTCATTTGGATTAGGATCATACATTTCATATTTTATCTTAATCATTTTGGTGAGCCCGACCTTTGAATCCACCTTCTCTCCTTAGGATTTTATTTCTTATGCCCGTCACCCATAGTGGTCGTTTTGGGTCCTTTGAGCATCTCGAGCTTCCTCCATCTTCCCGTAGGATTTCCAAATCAATGGATGACATCTCTCCATTAATGGCTATGACTGAAAATCCCTTTATTAATTCCCACCATATTCCCCTTAACGAAATAGAAACATTCGATAGTGAAAAATCATATGATGAGGATAAAAATGTTGATAAGGAACAATTAGAAAAGCTCAGAAATTTTCAAAATATTTGCGTGATAATCCCACTCATCTTCCACATATTTTACATGCCCTTCTAATTGCTACTAAAATGCTTGTGATGCTTCGGTATCTCTTTTTGGCTATTCTTCGATTGTCATGGCCTCCTCCCAACCCATCCACGATTCCACCTCCATTGCTACTAATACTGCTCCAATCTTACAACACCATGCTTCTAATGCACAACTTGGTACCTCCTCTAATACTCATAATCTCACTTCTTTATATAAGGATCTCAGTAAGACCAGTTCGTTAACTATAATTGGCTACATCCATGTGCATCTCCATCTTTGGATTCTACTTTGCTACTTCATAGCCCTTTTTCACCCGTTATATATGTATATCTCGATGCCTTTGAATTTTTTTACTCCCAAGTTACTTATTTTCAATGGCCATGGTGACCCACAAGAGCATCTCCACGCCTTTCATGTGGCATGTCTAGATTATGCAAATGATCACACTTTATTAGCAAATATCTTTCCTCGTTGTCTCGAGATTATGCAATGCATTGGTTCTATGACCTACATGTCCACTCAGTTAGCATCTTTCACGCTTCTAGCCAATGCTTTTCTCACACATTTCTCCATCAATATTAGCTCTAAGATCTCATATGCTCAACTTACACAACTTAAATAAGGGTCTAATGAACATCTAGTGGACTATGTCTTATGATACAAGAACAACCTAGATAAGATGTCTAATGTTCTTGTGGACTCTGAGCTTTAAGATTTATTCATTCGAGTCTATTACCACCTCTTCGTAAGAGAGTGTTATTTTTAGATATCTTCATCATTTGATCAATTATGTTATACACTTAAGCTATGTGAAACAAAACTCTTATAAATACGCAAGCTTAAATATCAAGAGCAAGTGTCATCTTCTATGGGATTTCAAAGTAAATCAACATTTAAGCCATCAACAACCAAACCTACCAACTCAAAATCACTATCAACGTTGTATCTAACATCAAAGAGCTTCAATCGCAACTGACCGCCTCGAACACAAATGAATTTAATCTTTTCCCACATATTTTACTTCCAAAACTTGTTGAAAGTAATCTTATCATGCTTCATCTTCCACTCATTTTAGATCCATCTCATCCTAGAGGTTTTAATTACAATGAAATATTCAAATGAAACTATCATCAATATGTCGACATTCTACGATCGTTGTTTCAAATCTTTGCATTATCTTATCCAAGATTTGATAAAAAAATAATGCAATTGAGCTTCCAGAGCCTATAACTTTTGCACCTATTAACGAAAATCATAAGCTTAAAATATTTAATAATCCCCTTCCAAAATATGACAAGAAACCAATTGATTCCTTGGCTAATTATACATATTGCACAGTGCCTCCTCCTACATTAGGGGATCTTAATTTATTAGTTGCTCATGTTGACGTTTTGTTACCAATCCTTTTTTCTAACCATGATTGTCATGCTACATTCTCTTCTAATCACTTTCACATTAATGCTTCTATCGATCCATCTCTATCAATAACACTAAAGTTGATCCATCATGGTGTATCAATGCATGTTCATTTTACTTCTTGTTTCTGATCTTATCCACTATCACAAATTTCATATCCAACGGAAAACTCATATGGGGTCATTAAGCTTCAATTTACTGTCAGTCTTCTCACCATGCTTGTTCCCTTCCTTGTAGCACAAAAATTTGAAGGGTGTGACATGCTCTTAGGTCTCAATTGGATTCATAGGTATCATTTTATCATCTCCATGAATCACTTGCATTTAAAATTCATTCAAAACAATCAAGTCATCTCTATTAATGGTGTGCATCCCTATACTCCATGGTTGCCACCCCTTCTTGAGGTTTCCATTGCATCACCTAGTCCATCTAGTTCTCCATGGCCTCTCCAACCTCAATCACAATCCAATCCTAGCTCACCTATTTGCACAAAGCTTGTGCAGTCTCATTTCTCTGCTAGTCCAATACATCATTCTAGGTCCATGAATAGGACATATCCTATATATAGGCATACTTCACCACCTTGTTTCACTCTACAGGTATTCATCACCTCCACGCTCTCCTCTACATAGGCATTCATCACCTCCGTATTTTAGTTCCCATGTAGCACCCATCACTTCCATAATATACTCATCGTTTGCATATGCATATAAGCTTCATTCGCCTATACAACGTCTATCTCATGTACCACTCGTCTCGAGCATGTTTACAAACTTTCATCTCCACCAACATCGGGTGGAGGGCCTTCATATTTCTTTTATCAGATAGTGCACTTATCATCACACACTTGGGGGGCATCACACTTATTTCCCCATCTAACATTAGCACGTGTATCACATCCGCATCAATATGCATTTAGTCTATCACATACACCATGTACAACTTGATACCTCCTCATATCATCATTTCCCGATGAAGCACTCTTGTGCTTTGGTTTACACTTGAATGTTGAGAGAATCCTATACACATTACCCTCACACATGCTAGATGCTACACTACACATCCTATTATATATGACACTAGACACGCTTCTCTTATATAATTCTTACATGCATTTATCATTACACAATCAACATACTTGTGAATTATTCCTCCTTATCATGCATATTCATCACACAAACAACACATACCCTCTTCACATATTCAACACACAACACACTCAACATATTTACCACCAAATGTACACACTTTTGTGACATACCTCTTTCAAATCATACAACACATCTCTCTTCCATAATCAACACCAAGATTTTATGCACTCTAAAAATTTCTATTACAAGTGTTTTATACAATCTACACATCTTCAACACACTACACATTCGACGCTTTCATGACATATTTGTCTCACACATCCTCTTGTACATTCAATAAATTCACAACAACTTTCTCTTTTATGTGTAACCAAAAAAACCAACACGACACACTACCATATGAAACACTCTAGTTCTATGGTCCATACTTGACTACTAAGGGTCTACATCTCAAATGTACCTTACAACACTCACACACTCACTCAATCACACACTTATAAACTACACTTTACGTTTTGATCATCATCTTGTTAGTACACATATTACAAACCATTTCGTGATGACACACTCTCGTTTACGGTTCATTCTTGATTGCTAAGGGGCATGAATATATGAACATCATTCCATAAAATTCCATTCACACTCACTCGGGGGAACATGACTCCTATCACACTCACTCTTCATTTTATTCCATTTCATCCATCCATAATATATTGTATATCTTGGTCACATTTAGTCTTGCTTACATTTACTTGTTACATGCACATCTTATTACACATGCTAGATAAATATCATATATGTCATTATCTTTATCATACACACATGCGGGTTCACTGTCTTTCTAGTTGTGATCATAGATTATAAATATCCCTAACATGCAACATGGATGCTTGGCACAATACCTATTTCCAGTCCCATAGTGGCTCTTAGGGGCATCCACTTTCATACACTACAAGTGTTGTTGTTTCATTTTATTTCAAAGCACATTACTATATCGAATCATACACGTTTTGACATACTTTTTATCTTTCTAACATGCTAATGGGTACTTCATGTGTAACATTTTTTTGTAGGCCTATTTGCTACCATGGTTGTCTATTACATTGCTTGTCACTATTTGCTCGATTTTCCCTTTGTCTTGTGTGCACACTTTTATCCTTTTGGCATAGTCAGCCTTGATTATATTGTGACATCATGAGTGGTGTCCCATGTTTGCAACCCAATTTTCACGGTCTACATTGTCTTCTTGTGTGTTTACACTATCATCTTGGATCTTAGCTTACATTGTCTAATTGTTTGCTATCTTACATTTTTCACACATGGTTGTCTTTACTAAAACTTGTCTCCCATCCACTCTATTTGTGTGTGCCTTGGTTTAAATACCTAGCACATTCCCTTCCCCATGCGGGGCATAATACCAGCACACATGGTTGGTCCTCCTTTGGGCCACATACTCCTTCAACGATGTCACATGCACACTAAATGAGGGGGAATCATTTGAGTGAATCAGTCACCCCATACAACAGTTTACAGTCACAATTCAACACAACATAAGATCGATACAACAAAATTATCATGGCGAGATAGGGCTTAGAATCGACTGGGTCCTTTACACAACACATACACTAGTACCCCAAAATAGATAGTAGCTCCTAGATGCTCTATGACCTTCCTGATGTCTATGACTAGAGGAAATTATACAACATTTTTCAGTTTAACATAGTTTTTCACAGCTTTACACAATATGGCTTTTATAGAGCACACAGTCCTTAACACTCGGCATGCATGCATGAAAAGTGTCTTTTACTTACTTCTATTGCATCGGATCATAATTGTTTGAAATGGATCATATTTTTACACACCATTTGTAGTGGTGTTCTACATTTGCCGGAAACAATTAAAAGTTGGAGGATGACACTAGACTATTCTCCCTACACTTATTCCATTTCACTAGCATGAGATTGCCCAAAAAACTCGCGCATCAACAAACATTATAGGATCATTTTCAAACTTTTTCCTCATCATGGATCAGGTGCACATATTCCTTTTTTCACATTTTCAATGTTTTTACATACTTATTTACATGATTTTTATACATATACATGTGTATTTGACTACTTGTTTTCTTCTCTTTTGTAGTTACCATTCTCATGTATGGGAAGCACTACTCAACCATCATTCAACATCAACAACATCACACACATCGACATCGACATCAACAATAGGCACGCTCACGACATATACAACACACGTTTCCATGCTAGGTTCGTACTCTCATCACTTTTTGCACTTTCTCATCTTTAGTCTCCACACTCCATCTTTTTATCACTCCACACTTTTTCCTTGTCTCTCGACACATTTATTGCCATAAATCTACATGGTTATTAAGTATGCATCCATATATACTTTATGTTATCAAGCTTTCTCTCAACAACATAAAGTATGGGAAAATTTAGACATAAAATCACGTACTTTGGGTAATTATCTAGTCCGATTGCATACTACTATTCATATGATTTCTAATTAAGAAAAGTATTAACTAACCCATTTATTTGGCCATCTTCTTTTTATTTCTATTTTTATTTTTGGTCTTGCACACCTCTTTCTCAATATAACCTCTAACCCTTTAGTTTCTTTGAGTTTAGACACCATCACCCAACTAGTATGCCAACGCCTTGGTGCCCTGTCCCCTTTGGGTGCTCCCCGACCTCTTTGTACTTTACTCACCTCTTTTGGGTCATTTCTATCCGTTTGAGCACTTTATATTTTTGGTAGTCAGCCTTTTTGGGTTAATTAAAAAATTCAATCAATGGAATCATATAAATATAAATTTATGTGATCATAATAAAGGACCGAGCCCTAAGTATTATCTATCATCACCTAAGGTTGCATCTAAAGGCTATTAAAGAGCCTTCAAGCATTCATTCTAGCATCCATCACAAGGGATGTTTTTCTACATCACACTTCATAGGATGGGAGTCTATTCTATTCCACATGCATATCTATTACATTTTATTACATCTAGTTACTTTCTTGTTATCAAGTGCAACATGCACCGATCCACCTATGGAACGATTCCACACACACTAAACTACATTGGGTGCAAATGTAATGTAATTCTCACTCATAAGATCACCATTGTGACAATTGAGGACAATACAACCCTTGATTATGTATCTTTCTTTTTTTGGGATTTGACGTCTATTTAAGGATTTTACGGTCTATAATTTATTACGGGTTTCTATCGAGCTCAACGATCTTGGTGTGACTTCATAGAACAAAAGGTGAAAAACAACGAACAACTTCGACCACGAAAACTTGGAGTTCCAAGCATTTTTGTAGACTAAGGTACATGTTTCCAGTCTATAGCACCTTTGTGGGCACCCTTGACCCTTTTTGGACGCCCTATCTAGCCTATTCTTATAGTTATGTATTTTTATGAGTCTCTACATGTGATGCTCCCGCCTCTTTGTTCACCTAGTCAACACTTGAAGACACTCTAGAATTTATTGCGAATCAGCTAAGTACCTTTTTCTCCTCCTTGCCATTAGGGTTTCATAATTCATATCTTAGTTTCTTGGGAGTTATTTCTATACTTAAATGTTATTCATTTACTACTACTATAACATTGATTAAGCTCATACATTTCATATTTTAGCTTAATCAAAATCTTGACATATGAAAAATCAAGGGATAACCATCTACGTAATCCCATCCTACTCTAGTAAGACCAACACTATCAAGGGATAATTATTACATTCAATATAAAACTCACAATGATTTCATTTATGATATGATAACTGATAATGTCAATGACGATGAAAATGAAATTCCTCCTTGAAGACATCCCATTGAAAGAAGCTAAAGCTGCAAGACTTGATGATTTACATATCTACTCTAGTGCTTGTGGACATCATCACCTAGCCTAATTGAATGTTGTATTTGAAACTTATAGAAGCCAAAAAATTTAAATTCCACCAGGGAAAAGACTTAGGGGACACCTATTTCTGGAAAAAGAAAAGGTAAGAAAATGGGACTTAGGAAGGAGTTTCAGGTTAGAGTGGGTTTCTAAGTTTCCATTTATTGAACTGTTGAAAATGAAAGTAAAGATGAAGCTCCCAAAGAATGCAAAAATACAATATGTAGATAGAAATTGGTTAAAGACAAGACAATACAAATAAAATTTGATACTTTTGAGAAGCAAGTAGAAAATATTTATGAAAAAAGTAAACGAAGTTGTGAAGAATGTTACTTTAGATGGAAAACTATGGATGGTTGTTTACATATTAGATATGGAAAAATATGATGAACAAAAGAGAACTAAAATAATGATTGCCCAAAATGGAGGAAAAATATTATCTTAATTTAATAAGGTCATTCAAAATAGTTTATTAGGTAAAACAATTCAACTAGCTACTATTTTTCACATTCTTGAAAAGAGGTCACCTAAAATAGATTTTCCTAAACATAAGAAGATATTGTTAGTTTTTGGTGCCCTCTACTATGAATTTATTATTTACACGGGTTTCTACTGATGTGTAAATAGTAATTTAGTAAATATAAACTAGTTGTTAATTTTTAAGTTATTACATTATTGTTTTATAACAATTATGTTTATTATTAGTTTGTTATACAGTAAGCCTAGTGCATTAATGTGTGATCTTTTATTAAGTTGATTGCATTGATTTTAGTGAGTTAGGATGTAATTGTCTGTCTTTTGATTGATTGTGATCCTAATGTTAAAAACTCTAAAATTCCTAACATAGTGTGTGTTTAAATTTAGTTTTGTAATAAAGTAGGTCTAATCAGTCAGGAAATGAAGCAGGTGGCATTTAGTATGTTTTTGATAGCATTTGATTCCTACAAAACTTAGTTCCAGAACTTCCAAGCTAGTTTCGAACTCCATCACACAGTCATCATTTAGTTTGAAACTTTTGGACTTAGTTCCGAACTCCAGAATTTAGTTCCAAAATTTTTGGACTTAGTTTGAACTCCTGGGATAGCTCCAAACTCTCACAGGTTTTGGTTCTTAACAATTTCCTATGGTTCTGGAACTTCTCCAAAGTTCTGGAACCGATGGGAGTTATCTATTTTAAACCACATCCGGAAATTTTGCATCTACAATCATGAAGGATGAGAAGATTTCTGAATGCAGATCCAGGAAGAGTTATCCTACAACTATATGATCAACCACCATCCGACTCAACATCTATTTTGGGCATGATTTGATTTCATCAAAATCATTGAGACAAGCTGTGATTGTAAAATGTATATAAAAGAAGACCTGCATTAGATAGAGAAATAAAATAGATTAGAGATATAGAAATAGAAGAAAAGAAATAGATTAAGTATCCAGATCCAGTACATTTTGTAATACTGAATGTTTTCATCAATAAAATATCCATTCTGATTTGAGATAATTCTGAGTTGTTAAAATCTTGATTCAAGGAGGAGCAAGGGCCCACTCCCCCAAGGACCAAGATATTCATTTATTTGGTATTTATATTTCTTCAACAAATAGCTTAGATATGTTAATTTTGTATTGCTTTAGTTCTTTCAGTTAAATTCTATTGTATACTTGTTCCTACAGGTGTTTAGATAAATCTTTATATTTCTTGCAATTGTTTTCAAGCATTTTAATCTGAGTGTTTACTTTCAAAAGCAAGTGTGTTTATTTTCCAACAGCAAGTGTGTTTCCTTTCGCATGTGTGTTTTCCTTTCAGCAAGCTTTCAATGTGTTTCTTTAGTTTTCAATTTTTCACTTTCAAAGTTTTCATAGTTTGATTTGAATAAGGTTTTACCAAGAAGTCCTTAAGACATTAAAGAGATCCCCTAAAAAATATAAAAATAGTTACAGTCAACTACTAGATCAATTAAAGTACTCTTGTTGCATATAGCTTTGGACACACCCCTAGTTTGATATGACATCAACAAGAAGTTGATTAAATGAAGGGAATAACGACACCCATCATTTTTGGCACCATTTCCAGGGGAACACCAGTTGGAATTTTCTAATTAAGTGTTAGCAAGAGCAACAAAACATACATCTAGTAGTTGAAGAATATTCCCTACTATATCACAAAATATATGAGTAGACCAAGAGACTCACAGGGTAGATTCCTTCCAAAAAAATCTTCACAAGAATTCATAACATCCTCTAGTCAAAGTAAGGAAATTGATCAAGAATTGGAGGCACCACCATCCCCTATCAGACAAGAAACAGAATTGCCATTTTTGGAATTCTTAGATCACAACTGAAGGAGTAGAACTTTTAGGAGAAGGCTTATTACCCAAGATCCATTGAGGGTAAGTTTTGATTCTCAATTGAGTAGTCAACCTCCTACTCCTGATTTTTCACCTTCCCCAAAGCATACAACTTACCACATTGATTGGGAGGAAAATTCAGAAAATATTTTTGAAATGGCACGAGAAGTTGAGGGAGTACCTGATAGGACCTTTACCTATCCAATCCAATTGGGAGATGATGACACATCAATGAAAAATATCTCACCTACACATTTACCCACCTTTAGAGGGATGTCATCTGAAGATCCTGACCAATTTTTGTTTGAATTCAAGGTGTTATGTCAGACCTATGATTATAAAATAGATAATCAAAAACTCAAGTTGTTTCCATCCACTTTGAAGGATGCAGCAATGAGGTGGTTCATGGGATTAACATCCAACTCTATTAGCACTTGGGCACAAATGGAGACTACCTTCCTAGATAAATACTAGGATTATTGTAGAGGAAGAAATAGGAAGGAAGAATTCTTCAAAATCAAGTAGGAAGAGGATGAAAACATAGAAGACTATTTAGATAGATTCCTCTTTGTTAGCAAAAGATGTGGATTTGTGCTTACAGAGGAATTAAGTAAAACCATTTTTCTCAAAGGTTTGGATGACGAATCTAGAGAAGCCCTTAACTTGATAGGAGGGGAGATATTGATCAGATAAGAATGAATGGAATTAAAGAGATTTGTAGAAGCTATTCCAGAAAGAGGTGGACCTAGAAAAGGAAAATCAGTAAAAATCTAAATCCAAATATGAAAAAACTAATGGATGAGTTAGAAAACTTTAAAATAGACATTTTAGTGCAATTAACCTCTACTATGGATGGATTACAAGCTAAAGAAAATTCCAAAACTG
Organism: Taxus wallichiana var. yunnanensis; assembly: GCA_018340775.1. Taxonomy (NCBI): domain Eukaryota; kingdom Viridiplantae; phylum Streptophyta; class Pinopsida; order Cupressales; family Taxaceae; genus Taxus; species Taxus wallichiana. The sequence continues at coordinate 740,532,217 of CM031243.1, forward strand.
AACCATTGGCTATGTATTGTCCTAGATGCAGGAAGAAGCATGCATTAAGAGATTGTCCTTTGGATAAAATAGAAATGTGTCTTATCTATGAATCTAAAGAACATGATACTGATGTTTGTTCTTTACTTCTGTCATTAAAAATCAGCTTAAACAAACCAGTGCCTCATCTACAATCAAGAATTGAATTTTGTTTAGAGACAACCTAACCAAGGGAAGTTTATGCCAAGATCAGCTCCTAATCCATGGACAATGCCATGGGCTGCTCAAGCAGTACCAAAAATTGGGGACAACCACCTTGGGTACCTCAACCAACTTGGAACCCTCAAGATTGGGAAAATCAAGCTTGGTATGCTCAGGGACATCAACAACCATGGGCTGGTCAAGGAAATCCTTATGCTTGGTCACAACCTAGATGGAACCCTAATAATTATTCCCAAGGAAGAACATATCCAAATCAGAATCAACAAGCCATCATGGGATCCCCTGCACAAAATTCACAAACTGAGAATGTAGTCCAAACACAAATGCCAACACAACCAGTAGCAAACCCCAGAAACAAACAAACAACTCCTGTTTATGGAACAAAACCTAAAAAAATCAGTTGATTTACATGCTATGGATTGTAAGGATATTCAAACTAGATCTAGGGAAAATCATTAATAGTCCACCCCTTATAATCACTTGAAATGATAGAAGAAAATGAGAACCCTAGTATTGTTGTTCCAAAAGAGGATATAGAAAGAAAAGAAAAGGAGCCAGATAACAACACTACTAAGACTCCATTTCCTGAGAGATTCAAAGAAGATATAGAAATCAAGGAGTCTGAATTGGTTCAGGAATTAAGGAAATTGAATATTGAAATACCACTTTATTACAAGTAATTAAAGATATTCTAGAATTGAACAAATTGATCAAAATATTATGCATGAAAAATCCTGAAGAAAGAGACAGTATCCCAAGACTATCAAAGTAGATGGGAAACTTGCTGATTTATTAGCAAGAAAACTATTACTTCCCAAATACGGAGATCTTGGAAGTCCTGTTATTTTATGTCTCTATAGGAAATAAGGATGTACATAATGTTTTGATAGATTTGGGAGTTGCTATCAATGTAATGATAGTGGATACTCTGAAAACATTACCATTAATGGGTATACAACCTACTAATACCATATTACAGATGGCAGAATCAGTCTGTAGCAAAACCAGAAGGAATTATTGAAGATGTGGCGGTTATGGTAGAGTCATGGGAATATCTAGTTGAATTTCTTATATTGCAGCCAAAAGGTAAAACATTGGGTTATCCCATTATTTTGGGTAGACCATGGTTAGCTATAGTTATTCTTTTGATAGATTACAGGTCAGGTGATATGACAATCTCGAATGGTAAGAACTCTAAACAAATTTCCTTATATCCTATTGCACAACCTTTTACTTGAAAATCATGAAAAATTGTGGGATTGATTCTCCAAAAATAATAAGAAAATTTGTCTTCTTTGCATGATGAAATATTGCGAGATCATGTAAAGAGAAGTAGAAGAGATGATTAATCCACCATTGATGAGAACCTATTGTCTGTCATGCGAAAATCGGTAAATAGTTTCTGAAACCCATGAGAACTTAGTTCTGGAACCCATGAACTTAGTTTTGGAACCCATGAACTTAGTTCGCGAACTACGAACTAGGAACTTAAGGTTGAATTTTGAAATAACAGGCTATTAGTTCAACCAATTAAAGATTTTTAGTACATTTCTCTTTGATTGAAAATATTTCACTCTGAAAAATGATATTTCTATGGAGGAGAGGATGAATCCCAAGATTTAGTTTCAACATCGGGGAAGTGGTGAAGAATTTAAAAGTAGTTTAGTTTGGACATGAGATTTACTTGAAAATATGGATAATCACTAAGTCTTTATCATGTCTTCTATAAGAAATTCATTTGTCACATCTACCTTACCATATTTTGATCTCAAGATTTTTGGAGATGTTTCTACATACCATATTTGTTACCACATGATGTCCATTAAATACTTTAATTAGGTTCCATTAGGTTCATCACATATAAACCATAGCATGATGAAATTCAAAAAGTAAAACTTTAAACAATTAACAATGGTTGAAGAGAGGATGAAGAAGGTAAATTGTTTAATGTTCTAAAAAATCATACTAAAGCTTTTTCTTGGGATTACAAATATTTGGGCAAGGGGATTCATCCAAGTATTCCACTCATCACATTCTATCTCTTTGAAAAAACTTAATGCCAAAACCGATAAGCAACCCTCGAATAAAAGATTAACCAACTTTCCTTATATAGTCAAACAAGAAATTGAAAAACTATTACAAGTAGGTTTCATTTGGACCCTATCTCGATAGATGCATTGGGTATCTCCTCTTGTATTTTTTCCCTTATAATCACTATGATAGAAGAAAATGAGAACCTAGTATATTTGTTCCAAAAGAGGATATAAAAATGAAAAAAAAGGCTAAGGAATAAACACTACTTTAAGACTCCATTTCTGAGAGATTTAAGAAGATCCCTTAGAAATCAAGTAGTCTTAATTGTTCTAGAATTTTCGCCTTGAATAATTGAATACCATTCTTTTACTTGAAGAATTAAAGATATTTCAGAATTGAACAAATTGATCAAAATATTATGCATGAAAAATGCCTGAAGAAAGATTAGATATCCCAAGACTATCATTTAAGTTCCCATGGGAAACTTTTTTATTAGCAGAAAAAATATTTTCCCAAAATACTGAGATCCTGCTCTTTGAAGTCCCACACTTCTGAAAAAGCTCTATGTTATCTAATCTTAGAAATAAGGATGTAACATAATGTTTTGATAGATTTGGGAGTTATCAATGTAATGAATGAATGGATACTCAAAACATTACCATTAATGGTATACAACCTACTAATACCATATTGTAATAGCTTTACATATTGCATTAGAGACAGGATCGATCAATCAGTATTAGGAAACCAAAAGGAATTATTGAAGATGTGGTGGTGATGGTAGAGTCATGGGAATATCTAGTTGACTTTCTTATATTGTAGCCAAAAGGTAAAACATTGGGTTATCCCATTATTTTGGGCAGACCATGGTTAGCTATAGTTGTTGCTTTGATAGATTACAGGTCAAGTGATATGACAATCTCGAATGGTAAGAACTCTAAAAAAATTTCCTTATATCCTATCACACAACCTTTTATTGTGATCAAATCATGAACAATTTTGGGTTGATTCTCCTAAAACTAATAAGCAAAATTTTCTCTTCTTTAGCTATGATCACATTGTAGGATCATGTAAGAGAAGTAGAAGAGATGATTAATCCACCATTGGATGAGAACCTATTGTCTTTAATGTAATTAATAGTTCGAATCAATGAAATTATTCAAAACCCACAAACTTAGTTCTTGAACCCATGAACTTAGTTCCGAAACATAGACTATAGTTCGGAACCACTACAATTTAGTTTAGTTCGAACCACGACAACAACAATTATATTTGATTGAAAATGATTTCACTTTGGAGGAATGATATTTTCTTGTGGGAGAGGATGAATCGGTAGCTTTAGTTTCAAGTACATCGGGGAAGTGGTGAAGAATTTTTGAAAGTAGCGTGATGAGGAATTTGGCTGCGAAAGAGATAAGTATCATAATTCTCATTACTATCCTTTTTCTAGTATTTTGTCTCAAGGAACTTTTGGAGATGTTGCTACATACCATATGTTATTACCACATGCATGTCCATTAAATACTTTAATGAAACCCTTTCCACAAATCAGTTCATCACATATTGGAACCAAGCATGTTGAAATTCAACCAGGAGTAAAACTTTAAACATCAATAGCTGGTTGAAAGAGGATGAAGAAGCTAAATTGTTTGATGTTCTAAAAAATCATACTAAATATTTTGCTTGGGATTACAAAGATATGAAGGGGATTCATCCAAGTATCTGCACTCATCACATCTATACTAAAAACACTAAACTAGTTAGGCAGCCTCAAAGAAGGATTAACCCAACTTTAAGGGATATAGTCAAACAAGAAATTGAAAAACTATTACAAGTAGGTTTCATCTACCCTATCTCAGATAGCAGTGGGTATCTCCTCTTGTAATTGTTCCCAAAAAGAATGAAAAATGGAGAATATGTGTTGACTATAGGGAACTAAACAAAGCCATAATGAGAGATTATTTTCCCTTACCATTCATAGATCAAGTCCTAGATAACCTTTCAGGTAAATAATACTTTTCTTTTTTGGATGGCTTTAGTGGGTATAATCAGATCAAAGTTGTTGCTGAGATCAGGACAAAACTACATTTACATGTCCATGGGGAACCTTTTCCTATAGAGTGTTACCATTTGGTTTATGCAATGCTCCTGTAACTTTCAAGAGTTGTACTTGCAATCTTTGTTGATCTAACAAATGATTGTGTTGAAGTATATATGGATGACTTCACTGTACATGGAGATACATTTGAAGATGCTTTGAGAAATTTGGATAGAGTGTTAACAAGATGTGAACAACACAACCTGTCTCTTAGTGATGAAAAATGTTTGATGATGGTGGATGAGGGAATTGTATTAGGACACCATATTTCACAAAAAGGAATTCAGGTGGATCAAAACAAAATTAGGATCATTTCAGATTTACCTATCCCTCAAACTCCCACAAATATCAAATCATTTCTAGGACATGTTGGGTACTATAGACACTTTATAAAATATTTCAGTAAAATAACTGCCCCATGTTTAATTTGCTAACCAAGGACTATGAATTTATTTGGGATGAAAAGTGCCAACATGCTTTTGAAGAAATTAAAAACAAATTAATCAGTGCCCCAATATTGAGAGGTCCTAATTGGGAAAATCCATTTCATATCCAAACAAATGCCTCAAATTATTCCATTGGTGTAGTATTGGGACAAAAAGATGAAGAAGGAAAGATGTATGCCATTTACTATCTTAGCAAGAATCTTACTCCCACTAAAAATAATTACACCACCACTGAAAAGGAATTTCTTGTTGTAATTTATGCAATCAATAAATTCAGACATTATATTACAAGGTACAAGATATTTGTACACATAGATCATTCAACAATTAAGTATTTAATGAACAAACCAGTGGTTGGAGGAAGAGTCATTAGATGGTTATTACTTTTGCAAGAATTTGATATTACCATTGTGGACAATCCAGGTAAATCTAATGTGGTAGCTGATTTTTGTCAAGACTAACCACCACAGGGAACAAGATCTAGTCAAGGATAACTTTCCAGATGAACAACTATTTGCAATCTCAACAAGTACACCATGGTTTTTGATATGGAAAATTATCTTGCAAGGGAAGTTCCCTCCTTCTTTCACTAAGAAACAAATAAAGAAGTTAATTAAAACCAATGCACAATTCAAATGGTTAAATGGAATTCTATTTAAGTGTGGTCCTGATTTTGTCTTACGTAGGTGTGTAAGAGAGGATGAAATCTTTGACATCCTCAGAGCATGTCATGATGAACCAAGTGGAGGACACTATTCAGTAAAAAGAACAACTCATAAGATACTTGGCACTAGTTATTATTGGCCATCTCTATACAAGGATGTGAAAAGATATATCAAGAGGTGTGATCCTTGTCAAAGGATGGGACAACCAACTTTCACCAATGAAATGCCTCTTCAGCCTCAAGTTGTGGTTGAACCATTTGAGAGATGGGGATTGGATTTTGTTGGTCCCTTTAATCCTCCTTCACAAGGGAAGGAATATATTCTTGTATGTATTGACTATGTGACAAAATGGGTAGAAGTGCAGGCATTGAAAAATGCCACTGAGGAAGCAGTTGTTGATTTCCTTTGGAACAAAATTATGATCAAGTTTGGAGCACCAAGGAGCATAGTTTCATATCAGGGACCACAATTCATGTCTAATATGATCCAAGCTTTCACAAGGTATTACCAAATCAATCATAGGAAGTCATCTCCTTACCATCCACAGTCAAATGGACAAGTTGAAGTAACAAACAGAGAATTGGAGAACATCCTTACCAAAACGGTTGAAGGGAGAAAAGATTGGGTAAAGAGACTACCTGAAGCTATCTGGGCGTATAATACAACTTGGAAAACTACAACAGGGTTTTCACCATATGAATTAGTCTATGGGAAAAATCCCTTGTTGCCTATAGAATTTGAACTTCAGACATTGAGGACAACAATGAAGGTGGGAATTGAATTAAATGCAGCTCAAAAAGAAAGAATCCTTCAACTCAATGAGTTGGATGAATTAAGGTTGGAAGCACTTCAACAAATAGAGATGATTCAAGAGCAAAGGAAGCAATGGCATGACATACATATCAAGAAAAGACAATTCAAAGTAGGAGACTAGGCATTACTATTTGACTCTAAGTACCAATAGTTCAAGGGAAAATTGAGAACCAGATGGTTGGGACCTTATCAGATTGATCATATTTTTGACAATGGTTTTATTCAATTACTTCCCATTGATGGCAGCAACAGAACACTCTTGGTCAATGGACATAGGCTGAAACTCTATAGGAAGCCTCCCACTAAGAATGAATTTTTGAGGAAGATTGAAGTAGACAAAGAATTTGATCATATGGAAGAACTCAGTTCTTCCAAAATGATCAAATAATCAGATGATAGATCCAGAATAAAGGGAAGAAGATGAAAACCAAAAATGGTGTCTTCTTCCCCCAAAAAAATAATAATAATATAAAAAAAAAAATTCTCTCAAGGTCAATTGAAAACCAGCAAATGGTGGTTGACCTCTTTTTGGCTAGTTCAAATAAAGGAATTCTTTTGAATTCTAACTGTCTTATCTAATCATGTTTTGTTCCACTTGTAGGAATGACGAGTCATCATAAAAAAAGGCTTACATCATCAAGGATGGTAATTATGTCTTTTAACTTATTTAGGGTTGATTAAATGTTTGCATGTGTGATGTGACTTAATTTAAAAGTAGGTATGATGAGTCATCTATTTATACATTATGATTACAAGTGTGTAATCATGATATTGATTTGGATGGAATAAGTGGTGGCATGGTTATCATTAGTAATCATTATTGCAAACATCAAGTGAGATAAAGATTGCAGAAATATCTTGAGGAAGGAGCAGTGAATTGAGTTTGTATTCCGCAGCAAAGAACAGAGAATTCAGATGTTCTGTAGCTAAGAACTAAGGTTCCGTAGAACTAAAAATAGAGGTTCCGTAGCCAAGCCATTAGTTCCACAGCTAAGGAGAAGGCCTACAACCAATTCACACAAAATCAAGGAAGACAAACTCAAGCCGATATGGGGATTAAGAAGAAATCAGAACCAGAGATGATTCCCAGTTGCTCACAGATGAAGAAGTAGCATCCATCTTTGAGCATGCAGGATGGCTTGAATTCCTAAAGAAATTTTCAAGGCATAATGACGAATTGGTAAGAGAATTCATCATAAATCTAGAACAGTCTAGAAAAAAAGTAAGAAATGTCTTTATTCCTTTTCTCATAAATACTGTAAGTAATGTGTCTGAATACCCATTGTTCATGTCCCACAACCTGTAAAGGGGACTTTGAAAGAACTAGTAGAAGTCTTGTTGCAAGAAGAAGAAGTTGAACCCCAGTATATCTATAATACAAAGAAAATCATAAAAGGGGTCAGAAGGGCCAGTTTTCCCAAACCCTTTGACAGGTAGCATTTTGGATAGTAAAATATTTAACTTGTGATGGTCAGTTTGGGTTTGTGGGAAAAGAGGTCTTAAAAATGCTCATATATCTGAAGTATGGAGCCACCAAGCCTGAATACATAATAAACCTCCCAGGGTTTCTTTTTGATTCCATTCAGACCATGGCTCAGAGATATTCCTAGGGTGTTGGAACAATTAGACATCATGGTCTAATTCACTTATATGCCAACACCATTTCCTATCAAAAAATAATGGAGAAGAAATTTGGGACAAGTTTCTTGGCAAGTTCAAGAAAAACCCTAATATTATCAGAAGGACAATTCCAGCCCCATTCTCTCCTTCAGCTAATCTAGAAATTGATGCCCCTATAGAAGAATAGAGGGAAATGGAAAGAGAAAACATACCAAGGAAAAGAAGGTCGGTGAGGAAGATAAAAATAATAGAGCCTTACAGCATGTGAAGGAAATTCCATCTTCCACAACAGCTTTAGAAGAACCAATATCTATCTCTGATGGTGATAGCTCACCCACACAAGAACCAGAAAGAACAGTAAGAAGAATTCTAGAGGGAAATTCACTACTGGGCATATTGAACTTCCCCAGATAAGAAAAATTCATAAGAGGTCAAGGGGAACTCCAGAAGTAAGGAGTGAGCAGGAAAGGATGGAAGAGGAAGTTGCTTGACATTTTGGGCAGCATGGCCATGACTCCACCTGAGCCAAGTCATGTTGAAATGGACAGAGGAGAAGAGAGATTTGATGATCAAGATTTTTAGGAGTTGGCTGAACCTTCAGCAGTGCCACATGAAGAAGAAGAGTTGGCATCTAGGATAAGAAAAGGAAAATTTCCTTTAATAGAGGAAGAATGCCAAACTCCTCAAATAATTTCAGAGGAAGAGGAAAGACAACAAGTTAAACATGCTTTGTTCTTGTCTAGAGAAGAGCTTATTATCAGAGAAAAAGATGAGGAATTGGACTTCCTCAAACTTAAATTAGAACAAAGGGAAACACTCATTGATGAGCTCACAACTCAACTTACAGCTAGAACTAAAGAATTATCAACAACCAAGAAGCAACTAATAGAAAAAGAGGAAGAGTTCCAGACTTCTAAAAAAGAGTGTTGTGTCCACAGCCTTTGCACAGACTGAGTTGACCTATTTTCCACTAAAACAACAATGGGATGATATTTGCAGAGAGCTCAAAGAAGCCAAAACATCAAATGAGGAATTAAAGACCAAGATGGAGGAAGAGATGAAGGCAAGAAAGGAATGGGAAGAAAAATTTTATAAGGAGGAAGGAAATAAATATAAATGTCTTGCCAAAATTCATATGGTCTGTATTATGAGTGAGAAATTTCTTACCTGCAGGAGACCTTCTCCTGCATATAGTGTGTTTTTGGAAGAGCAGTTCATTCATTGGAAGTTGTCAAGAATTGCATGTGGGCTTCCACATGAATTACAAGATGAATCTGAATTCATGGCAACTTACTCTCTATCCAGCCTTGAACAGAAAAATCTCCTGTGTGAATTTTATCTTTGCAATTATATGCTACAGAAAAACACAGATTTATGATTAACTTATATGTAGGGGAGAGCCAACTCAATGCATTTGTCTCTCTTTTGCAAAACCAAATTGCATGGAAGGAAAGAGAATCTGAATTTTTATTGAAAGCCAGCTCAACAGGCCTCTGCATGAGAGCTCATTATGGTAAACCTTCTACCTTCCTCACACATTTTAGAACTCATGCCTTTGATAAGAGATTCAAGACACATTACCTGCTATTCTCAAAAAAAGAGTATTGATGCCTTCACCTCCTATGAGGAGGAAAAATTTGAAGATATTTATGAAGGATGCTCAAAAAGGTGGGAACTCCTTACTATTTCTTTGAAAATAAGGGAAGTAATTTCCCCTACAAATCTGATATGGAGTTTAGAGAGGGCCAAATCATTATGCACAATAATTCCCAAGTCAATGAAACCTACAACCAAATATGGATGGGAATGCAAACAAGGCCACCTCTACTTCTCACCCCCATGTCTCCTTGGTAGAACAGAGAACCTCAAGACCCTGCTGAATTTGAAAAGTGGGAGAGGAAAATAAAAAAGGAGCTAGGTACAGTACATCTAAGCTTAAGCATTGGAAAATTCAGTTTCAGCCATTTGATCTGAGCAATCAAATGGAATGCAGAACATATGATCCCACTTTTGAAGAATGAGTTTGTAAAGGGACTTACAAACAAGTAAGTCTAGGGGAAATGATGAGGCTAGTATATGTCTGATTAATGTATAATATATGATCTCATCATACTCTCCTTTTGATTAAGTTTGATTGCATTGTGTGACTTTTAGTTGATCTGATATGAGTTAGGATGTAATATCTCTTCTTTTGATTGATTGTGATCCTAATGTTAAAAACTCTAAAATTCCTAACATAGTGTGTGTTTAAATTCAATTTTGTAATAAAGTAGGTCTAATCAGTCGAGGAAATGAAGTAGGTGGCATTCAATATGTTTTTGATAGCGTCTGATCCTACACAGCTTAGTTTTGGAACTTCCAAGATAGTTCCAAAACTCCATCACACAGTCATCATTTAGTTCCAAAACTTTCAGACTTAGTTCGGAACTCTAGAATTTAGTTCTAGTTCCAGAACTCCTGGTGACAGCTCGGAACTCTCACAGGTTTTGGTTCTTAACAATTTCCTATGGTTCTGGAACTTCTCCAAATTTCGAACCAATGGGAGTTATCTATTTTAAACCACATCCGGAAATTTTGCATCTACAATCATGAAGGATGAGAAGATTTCTGAATGCAGATCCAGGAAGAGTTATCCTATAGCTATCTGATCAACTACCATCCAACTCAGCATCTATTCTGGGCATGATTTGATTTCATCAGAATCATTGAGACAACTAGGATTGTAAAATGTATATAAAAGCAGACTTGCATTAGAATATAATAATAATTAGAGATATAGAACAAGAGAAAAGAAATAGATTAAGTATCCAGATCCAGTACGTTTTGTAATACTGAATGTTTTCATCAATAAAATAGCCATTCTGATTTGAGAGAATTTTGAGTTGTTAAAATCCTGATTCAAGGAGGAGCAAGGGCCCACTCCCCCAAGGACCAGGATATTCATTTATTTGGTATTTATATTTCTTCAACAAATAGCTTAGATCTGTTAATTTTGTATTGCTTTAGTTCTTTCAATTAAATTCTATTGCATACTTGTTCCTATAGGTGTTTAGATAAATCTTTATATTTCTTGCAATTGTTTTCAAGCATTTTAATCTGAGTGTTTACTTTCAAAAGCAAGTGTGTTTATTTTCCAACAGCAAGTGTGTTTCCTTTCTACATGGTGTGTTTCCTTTCAGCAAGCTTTCAGTGTGTTTCACTTTCAGCAAGTTTTCATAGTTTGATTTGAATAAGGTTTTACCAAGAAGTCCTTAAGACATTAAAGAGATCCCCCAAAAAATATTAAAATAGATAATCAACTACTAGATCGATTAAAGTACTCTTGTTGCATATAGCTTTGGACACACCCCTGGTTTGATATGACATCAACAAGAAGTTGATTAAATGAAGGGAATAATGACACCTATCATTGTTGTGGTGTCGTTTGAGAGCCAAACATTTTCAGCCACCATGACGTTGTTGTGGTGTCATCCGAGATCCCCTGTTTGGTCAGTAGATCAACCTGAAATATCGGTGGAGGTAAAGATTCTTGTTGTATCTCTACTTGAGGGACCCATGTAGAAAAATAACATAGTTTCCACAATTGATGAGAAACCCAAAGTGGAGTTCGTGGTCTCTCCACTAAAATTTTTGGGACACACTAAAGTGGGAACAAATATTACAAATAATCCTAGGCATAATGTCCCCATCCAGACTAGACCAGGCACGTGGTTGAGAATCTTCACAAAGGATTTAGGAAAGAATGTGGACTCCAATACATTGGGATCCTCCTAGCCCCCTTTGTCTTCTCGAGCTCTAAGGATGATAAAGGAATCCACCATGTCAATATCCCAGAAATCTACCTAAACTGAGCAATCCAGAATAATCAAATGGCATTAACAGGTAAGTTTCTAGGCCCTAGACCTAATATTGATGTTGTCAGAAGATGGGCTATAAGAAAATGGTGTCCTCTTGGGGAGGTCATTATTTCTTCTATTTCAAATGGTTTTTTTTATTATTCACTACTCAAGATGACATGGATGTTGTTTTGTTGGGAGGTCCTTGGTGCCTAGGAAACATGGGTTTTTTCATCAAATGGTATTACCCGGGTTTTTATCCTAAAAAATAAAACATTAATATCATTCCTCTCTGGTGTTGTTATCTACCTATCATCCTTTTAGAGTTATGGGATGATGATATTCTATTAAATATTTATAGATTGATTGGTTCTCTTGCTTGGATTGGATAATTCAACTAGAAATAGATCACGATGAATGGCTTATGCTAGATTTTGTGTCTTTGTAGATCTTGAACAAGATCTCCCAAATCATATTGTGCTCCGGAAAAATATGGTCCTTGGATGCAAATCATGATCGATGAATCTTTCCAAATAAGGTGTGTCAAATTCCATAAGCTAGGACATTTCACCAAAACTGTCCTAATAAGAAATCCCTCATGAAAAGAATAAGAATAATAAGAAGACTCGAAAATAAGACACTAAAGAAAGGTCAAGAAGAGGAAATGGATTTCAAAATTTCCACTAAAAAGAAACCAACTTGAATACCTCTTTCGGTCCCTAAGACTCCACTCAAAAAGCTGATCTACAAGAAGAATCTTTAGGATCTAAGGATGTAGCGGAAAAATTGGTTGTTTTTAGCCTTCAAGCATAGGAGGTTTCACAAAATGTCAAGGTCCTTCTACACCTTGAAATGGTGGCCACATTAAAGATATTGGCATATCTCTTATTCAAGAGGAAATATCATTTTCAAAGGCCCCCTTTAAAACCAAGTCTAAGACTCGGAAAGATAGCCCTTCCGCAACTACTAATCAACTTGTACCTAAAGATGAGTCATGGATTACAAGGGAATACCTATTACAGAGATATTGAGAGCAATAAAGGCATATCCTTATCAAATATATTCTCAACATGCAATGCGGACAAATACTTTATACTTTGTAGGAACCAGATAGGGGTGGCAAGTAAGAGCACACTAGTCAAAGACTACACTAGCAGATTTAGTTGAATCTCATCCCACTATACAGGTCATTAAAGGATTACTTGAATTCCCTCAGTCTTGATAAGGAAGATGGGGAACTTACCCCAACTTTTAGTCATGTTCTCAAGGAGATAAAAAACTCTCCTGATTTTACCCTAGTTTGTAGAAAAAAGAAAAAATCTAAAGGGTACAAAAATATACCCGATGCACTATTTTTTGAGAAAAAGAAGTCTCCTAAGAATCGGGCTACTTCCACTTCAAGGATAACCAGATCCACTATCATACAAGAAAATACATGGGCTAATACCACAAATGGTAGACCTTCCAAAAATGATTAGAGAAAAAAGGAGATCAACAAAGCTCTGGTTGATGGCACTCAGTGTTCCTTGGACCATCTGGTCAACTTCTCTCCTTGCATTTTTTAATGAATATTGTTTCTTGCAACATCAGGGGCCTTAATAGAAGTGTAAAAAAATGTACGCTCAAACATTTGAGAAGAATTTACAACCATTTTATTATGGCCATTCAAGAAAGTAAAATGAGTTCGAGACTTAAAAGTTTTACAGTAAGAAATTTTGGAAAAAGGCTAAATGGACTGCGATTGATTCAAGAGGTTCTTCAAGAGGCATGGTGGTCTTCTGGGACCCTACCAAGGTTATTGGTAAGCTCATACTTTATTCTCACTCCCATTTGGACCTCTCCTTTCACACTACTGATAACAAAAGTCACTAGATTTTTTTAGTTATCTATGCACCCAACACACTTCATGGTAGAAGGAAACTTTGGAAGGATTTGTTAACTTTTCAAAACTCTTGCTCTGGGTGGAACTAGATACTCATGGGAGACTTCAACTCCTCTCTCTCCATTTTTAAAAACAAGGGGGAACCTAGGACCACATTACTAGAATGGATGATCTTGCAAATTTTATTGATCAAGCTAAACTATTAGATCTCAAACTCAATAGAAATCCCTTCACCTGGTCCAGCAAGAGACTTGGTAATAGTCTCATTCATGTGTGTCTTGATAGAGCCCTCATATATATTGATTGGCTCCTTGGAAAATCACCACTCCTCTCTTCCCGAATCACCTTAGACCACAATCTCATTATCCTGAATATGGTAACTAATGAGAGACCTTCCCAGTCCTCATTTAAATTTTAAAAAATGTGGTTCGACCACCCGGATATTCTTGATAAAATTAAAGAGTGGTGGGGGATTCAAGTGGAAGGAACAAATCAATATAGAATGCTTGAAAAGTCAAAAATGTCAAAATAAAAAGTAAGGGTCGGAATAAAGAAGATTTTGGCAATATATTTAATAAAAAAGATCAAAGAGGACATTGAAGAATTGGAAAAGAAAGTGGCTTCCTTTGGCATGAGTCAAGAATATTTCACTCGTGAAAAAAATATTTTAGCGAGTTCCATACCATATGTGCAAGGAAGAATCCTTCCGGAGACTTAAATCCAGGAGAGAAATATGGCTCAAAGATGGAGACAGGAACACAAAGTTCTTTCATATGAAAACTTTAAAACATAGGGCACACAATAAAATCTCTGAATTCACAAATCAAAATGGAGAAATGACGTCAAATCCTAACTCCATCAAAGAAGAAGTTGTAAACACCCCAAATTTACATTCATGTTTCCACTTGTCCCCAATATTATGCTAATACACCATGTTATTCACCCATTTGCAATTAATTAATTAAATTGATTAATTGATACACATTGTACCCCTTTGGATTAATTAAATTAATCCCATGTACCCTTTGTACCCCTTTGGCTAAATTAATTATTATTTATTAATTAAATAATTAATTAATTAAGTGTGTGCACATCCTAGTCATCTACCACTTGATCAAACTCCACTTTGACTCCACTTTGACTACCCTAGTTAACTGCACGTCTAGAAACCTAGAAAGGTGGGGGAAATTAAAATGCACGTACAACCACCTTTCCGGATGCAACTTTTTGTAATTAATTTCATTATTGCCCCCAACACTATTGTAACTTCCCATAATGCTATTTTTAGCACGTTCATTTATCTGTATAACCAATTCCAACTACCTTGTGTTTCTATAAATTACAATCTTACCTTCATTTCAATCCCTCGTGAATTCATAGTACAATAACTCTGTTAAATTCCAAGCCAAAGAAACATTTTCCATCACATTTGGAGAGCACTCACAAAACACTTTTGACATTCTTTCTGCAAGGTTTCACAAGAGACCCTTATTTGAGGTTTGCACAAAAGGTTGTTGAAAGGTTTGCATGTTTGTTTGTTAATCTTTCATTTTGGTAATTTTCTCTGCTTACATTTTGGCACGCTCGGTGGGACTCGCACCCCTCCTCTTTCATTTTTGTTTCATTTTGTTTATCTAATTTTGTTCTTGCAGTGTTTTTGTGTTTTTGTGCAAGTTTAGCAGCAAGCAACAAGTGTCCCAGATCAAAATAAAAAAATTATTGTTGTTGTATTTTGGTGATTAAAGGTGTTTTTGTATTTTGCAATTCTTTCTTTTTATTGTTTTATTTATAGTAACTTGTTGTGGTTGTACCTACATAAAACACAATTTTTTTGTAGAATTTTTATTACATTATAGATTTTCTAACTTAGATTTTATTCAAAAAAATATATAGCTTGCAAATCTAAGTATTTCTTAATAAACAAATTTTAAACAAAAAAACAGGGGAAAACAAAGAAAAAAATTGTAAAATAAAAACATTTTTTTAAAACCTAACTCCTACCCATCCCCCTCCCCCTCCCTACTTGGCTCGGCCAACTTGGCCGAGCCACCTCACCGTTCCCCTTACCCTGCAAACCACTTAGCTCACTCCCACTTTCCCTAGCTCACCCAAACTCACTTTGTTCCCACCTCACCCCGGTTCACTACCGTTCCCACCTCCCTTCCCAACTCCCCCGATTTCCCCATTATGTTCCCAACCTCGCTCACTCCCCATTCACCTCTCGGCTTCCACCGCCCAACCCCGAGCCTTCGGCTCTCCCACAGACCCACTCCCCCTACACCCCCATCCCGTTCCCTTCCCCTGAACCCCTACACTGCCCCCGAGCCCTCGGCTCATTTCCCCCTCCCCACTCCCACTCCCAATCCAACCAACCCTATCCCCGAGCTACCCCATCCTCCCTACTCGGCCCTCGGCCCTCCCAACCCCATTCCCTGTAGATCCCACCCCTCCCCGACCTCGTTTCCCATCCCGTCCTCCCCCCAAGCTCTGATCTCCCAAACTCAATCCCATCCTCGCTCGATGTGTTACCCGCTTGCCCGAGCCCTTCACAATTAAGCTCCTCTAAGCCCTCTCTTTCACAGACTCTCTAATAACTCTGCACACACACAAAAACATATAATGTATTCAATTTTTTTCTTTTATTTTAAACATACCTATAGTTTTAGTTTTAGGGTTAGGTTTTTCTCTTATTTATTTTATTTAAATTTATTTACTATTTATTATTTTTAGTTTAAGTTGCACTTAAACTAGTTTCTTTATTCATTTTTATTGGACTAACTGTGCAGGTTGCCAACTTAGTGTTATTGGATGTTTCGGTCCAATTTTTCATGCTTTTTTTCTTTTTGTCCATGTTTAGTCATTTTTTTCAAACTAGATTAACCCTTTCTAACGTGTTTTGTGTGCTTCTTTCTTGTCATTTTCTTTTGTTTTTAACTAATACGAAATCGTTCACGCGTATGCTCTTCCCTCACGCTTTTTCAATCAATATTGGGAATAAAAAATGTGGTAATTTCTTTCTCTCTTTTTTGGGGAATTAACGCTTAACTTAACCAAAGCCAACCCACATGTATTGTTGATCAGAGAAAACACTTAGTTGAACTTGCACACAGAGTCCATGTGGAAGAACAACACAGGAGCAAAAGTGCGAAGGTATAGGAAGGCGTCACGCGCGGAGGTGTAGAGTCAGACTCTCAAGGACTTAGCTAATTTTGGAGATCATGTCTATTCTTAGAGATTGGCATGTGGAGCACACAAAGCGATGCCGAGACTTGCGCCACTCTTCGTGGAGATTCTTTGAGGAGCATGACAACTCACTCTTACATGGGCATAAGCTAAGAATAGATCCACCACTGTAGTTAACTATCAGTGATCTATAGATAGCATACTTGCATGTATGGCTATAGTTGTAAAAAGGTGCGTGGCTGTTATTAGCATGCGACCTATTTCTAGTAGAGTTAAGTGGTGAAGGGCTAGTTCCCCACCCTATATATATATATATATATATATATATATATATATATATATATATATATATATATATGTAATGAATTACTTAGAGATAGATAGAGACACATGCTTTGAAGAATGAGAAAACATGAGTACATGCGACTGGATAATTGTAATAGATCCATGCGCGCATGCCTGGTATTGTATGAAGCTTCTGTACTGTTGGTACGATGAATAGATAAAGAAAATTGGCCGAACAAACAATGTTTGATGTGTTTTATCAATGCATATTATTATTTTCATGATGATTTACCTTTAAGTGCTTATAGATCTGGTTAAGTATAATGATGAATAGATGGATTAGTTTCTAAAATATATGTTTACTACTTTGTCATGCTACCATTCTTTGTCTACAACCTTTAAGAGGGACCCGGTACCTTTGCGGCTTCGGGTGAGCGCTCAACCTAGGCTGAGTGATGTGCCAACACGACTAGGTGTTAACTAACAATTCTAGGCTGCATCATTGGTTCCATTGCCGAGACCTCTTTTTCAGTTGTTTTAGAATGGTTCGTGATGAAGACATACCGGCTAACTTTGGCGAGCGTTGAAGAATGGATTCATGATCTGGAGGAAGAATACGCACGGAGGTTTGACACTGATCCAGATTTAGCGCACGTACTTGGGTAGAGCAGAATCTGTATGACAGTTGTATGAAAGCTTCTTTGCTATCTTTCCAGTAGAATTATACGAATGGTTGACTGCATATGCATCTAAGTGAAATTAGAGGTATCGCACACTTGTTTGGACACAGGAGGAATTTCAAACACTATACGATGCTAACTTAAGCTGGACTCACGTGGTAGATACCTGGGTTCGCAGTGTCCTAAACAACTATATTTTGGAATATTCAATCTCGACTTATTCATGCCTGGAGGTAGTGGAGTTCCAGTTCCTACGATATCCTAGAGGGACGTATTTGCAAGGTATTCCACTGGTAATCAAAATACTAATGGTAACGTTGAACTTGGAAGCTAAACCCATGGAAAGCTAAAAAAATCTCCACACGGGGGTAGGAACAGATTGGCAAAAGATGGCAGACCTAGTGGTAACATGGCAAAGGGAAGAGAGGCGGCTGAAGTATGATGAGGCACGTGAGAGGGAATTATGCAAGAAACAAGAAATTGCAGAATGGATGGTGTTGTGGAGAGAGATGGCTCGTGAAGGATTTGAGGCTCATGGGGAGGAAGAAGAGCAAGAGCATTAGGAACTCCCCCATCTAGGAAAGCATGACAGAGAACCCTCTTCAGCCTCACATGGAAGCACGCCAGTAGATATGACTGGGGCATGGGCACGCATCTAAGCCAACCTGTTGACCTAGCCCTTGTGCTTGGTTTTCCAATATCTAGTACAATAGGTAAAAATAGTTTTAATTTAGGAAGTGAAAGCACATAAATAGGTCAAACAACAAGTACATTAATGGCAGCACAGACAACTTCATTATTCTTTGGGGTACGTTTTCAGGCTCATCATCCGCATGTAATATGAGCGCGCGAGTGTGGAATCACCTATGAGCCGGGATTACTTCCCAGACTATAGGGGTCCAGTATAGTACCACTGTTGGGGCACAGGGAGTACATCCATAGGCCCTATTCCAAATCCTAGAGGAGGATCGGGTGGTATGGGTAGTTCTAGTTCCGGTGGTTCGGGTGGTATTGGAGGAAGAGGAAACCAAGGAGGTTCTGGGTCGGGTGGTCAAGGCCCGCAACAACCCCAGAACATTTATATGGAGATGTCCCTTCATCTCCCAGAATACAGAGGTATCGAGGATGCTACTGAGCATGTTCATATGTGTGAAATATTGTGGCATGTAAAAGGTATTACGGCCTCTGAGCGCAAGGCAAGTCAATTTGTTACTACATTACAGGCACGCGCGTGCACAACTGGTATAGGAAGTTTGATCCCAATCAAACTTGTATTGACTATGTAGGATTGAAAGATGCTTTCTTAAAAGAGTTCCACATCCCAGAGTTTGAGCAGAAGAGTATAAGCACACTCAAGGATATAAAGCAAGGCACTACTGAAAGTGTACATGAGTATGATGCGTGTTTTAAAACACTTCTATCCAAACTCTCTTATGACATTCATGCAAGTCAACATGCACAATGGTTTGTCGGGGATTGATTACCCCATTTCAAAGAGCACTGTCAGCATAAGACTTATACCGATCCGCGTGAAGCATTGGAAGCCACTTTATGCACTGAAGCAGTTGGGAGTATTGACACTGGAGTTAGTCCATTTTTGGAAGCTCGATAGTAGCTATGGAAAAACAATTAGAGAAATTATCGTAAAATCAGCTCATGAAACACGCTCAGGAATCTGGTGTACAGATTGTGAATTGGAAGGGCACACCAAGGATAGTTTCCCTCGCAAAATTGTATTCATTATTATTAGACTGTGAGATTTTCCATTTGAATCATGATGCTAGTCACTGCCCCCTACTACAACGCGTGATCAAGAAGAATGTATCCTCCTTTTGTAAAATTTGTAGGTCCACGACCCATGATACCGAGGATTGTAGATTGATTGGCCAGATCCATGATGCCATTGATATTGGGGTAAGACAGTGAGTGTGGCTGATAATTTTAAAGGGAAGAATGAGCATCAGGATATGGATTATAATAAAACACGCTATGATGGGAATGACGGAAGGTTTGAAGGGGTTCGTGAAAGGGGATGAGGATATCGAGGTAGATATGGAGGATGAGGCTAGAGGTGGAGGAAGGAGTGAATTCCCTCGAGGAACTTGCTATATATGTGGTTCACCTAACCATTATAGGCGTGAATGCCCGTAAAATATTTCCTATTCATTTTGTGGAAAGGGGCATAGTTATGAAGAGTGTCTAGACTTGTATGAGCATCTCAGTAAGCAACACAAGCAAGAAAACAAGGGTGTGGGGATGGTTAGAATCCAGCGTGTGATAGAGAATCAATGGATGCCCAAGTTAACACCAACCTTGAGGCAAGAATAAATAAGATAACCACACGAGCTGAGGTGGCACGCACAAGAGAGGTGTTGCAACAGAAGTTGAAAATCACTAGGGAGGAGGTTTTGCATGCTAGATATCTAGATCCAGCTCATCAGAAAGAAGTCTATCAAGAAACAATGGAGGTCCTTAGGAGCCTTCAAGGTGAGATACAAGGTTTAAAAGAGTAGTCTCAGAAATTGGAGCACAAGGATACAGAACAGGCCCCGTCGGATATTGATGACATCAGAGAGGTATGTAGAATGTTGCGCTAGGAGAATATTATTCCTTTATTAGGAAATTGGTTGAAAGGGAATACTCCACGCATGGGAACTGAGACTAGAAGACAAATACTTCATGTGAATCTTCCCCCTGATAGCATTGATTATGACAAGGAGATCACTTTGAATGTTGTTGTGGATGGGTGGCTACTTAAGCAATATTTTGATTGACACAGGTGTGGAAGTAAATGTACTTACATTAGATGCATGGGAACAAATGGGAGACCCCCATTACAACCATCATCTAATGTATTGTTCATGGAAAATAGAATGAAAGCTACTCCCATAGGAGTTTTGAAGGATGCATCTATCACTATACAAGGGGCCAAGTTCACAGGAGACTTCAAAGTGCTAGCGCTTGCATGGAAGCAGATAGCTTCCCAGCTTTGCTTGGGCGCCCTTGGTGTTATGCGAACAATGCTGATTTGAGGTTTAACAAGGGGTATATTAGCTTCGAGAACAAGGAGGAAAGGGTCATAATACCATTGACAGATGGGAAATCCATGCCATATGTGGAACCTTTAAGTGAAGAGGACTTGAACAAAATCTATATACGTGTTATTCGGGACCCAGAGGTCAATGATCCATCTAAGGAAGGAATCCTTCATTGGGAAGATTCTCAGTCAATCAGTGATACTACTAGTATTGCTTGTGATAATTGGGCTCATGGCACTTATGAACTGGTGGGGTGTGAAGTTAAGCACGCGGTTACTTACAAAATGGGTTTTTTCTTATGTTCGATGTATAGGTCACGCAATACCCCGCTATACTTGGATCTGAAGATTTGGCTAGATTTTTATAGGTCATGGAAACAAATTGGGTTGACCAGCTTAAATGATGAGATATGTTGTCATATACTTTGGGTGGGATGGCCGCGCGCTGGTGGGTAGTCCACAGGGATAATCTCTTAGAATGGGGAATGATTGGGACCACCTTATCAACTAGGTTTTCAAGAAGTAATGCACCTACAAAAATAAGCCCTTATCATGGTGATCAACCTGCTCAACATCATATCCAGCAGTGTGAGAGACTCTGACAGTAGGACAGGAAGCATTACCACCCTCACTTTGGGTGCATTAGTTTTATTCTACTCTATAAGGTTACGTGCGTGCTTGGTATGTATATGCTGAATTACATCATGACACTGGCAATTGGCAAACTTTGACTGCAGGGATGATCCAAACTTTTGACTTCTTTTCATCTATGCCACCAGTGAACACAACTTTAAGCTTTATCAAGTGCTTAACCATGGGAGACAGTGGGAAAGTGGAAGAACTTGTTCAGGAATTATTTGGTGAGACAGAGATAGGGGCATGTTTTGTGGATGAAGAAGATGATATCATATTACTTGAGCGTGCTTCTCTAGAAAAAGATAAGGGGAAGATGGTTTACATAATTGATGAGGAGGAAGTTGAGCACTTGGATGTGGATCATTCACATGGAACACGTGAAGTGTTAGCCAATGGTAGATGTAGATGCGCGCGCATATCATGAACCTATGAAGACAACAAAAGTAAATATAGGCACAAAATTTGAACCTAAGGAGGTGATAATTGGGGATTACTGGTCAGAATCAGAGGTAGCAAAGATCATAGAGTTACTTCAAGACTATGAGGACTTATTCCCAAGAGGATACCATGAACTTAAAGGTGTGCATATATCACTCGTAGAAATGAAGATCAAGCTCAAGGAAGGTGCACGCCTTGTTAGGAAGTGACCATATCGGATGAATCCCAATTTACATGAGAAAGTAAAGGAGGAGATTGACAAGATGTTGAAATCTAGGATCATTCAACCATGATGAATCGAATGGGTCACCTATGGTGATAAGCATAAAAAGGATGGTAGGATTTGAATTTGTGTTGATTATAGGGAGTTGAATGCAACATGTGTTACGATCCCTTTCCTATGCCATTCACGGAGGAAATATTAGAAGGAGTTCTTTGGGTGCGAAATATATTCATTTACAGATGGGTTTTCGTGGTATCATCAAGTTAGGATTGCCTGGAAGATCAAGAGAAGACCACCTTCACTACTCGAATGGGGAAGCTTTTCCTATACTACCGTGATGCCCTTTGGATCAAGAATGCACCGCTATATTTTCAAGGATAGTGGTACAAGCCTTCAAGGATTTTATTCATAACTTCTTACAGGTCTATCTTGATGATTGGACCATTTATGGGCTGATTAAGGATCATTGTGACAATCATGCTTAATGTTTGAAAGATGTCGACAATTGAGTATCTCATTGAACATCAAGAAGTGCATCTTTACTACTCCCTTTGGCACACTTTTAGGACATATTATTTGCAAGGAAGGGTTGTTGGTTGATCCAGCTAAAGTACAATTATCATAGGCTTGAAAGTGCTAGCCAGTCAGCGCGAGGTGTAGATTTTTGGGTCATATAGGGTATTACAGAAGTTTATAAAAGGGTATGCAAAATTTTCCGCGCCCTTGGAAGAATTTCTCCAGGAAAAGGTACATTCTACTGGGGAGTCACAATAGTGCGCATTTGAGATATTGAAGAAGAAACTTACTACCATGCCTATCTTGCATTTTCCTTCATGGGATAAACCTTTTCATGTTCATGTGGACACCTTTGGCACAGCCATTGGTGTTGTCTTAGCTCAACTAGGAGAAGGTATCGTTGATCATCCCATTTGCTTTGCTAGTAGGAAGTTGACCCCTACATAACAAAATTATACCACTATAGAGCGCGAGGCCTTGTCCATGATCTATGCCTTGCACAAATTTTGTCAGTATTTGTTGGCTACACCATTTGTGTTTTATACAGATCACATGGCATTAAAATATTTGGTGAACAAGCCCATTTTACAAGGGTGCATATGCCGATGGATACTCTTATTTCAAGAGTTTGACTTTACGGTTGTGGTAAAACCAGAAAAAGCAATTCTGGACCGGATCACTTGTCTAGAATTCAATCAGAGAAGAGGCACAAACAATAGAAGAGACCATGCCTGATGCACAACTATATAGGTTACAACGTGCCATCAGAATTAGAGGACATTGCTATCTTTCTAAGGACTGGTATGGCACCAGAAGGCATGAAGGATTTCGAGAAGAAACAACTTGCTATTCACATGACACCATTCATGTTAATTAGTGGTGATTTGTACAAGTTAGGAAGAGATGAGGTGTTACGCCATTGTGTCTTGGAGCATGAACGGAAGGACATAATGGAAGAAGCACATGGTGGTATTACAGTGGCCATTATGTAGGTGATGTAACAATAGCGCGCAAGATCCTACTTGTTGGGTTGTGGTGGGAAACATTGTACAAGGATTGTAAAGAGTATTGTAAGACATGTGACCATTGTCAATGTCTCAGTCGACCAGGAAAAAGGGATGAGATGCCCCTACGACCAATAACAAGTGTAGAACCCTTTGAGAAATGGGAAATTGACTTTGTTGGGCCTATTTCACCAGCCACGCATAGGACTGGATCGTGCTATATCATCACTTGTATAGATTATCTTACCCGATGGGTAAAAGCAACACCTACCAAGGACTGTATAGTGGCTACACACAACAAGGTTCTTATGGGAGAATGTTCTTACAAGGTATGGCTATCCTTTAAGTTTAACAAGTGATAGGGGCACACATTTTTTAAATGAGACAATAAGAATTCTTTTAGACAAGTTTATGGTTGCCCACCATAAAACTACACCCTATCACCCTCAAGAAAATGGGACTGTTGAGGCTTTTAACAAGATTTTGAGCCACACATTGACCAAGATTTGTGATGTTGGAAGGAAAGATTGGGATGATAAAGTATCTGTTGTTCTTTGGGCTTATAGGACAACATACAAAAGATTGAACAAAGCCACACCTTTTCAATTAGTGTTTGGCGCAGGAAGTGTTCTTCCTCTAGAATTTATGTTACCTTCTTCACACATTGCGCGCATTGAGGTCTAGCTAATGAGCAAGCCTTGGAAGAACGGATTGAGAAGATGGTTCACCTAGATGAGCACCGAGCCATCGCACGCTAGAGTCAAAAATAGGAGAAAGTGTGCCAAAAGGCATGGCATGATCGGCACATCAGGGATAAGAAACTTGTTGTAGGACAATTGGTACTTCTGTATGACTCCAAGTTTTTGTGCCATCCAGGAAAGCTCAAGGTGCATTGGTTGGGGCCGTATGTTATCACTCATATACTTGAGTCCAGTGCTTGCCAGTTAGACACTATTGATGGCACAAGGTTGCCCAGTTACTTTAACGGGAGTAGGTTGAAGCCCTACTATAAATAAGTCTTCTTGGTGTTTGTAATAAGGTAGTATTTCCAGATAAATTAGGTTTCCTTGTCTGCATTTCCTTAATGTGTTTCTTTCATCGTTCTATGCTTTATAATTTTTTGTGTAATAATCACACTTGCACGCGCGTGAAGCTAATTTCAATATGAAGCATGTTGATGCACAGAGGACTGCACATCCTTTTCCATGTGGGGTGGATTGTTGGTGACTCTCAGGTATATGCTGCAAAGATTTAACGTTGTGGGTGTTGAGAAAGAAGGTTGCTAAGGGTAACTGACAAAAGATTGCTTCTCAAGATAAGAAAGGATGAAGATGGATGAGGGAAAGTATAACGTGAGGTAAGCGGTGGCCATGGTAATTACCAGGAGATGGTGCAGTGACAAGGTACTCGGGCACTAGAGCGCGCGTTGAAGAGAAGTCTTTGATAGAGGGTAAAAAGCACGCTAGAAGGTTATAGCTTTTGTCGCAAAGATATACCATGCAGAAATGATAAAAACGGGTAATAAATGAGGATAATTTGGTAGGTGGAGGAGCAATTAATGCAACAAAAAGTGGAAATCTATATAAGGAGGGATGCGATTTCATTTTACCCTTATGACTATGAGAATTTGATAAAGAACTACATGTGAAGAGATAAGTAAAGAGATTTAAGGTACGAAGCAAGCGAACCAGGTGTGGAAGAGAGATTTGTTTATTAGAAGGGCTTGAATCCCCTAGGAAAAGGGTTTGACGAAGCAGAGTAACAAAATAGCTAGGGTGCACAAGTTCATGATTGCAAATTAGGGCACGGTTGGATCAAGTAGGGTTTGAAGCAAACCATGAAAAACTTACAACATAAAAATCTAGAAAACAAAACCCTGAAAGAAGAATGGCACCAAAGAAGAAAGCAACACCGGTAAAGGAAAAGAAGAAGGTGGTGGTGGAAGAAGAGGAGGAGATGGCCCCAGAGAGCAATTTTTCCATGAAATGCAGTACCTTGAGGAAGTTATTGTGGGGTAGGAATGGAATACCCACATAAGACAGAGTAAGATAAGTGAATACAATCACCAAACCAATGAAAACCAGAAGAAATTAGATGACCTACTCACTTCTCGAATGAACAGTGCACTGAGGATGGCATGCCGATATATGATGATGTCGGGAAAAGCTACTAAAAGGAAATGGTGTCTACCAGCTTTATGAGCTTCCATACTTTGGAAAGTATGCACCCTTGTATAGATGGCTGATGAGCCGAGTCCATGAGGACTTCTTCTACTTTGCAGGATAGAGGGTAAGATTGACACCCATCCTTATTGCCATAGTTACTGGATTACGGAAACAGTGAAGATATTAAGACCAACTTAGCTGACAAAAGTGCCATCTTGGAGACACAGAAGGTGTTGGGCTATCAGAAAGGACCACGTAGAATGGACATTGACAAATTGAAAAATTGTCCAAGAAGATAAGCAAGCAACACATCTAACCACAAAATTGAATGACCAAGAACGTTGGTCACAAGTTAACTCTATGTGGTTGCATGTGGCAAAGCGCATGTCAGAAGGAGCCACTTATAACATTTCCGGCTTCATTATAGAGTGGATAGTAGAGGAAGTGTGTGAAGGGAATAAGATAAGTTTTGGTTGCATCCTACTAAGTTTGGTCTTCATGGAGATTGGGGTACCAGATGGCCCAAAAGAGAATATATGGGAATACCCCATAAATAACAAGTCTCCAGCTGAGTGATTCAGCAAGTATCTCTGCAAGGGGTCGATGACAGAAGAGGTGAAGGAGCGAGCAGAGATGTGGTATGATAGGCTCCGCATGGCGTTTGGAGAAGAATGGCGTATACCCAAGGACTTGCCTTTGGTCCTAGGGAAACAGGTACAATTTTCAATCTACCAGCACTTCTGTATTATGTGCTTTCCAATGATAGATGGGTCATGGAGCCCTTGGTGCAAACTACCATATGCATTTCCCGTGCAATAATACTTCCAAGTTATAGTTCATCGGTTCACCAACACACGGAGGTTGGTGTTTAATGCAGACAAGGTGGACATGAATATCACACCTACGCGGAAGACATATGGATATCCAGGGAGGAATGCATACAACGAGAATAACATCTTGGAGATCTTAAGCATTAAGCCAGAAAAAATGGCCATTGTGGATATCGGGGCCGCGCTAATATACCTCCAACTGAAGCCCAAAATGGAGAATAACAAGTATGTGGAGAAAGAATTTGTGCTTCCAAGGGCCACCGAAGGGAAAGCATACTATGGAGAACATTCCAGCACCTAGGCCCTCTGTACCCAAGTAAGATGATGAGGAAGAGGATGAAGAACACTAAGATAGTGGTGGCCTGGTGCAAAGGAGGAAGTAGCCATCTGGGCCAAAGAGGAGGAGCGTGCAAAAATTCCCTAGGGAGAAGGAGTTATGGGGGAGGAGCAGGGTGCACAAAGATTTAAGGTGTTTAAGCACACAAGGGTGCAAGGAGAAACCCCATAGGTGAAGGAGCCAGAGGAGAAGAAATGAAGAAAACTCAGGCTGAGTGAGGAGACAGAAGAATCTGAGGAGAAGGCACCTTCATCTCCAGCTAAAGAAGAGCCTCAACACAAGGAGGAGAAGATGGAAGGAGAAGAAGGGGATCAATCAGAGGCTACATAGACAAGGGTGGGGATACATCTGGTATTCCTAACCTTGATGCAGCCATTCCAAGAGGGCCTAGATCCCGTAGAACAGGGGAGGACACCAAGGCACATACCATGGGGTACGCAGAAGACCCAAAGCTGATTATTCGCGCTCGGTTCTAGAGCACCATCGAGCAGAAGGATTTATTTGGTTGGGCACTCATGGACAAGGACAAGGCAACTCTACACACAAGGAAGTAACTTTCATGGTCGATGCACACCCATATGGATGAGCCCAATTTTGATATCGGTGAAGAATCATGTGTGTCAAGATGATTGAAGAAGGCCCCTGAAACGTGCCACATGATGATTAAGCCAACAATGATGACAGACGAGTAGGTGAGCAATGCTCTGGTAAAGGTATCCTTTGAAGTAGAAAGAAGAAACATAGATAAATCTACTACCATCAAGGCGCTGATGGAGAAATTGAAAGCCAGGGATGTGAAGATAGCGCACCTTGTAGAAAAGGATTTGATTAAGAGGAAATACGACACTTTTCTTAATATGGTAGAGGAAATTGGGGATGATGTCCTTAAAGTACGCCTGTATTTGGAATCCCAAGTGCCAAAAGAATTTCCTTCTACAATGCATTATGTAAAGACAATAATAACATTAGTGTTGGAAGATGAAAAGGCACGTGTATCCTCAAAGCCCAAGGACTCAGGAAAAGGTAGAAAAGTGCAGCTACAAAGAGCCGGAAGATTTCTACTTATGAATGCCTACTACAAGCCACCCATAATGAATTAAAGAAAGCCGATCATGCGCTAACAATATGCACATCCCCAGATGCGTTGATCGCGATACAAACCTTGGAGGAAGAAAATGAAGTACACAAGGTGATGAAGGATGCTTCCCTAGGCCGCGTTGAATGATTACTCCTAGTGAAGATGAAGCGTGAGACATTAGATGTGACATAGGCACCGCATAGGGAGAGGTTAGAGAATCTTGGGAAGCTCATTGCTCAGAAGATGGATGTATTGGAGGGGTGTAAACCTCTATGTCAAGTGTAATGCTTGTGATACATAATGAGCAAGGAAAACTCACCATGGAAGAGCTGTAGTCCATCATTGCAGACGTGCCTGAGATAGTAGGAGTGGTGCTTAACGGAGTGGGGAGAACCTCAAGTGGATATCAAAGAAGAATATCCAGAGTTGCTGGTTCAGATGAGATGGAGGGGCTTCGAGGCTTAAACAATTTTGTTAGTGTGTATACCTTATTCAAAATTCTTTATTCAACCATTTTTATTCATCCATTCTTTGTATAAGTTTTGACATCGCCATTTTTCAGGGTGTGACAATGAGATTAGTGAGGGGTAATGTTGATAAGAGAAAACACTTAGTTGAACTTGCACATAGAGTCCGCAGAAGAATAACACAGGAGAAAAAGTGCGAAGGTATAGGAAGGTGTCACACGCGGAGGTGTAGAGTCAGACTCTCAAGGACTTAGCCAATTTTGAGATCAAATCTATTCTTAGAGATCGCGCGTGGAGCACAAAAGCGATGCTGAGACTTGCATGCCACTCTTCATGGAGATTCTTTGAGAGCATGACAACTCACTCTTGCATGGGCATAAGCTAAGAATAGATCCACCAATGTAGTTAACTATCAGCGATCTATAAATAACATACTTGCATGTATGGCTATAGTTGTAAAAAGGTGCATGGCTATTATTAGCATGCGACCTATTTCTGGTAGAGTTAAGTGGTGAAGGGCTAGTTCCCCACCCTATATATATATGTAATGAATTACTTAGTAGAGAGATAGAGACACCTGCTTTGAAGAATGAGAAAACATGAGTACATGCGATTGGATAATTGTAATAGATCTATCCACGCATGCCTCAGGTATTTATGAAGCTTCATGTATCGCTTGGTACGATGAATAGATAAAGAAAATTGGCCAAACAAATAGTGTTTGATGTGTTTTATCAATGCATATTATTATTTTCATGATGATTTACCTTTAAGTGCTTATAGATCTGGTTAAGTATAATGATGAATAGATGGATTAGTTTCTAAAATATATGTTTACTACTTTATCATGCCACCATTCTATTTCAGAACCTTTAAGAGGGACCCAAAGACTTCAGATGCTTCGGTGAGCGTCACCTAGGCTTAGTGATGTGCCAAAGCATGACTAGGTGTTAACTAACAATTCTAGGATGCATCATGTATGCTCTTTCCTCACGTTTTAAAGTGATATTAAAAATCAAACACATGGTTTCACTTTTGTTGTCTTGTCTATTTTGTTTTATTTGTTTTTACGTCATTTTAAAAAACTTTCTAATCATTTGTTTATAGGACCTTCTCTCACAAGGTGATTTAAAACACTTACAAACTACTAACGTAGGTTACCAAAGGATTATAATCAAACCACACCTAAATCAAAAGATAAAAAAACACCACATTCAAAACACTTGATTTGTAGGTTCGGTTAAGAGCTACGGCTCGAATGCTTAACTAGAACATAACCCCCTTGGCATAAGCCTTAAGCTATAACAAAGGGGGTGGTTCTAGGAACCCAAAATTAGTCCACACCTTGAGGGAACTAGTGGATGAAACAAGAACCTTTTATCCTACCTGACTAGTAAATCCTTTGTGAGTTAGAGTCACGGAATATCCGTAGTGGTGACCCCAGTGTGATTCATTCTGAGCAAGGTCTTTGCTCAGGGTTTCAAAGGGGGTGAAGTAAACCATCAGTTAGCAATAGTGTCATGCTCACTCAGATATTTTACTGATACCTAGTTGAGAGAGCCACCCAAGAATCCAAACATTTTCCAAGCCAATCTAAGGTAGAGGCCATAAACAAACATTCAAAACAAAAATTTCTTTATTTTCGACTTTCTTATTTTGTTTTTGTTTCTTTTTTCATAGTGTTCCACACTCACTTTTTCCCAAACACTCCTTGTTTGGGATTCATCTTTCACTTTTCTTATCTTTTTGTCATTTTCCAAACAATCCTTGTTTCGATTCTCCTTTCATTCTCATATCATCTGCTCTTATCTTCTTTTCTTCTCTTTATCAGTCATTCACTAACATTCATTTTACTCTCAATTTTCCTCTTTTTGGAACTTTCATCTCTTTTTCATTTTTCATTTTTCAATTTCTCTTCTTTCATACTCATTGCCTTCTCCATTTGACCTTCTTTCTCTCATTTGGAGTTTTTATTCACTTATTTGGTTTCTTCCCCTTTCACGATTATCAAATTATTTTATCTTTCTTATTCACCTCCTTTTGAGTTCATCTCCCATTTCATTCAACACTTAAACATTTGGATTACATTTCCTAAAGTTTAAGTTTTCATCCCCTTTCGACATCACGTCTTGAGTTGTGGATATCCATTTCCTCACTTAATAACTTTCATCTTACAACTCGTATCTTAGAGGTGTTGTGTTTCACTTGCCACAACTTATTTCATCACATTTTATCTTCATTCTACTATTATGACATTTAGTTTGACAACATCATCGTTAAACAGTAATAGGTTTGCTTTCTTCACATCTATAACTTGACAACATATTTGTTGGGTTCTGCACACTTCATCATATCTTCTTTTCAACGCTTCCACTATCAGTATTTGAGTCTTATCTATTTATTAGCCTCTTCCTTCTTAACTATTTATTGTTAAGGGTTGAGCACATTGCATATGATTTGAATCCTTTTTTTCATACCCTCTTCCCATTTAGCATTCATTTTTGCTAGGTGGTAGAGTGCATTTGCAATCAATCTATCCTCGCTTCTTCACTCTAGCATTCACATTGTTAGAGGTTGAACACATTCAGACTTTTGTCACTATAACCCTCCTCCATTCTAGCATTCACTTTGTTAGAGGATGAGAACCTTCATCACATCACACCACTCTTCCATCTTGGCATTCACTTTGTCAAGGGTCAAGTTTATCAAACACTTTCACATGCTTCCATCTTGACATTCACTTTGTTAAGGGTTGCATCACTCATATCTTCCAAACCTCTTTCCCATCTTAGCATTCACTTTGTTAAGGGACAAGTTATTATCAAACTTAATCGCACACCTCTCTTCCATCGTCGCATTCACTTTGCTTGGGTTGAGTTATATTTCGCATATCTCTTTTTGCTCCCTCCTCTTTTAAAAATGGTGGGAACATGACATAGAGATTATAGTCCTTTTGGAAGGGGTGAATGAAATACTTTTGGAAATTTTGATAGTGATAATGACCAAAACTCTAAGGATGATTAGAATGACATCTCACTCGAAGAACAATCCCGTGTTGAAAATATTTTACGTATGAATAAAGACCAATTTTTGCTTCATCTCCTTGAGATGGGAGAAAAATTACCCTCTGACTTCAATGAAGCTAGTTTACAAACATTACTTGGCAAACCACCACCTAACAAGGGTGAACCTTTCATTTCGACAAACAATGACGATGAGGTAGGACCTAGTCACACGAATACTGATGATCAAACAAGTCCACCTCAAATAATGCCAAAGGAAATGAATCAAAAAAAGAAAAATATGATGAAAGGAACAAAGGAAAATCAACTGATTCTCCCATCGATCCTACTCAAGCACTCATGAATCAAATTAATGACATGGCTAAACAACTTTCTATTTTAAATTCCAAAGTCACCAATGAATCCCATGACAAGGAGGCACCAAAGAAATCTAGTGATGCTTCATTTAAGATTCAAACTGCACACACCAAAGATAATAATAACTCTATAAGTGATGGCTCCTTATATTTCTTACAGAACAACTCACGGTTTTCCCAAGAATGGAAAATGATGAAGGATACCATCTCTAGTATGAAACATCAAGGAAAATAATTCAGCTTTGAAGAAATGTGTTCTTATCCATTCGGTAAGGAAATATTGCATATTCCTTTTCTAAATATTTTAAGACACCCAACTTTCAAAAATACAGGGGCAAGAGTGACCCTAGAGAGGACATCAGAAGTTTTATATGGCTTGCTAATAGGTGGCCTATCATGATTTCTTCTTAATGAATTTTTTCCACAAAGTTTAGGAAGACAAACCTTGGACTGGTTCCTACTTCTCCCCAAGGGCTTGTTGGTGTGTGTATTTTCCACATCATTAGGTGAGTCATCTTACTTAGGTGAGATCGTAGGTCCATGTGTCATTTAGGGTCATTATGAGATTATCTTCCGTGGTCGCTGAATCAAGGTGTGTCGGTGCGTCAAGCATCATTGGGAGTTACACTTCTATTTTGGGAATGTAACTCCCCTCTCTACTCGAGTTGTCATGATTGCAGCATTGGGGGTTACTCAAAGACTCTTATATGTACACCCCATTTGATCTATGAGATAGAGGAGAGTTTTATGGCTTAACCAGGTTCTACCTATGTTTCAAATCTTTACATGCACATTTGTTGATGTCGCTCCTCTCGAGATCTCTTCACGATGCCATTCACACATCCGTTGATGTGCATGTCATCCCTCGTGATCCTCGCTATGGGTTTTAAACCCTCTTTCATGGTATCGTGAGCAGATCTTGTGGATCCGCACTCATCGACGTTTCGCATGTTTTTGGCTTCCGGCATGATCTTTAGATTCTTGTTGCGTATGGTCAGTAATGGAAATTCTCGACCATGCTCTACTTGCACCGATTTCAAGCGTTTATACCTCTCCTTGGGTTATTCATGTGGTCGAGGTGGTTGTTCAAGTTTTTGGTGTTTTTCGAGTTTAGTGTCTTGGACTGCTCGATTATCCGGGTTTGCATGTGACTTGGATGTGTTTTCACGAGATTTACATGCGCTTTTTGGAGCATCTTCACTTGCATTTTTAAGGGTTCTTGTTTTGATAGGGTTTTCATCCAATCTTCATCTCCACGAGCTCCTCTCGCAACAGGTTGGCCACTTACCTTGTCTTGCTCTTCATACTCATGCATTGGATTTCAACTTCTTTGCTCGAAGCCTATCGCTACCCACTCAAAGCTCACTCTGCATGTTGTATGCTTCTCGGCCTTCATTCCACTTCGTGCTTGCGCTCACTACCCGTGGAGCTCGCCATGCCTTGGTTTCATTTGAGATTTATTTTCGGAGTTCGAGCACTATTTACACTCGTTGTTTTGGCATGAAATTTAGTCTTGGTCCTCGTTGGTTATTAAGCATCATGATTCTCTCTTGCTATTCAAGATCACTACGCTTT